>JANAVB010040619.1:32874841-33585244 GCA_029216955.1 Iris pallida
CCTAATATCATGTTGCTCATCTTTAACTTAAGTTTTAATACCTCTAAAATAACCATCAGGTCAACAACTTTTGTATTAAACCAAAAATAAATTTTGACCGTTATATTTCATTGTTGGAAGAATTAAATAAGTCATCTTATAGCCCTAATAAAATTAATGAAATTACAAATCATGTCTTAAATCTTTTAAATTTCTTCCTGTGAACAATTATGATTAAATTTTTATTACAAATTATTATAAAGGTTCGCAGGGTATAGTTGATTGTAGAGACAATAATTTGACGGACATGATCTTCTTCCCGAGCTTGCCCTTACTTACATGGTGTCGGTTCGATGGGCATATTGATACAACCTCCATTTATCTGGGTGATTGATGATAAATCTACAGAGAATATCATACTTCCCCCCACGACCATCAGTGCCATCGTGGATTCCACCGTCCTCTCAGGAGGCTTCATATTGACGCTTTCATCGTTACAATGATCACTATCGTAGCAATCTTGGAGGACATGTAATAAGCGTTCAACCCAGATCCAGTTCTTGATGGTATCGAAACATTCACCAGGTCGTGTAGTCTTTGAAGTCAGAGAGAATGATGGAGGACCATTATTGGGCCAAATCAAAATACTTAGGATTTAGATAACAACAACAAAGCCTTATCGGTGGGGTCGGTTGTTTGAATCCTCTTCTTCCATTCGGCTAATTTAAAGGTGACACCCTTTGTAACGCTAACAAAATTTATATCCTTCTTTAACATTACATCATATTCGTCTAGGTCTTCCTCTAGTCATAGCGGCTTCATTAACTACTATACTATCTCTACTCCTTACAAGAGCTTCTATTGGTTTGGGTTGCACAACCAAACCACCTAAGTCGATTTTCTCTTATCTTGTCCTCAATCAACTCCACCTCTAACTTCTCCAGATTTAGATATATTGAATTTTCCTTAAATAGGATTGCTACCATTTGATGTAATATTAGTGTTTTTATATCTTTATTTGTTTAGGGTCTATTTTTCTATAAATGGAAATGTAAAGACCACTCTTTTGGTAGAGAGATTTGAGTTCTGAAAATAAAATTTTGAGAAGAGCTAAACCTAATATATCTCTTGTTATCTTCTCCCCCCAGTCTCTCTCAGTCTTATTCTCGTGTTCATGCCAAGATTATTGTCGCTTCTGCCGCCTCACCTTTTGTCGCCATTTTTTGTCGCACTTATGCTACTTCGTACCAACTTTACTTTCATTATTAGATTTTGCGAATTATTATAATATTGTGATGTTAATGATAATCCTTCACAAAACATAAAGCTTCCACAATTCCTAAATTTTACATGTTTCACATAGGGTAGTTTTTTTGCTTTTTCCTTTCGGGTCTCGTCATGCACCAAGATACCTATGAATAGCTACTAGTCGCCAAATCAGATCACTTCCATGGCTTTCCCTCACCAATTCTGTCTTCTTCTATATGGCCAATAATGCATTTAAAAAGCGTTGCTCCACTTGAAGGTTAGACATTAGAGTTTTAAGTTTATTTCCACTTTTTTCCTTCTATTTCATAAATTAGTTTATTGTAGCCCCTATTCAATACAGTTTTCACTGATAAGTCTGTATGGTCATGAATGGAATTAAGAAGACTTGCCCTTTTGTTAACCATCACAATGGAGGTATAATATTTGTGTGCCGAGGAACACTATTATCTATATATGCTTATAATTTTGGGACAATGATTTTAGTAATTCTGAACAGTATTCTAAATCAGTGGCCAAGGGCATTGGGTCCCTTTAGACAAATCACTCGTCTAGTGCATGAGCTATTAGCCCTCTCGATCCGACATATTTGGGAACTAGGCACCTACCTAGGCCCTAACCCTAGCCTCCTAGCCCAAATTAGGCATGTCTAGGCGCCCATGGTTGGTAAGTAATAGTTCTTTCATTTGTTTACTTTCATAACTTGTTAATCTTATAGTTGACTAATAGAAATTAATTGTCGCATTCCTGTACTCCCTTTGGCTTAATGGAATGTGCCATGGAGATGAATGCAACTCCCTCTAGCTAAATTGTATCTTCTTCTTCGTCAACTCTCGTTTAGTTTTGGAGTTGTTGGAGGGTGGTCCTTGGCTAAATGAGCTTAAACTGCATGAACAAAAATGTAGATCCTACCTGCCAATTGGGCTTATAGGTTTCATGTAATGCTTGCAATAAATCAGAATCAGTTTCAGAATCTTCTTATAAGTATCAAAATAGGTACTTTATGCAGTTTCAGTGTTTTCTAATCAGAGTTTCCAAGTTTTTCCTTCAGGGAGCTAAAAGATAATAAATAAATAATATTAGAAATTAGAAAACATTTTGATAATTTTGGCATAATTAGCAAAAGAGAATATTTTATTTACATGCTTTTACACAAAGTACAGCCACAATAGATAATTTTAAATGAAAATATAAAAGATGATAAATAACGTGAATTTATATATATTATAATAGTATAAATATTAACCCTCAACCCTCAGCAAGACTCTAGAGTTTTAGTCTAGTGGAAGGGGCTTCAACATGGTAACAAAACAACCCAGATTCGAATTTTTTGTAGGCCACATTTTAAGCGGATTCGGATTTTTTTGTACTGTGTGTGAATTCAGCCTTTGATCTATTGCGGATATTGGAATAATATAAATATTAATCCGCAACCCGCACCAACACTTTTGTGTGTGTGTGTGTGTGTTCTAGGCTCACGAATTCAGCCTTCGATCTATTGCAGATATTGGAATAATATAAATATTAATCCGCAACCCTCACCAACACACTAGAATTTTGGTGTAGTGGAAGGGATCTTAACAATAGATATAAAACCTCGACAAGTGGTAATTGTATATTGCATCGATAATAAATCTTATTGACACTTATTCCTTCTTGATACAATGTAGCATGTCGATATCTGTGAATTTGTAGATACATAACATTGACAAATTGTAATGGTTTACACTGTCGATAAGGAATCTTATCGACATATTTATTCCCTATTAATGATAAAGAATCTATCAACGTAGTTATTCTTTATTGACACATTATAGCATGTCTATCTCTGACATGACGAATCATTCTGAAATACTTTTCCATATCTTCGGCACGACCGAATGTGTGTTAAAAAAATTCCATACTATAGAATTTTCTTTTCTTTTTCTGTACTGAATTGATTGGAAAGAGCCCTAATGTCGTCGGCGGCCAGTATCAACCTGTATGGTGTCGACCAATATCAATAGGTATGTCATCGACCAATATCAATCGATATCACTAAGGGTTAGTATAGGGCAAGCCAAAACAGATACGATGTGTCTGAGTTGATATGTATCATTATAGGTCGATACTTATCGTTATAGGTCAACATTGTCGTTGAAAGAATAAGCTACATTGGAACTAAATGGGATATTTCATTAGGGTTCAAGGCCATAAAATATATATAGAGAGCATAAAAATCATGTAATATCACTAGTGACATCAGTAAAGTTACCAACAAACCTTCGAAATACAAAAAACAGTAAATGCAAAAAATAAGATAATTGCATCTCTCCTCTACACGCCCAACAAGCTGGAACTTGATGGGAGCAAATCCAACTTGGATAGAGAAAAATAGAAACTCGAGAACCTGGACAAGAAACTGGAACTAGATAATAACCGAGAACGCTGGTTTTTTTTTTTGAAGAAAGCGCAAATGAAAGGCAAAAGTAAACCACAGGAATCCATGGATAGGAAACTAAATAATACCAAAAAAACAAAGAAATAATCCAAAGAAAGTCCAGGATACAAAATTAAAGAAATGAAATGAAAAAATATCTGAAATCGAGGAATAAGAAATCGAAGAAACCCCGAAAAAACTGAAGAAATAAACTCGAGAATCATCTGAATTAAGTCCAGAATAAGAAAAGGAATAAAATCCAAAAGACAGAAGGTCCAGAATAAGAAAAGGAATAAAATCCAAAAGAAAGAAAACCAAAAATAGTTGGGAGTAAGAAACATAAGAAAGCCGAAGAATACTTATGGAACACCGAACATAAGTCGAGAACACCATAACATCAACACTGGATAGGACTGCCCAAAGAGATGCTACCAAGAAGCCGATAGTGTCGACACTGGAAGAGAGTTGCAGAAGAAGGCAACATCTAGAACACCCATGCATAAGTCGTGGCGTCACAGTGAACAATGCTAAAGTAGTCTCAGTCGAAAGAGTGTCACGCGAGAGAGCGAAAAACCGGGAGAATAAAGCCAAGATCGGACTAGCAAGGAAGAGAAAAACCAACATCCTCCATCACCATCCAAGAAGATGCCAAGTGGAAGAAAGGGCAATCGTCATGAGAGGAGTACGCCAAATTGAGGAAGAATGTCATAGAATAGGAATGTAGTGGGCTAGTGGGCTTGGGAAATGAGTTGGGAAGGTTGGAATTAGTGTTATATGGGTAATGGAGCGTTATTTGGTCTAGAAGTAGGCATAAATAATTTTCAAAAGTGCAAAAATGTCTGGAACCAGATTAAAACGGGTCTAGAGTTGGCCTAATAGTGTAAAACGGGCAAGTTTGATGCATCAAGGGTTCAGTTAGGGGTTAACGGGATGCAACTTGAATTAGTGAAAACAGGTGGAGAATTATGTTAAAATGTGTCTGGTGATATGTAAACTAAGGTTGTTCAAGATTAACCTAAAACACGGTTAACAGACCGAATCGACTAGCAATCGATTCGGTTTAACCCAAAACCAATTCGGTTGTAGTTTTCAAAAAGTATTATGGGCCAATCACAGTTTGTAATTTTATCTTTATTTAATAAACTGTCCGATACTTTTTCCACCCCAGGGAATATGAATTAAAGGGTTGTTATGTAAAATATTTGTTAAGGGTCAGATATGTACATGGGATTAACAGTTTGATATATACACGAGTTACTGGTTCGATATACACATGGTTTAATACTTATTAGTACAACTAAACAAGAAAGGCCTTGTCAAAAACTCAAAAGAAGCTCTAACCCTAAGGCCTTTGCTCTTCACAAATCACAAGCATTCACTTCTTGCTCCCTTCTTTTTTTCAGAGTTCATGCATTGACTCTTCTTCTCCTTTATGGTAGGATTTTAGAAAAGCAGCACTTTGTTGATAATTTTGACCAAGTTGAGGTATTATTTCTAGCTACCAACTTGCATTGATACGTTTCAAGCCGGATGACATTTGTGGATATTTATTTTTTCTAGTAGTAGATTCAATTGAACTAAACTATGAAAGTTGAGTTATATTATCCACATATTGAACAAAATTGCAAAATGTTTGTAATCCCCCATTAAATTATTAATGTTTTATCTTTAATTGAGCTAAAAGTACCTATTTATTTTAACCTAAATAACCGACCAACATCACATATAGTCGGCTAACCGAACCGTTCGTCCACTAAGGATATGTGGGTTGGATTTGGTTATATAATTTGTATAATTGGCTAAGTCGGTTGGTTAGGTTGCCAAATTTGTATATAGGTCGGTTAACCAACCGATGTAGAACCTTAATGTAAACGTGTCGAGTATGAGTTGATAATGGGTTTGGAGTAAGTAAAAAATTTGGAGTTGCAGAGCCGTCAAATGTAGATTTGACATGTGGGGTTGAAGGAAAGATTAGGGTTAGGAAAATGGGGGGTGGGGGGGGGGGGGGGTTCCATAGCTACTGTCCTGAAGTAGAAAAAAGAAAGCATAAGGCAACAAATGGTTATGTTGTAGGTGACTAGGTTGGCGGTAATGGAGGTAGTGGTGGCACTAGGTTGGCAGCAATGGTGGTAGTGGTGGCAGAGAACGTACTAAGGAGGAGATGCAATGGTGGAGGTCTACTATTTTGTCGATTAGGGATGCCATGCTAGTAAAGAAAAGAATGAGATGGTAACGCTTGCTAGGGTTTCATGGTGGACCTAAGGTGGTGGCATCGGCTAGGGTTAGGGCTGGTCTCTAAAGTTAGGATTAGTCCTAGTATTTCTCGAAGAAGATGATGGTGGCAAGGTTCCGAGCGGCTTGTGATGGTGGAGGCTAGGGTTGTATTATGGTTTTGGTTAGCTAGGCTAGGGTTTGATGGTGGTGGTAAGGAAAAAGAGCTAGGTCAATAGGCAATCATGAGCTGATACCATGTTGAAAGAAGATGCTATATTGAGACTAAATAGGATATCTATTAGAAATCGAGATCTTACAATATATATAAAGCTACAAAGCAGACATCACCAAAATTACCTATAAATGGAAAATAAAAATAAAAACAGTGGAAAATATATAATGCAGTAAAAATACAGAAAATATCAGGTCTATTCTTCTACAATTGCAAACCTTGATTTCATGACAACATCCTCTCTTGCTCTTAGCTACCTTTGCTAGGAATTTGGCATCACTCGAGAGGATTGACGTCAGTCAATGGTATTAAAACTTCAACTCTTTTATGGAGCTATCATGCTCAATAGGTGACCCCCATTCTGATGAGAAAAGGTTTGGATGATGATCGTGTCAATGAGTTTATTAGTATTTTGTAAAATGCCTAGACTGGCCCCTTTATAATTGCTTAATGTCTAGTGTTGAATCTTTTAAGTTGATCATTGTTTCTGACTCCTTTTCTTCCAGCACTATGCATATATTTTGTAGTTTATCTATTATTAATAATGGAATGCATTCAAATAGTTGACAACAAAAGTTTGGAATAAGAACTTTGATGTTCTTGTTGTTAATATGAACTTTGATGTTCTTGTTGTTAATATTGTAAATACCTTATTTCTGTCTAGGCTACGACTAAGCTCTACCTACACCGCATGCACTAGGCTGCTTATATTCATCCAATAAATACTCAATCTTTCACAATATTGATTCTAAAGAATAATATACTTATCTGAGAATCTAATTGGAGAGAGATTCACTTAGGGTACGTCTGAGAATCTAATTGGAGAGATATTCACTTAGGGTACGTTTGATTGCAATGTGGAAAATATGTAGAAAAAGGAATTTATTCCACGGAATTATTTTACTAGGAAAAAATTCTATGGAATTTTAAAATTTTCGTATGAAAAACTTAATTTGGGTGTTTGATCGTCATTATTTTCCACGGAAAATAGTTATTTCTATTTTCCATGGAAAATGATATTTTCCTATGGTTAGTCCAGTTTCATTTTCCACTATTTTAGAAGAAAATGTGGAAAATGATAGTTTTTTGGAAAATAATTCCATGGAAAAATAAGCTATCAAACACTACAATTGGTGGAAATTTTGTGACGTAAATATTTTTTATGGAAAAAAAGCCCAATCAAACACAGCCTTAGGTTATCTCCAACAAAGAGAAACCATTATTTGGCTATTCTTTAGACAATTCAAAATTGATAAACAAGAAGATAATGTCTGTGAAGCTAATCTAAGAGTAATTTGAAACCTCAATTTCGATTAACAGACGTGAAATAATCTACATGCTCTGGGCCTAAACATGTTTCCGCTTTCTGAACATTCCTTATTTTAAAGGGGTTTCTAACCTGAACTTTTGAAACATTTTACAAATTACTATAGTTTAATAAAAAATAAATAAAAGAAGTAACACCTTCTTCCCTCCCTTTCTCTCATTGTCCTCCGCTGAACCCCATTGAACGGCATGGTGGTACGGCACTCGCCAGGCAGCCTGTCGGGTTTGGATCAAACTGCACACCCTCTATGTGTGCAGAAATAATGAATAATGTCTTTGTCCTTAAAAAGCCAAATAATTTTGTAACTAAAAGTGACTGCATCCTACTTTTACGACTTCCATTATAACACCTTTTTCTTTAGACCTTTCTTACCCAATTGGCATATGTCAAGGTCAACTGGTCAAGTGACCTTAAGATATAATTAAGAGTTTTTAGTAGCCTTATAGTTTTCTATACAACAAAAGTTCTTAAATTAAGTAGCAGCTAAGAATAGAAACATGTAGGGTGAAAAAGTTCCCGGAAACTTACCTGAACAACTGTACGCCAATACTAGATCTCATATCGTAATACTCATCATTTCCAACACCCTTTGTGATGGACCACAAACAGAGAAACTTCTATTGGGACTGCAAATCAGAAAGTGCAGGTAAATCAATAATCTCATCAACATGCAATCAGTGCAAATCATTAATCTGGACAGAACTGGTATGATCCCAATAGCGTATTTTAAGTCTGTTCCCCCGGTTAGTAAGTCACCCCAGGCAAGGGAAGCAATGAACAAATACCAGGAAGACGAGGTCCAGGTTCATTCAACTCGTTAGTTCTGTATTTAGTGTTGATATTATGCTTCCCATCTTGCTTAGAATTAGGCTTGCAAGAAGCCCTTGTTAATGCATGAGAAAAGTTGGACAATTCAGCATCCATTCCACTGCTAATGGTTCTCAATACCTGTAACAGAATCTTATTGTCATAAAAATTACTCAATACAATCAGATTATTTAAATATATACAAGTATATCATATTCTTTCTGATTTTCTTTTTGATCCTTCATCTGATTGCACAAAATAAAGTAATATAAAAAACTGCTAATCTACAAAATTGTGTTGGCACCTTTTACATATTGAAAGGTTGCTCAACCTTATTCACAAAAATCTAAGCAATTATATGAATGTTTGAAAGGTATAATTTGCAAAGTAATCCCAATAAACTGGGACAAAAGTAACTCATGAAAATTTTAATGCAAGGTAAGTAACTGTAAACTAGAATATCTGAAGATTATGAGTTACAATTATACTAACATCTTTCAACTTGTTTGTTGTCGCTTTAAATCTTTTGTTTACAAAAAAATAATATTACAGATGGAGTTGTAGAACACTTTGAGGAATATATATTTGCTTCCAAGCCTCTTCCCATTAGAATGGGATCCGCTATGGAGTATAAGATAGCTCCATAAAAGATTTAACCAAGTTTCTATAACCAGCTGTCAAACTTAACGTCAACCTTCTGTATGGTGTCATCCTAGCCAAGGTAGTTATGGTCTTTCCTAGCCAAGGTAGCTATGAGCATGAGAAGGTCAGGAACCTAGGAGGCCAGTTGGCAGGTAGGTAATCTAACTTCTGGATATGCAGTTGGCGGGCAGAAATAATATCCTTACTATTTTTCTAAAGAATGAAAATACCCACTAGTACTCCTAAAACCAATCATGAAAACATGTGAACCTCTTTTCCAACACACTTTAGTATATAAGCTATTGTATTATGAAAACAATAAAAAAATGAGGACAATATAGATTCCACATGTTTCAACTCAAATAGTAGTAAGTATTGTCCACTTCTCTGTCCCTATTAATTTTAAGAGAATAGAGACGTCTCCCAAAAAGCAAAAACAAAAGTATTTTTCACACAAAATGCACCAAATAATAATCGATATATTAAAGAAATCCAAAATGACCAAGCTTTCTTTTCCATTGAGAATGCTCCCAACGTGGTTTAGGAAAAAATGTCCAACCCACTTAATCTCACGCTATAGCTAACTTATCTATATCCTCTCATATGAAGGCATCAAATCTAAAATATTGGTAGCATTTATTACTGGGAATTTAGCTAGCTTATGTAGACTCTTTTGGTGACTAGTCAACTCCTAGAAAATTCACTATGGGCATTATTGTGACGTATAAAAATGTACGTGAAAACAATTGTAAGATGCTCCACATGCATGGCACGTAAATGTGTATGTCCAATTTAAACTCAGCTTAAAATGTGCTTAATGTCTCATCAATTTGTGAAGGTCTCAAGCTATGGTCACGTTAGATAACTGATAGCCAGCATAAACTGTCAGATATCTATGAAAATGCGTTCCATAGAATTATTGAATACTACTGAATGGAATAAGGCATTGATACGCACATGCACGTACTCTCTCAGTAGACTACTTTAACTCCTTAAAAATTCACGTTGGCAATATTGCAAAGCATAAACACGTATGAGGAAAAAAATTGTACGATGTTCCACATGCATGGCACGTGAATTTAAGCATGTCCCCTTTTAAACACAATTAATATGTTCAGTCTTCATCTTTCATGCAGGTCCCAAGCTCGTCAAAGGACGATGGTCAAGTTATGTAGTCAATGGCCATCATAAACTGTCAGATCACTATGAAAATGTGTCCTTATAGAATTATATAATACATCTGAATGGAGAAGCATTGATGTACAACACTCGCACACGCCACTACCAAGGAATTCATTAGTGCATACTTCTCATACTTTCTTTTCCAATCTGAAAAATGTTTATTATTTTTTGGCTGGTACAACAAGAACAAAGACTTTATCCAAACTTTTGAAGCTGTCTAATAAAAATACTAAAATAAAAGCATAAATAAATTTACCTGATGGCAGGTTCCATTATCTGCGTTCCAGAGAGATACTTCATTACAGCCAGCGGCAACATAAACTAGAGGCTTTGCCGTTACAGGAACAGAGTTTGAATGTGGCATAAGTAAACACATTCTCTCAAAGGAGAGACGGTGGAATAGTGCATGAGTTAACAGGCAAAAGAAACCTCATGTCCCATAATGTTAGCACACCCCTTGACGACCCAGATATAAACAATTTCCACAGTGGCCATTACCAGAGAAGAGATGTGTCCCTCCTCAGGTAGGGCTTTGAAATTCCATTTGCTGAAGCTGTCCTGTATCCCAAAGATGAATTCCAAAACGTAAGGTGCTGTATAATACATTCTGGCTAATACAGCTATCAGAAGCAGAACAGTTCAAAAGACTTACAATTGCACCTTCACCAGCCTCTCTCTTCTTAATGTCAGCAATACCCGTATATCTTTCAACTACACTACCCAATCCTCTTGATAGTAGTCAACAGAAAACAAGTGTAGTGTCCCATCACATGCACCAACTACTACTTGTGCAGTGCCTCGAAGCATCGTAGTACATAAAGCCCTGCTGCCGTCCAGATTATAGGTTAATCTAGACCTGAAAGAGATGTCCTTCTCCAACTTTCTTGTATCCCATATCTTAAATGTGGAATCATCAGATGCACTTACAAAGAATGTATTATCATTTGACACAGATAATTCATTAACAGCAGACCGGTGTTCCTGGAGATGCGCCCTAGGACTCCACGAGGCTTCCAACTGAGACAGGAACTGATGGTGCTCCAGCAAGGAGGCAATCCAGTCACATCAGACTCCGAGACATCATCTCCAGTGATAGATGAACTTCCTTTCAAGGTATCAGAAACAGTGAGCTCCTGAAACCTGCTGTGATATAAGAAGGTTGATCATAGTTTTCCCTTCCTTGGGGATCTGGGATGACCTAGGAACCAACCTAGCACTATACTGATGTTGAAGAAAGAGCCTGAAACAAGCTTAGGTGGCACTGAACTAGATAAGCCTAGTGACTGTTAACAGAATCCAACGAAGGCATGCATGAAGAAGAAAGTCTTATAGAGTTCCAATGCAATGATGAATCTAAACCTGCAGACAGAGATCCTAGCTCACGCTTACTCACGCACGTTGAGTATAAGGGTATGCCTTCAGATGGTCCATCAAAAAAGCAAGCTGTTTCCCATGCTAACTTGTGGCAAAATGAGTTCAGAAAATTGCAGCTTATCTGAAACTAAAGAATCTCTAGCATCCACAGAGTTAGAAGCACTGAAAGAAGTTCCTACCCGTAAGTTAGCAACATCTCTGGTGTCCTGTAGAGATGCTTTAGGTGTAGAACCAGTAGGTTTACCATTCTTTGCATTGGAATCTTTACTTCCTGGAGCCTTTGTTGGTTTCCTCTCTCCTACTGGAGTTCCCTTAGTGTGTTCAACTGTTTCCAGCTGATTTGAATAGGCAGATGAGTTATACCATATTTTTCTCTGTCTGCCAACATGTCAGAACTCCTGGCATCTCCTAAACCTTTGTAGAATACCGATTTTGAGACTGGCGGCTTGAGACATGAGAGTAGTGAAATTTCAGAGGACAGGGAACATGGCTCTCTGAGAAGGAGAGGGCGTAAAACCGGTGAGAGGTAAACATAAGAATCTATAGGTCCCAAACTCTCACTGCTTGCAGAAATAAAGTTTGCAGTTGCCCTTCTCACCCATTGGATTGGATAACATAACAAGAGGAAGGCTCTCTTAATCATACCAAGAAGTATTCTTTTCCTCAAGAAACCACTTTTACACAGCATGGACAAGCACTCCAATGCACTGACAATGACAGCCTCCATTCCATCACTTAATGCTTGCTCAATATAAGGCAAAAGATATTCCTCAACACTCCTATGACCGACAAAGTAGCAGACAAAAACAATCTGTCCATAGAAAACTGCTCGCAGCTGTTCGTCACGATCATTAAGAAATGCTGGGAGGATGGGCAGCAAAAAGTCATTGCTTTGCCTCTGAGCAAAAAAGTAACATAAGTGACCAATATCCTGCAAGAGGGCTCTCCTAATATTTGGAGTTTGTTTTGGTCCCATTACTAATTCTTGCACAACTTCAGCTATTGATTTCCTCAGTTCAGCAAGCTCATAATTGCTCTCGCTATTCTTCTTTCCTGATGATTCTGTAGCAAGTGATCGTGATTTCTGAGGTAGGCTAGATTTATCAAATGTTTCTTCCTCCGTTAAGCTCCGAGAGTGAAGCAAGAATCTATAAGCTGTCAGTGCAATCTTGAATATGTTGGTAGCATAACAAATCCTGACACTTTCCTCTGGATCATCCGGAAGCATGGATAGCATTGGAAGGATATACTCAGGAAAAATCTTTGCATCACTAGGAGGAAAATCTCGGACTAGAGCCAAGACATCACACAATGTTTCCAAAGCAGAGCAACGCACAATTGCAGCTGGATCAGAAAGCATGGCAATAACATAGGGAAGCACATGTTGTAAGCGATCATCATCGTCAATGTACAAGGAAGAGGTCTTGAGCATAAGAACACCTGCTCTTCTCAATTGTGGTTGCTTGACACTTCTTATGCATGAACAAAGTAGTGAGGCAATTAGCACCATACCTTCACAATTCAGTTTACATTCTATGCCTGAGAAGGAGGGTATTTCATAAGTATCTGATTGACTATTGTATTCAGACACTAATGCATTCAAGTCGCTTTTAAGGATTTTTCTAAATAAGGGGGTTTCTTTCTCCTTGTATCCCTTTGAATGACATAGCAATTGATGACCTGAGGGAGAATCTGTATTGGTGTGGTATAGTGGGGTATGGTTAATGACAAGTGTTGTGTTAGTATGTGAGTAATGTTCTACTTCTCTGAGAAGAGAACTGATATCTCCAACAAGCTGAAATTCTCTACCAACTTTATTTCTTGCTAGCTCGCCCATATCATTCACAGTGCCCCTAGCTGACTTAGTCGTTTGTCTACCAGTTTCCACATATTGTTCATCATTCATGAGGTGTGATACTGGGAAAGGTGCAGGCCTATCCTCAGCTGATCGATTGCCCACAATTTGATTTTGTATCTCATGGAAAGCACTTTGCGTGACTGCAACCTAAAATAGAAGAAATAATTGAGTATTGCCATGAGTTTCTTGTTCTAATTAGCCTAGATACTAGTAGTGGGAAAACTTCTCACCCTTGTGTCTGAATTAAGAGGAATCAGACAGGAAAAGAACTTATGTAGAAATGGTGAGAAATAGGTTGGAAAAACAACAGTGGCATAACTTTGTAAATAGCTTTCACAAGACAGTCTTGACTCAGGGTCCAACTGAATCATATGAAGTATCATCTTTCTTATTCCGACATCTTGTATCTGCAGAGATAAGAACATTCAGCATCATAATATCACAAATCAAAAGAAACACAGGCTTATGCAAATATTAGACAATTGCATATATGCACAAATGTTTTCAACTATACAATAACGAAAGACTGGGATCTAAAGGGGTATGGCTTCCAAATGAAGATGTTGATGGATGTACAAAAAGGTAAACTCAAGGATATGTAAATGGAAATAATACATTTTATTTACAAAGAAGACAAAAGTGTATAAACATTTGGTAAATAACCAAAGGTTGAAGTGTATAAACATTTGGTAACCAAAGGTTGGGAAACCAAGTTGTTGGGTCCTTTGGTTAAAGCGAGGGGACAAGAGGGAGGTCCTGGTTCGAATCCCACACCAAAGACATAAAAATAAATAAATAAAACTTTTGGTAAGCAAGCTGAAAGAGAAGACATTTTGGGCATGTCAATGACCTACATGCAGTGCTCTAAATGGTGGTCGAGGCGGCCGCCTAGGCGCACCGCTTTTTCCGTAGACGGTGAAGTAGGCAGCCGATGGCGGTTTGCAGCATAGCTGAGAACATCACAGTTTTTGGACTCTAGACACTCTTTATTCCAATTTATAACTAATATCAGTTGGGGGAATCCAACCCCATATTCTGCACCAAAGACATTGTCAGTCTGAATAAACTTGAAATCTTTGAAATTACAAAGAATTAACTTCACCTTCTTGATAATTTTTATTTAGTGTTTATATACATAGGCAGGATGTCATACAAACACAGGTAAGATGTATTATACGACTAGGTGTATTATACGCCTAGGCAGCGGTAGGTGAACCCTCTCCGCCGCGCACCCGCCTACCGTCGTTTATAACATTGTCTGCAGGAACAGTAAATATTCAACTCCATACAAAGTCACATTTCAATAATTATTATTTTTTCTATTAATGAGACTAGGACCAATTAGCAGCAGAAAGATAAATGCTTAAATGTATAGTGTGGCATCCGTGGATAATACTCATGGGTGATGATATAAACCTTTAACTATCCCATGTGATTGCACGCATCGCAACACAAGGAACTACCCACTAAGAGAGGAAGGGTCAAAATGTGTTTCAAAACCCTTTTTTTTTTGGGGGGGGGGGGGGGGGGGGGGGGGGGGGGGAGAGAGCGGTGCAGAGGTGCATAAAACCATTTGTAAATCCAGTAACTTCAAACACAGTTTCCGAGGGACCGTCTTTACGAAGCCTGAAGAAGTGTGCATTTTCAAAATCTCACCTTCCATGTCGCTTGGGGGAAATTTATGCATGGTAACTAACTGGTAAGCTTTTGATATCAAAACCCTAAGTTTTGCTGATATTGGATTTGAAAACTCCAGATTTGGACCCCTTAATGATTCCAATGGGTTTGCAAACCCAGAACTGGAAGCCAACAAGTAATGCTAGTATAGGAGAAGCCAACTTCGGAGGTCTGAACCTGCCCCCACCCCTCAACCCAAAACTCAAGAAGCATTCTTCAGCTATATAACTCTTGCTGAATATTTTGGATACAATAGCACATTAGAAATTAACTTTATTGGCATGACCTAGCGATAATGGAACACCTGATATGCCCAGTCAGCTCCTCAGACATGATCATAGGATGCAGGGCTACTTGAAAGATCTTGTTGGTTGATACACTTACTATAATTATAATGTCAATTTTCATACATACTATACTGAGATAACAAGGGTTGTGGTGTTCAAAAGACGTTAGAGTAGAAAAAATGCTGGAGCCATAGCCTATAACCCATATATGCACTCATGAGAAGATACAAAGTAAAGAAGTGAAATGATTCATTTGTCGTCTGATCGTATGCACAGCGAAAATATTACATAAACCCCCTACTAGGAAGCACAGACACTCCACAAAGCCATGACGTATCTATGTCACCTCGTGTTGGATATGTATCGGGCACATCACGGACACTCCAAAAACACTATGACACACCAAAATAGGTGCCAAATTCGTTGGCTTTGTCCAAAATATGCTTTTCACTTTTATTCTATTTATCACACATGCTTGGTACATCCTTATATATAATGTGAGCAAGTGTACAAAATATGCTTTTTTCTGTAATAGAAATTAGAATGGCTGTTTCACTCTTGTTTTCTCCTCTAAACAAAATTTTCAATTCTAACATTCATTTTCATGCTCGACAATTCAATATATAGTCATTCAATGAAGTTGCACCTCATGTTCCCTAAAGATAAACAATTATAAGTAATATATACACAAAAAGGCAGGAAAGAGACAAGAAAGAAAATACAAGAAAACCATAGGAGAGGCTATACCTTTTCAAGGTATTGACTAGGGTCATATTGCCCTCGCCGATAAGCAAGTAACTGTGATAACTCAAACAATGGTTGGCCCTCAAGGAAAAGTTCAGCTATAACACACCTGGGAGGATAAGATGGTGACACATTGATAAGGTCATTAATCTGGACATAATAGAAATATCGAAGCAAATATAAAACTATTTGGAATAAAAAAGGCTGACAGCGAAATACTTACAAAATGGGAGACAGATTGAACTAGCAATATTTATGAATATCCCCTATTTATGTGGGAACACAAACTAGGAAGCACAGACACTTCGAAAAACGGTCCAATGTCCTTTCCGCGTTATGTCGGACACAATATGGAAACTCTCAACTACACTAGGACCCTCCAAAATCAATGTTGTGTACGTGCCACCATGTCCATATTGTGTCGTATCGTGTCGTATTGTGCCGTAGCTGCATACGTGCAACATAGGTGTACGGTCATCTATGTTGTGAAAAGCGCGCTTAATCGCTTAAGCGCCGCTTAAGCGAAAATTTGAATTTGGGCGCCTCGCTTAGGGAAATCTCGTCCCATAAAAGCAATCGTCGCTTAGGCGCGCTTAGGCGGCGCTTAATAGCGCCTCGCCTAGTGTTAGACGTCGGAAAAAGTGCCTTGGATCAAAAAAAACTGAATAAAACAAAAATTGACCCTGAAAAAAAAATGGAAACTTTGGAGACTTAGCTTTTATGTTTAATGGTATTTTGATGACTATGTAGTATGTATACATTGTGTGGCTTGTTGACTATTTTGACCATGGTATTTTGATGACTATTTTGATGACTTCGCATTTTGATTATAGTATTTATATTGTTACTTTGTTTGATTAATAATTGGTATTGTTATTTATGCATATACTAATAGGACTGTATGAAAAAATATTGAAATTTATGTGTATACAGAGTATTTTACATGTAGGAGGCTCCGTAGGTAAAAATAGGTGAAGTACCAACTAAGCGGAGCGCCAGCTTCATCGCCTCGCCTCGCCTCGCCTCACGCTTAATATAACATAGACGGTCATATATGGGAAATGCAAAGCAATTTCAAATTAAGATACATCAAGTCAAGCTTCATGAGAACTACGGCTATATATGATATAGCTAACCCAATAACCTGGTCTATTGTTATGCCTATAACTGGGTCTGAACATAAAACCAGGAGTGTTTTGGATACGGTTTTGATCTTGTACACCAAAGAAAGAAATGAGAACTTACCAGGTCGGATTTTGATATAGTGATCTAAACTTGAAGCCAAATAGCTGACGTGAAAGAAATGGCAATATACTTCCTTCAATCATTTCTTCTGCAGTTCAGTCCTTAAGATATTTATCTCCACTTTGAGTACTTTAACATCTTGAACTAAAACCTTTCCGTTGTAACTTGTAAGGCATCGCCACATTAACTCTAATTACCATAATAATAAGAATCTTAAATACCATTATTCAGCGATTAACTATTCATTATTGCATATTTTAATTTTAGTGGAAGGAGATAGCAAGAGCTTTCTCTTGTCCAGCAGTTTCACATATTTCAACGTGCATTGATTAGTAAAAACATCAAGAACCTCATACTAAAATCCATTAATAAACCCACACCCAGTTCAAAAATCCAATTTCCTATCATGTATGGACATGAATTGGATCCATATATTTTTATCTAGTTTTGATCCTTATATTTTACTAAGTTCAGATTGAGATCCACCATGTATGAATATGAACAAGCTTGTTCCAGATGCCGGTACTTAATATTCAAAGGAAAAAAAAAATGATTTCTAAGTTAAACAAAAATATGTATCCAACTTTACATAAAAACATAGCAAAGTTCTAGATTTGGCTGCATCATTTAAGATGTCCATTAAAAGATACAAGCATGTAGCAACTATGCACTACCAATTATATAATATGGCTTACTTAATCGAGTTTTATGCTTGATAATATGGATAAATACTAATCGACCATGTTATTTAATCGGTAACTGACACAATTTTAGATTCAAGGGCCAGCCATTTATTGTCCCTCCTGAGGATCCTACCTAGGACTTCCCTTCACCTACCAAAGGCCTCAAACATAGGGCTGCCCAACTTCTGGTAGCTGAAACAAAAACTAATTCAGGATCTTTGCAAACAAAGTCACTTTATCATGGAAGGATAGAATTATATTTACTTGACTTCTTTATCTACATAGGGAACACAAATTTATCTATGCATAACTTTATCTTAAAGAGTCATAAAAAAAAAAAAAAGCTCTCATAATCTAAAACTATTAACCAATATCCAAATATAATTTAAGTTATATTATCCTTATTCAGGTCCAAGGGTAGATGATGTGGCTCAATATAGTGAAAGCACCTATATCAACATTTAATTCAGAAAAGAAACAATAATACAATTTGATAAATTCCATTTCTACTCAATGTATCATACATAATTCTCTAAAGGCCAACATGGTGACAAGGCAAAAGTACAGGAAAACATAATTTCCTCAAAAATCAATCTATTAGAATTAGGTCATCCAATTTGGATTTTGGACCCGAAACTAGGACCAGACACGTGATCCATTTCACCTGAACCGGAGCCACCCTCGAGATGGGTATGCTAGATAGGGTTTTGTCCTCAAAACAGGTAACTTACGGTCCACATAAATCCTACCCTACCCCAATTACAATACAATAGAATTGGAAAGTATATAAAATTGTATATTTTTGTGTAGATTGTAGGTAAATACCAGAACCCAATCCAAACCGAGCCTGAATTTTCGATAAAGATGTAGGGTAGGTTTTCTTTGTAGAGGACCTGAACCCCAACTCAACTTATATGGGTAGGGTTCGGGTCCAAAAACTGGACCCGCGTGACTAACAAGTCCAGGTTTAGCACTAGCCGGATCCTACCTAACATGGTAGCACCCTAATTAGAATTCATTTACTTCCAGTAAAAAGCTCCCAGAATTAAAAAGGAAAATATTATGGGGAAACTTTTGTTATTTTTCTAGCCTATATGACTATATGTAATTTTCTTTTATCCAAACAACAAAAAGTGCTAATGGGCAACTATCTTTTCCAATATTCCAAACAGCACAAGAAAATGAAAAAATATTTTCTTTCTTTCTTTGACCTTTAGTTTTCTTGTCCACATATTTCACTGTAAGCAGTCGGATTTTAGAGGTGAACTTGGCCATTAGAATATTATCTCAAATTAAACATTTATTAGGGAAAAATAAAACCATGGTTCTCTCAGAGGTTCAAGGACAGATATCCAGAAGTCTTAAATTCCTAGCCTTGGATTTCAAAAGCCTAGTTCAGTTAGAAATGTCAAAATTCATGATTTTCTTTTAAAGTCACAGATCCAGCAAGTCCTAATATTTCTTGTTGCCTCAAACTCTGCCAAGAAAGCTGATTTTGTTTCTTCAAGTTGCAGAATTTACAAGAATGAACCCGACAATCTTGATCCTGATTTTTTGAATATTTCATATCCCGTTGTACATTGATATGAAGCATTCAAAACTGACCAAAACTGATGCATTCTGGCATTTTGGATCAGATTCAAACCAAATATATCACATGAGTCAAGGGAAAACAGTTTTGGCAAGGTTGAATGCAATCTTAATACGAACCTTGTAGTATAATAAAGGGGGAGGGAGGAAGCAGGAAGGCAAGGATTAGTACTCCTTGCAGATAAGCTGCTCCAAGCAGCCATCAACAACACCTACACTAATGAACCAAAAACAAGAGAAATAAGGGGAAGAGTATAGGAACTTACCACTGCCACTATTCCATACCCAAGAACATCATTTGGAAAATGTTTCAAATAGTGATGAGGATAATTTTGAAGGTATAAGTTATAAGTAACTATCCTATTAGACTCACGTACTCGAACAATTCTAATAAATGAGAGCTTTCCTCATACCAAAATAAACAAGAAAGTAACAAAATGATGTCATCAGAACTATGATTCTTTCTTCAGCAAATCAATACGTTCACATGTTAACAAAGATTCATAGTGGTTACTTAAATGGGAATTCTTCAAATTTAATCTCGGTATATATATATATTTTTGAATGGGCATCCAACGATGACGGTTTCGGAAGCGAACCCTAGCTCTGCTAGGGCATCACCAAATCGAAGCGAGGAGGCGGCCAATCGACCTCCGGACCGGGGGAAGGGCAAGGAGGTGGCGGCGGAGGCCGGCGGCGATCGGCTGGAGGCGGGCGGCGGCGGCCGGCCGCCGGAAAATGTGCTAGCTGCTGCTGCTCGCGCGCAGCAGGCCGCTGGCGGCCAGAGGGGCGGCCGGGGGGTCCGGCGAACCCCCCCGGGGGCGGACGGACGCCGGCGACCCACCCTAGGTGGGGGGGGGGGGGGTGGCCGGGGAGGGCTGCGGACGGCAGCGACGCCACCGAGCACGGGTTCGGCCGGTGGATCAACGGCGGTTGCTCTGGGGGGCTCCCCTATGGTGTTCACCGCCCAAAGGAAATCGACGGACACGGTGGCTGGAACGGAGGATGGACAGAGTGAGGAGGGGGCTTGGACTACGGTCCAAAATCGGAGGGTAAGACGAGGAGGTGGACAACGATCGCAAATCTCTGAGACTAGGAGGGGCTCAGCTTCTACGCAGGGATCGAACAGGAGGTCAGGGATAGCCAGGAGAACAGGACCAACGGTGGGCCAGGCGCACACAGGGGGACGGGAGGGACAAGCCAGGACTACGTGGAGGCCTCGAGCGAAGGGGTCAGCAGGGGCGGCTTCCCCAGTTATCGGGGTGAGAGGGACTGCTGCGAACGTGAGTGCCCGGCCGGCCCCGACGATCCTGCCTCGAAGTTCGGGCCCGCGGCCTGTGTCCTGGGCAGATGCGTGCAAGGTGGGGGTTGCAAAGACTCCGGCATCGATGGAGTATGTTGCGCCTATGGCAGTTGGGGGTGAGCTCTGTGCCGACTTTCCGGCTGAGGAAGTGGCGAAGGTGACGGCATTTTGGGAGAATACTTTAGTGTTATATGTGTTGGGGAGCAAACCCTTCTACGGGCAGATCCGAGGTTATGCGGATAGAGTCTGGCGGCCGAAGGGTAGCATGGAGTTCTTTTCCAAGGAGAACGGCTTCTACTTCGTTAAATTTGGGATGACAGAAGATGTGGCTCGGATCCTCCAGGGAGGGCCATGGACGTTTGATGGACGTCTCATCATACTGAAGCAATGGACCCCTGACTTGAGATGTGAGAAGGAGGTGCTGAATGCGGTGCCTGTGTGGGTTCGGTTTTCTGAATTCCCGGTTCGCTTCTGGAGTGTCCCCCTTCTTATGAGACTTGCCAGCCTCATTGGCAAGCCGATTAAGGCGGACGATGCCACCGCCTTCAGGACTAGATTGATGTATGCTCGGATATTTGTGGAGATTGACGCCAGGCTGGACCTGCCAGAGCAGTTGAAGTACCAGACCCATACTGGCCAGATCCTGATGCAGAAGGTGGAGTATGAGTGGGTTCCCCCTAGATGCCCGGCGTGTGTCTGCTTTGGGCATCTCCCGAGTGCTTGTAGGCGAGGAGGAGCTTCTGAGGTGGTGACGGAGGAGGCAGTGCAGGAGACAGGTGGTGTAGTTGGTACCCCTGTAGTTGACAAGGCGGACTTGATGGAGGATGAGATGGAGGCAAATCCTTCCCCCGTCTCTGGGGAAAACGAGGAGTCTCCGACGGCAATTTTTGCAGGGGCGATGGTTGAGTATACGGGAACGAGGACTATGACCACCAGGAGTATGAGACAGGAGGGCAGGCGAAAAGGAGAGGGTAACACTTTAGCGCTTCAGGTATACAGTCGGAAGCGCCAGGCAACGGAGTCGCATAGTGAGGACAGCGGTCAAGGTGGGGCGGAGAGAGTGTGGAAGGTCAACCCGAAATGGGTAGCGGTCCTAGCTCAGCCTCCCCAACAGGGGGACCCGCAATGGGTAGCGGCCCTTGCTCAGCCTCTACATCAGGGGGATAGAGATGAGGAGTCCAGAGATATGGAGGTTGCACTCTCCCCGGGTGCACCTTCAGAGGATGTTCAGGGGTCCCCACCCGCGGAATAGATGTCGGCCCTTGCCTGGAATGTCCGGGGGGGCTGTTCTCTGGGGAGATGGAGGGAGATTAGTGAGGTGCTGAGGAAGGAGAAGTGTGAAATCTCGATCTTACTAGAGACTAAGATCAGGGGGGGCGAAAACCCTGTCTCGTAGAACTCCTACGGACTGGGTCCAGCTCCACAACCTTGGTCTCTGTGATATGGCGAGAATCTGGGTTAGATGGAACGGAGCTAGTTGAGAGGGGGATGAGGTCTTCATGACTGACCAGCTGGTGGCTATCTCCTTCGCCAACAAGGGTGGGTTCCGATTCTTACTTGGTGCTGTCTATGGGCACAATGACAGGAGGCTGTGGGAGGCCTTGTGGCAGGACATCATTAGGCTTAGTATGTTGGCGGTGCATCGTCATCTCCCCCTGCTTGTTATGGGAGACTTCAATGCCACGCTATACAGGAGGGAGAAGCTGGGGGGGCGGCCGGTCCCGGACCAGATTCTATCAGACTTTCAGTCCTGTCTTCTCCAGTCCGGGCTCAGGGGTCTGGAGAGGGTGGGCCACATATGGACGTGGCACAACAAGGCGGTGGTTAGCAGGGTGGCATGCCAGCTTGATCGTGCTTTGGGGAACAGTGATTGGTTCCGCCTATTCCCCTCTGCTGTGGCTGAGGGGCTTCCTGCGGGGACCAGTGACCATTTGCCGATCCTGGTGCGCTTCGTGGAGAGACCCAGATGGAGAGCTCGTCCGTTCAGGTATGACAACAGTTGGTTCCTGTCGTCTGGCTATGAGGAGACTATGGCGGGGGGTCTTTGTCAGGATGTGGTCGGTACTGCTCAGTTCTGTATGGTTCACAGGCTGAAGAAGACCAAACGCGCCATCAGAGACTGGGTGAGGGCTCTCCCCCGGACCTCCTTACAGGAGAAGGAGGCGGAGCTGAGAGACCTGCAGTCAGACCTTCAGGGAGACATGATGAGTGGAGAGATGGCGGCTAGAGAGAAGAAGATGGCTGCAGAGGTCAACACCTTGCGTCTCCAGCAGGAGATTAGTGCAGCCCAACGGGCCAAATGCTCCTGGCTCAAGGATGGGGACCGTTGCACCAAATTCTTCTATGATGTCATTCGGGCTCGCCAGCACCGGAACTGCATCCAGAGACTTCTAGACAGGGATGGGCGTCTTGTGACCGACCAGGTTGCTATCCAGGAAGAGGCTGTCCGGTTCTACTCTGAGCTTTATCATCAGACGGACTATTCCACTGTATTCTCGCAGCTGACTACGAAGACGTTGATTACTGAGTATGGCAACAGTCTTCTTATGGCTCCTATCCGGATGGCCGAGGTGGAGGCGATTGTGATGAAGGCTGATGCTTCCAAGTCTCCTGGGCCGGACGGTTTCTCTAGCGGCTTCTACAAGCGACATTGGGGTGCCCTCAAGGCCCAGGTTCTAGTACAGGAGTTCTTTGAGTCGGGCAAGCTCCTGAAGGAGCTGAACCACACCTTCCTGACGCTGGTGCCCAAGAAGGAGGGGGCGACTTCCCTTGCTGACTTCCGACCGATTGCTTGCTGTAATTATTTGTACAAAATAATTACTCACCTTATGTGCAGGAGGAGGATGGAGGACGCTATGCAGGGTCTGGTTTCTTGGAATCAGACGACATTCATCAAGGAACGGTCTATTGCTGAGCATAGCCTGCTGGCCCATGAGATGATTCGGGAGTTCCATAAGCCAGGAGGGATGAAGGCGTGTGTGAAGCTCGACCTGAGGAAAGCATACGACACCGTCAACAGGGACTTCCTCTGTCATTTGATGGGTGCGATGGGCTTCTCCGAGACATGGGTGGACAGAGTCAGGGAGTGCATCACCTCTCCTACATTCTCGGTTCTCATTCAGGGTATTCCCTACGGGTTCTTCGGCAGCAGCAGGGGGCTTCGTCAGGGGGACCCGCTTTCCCCCTACCTATTCACCCTTGTGATGGAGTATTTTACCTGTTTGATGGACATCGCGGTACATCGGGAGAGGATTGTACCGATATACAGCAGGGTCTCACCAGTGGTCTCACATCTCATATATGTGGATGATCTATTGGTATTGATGAGGCCTTCCATGCGAGGGATGAGGGAGCTTGCGGTGGTGATGGAGGAGTTCGGACAGTTATCGGGTCTTCGGTTGAACAGGGACAAGAGCAAAGTTTACTTCAACAGCTCTTGCACTTTGAAGGAGGAACGGGCCCTGGAGCTTGGGGTGGAAAAGGGAGATCTCCCGGTGAAATATCTGGGGGTACCCCTATCTGTCAACTACGCGAAGGACCGAGAATGCCAGAGTCTGGTGGACTTTGCGCAGAGGAGGGTAGAGGGCTGGCAGGCGGCTGGCCTATCTTTTGGAGGGCGTATTGAGCTGGTACGATCGGTTATATCTGCTATTGTTCTATTCTGGCTCCAATCTATTCTGGTACCTTTGGCTACTATCAGAAAAATTGAGGGCATATGTGCCAAGTTCATATGGCATGGGGGGATTCATGCCATCTCTTGGGAGAAGCTCTGTCGACCTAGGAAGGAGGGAGGTGTGGGTCTGCGTTCTCTAGTATCTGTCAGGGAGGCGGCGGGGATCAAGCTGGCGTGGAGGTTCCTTCAGGGCGGTTCTCTATGGTCGGCTTGGATGTCTAGTCGGTACCTTCGGGGAAGGAACTTCTGGGTATGTGAAATTGACAACTTCTCTGTGGCTTTCAAGCATATCCTGAGGAACCGACCTGTACTTCGGAAGGCTATTCGGAGGAAGATGAGGGAGGGAGGGGAGATGGACCTATGACTTGATCCGTGGATTGCAGGTTAGTCCCTTCTGGGGATTCTGGGTCCCCAGTCGGACGGTGTGGCGTACAGAGGTCTGACTTGTAGGCACATCATCAGTGGTGGGGTCTGGAGGCCAGAGGAGTATCGTTTCACCGCTCAGTTAAGAGGGGAGATCAGGCAGGTACAGATCACTCCTGCTGTACTGACTGACGTCTGGGTTTGGGCCCCTTCCGGCTCCACGGAGGATGCTGGGGAGTTCAGATTTAGCAGCTGCTACGATCTTGTTCGTTCCCACTTCGATAAGATCGAGGAGTACGACTTTATCTGGGGGAAGGGCCTAGCCAGGAAGATGCAACTGTCTGCATATAAACTGGTGCTGGGCCGGATGCTTACTAGGGACAGACTGCTTCGGTTCGGGGTCCCAGTCCCTGACCCAAAGTGTTTTGTGTGAGACAGAGAATGAATCCATAGGGCATCTGTTCTTTCAGTGCCATGTGGCGTGGAGCATCTGGGCAGAGCAGAGCCGGAGATACTTGGGAGGAGTTGGAAGGGAGCGTGACTTCAGAGAAATCCTTAAGTGGATTGGAGATCGCAGGGGCCAGGAGCAGAGTTGGGCCAGACGTGCAAGATTGAGGCATGCTGCATCAGTTTGGCATGTCTGGAGGGAGAGGAACCGGCGCATTTATGAGGGACTGATCACCCCACCGGTGGGCATCCTTCATAACATTGAGTCGGATGTACTAGTAATGTCCCCCTGAGTTGGGATTGTATCTCTATGTTGTAACCTTATTGCGCTGATAGTGGAATAAAATTTACCCTTTTTCCAAAAAAAAATATATTAACAATGGATAATTGTGGCGAACTCGCCTCCACTGGGGGGCCGCATGCATCTCTCTCTTAACCACTAGGGTAGAGGTCATTTGCTATATATATATATATATATATATATATATATATATATATATATATATATATAGAGAGAGAGAGAGAGAGAGAGAGAGAGAGAAAGAGAGAGATTCTCCTGTGTTCATTTGTGATCTGAGCATTATGAGGTTCTTGAATTTTACCACACACTACATGTACAGAATCATAAGACTGTACAGGTCTCACTATGTTTAGTTGCAAGTCCTTTCTACAACTTAAATGAATGTCAAATTCAGATGAAGATATAAATAAATATATTTACAATGGGAATCACACTACCGAATTAGATGCTTGATTTAATTTATTTCCTTAAGAGGAAATTCCCATAAAAGATGAAGCAACTTGCTAGACACCAATGCCTTCAGATGGAAAGTGCCAGACTTATACATGAAGGGTGAAGTTCTAGTTTAAAAAGCTTATTCAACGTAATCAAATCAAATCAAATTATAAATCAAATTTCAACAGTTTCAAAACCTTGCAGTCTAGTCTATTACACCAGTGGATCATATATTTTCTACACCTAAAAAACCGATTAACACCCACTTTATCTACAGTTATTAGTCGTTTGTGCATAGTGGCATACTAGGGAAAAGGTCAACTTGATGACAATGAGTGTAAAAGATTCTCGACAAAGGAATGCAGATAAATAAATCAATTAAAAATGCACATGAGTTACCATCATAATTTTTGTTAAGCACAAATTGTAAATTAAGAAATTCACAACCTAAAATATGTATACTAAAATGGCATGAGTTGCATACCCGAGAGAGAATATGTCCATATATTTCTTTAAAGGTGCATCTTGTAGAACTTGTGTTTCCTCACTTCCATGTTCATAAAATCTCTGGAAAATGGAAATACGTTAGGTGGGATCATCTTTCCTTACAAGACCTTTGGTAAAGAATAAGTATGAACAAGTTTCAACAGAAAGCAAAGTAACCTATGCAGTGCTCTAAAAATCGACCTAGGTGGCCGCCTAGGCGCTAGGCAGAACCGAAAACCTCATGTTTGGCGGGTTTGTGCAATTGTGTTGTCCTGTTCGGCCCATGTTCGACCCTGTGCGGCTGTTCGAATTTTATAAAAAAAAATAATATTTTTTATGCTTAGTTGTATTGTGGATATGTTGTTTAGATTTTAAGATTGGATTTGGATTTTGAACATTAAAATTTTAAATTTTTATTATGGATATGGTGATTTCTTTATTAAGTATGCTTCATTGTAAAATAATGTTGATGATGTCTTCATGAATCATGATAATGATAGATACCGATTGATGATTTCTCTATAAGTGTGTTTCATTATGATAAATACTATATAAGCTGTTACTAAGTAAAAAAACATGTTTGGTGCCTAGGTGCTAGACGCCCCTCCTCCGCACCGAATTCGCATAGTGAATTTTAGAACACTGAACCTATGTTCCACGATTACGACTATGACATGACATAATACATACAGGACAACACATACATTGTACCGCTTTTGGCATGTCCTACTGTAGTTTTGGAGTGTCCTTGTGGTGTGAAATACGTGTTCGACACGGACATCACACAGATATTTTACGTGTAAGTGCTTCCTAGAAAGTAATATTGTTGATGTAAATTATGATATGTTACATTGAGCAACTACAACATGAAAGAATAATTAAGGATTGTCAAGATTTCACATAGATAAAAGAAGATCCTCAAACATATATCAAACAAAAATAGCACAATAATTGGGGTACTTGAAACCATTTCAGATTAGTTCCCAACAGGCGCACATTCTCATTGATGTTCCAGGAACAGAAGACAGAAATAAATAGCATGTTGTGTTTCTCAAAGTATTCTAGTGATCAAGATTTCAACGTGAATTAGATGCCGGCCTCAATTAAAATAAAATGTTGGAAACCGAACTGGGAAGAATAATGAGTGGAACTTAATATAATTAAGACTTCCTGTTAGGAACACTTGTTAAGAAGTTGAACTCCCAACTATATAATCTTTTAGTTTCTAACACATCTTCAAGATGAGTACAAAAAGATAGTTGTTTGTGTGGCTGGTTTATCCGTCATTTAAAGAGAAGTAAATATCTCAGAAGAATACCAGAGCTCACCCTTTCAAAGGGTCTCCTCTCTACCTATAATTATTTTCTCATGTCCCATTACACCACCACCACACACACACCAAAGTCTGATACCATGTTAATGTCACTGCCAGTGCACCAAAACTCTAGAATTGTACGGAGGGTTATATATTTATATTATTCTAACACGAATAAAAGATCAGTCCCTGAATTCACCATATATAGTCCATGATGACAACAACACCCCCCCCCCCCCCCCCCCTTCAGCTGAAAATCTCCTCAAATTTTTGTTACCATGAGAGTCACGAGACCCAATGTCAAGGAAATAAAAGTTCTAGAACTCACTAATTCTCATTCAATATTCAGTTGAATCTTAACTACTCAGTAGAATTTATTTCTCACTCAAATGCTCTTTCTCACTTGAAACAAACAGATACAGCAATCTAAGAAAAAAGTAAACCTACTACAAATGCGTGCATGTTAACAGACGGCCTTCAAATTTGGAGATCACCAATCAGCTAGAGTAACTTCCAACCAGGCAGAACACACAAGGGTTGATAAGAAGATGAATGAGAAGATACTCTAGAATCGTAACCCGGCACAAATGAGATTCAAGCATTTTTAACTTCTTTTAACTGTTTGTTTTTCTCTTTTTATATTTCTTTCTTCATTTCTTCACATTTTTATCTTCCATGTCTCTGTTCCAATCAGATCATCATCATCATCTAGCCTTCGCACATCATAGTTGGATTGGCTATGGTGGACAAAAAGCTCCATAAAATACAATTTTTATGAGCACTTGTCGACTTGACATATTGGTGTGAAACTCCTGGCCAAGGTATCTATAAGCATTAGTACCATGCCAAAAAAACCTAGATGGCCAGTTGGTGGGCAAGTATTTCTACCTTTCAGCTATGGAGTTTAAGCTTATGCAATCAAGGAGCACCATCCAAGTTCCCCTATACTATAAAGACTCTATACAAGAGGTAAGATGATACAATTTGCAATAAGAAATTGCATTCATCTCTACGACATATTAGGCCAAAGAGTGAAAAGGAATGGCATCTCATCTTGTCCTCCAATTAGATATGAGGGTGAAAGGAAGACCTGAGAAAGACATTAGGAGATGGTCTGCAATGTTTGCGGCTAATGGTAGCAATCACAACTCAAACCAACGAAAAAGTCTGCAGATTTGGGTTCAAGGATTTCAGTCAAAATGAATCAATTACCTAACCTGCGTAATTCTCATGGTCAGAGGCAAAACATGCATTTAAGCGCCAAGGTCCCATGTGACCTTAAAAGCTCAAAAATGAGGAGCGCGAATGAGCAAAGAAAGGTGCATGTATAATAAGGAGAATATACGTCCTTGATCTCGATTGTTGGTGCTCTATTCCAAGTCACTTGTTTGCAGCAAAACAAGAAGCTTCAGCAGCACTTGAACCCTAGAAATTGATGACCCCATTTGGTACTTGTATAAGGACGTACTTGTTCGCAACAAAAGCAAAGTGCATGCCTCGTTGCCTTAGGATTGAGCTTCACGTACCTAGGTGCTCTTTAATAGCTATGTGCTGGTCTATGCATCATTCATATGAAATAATGGAATGTCTTTCTTTTGGCAGAAGAGTTACGAGTATTGTTCAATTCACATCCTTGTAGTGACCTTCCTAAAAGTGGTGTTAAAAAAGAGAGTGATAGTGGGTCTAACCACTTGTCCATGATGAGCCTCATTTGTCAACAGCGAAGACATGGTTATATATAACACAAGTCAACTTCTGAAATTTTGATAAGACTGGATCAACCTCATACATCAATGCTTACCGTCAACTTAACACCGTTATTGCAAATTGTATTTTTTTAAGTCATTATTGGAATCCAAATATTAGGGATATGCACTATTCACTTAAAACTGAATTACTGAACTGAACCAATCCAATTCGATTCATTTAGTTCATTTGGCCATGGTCATTTCGGTTTCAGTCTGTCATCACCATCATCATCGTCATCAAGCCTTCTCCCATCAGAACATTAGTGCAAACATTCTAACTAATTATATTATCATTTTTAATTCCCAAAACCAGAACTATCCTAAATATTGTGATTAACCCATGCACCCAAATAAACCATGACTGCAAATGTGTTATACTCAGAAAAATACAAGTTTACTACACATAATATTTTGGATTGACTCTTTGGTAAAAGGATATTTGCCTATATCAGGGATAGGGTCACAGTATAAAAAGAACTTAAATGTTATAATAAAATAAATTCTCCCCATTACCTCATGAAAATATGATATCTAATGTCACAACAGATTAATATTTTCACTGCAACACATGTTGCCATGACTAGTATGGTAAATGTGTAAAATTAATTCTTATCACCATTTCTCACATATTCTCAATGTTTGTGCTATGTTAATGTTATCAAGAAATAATCTCTACCTAAGTGATCATCATTGTATATTAGATTACTAGCAAGTATTTTGCACAGTTGTATTTGACAACTTGGCAGGTTTCAAACATAACAGCACATAGATGTAACATGGTTACAGGAGCTAAAGGTTCCAAAACAGAGAAATTAAGGTAAAGTCTCCTCATGACCTCACTGATATATGATTTCTAATGGTCGTAACAGATCGATATTTACACTGCAACATAAGCCGCAATGACTAGTATGGTAAATGTGTATAATTAATTCTTCTTGCTATTTCTCACATATTTGTTTTCATGCTATGTTAATATTGTTAACAAATAATCTCTGGCTATTTGTTCATCATTGTATATAACATACCAGTATTGTCACATTGTAGTTGAATACTTAGCAGGTATCAAACATATGCCAAAACAGAGATGTAACATGGTTATAGGAACTAGAGGTTCCAAAACCAGATAATTCTTGAGTAAAATAAATTATCCTCGTGACCACACTGAAATATGATTTCTAGTGGTCACAGCAGATTAATATTTCTATAGCAATACACACCACCATGACTAGTCTGGTAATGTGTATAATTAACTTTTTCTCGCTGTTACCCATATGTTATGTATGCTCATGCTATGTTAATATTGTCAACAAATAGTCTCTCAACCTATTTGCTCATCATTGTATGTTAGATTTCTAGCAGGTTCTCTGTCACATTGTATTTGACAACTTAACAAGAGTCAAGCATATGCCAACACAGAGATGTAACATGGTCATAGGAGACAGACTCCCAAAAACGTTAAGAAAGTGAATCAAAAGAACAAGCCAATAAATGGTTGATATAATTCTTCTAAACTTCCAATACCTAATGAAAATCTTCAGCAGCTCTAATCACCAATACAGTGTAGTAATTAGAGCCAGATAATCAGATGAGTGTAAGTGGGTACAAGAATAAAAAGTGACCTCAGGTGCAAGATAGCATCGCCTCCGCCCCCCGGTATCAAAAAAGAATGAAAAGTCCGAAGGGTCATCATCAGGTATATATGTGGGCTTGAATGAAGCAAAATCAGCAAGGTACAGCCAGTTCCAAGAGGTGACAAGGACATTCTCACACTTGATATCACCTACATTCATATGGACAGCTCATATTGCTAAGAAACACCTCTTAAGGACAATTGCAACATTCATTCACTTCAAGTAAAAGGGATCTCACCGTGGCAAACTTCCTTGTCATGACTCTGCTTCACTGCATAGAGTAACTGCACAACCAAACGAGCTAAGTCCACAACCATATCTGGAGAAAATCAGGAGCATTGTTTGCATAAACAATAAAAGAAGGTTAAGACAGTTAGCAATTGTTTCTTAATTATTTAAGTGATAACAAGATAATTTCATCTTCAGAACTAAAAACCAAAATGTAAGGTATGTAATTTTTGTGTATGGTATCACAAACTAACAATAGGTATTGTTTTCTATTTGTTATGTTTCTCTTCTTTGGCAACAGTATATGATTAGTATACCAGTACCTGAAAGGCAAGCCATTTCTTCTCAATGAGGCTGAGGAATGGTCGTGTGCTCAGACGGTCATGGAGGTTGCTGAAGAAGTATTGCCTCAATAGATATGCTGCCTTGTCCGTCTCCAACCAAAACTACATCTCACAAAAGAAACTGGTTACACCCAAAAAGTGAAATACTATAACTATACTGCCGCCTCTCATGATATGTTGATTTGATAAAGAAAATAGTTTCAATCATAATCCTAAAGTATTTCCAAGTAAAACTTGAATTAAGAATGTAACAATAATGAAGAAAGAAACTCATACCAAGCATACGCGTAGTCAGAGGGATGACCATGGCATAGAAAGACCACCCAAACTTTTGAAATTTTCCATTAGTTATAATATAATTTACAAAAAATCAGAAACAAATCAGTGTAGTGCCCCTCCCTAAATGTTCTAATTGATAAGCATGAAGACACATTGTATGATGTTTATCGACAATATTGTGTTGGTCAATGAGTAGAGAAGAGTTGGATGCTAAAATAAAAGTGTGGAGAAAAACTTTGAAATCTAAGGTTTTAAGATTATTAGCGTGAAATTAGTGAATAATAAATGTAACTACAATCAAAAGGCTAAGAGAAATGAGAGAGAACTACATATAGATGGGCAAGAGATACCTAGGAGTAATAGTTTTCAATACTTATGATCAATCATTTATCATGATGGAGAGATTCAGAAGGATATCAAACAAAATGGTTGAAATGGAGGAGTGCTTGTAGAGTACTTTGTGACCGCAAGATACTTTTGTAGTTGAGAAAATTCTATAAAGCTACAAGGCCATCCATGATTTATAGATCAAAGTGTTGGCCAGTGCCGATGATTGAGGAGAAGATGAGATAAAATCATCTTACTTAGTTTGGACATGTGCAACAAAGTCCAATAGATGCTCTAGTAAAGAGCAATAAGATATTGCTAGACAAGGGCGAAACTAGACATTCCACTCCGTGGGGACAATAAGTCTATAACATAAACTTGAGCATAGACTTTGTCTTCTTTTTTTTTTTTTTTTTTTTTTTTGTTTGGGGGGGGGGGGGGGGGGGCAAACCTTAAGAATAATTTTAAAAAAAATTGTATCAAAAAAATTTATTGTAAAAAAAAAATCGTGGGCAATGGATCCCAATCTCGCCTACGCTCCACCCTTGCTGCTAGAACTAGAGGTAGGACTAAACAAACACGAATTCAAGTTCTAAAGAAGATATGGTTTTCGTTAGTGTTTTAGAGGACATGGACATTAGTTCATATTGTTTCTCGAACCAAAAAAAAAAAAAAAAACTCATCCCAGTAAATACGAAAAAACTTAATTTTATCATTACTTGTTGTGTGATATTTTTTTAGTCATTTACTTGGAAAAGGAAAATGCTAGAAAATTTGACACGGTCACGATTTCACTATCTAAAATAGCATCGATCTCAATGGTTTGTAGCATGTCCCTTCGCGTTGTGTTTATGAATCGTGTTCCAGCAAAGATATTAATATCTGGAAATTGCTGAGAAACCCAATTTCGGGGTGGGCTTTTATGAAATGCCCACCCGCTGGATAAGTTTTATGAAATACCCAGAATTAAGTATTTTCACGTTAAATATTCCAAGATTCCCTTTTAGATGCCACCCGCTAGAAACTGCTATTTTTATAATACCGAAACTACCCCTCCGTGCGAATTGGTCATCTATATGTATTTGAATTCAAAAAACTCAGATCTGGATTGTGATTTTTGTCTTCTTCTTCTTCACTGGAAATCTGAATTCCATTGCTCTCATCTTCAGCAGAGATCGCAAAGATCGTTCGTAGTTCGGTGTGCTTTTCTTCAGTCGAACTCAGATTATCGCTCGTCATCATCATCATCTTCATCATCTTCATCTTCATCGTGGAGACATTTGAAGTTTTTCGACAATTAGGTCAATTGTGGAGAGAATATCTTTCTTCTTCTTTTCCATCAGAATTATCATCGTTTTGAAAGAAGAACGAAACTCTTTGTTCATGAAAAAAAAACTAAATTACACGGAGAATGCCATTCTCCGTTTTATTTAAAACGGAGAATGCCGTTCTCCGTCTTAATTTAAACGGAGAATGACATTCTCCGTCTTAATTTAAACGGAGAATGGCCATTCTCCGTGCTACATTAAGACGGAGAATGTCATTCTCCGTTTTATTTAACACGGAGAATGACATATTCTCCGTTTTATTTAACACGGAGAATGGCATTCTCCGTGTTAGTAACACGGAGAATGGTCATTCTCCTGCGTTTTAACACTAGAATGACCATTCTCCGTGTTAAATAAAACGGAGAATGTCATTCTCCGTGTTAAATAAGACGGAGAATGGCATTCTCCGTCTTAATGTAGCACGGAGAATGGCCATTCTCCGTTTAAATTAAGACGGAGAATGTCATTCTCCGTTTTATTTAACACGGAGAATGACATTCTCCGTTTAAGACGGAGAATGTCATTCTCCGTTTTATTTAACACGGAGAATGGCATTCTCCGTGTTTCTAACACGGAGAATGGTCATTCTCTTGCGTTTTAACACTGGAATGACCATTCTCCGTGTAAACTAAGACGGAGAATGACCATTCTCCGTCTAAATTAAGACGGAGAATGTTTATTCTCCGTGTAACTTTCAGGACGGAGAATGACATTCTCCGTCTTAATTAAGACGGATAATGTCATTCTCCGTGTTACTAACACGGAGAATGGTCATTCTCCGTGTAAATTAAGACGGAGAATGTCATTCTCCGTGTTACTAATACGGAGAACGACCACCCTCATGTGAAATTAACATTTTTCGTGTTCTAACACGGAGAATGGCCATTCTCCTGCATTTTATGGTCAGCTGAAACTTTGGAGGGCCATAACTTTTGACTGGGAGGTCGAAACGAGGTCCCGTTTGTCGCAAAATGAGCGTATCGTCGAGGAGACCGAAAGTAACAGCTTCACAGTTAGACGGCCTTCCGAAATTTTAGATTCGCAAAAAAATGATGTTTGGACCTCCGTTTTAGCATTTTTGTCGTTTGTCCCAGTCTTTCCGAAATTTTTCGACGAGTTTTTGAAGATTTTTGAGGAGAAAACCTAGATTCGAAAGTGAGCAGCGTAAGGAAGAAGATGAAGTATCGAAACTTTTTTTTAAGAGCAGTTTCGTGGGTGTTTTCAATAAATTAAAAGGAAGGGCAAAAGGGTCATTTGGAATCCGCTTTGGATAAGTTTCTCTAATTCTGGGCACGCGATGAAAGTTTTTTTAGCGGTGGGTTTTACATAAAACTTTTTTAGTTTTTGGGCATTTCATAAATCTTCCCTATTAATATTTTTCTTTTCTCGTGGCAATCTATTCCATTCTACAATATAATGCAAAAAAAAAAGTAAGGCTCACCGTGAAAATTCTCTTTTCAAAAATACCCTTCAATATATATACTAGTTAAACAAATAGATGCAATAAATCCCACTAACGACCATTTCCGGAGGAATTAATGTATTACGAAAATCGAAGGTTTCATGCTACTTGCTAAGTAATTAAAAGCAGCAGAGTTAAACCAACTCATGAACATCATCCACTCTGAAGAGTATCTTTTAATCTATGAGTAATAAATACGTGCAACGCACGTGCATATGTACTAGTTTGTATAATTCGTTTCTGTGCATTGCTATTGATACAAAATGGTGTTCAAGCCCCCGCTCTCTCCCACACACATACATCATCCATGAGTGCATCCAAGTTAAAAATTTCACCTGGAAGGGCCATACGTGGGGATGGTGGACCGTGTTGAAGACTTCCCTAATCTCCAGCAACTTCCTCTCGTACTCCTGATGGAACGACAAACAAAATCAGGTTTAATATTTGATGGATGGATGGATTGAGGAGGAGGAGGAGGAGGAGGAGCGCGTTCCTTGAGATCGAGGGGGTCGCCGCGCTTGAAGTAGACCTTGACGAGGACGAGGCCCTCGTCGTGCTTGCAGAGGATGGACTTGAAGAAGCGGCCGCGGCCGACGACCTCGATCAGCACGAGGTTGTACGAGGAAGGGAGCTCGTGGAGGTAGTACTCCGACGCCGAAGCTTGCGTCGTACGGGCTATTTTGTTCCCCATCTCTCTCAAGTCTTTTCTATTCTTTCTTTACTCTCTCTTCTTTTTAATTACTTCCCCTCCCCCCACGCCACAACACAAACACAACAATTTTTGTTGATGAAGAAGAAGGATTAAATCATAAGCAACAACAAGATCCTCTCGTGAAATGTTAAGGATGTCAACGGGTCGGGTTTATATATAGATATCCGAGAACGCAAACCCTATAAGCTTTTAGCCAAAAAGGTAAATTATATTGGCACCTCAAGTTTTACTCGAGGGTAGTCCCACTTTTTTTCAAATTATTTACAAGCTTGTCACTCTCTTTTTTTTTTTTACTTCAGGCTAGTCCGCATGTTTGGTATAAAATCCTTCAGGACTCCCGACAAAGTTGACAGTCCTACTTGGTGTTAGGACTGTCAACTTCGTTAGCAGTCCTGAAGGATTTTGGTTATAAGTATGTCCAACAAAGTTATACTGTTGTCCTACATAATGTTAGGATTGCCAGCATGCTGACAGTCCTAAAGAATTTGATACAAAATGTATCCAAACGGAGAGTTTGAATTTGGACTGTCAGCATGCTGGCAGTCCTAACTGGTAGTCCTAACTTTATGTAGGACTGTCAACTTCTTCATTTTAGGACTATCAACTCCGTTGACAGTCCTAAAGAATTTTATACAAATTTCTCCAAACATAGTTTTTTTTAGGACTGACAGCTAGTTGGTAGTCCTAACTTTATGTAGGATTGCCAACTTCGTTGGTAGTCCTACTTTATTTTAGGACTGTCAACTTCGTTGGCAATCCTAAAGAATTTATAGAAAATCTCTCTAAACAGAAAGTTTCTTTAGGACTGTCAGCTTGTTGGCAGTCTTATTATGTAGGCAGTCCTGCTTTATGCAGAAAATACTGATACTTTGATACTTAGTATAGCAAATGATACACTTAGGATACCAAATAACTTAGTCACGTGTCAGAAACAATGTCACAACACACATATAATGATACTTAGGACTACAAGAATTTAGAACCAAAGTCAATCACATGTCCACATACCAATAATATTTTATACCTACAAAGTATCATATACACCAAAATTATCCACAATATCCAAACAAAGTCAAACACAAAATAAAACACTAAGTATTATGTCGGACCTTTCTACGCTGCTCTCTATTTTCCATGAAGGAAAAATCTAAGAGAGTTGTTGATGCGCTCCATCTCCTCGCAGATTTCAACGTAGCCCTTGGGCCGATTGAGACTTTTTGCCAACCCCTTCACTATTTTAGCCTATACATGATACGACATAAATAAAAATAGGACTGTCAACTAGTTGGAAATCTTTCGAGTCTACAAATTTGGTCTTCACCATCTTCAGCAGTGCAGCGAAGAGGACATGACTGCAGGAAATCTCAACAGTCCTGATTATACTACAAGAAATCTCATCAGTCCTGCACTATAGGAAGGACTGTGGGATTTCCTGTAGTGCTACATATAGTACAGGACTGTAGGAAATCTCTAAAGTTCTGATTTAACTACAGGACTGAAGGATTTGCCTACAGTCATGTCGTGTTTAAGCCCGACCGAAGACCAAAACATTGATTATTTAATCCAAACAATGGATTTATAGGGCTCGAAACAAAGATATATGAACCCTAAATTAGTTCTAAACTATTTTATCTAACTAATTTAAGCATTACCAAATATTCAAGAAAATTAAAACAAAAATACAACAAAATATTTCAAAACCCTAAAGGAATAGAGAAGGGTTTGATACATACCTAGATTGTGATGAAGGGTTGGATTTGGGTGCCATTGCTTGGAATTGGAGGAATGGAGAAGGAAATTAGGTTTATGAATTTGAAATTGAAAGAATGTAAAAAGGAATTAGGATTTAGGAATGGAGAAGGGAATTTGAAGAGAGAATGAAAATTATGAAATGAATGGTTGGGTGAGGGTTTGGGAGGACAACCCAAAGTAAAATTGGGACTGTCCTGAGTAAAAGTTCTACCAAGCTGGGTTGTCTTGAAGTAAAATGTGAAGTGCCTATAGAATTTGCCCCAAAAAATAAAACTCGGGAGGGAGGGACCCAATCTATAATAGCAAACATTTCTAGCACTGCACCATGAATATAGTTATTTAAGTTTTATCTAAAAAAATATAGAAAATTTAAATTTGATTGTTTTTCTTGAATGTTTATTCGATATTAGGATCTATGTTGTTTACAGTGGGTGGCATATCTAGGATTTTTATCGAGGTGCGACACAAATGCGTCAGCCTGTAACGGATCATGGATTCGTAAAATGGTGTTCCGGTTGATAATCTCAGAACTCTACGAAACTTATGTCATAGGGCAAGGTCGACGTTCTGCATCCAATAGTACAAGTCTTGTCACGATCCAAAGAGCGCACAGATCAAGAGACGATATCCAACCCCAATTTTTAATTAAAAACAAAAATGTTCAAGTAGCTCACTTCGAGCTTCAGGGCGACTTATCAAATTTAACGTGGAAAAAGAAGAGTTTATCAAGATCGATGAACATCGTTCCCCGTAAAATTTTGAGCTACAATTGCGAAGTTATGCTCGCACAAAGTCAGCATCTCAACATTGAAATTTTCTATTGTGCATGCTCTCTCTCTCTCTCTCTCTCTCTCTCTCTCTCTCTCTATATATATATATATATATATATATATATATATATATATATATATATATATATATATATCGATTGCGAAGTTATGCTCGCACAAAGTTAGCATCTCAACATTGAAATTTTCTATTGTGCATGCTCTTTCTCTCTCTCTCTCTCTCTCTCTCTATATATATATATATATATATATATATATATATATATATATATATATATATTGCCTATCCAATGAGCACACCTCCTAAATGAGCATAATTATTTCACTCAGTTAGATTTTCGCTAAATTAAATCTAATGGTTGAAAGTTTCAATTTGTATTTAAGGAAGGTTTATAAATTATTGAGAATAAAAGATGCCAAATTCTTAAAATTATGCTACTCCTTTCTCTCATCTTCATCCTTTTCTCTATTCTCTCACCAAATTATTCATATTTTAACAAATTTTAGTAAATTATTTAACCTACCCCAACCCCACTCCTACTCCTCTTCTGTCTACTCTTGGCCTTTTTGTCTCCTCCTTTCTGACGCGTAGCAGAGAATTTTTCAGGTCAAACAATTCATCCATTGTGCCAGAATGCGCAAATATTAATTTATATACACGAGTAGCAAAGAATTTTTCAGATCACACTTGGTAGGGCACAGTTGAATTATGGAGAACACGACATAGCAATGGAAAGTTTCGACAAGGCTTTAGCAACCACGGTATGATTTGAAATTTAGCAACATCGGTTGGATACATTTTTACAGTTCATGTTTCTTTTTTTTCCTTTTTAATTTCTAGCCAAATCACCAAGAATCCCTAAATGATAGAGAAATTACCTCCTATATATTAACCATCAACAGTCTGTTATGAGATCCGAGATAAAAGATGAATCTACTTGTAAGAGTTAGGCACACATCAAGTTTGTTAGAAAGCTAAAAGTGTTATAACTAGAGCAAGCCCGATCTCGTGTTGTAAATTCATGTTGGGAGGCGCCGACCAATAATACAAGAGATAAACATGTATATCAAATATAAGGTTGCAGGGAGAATTATATATATGGCGAGCTGTACAAAGTGGGTGACCTTTATCGAACTTTATAGTACTTTCATATATTCACAAAGCCTCTTTTGCTACTTGAGAAGCTCGCATCATCATAATACTAGTTTTGATGCTTCATTTGTAAATAAGGAAGAAGATTAATGATGGAAAAATCCTTGTATGTTTTGGGTTTTGGTTATAAGTATGTCCAACAAAGTTATATTGTTGTCCTACATAATGTTAGGATTGCCAGCATGCTGACAGTCCTAAAGAATTTGATACAAAATGTATCCAAACAGAGAGTTTGAATTTGGACTGTCAGCATGCTGGCAGTCCTAACTGGCAGTCCTAACTTTATGTAGGACTGTCAACTTCTTCATTTAGGACTCAACTTCATTGACAGTCCTAAAGAACTTTATAGAAATTTCTCCAAACATAGCTTTTTTTAGGACTAACAGCCAGTTGGTAGTCCTAACTTTATGTAGGATTGCCAACTTCGTTGGTAGTCCTACTTTATTTTAGGACTGCCAACTTCGTTGGCAATCCTAAAGAATTTATAGAAAATCTCTCTAAACAGAAAGTTTTCTTTAGGACTGTCAGCTTATTGGCAGTCTTATTATGTAGGCAGTCCTGCTTTATGCAGAAAATACTGATACTTTGATACTTAGTATAGCAAATGATACACTTAGGATACCAAATAACTTAGTCACGTGTCAGAAACAATGTCACAACACACATATAATGATACTTAGGACTACAAGAATTTAGAACCAAAGTCAATCACATGTCCACATACCAATAATATTTTATACCTACAAAGTATCATATACACCAAAATTATCAACAATATCCAAACAAAGTCAAACACAAAATAAAACACTAAGTATTATGTCGGACCTTTCTACGCTGCTCTCTATTTTCCATGAAGGAAAAATCTAAGAGAGTTGTTGATACGCTCCATCTCCTCGCAGATTTCAACGTAGCCCTTGGGCCGATTGAGACTTTTTGCCAACCCCTTCACTATTTTAGCCTATACATGATACGATAAATAAAAATAGGACTGTCAACTAGTTGGAAATCTTTCGAGTCTACAAATTTGGTCTTCACCATCTTCAGCAGTGCAGCGAAGAGGACATGACTGCAGGAAATCTCAACAGTCCTGATTATACTACAAGAAATCTCATCAGTCCTGCACTATAGAAAGGACTGTGGGATTTCCTGTAGTGCTACATATAGTACAGGACTGTAGGAAATCTCTAAAGTTCTGATTAAACTACAGGACTGAAGGATTTGCCTACAGTCATGTCGTGTTTAAGCCCGACCGAAGACCAAAACATTGATTATTTAATCCAAACAATAGATTTATAGGGCGCGAAACAAAGATATATGAACCCTAAATTAGTTCTAAACTATTTTATCTAACTAATTTAAGCATTACCAAATATTCAAGAAAATTAAAACAAAAATACAACAAAATATTTCAAAACCCTAAAGGAATAGAGAAGGCTTTGATACATACCTAGATTGTGATGAAGGGTTGGGTTTGGGTGCCATTGCTTGGAATTGGAGGAATGGAGAAGGAGATTAGGTTTATGAATTTGAAATTGAAAGAATGTAAAAAGGAATTAGGATTTAGGAATGGAGAAGGGAATTTGAAGAGAGAATGAAAATTATGAAATGAATGGTTGGGTGAGGGTTTGGGGGGACAACCCAAAGTAAAATTGGGACTGTCCTGAGTAAAAGTTCTACCAAGCTGGGTTGTCTTGAAGTAAAATGTGAAGTGCCTATAGAATTTGCCCCAAAAAATAAAACTCGGGAGGGAGTGACCCAATCTATAATAGCAAACATATTCTAGCACTGCACCATGAATATAGTTATTTAAGTTTTATCTAAAAAAATATAGAAAATTTAAATTTGATTGTTTTTCTTGAATGTTTATTCGATATTAGGATCTATGTTGTTTACAGTGGGTGGCATATCTAGGATTTTTATCGAGGTGCGACACAAATGCGTCAGCCTGTAACGGATCATGGATTCGTAAAATGGTGTTCCGGTTGATAATCTCAGAACTCTACGAAACTTACGTCATAGGGCAAGGTCGACGTTCTACATCCAATAGTACAAGTCTTGTCACGATCCAAAGAGCGCACAGATCAAGAGACGATATCCAACCCCAATTTTTAATTAAAAACAAAAATATTCAAGTAGCTCACTTCGAGCTTCAGGGCGACTTATCAAATTTAACGTGGAAAAAGAAGAGTTTATCAAGATCGATGAACATCGTTCCCCGTAAAATTTTGAGCTACAATTGTGAAGTTATGCTCGCACAAAGTCAGCATCTCAACATTGAAATTTTCTATTGTGCATGCTCTCTCTCTCTCTCTCTCTCTCTATATATATATATATATATATATATATATATATATATATATATATATATATATATATATATTTATATATATATATATATATATATATATTGCCTATCCAATGAGCACACCTCCTAAATGAGCATAATTATTTCACTCAGTTAGATTTTCGCTAAATTAAATCTAATGGTTGAAAGTTTCAATTTGTATTTAAGGAAGGTTTATAAATTATTGAGAATAAAAGATGCCAAATTCTTAAAATTATGCTACTCCTTTCTCTCATCTTCATCCTTTTCTCTATTCTCTCACCAAATTATTCATATTTTAACAAATTTTAGTAAATTATTTAACCCTACCCCAACCCCACTCCTACTCCTCTTCTGTCTACTCTTGGCCTTTTTGTCTCCTCCTTTCTGACGCATAGCAGAGAATTTTTCAGGTCAAACAATTCATCCATTGTGCCAGAATGCGCAAATATTAATTTATATACACGAGTAGCAAAGAATTTTTCAGATCACACTTGGTAGGGCACAGTTGAATTATGGAGAACACGACATAGCAATGGAAAGTTTCGACAAGGCTTTAGCAACCATGGTATGATTTGAAATTTAGCAACATCGGTTGGATACATTTTTACAGTTCATGTTTCTTTTTTTTCCTTTTTAATTTCTAGCCAAATCACCAAGAATCCCTAAATGATAGAGAAATTACCTCCCATATATTAACCATCAACAGTCTGTTATGAGATCCGAGATAAAAGATGAATCTACTTGTAAGAGTTAGGCACACATCAAGTTTGTTAGAAAGCTAAAAGTGTTATAACTAGAGCAAGCCCGATCTCGTGTTGTAAATTCATGTTGGGAGGCGCCGACCAATAATACAAGAGATAAACATATATATCAAATATAAGGTTGCAGGGAGAATTATATATATGGCGAGCTGTACAAAGTGGGTGACCTTTATCGAACTTTATAGTACTTTCATATATTCACAAAGCCTCTTTTGCTACTTGAGAAGCTCGCATCATCATAATACTAGTTTTGATGCTTCATTTGTAAATAAGGAAGAAGATTAATGATGGAAAAATCCTTGTATGTTTTGGGTTTGGTCGGCTTTAGAATTCCTCTACATTCTATACAAGATTAACTAATATATTGTAGTCAACAAGCATCGATCAAAGGGATCAAGACAAAAGGGCCAATAAAATCATGTTGGAGACTTGAATTTTATGAGCTGCATCTGAAAGAGCAGTCTATCCAACAAAGATAATCAACGTCGGAGAACAAAGATAATCAACGTCGGAGAACTCGACTCACACACCACCGACAAAGAGGATCGTTGGGAACTCGACTCATACACCACCTACAAAGAGGATTGTGGAGAATGGCGCGCAAAGAATTGAACTTAGACATGGTAGGAAGATTAATGTAATAAAAAATTTGAGTTTAAGACTGGCAATAAATGTCACGCCCCAGAACCAGAATACTGGAGAACGGTGGACAGATACAGCCAGCTACGTAGATAGAAGTGTAATCCACTTCGACATACGATCATGGCTGTCTAGATACATGAGGGTTTAACTACAAGCCATCAGTCTCTTATGGTCAAAAACAAGCCTAGTGTCTCAATCTCAAGCAAGTAAGTACATGTAACAAGATGGTAGATCATCAGACATACAAAGTAAGGCATCCCATACATCACATATTCAGATGATCATGAAGCTAGTCATACAAAATATGAGGACTAGCAAGAGTTACAGTCATACATGATCAACCCTAGGATTTGTTAATCATGTTACAGCCCGTAGGCAGACAGTAAGTAAAGTATTCAACATGAGCTAACACTTGTATATCTTGAAGAAATGCTTCTGGAAATATCACTCTGAAAGTATGAGTTTTCTCAGAATCTCTTCTTCTGTATATCTCTCCTGATCTCTTCTGTGTAAAAAAATAAGTCTATTTATAGACTAGACCCTCTGTGCGTAAAAAGCAACATAATCTGGTCTCTACGTAAGCAACTGTCACCCACGATTGAAAATCAACCTCTACGCAAGCAACTGTCACCCACGATTGAAAATCAACCTCTACGCGTGATAACACGTGTCCCATGTAGAGTTTTGGTCTCTACGCATGGTGACACATGTCCCGTAACTTCAGCAATATGGGGAGAGCACGTACACACGTTCCTCGATAAGTGTGGCATGAAAGCCACGTAAGCAGACCACGTTTTCACATAGCTAAAAAAGATTAGGCGTAAAAATGACCAAAAAAAACTTTCTGCCTAAAGTAGCAGACTGGGCGTAAAATAGCCCAAAATAAACTTCCTGCGTAAAGTGGCTGAAAAGTAGCCTTGAGCGTATAATTAGCTCAAATAAACTTTACGCACACAAAAGCCTTGAACGTAAAAGCTCGAATAGCTTTCGTGCGTAAAAGAAGCAGTCTCTTGAGCGTAAAGTAGCCCATTTGCACACTAAACGACAAGTGTTGGGTTTGGTGTAAATCAAATCTTCTCGGCTTCTGTGCAATTTGCTGTCAGAAAATCATTCTATCAGAACAGTATCACGCGCATTAAATGCGATATGGACAGCCTGTCTCCTGCGTAAAGTTTTGAGGATGGCTCTCGCGTAAAGTAGCTCGCGTAGAGTTTTAATTCTGGCTCAATAAAGTCTTTTAATGAGTCTTGCGTAGAGTCTGTCTTTGCGTAAAGTCCTTAACTTCTTTGACTTGGCTTATGAAGTACTTTTTACGCACCTACAAGACCCCCTTCAAAGTTTTCAAATTTTACAAAATTTGAAATACTTTGAATCAGAAGCGTAAAATCCGAGATTTCAACAGTCCGCATAGAATTCGGGATACCCAACGGTCATCTGCATAGTGTTCGGGATACTCAACAGTCCGCATAAAAGTCGAGATATCCAACAGTCAGCGTAAATTTCAAGAATTTGAAGCGATTTTAAAATTCTCTATAAATAGAGCCTTGCCGATAGAGAGAGAACTTTACTCATTCTCGTAATCTCGATCTTCCTTTACTCTTCTCGATCTTCCTTTACTCTCTTATTCTTCATCCTCTCAGTTCGACTCAATGGCCCCCAAGGGCAAAACCACCGCCGGCGCCAAGGGCAAGAAGCCCGCCGCTGCTTCGTCGACGGCTGATCATGCAGAAACCACCATCCCATCATCGGTGGCACCCCGATAGACCAACCCCGCTGTGGCTCCGGGCATGAAAGGTAGAACACTACCTAATTTCGGCCATGAGTTCGCCGAAGAAGAGGAAGACTCGAACCTTAAACTTCACGCCCACGTTTATACGTATCAGCGTAGAAATAAAAAAATACGCCCACGTTATACGTGCCAGCGTAAAAATAAAAACATACACCCACGTCTATACGTGCCAGCGTAAAAACAAAATATGCCCACGTCAATATGTGTCAGCGTAAAAATCAAAATACGCTCACGTCTATACGTGCCAGCGTAAAAATCAAAATACGCTCACGTCAATACGTGCCAGCGTAAAAATCAAAATACGCTCACGTCAATACGTGCCAGCATAAAAATAAAATACGCTCATGTCTATACGTGCCAGCGTAAAAATCAAAATACGCTCACGTCAATACGTGCCAGCATAAAATCACAAGTAAAAGACTTTGCGTAAAACAAAGAACTTTTACACTTTGAAAATTTTATCAACTTAATTTTTGCGCATAAGCGTAAAGTTTGCATAGTCAGAGTCTTTAGTCTTTATGCATAAAATTCAGACTAAGTCATCTGCATAAAAATTCAAATTAGATTTTTACTAACTTGATTTTTTTTCTTTTGGCAGTGGACTTGCAAATTCATCCGCTTGCAAAAATATTCGGCTCACCAGCTGGTATGGTGGGCTCAAACTACTTGGAGAATTTGTCCCATGTGGAATTCCGTCAATCAAATCTGGAATACCCTGAAGGGAGACAACAACTAATAGCTGCTCAGGGGGATAGAATGTTGTTGTCAATAATAAATGGAGAATTATTGGTATCGTTAGATGACCAATAATTTTTGAAGCCAGCTTTCTTGTTCGGGGATGCTATAGATTTCCAATCACAAACCAACCCTAAGAAGGAGGCTTGGGTATATAAATTTGGAGATAGGGCGATGTATCTCCCAGACATGGCAAGGGATTATCCCCTATCCTCATTTATACACGCCACCCATCCCTGACAAATGCTATGGAACCTGACTCCCAGCAGTCATGGTAGGTCGGGCATAATCATTTTCAAGAGGGATAGAGCCAATGAAATGGGCTACCACATCAGTACTCCTAGTGGTGGTGTCGTCCCTTTTTCGGTCTATTGCCTGGATTCACACCGAGCGAAGATTCAGCTCTGATCCAACCGGTGCAGACCCCAATGTTCATTAACAAGTTCATGAAGGCCTCAGTATTATATCCTCAGGCCAACCCTAGGCTACCAGGGTGGCTGACTCCTTATAATCAGAACTGGATCCAACTTAATGCTTGGATTATGAAGAACTTCAAGACGGATCTGGAAGCCATTGGCCTTTATGAAGCAGTAGCCTCCACGAGCCAAGGTATACCAATAAACAGTAACCTGTTCTTGGCTCTGATGGAGTTGTATATGAGTTCAATAGGGACTTTTGCAACCCCATTGGGTGAAATGGATTTTGTACTGCACGAGATGCAATTCATCTCTAAGCTGCCGATGGGTGAAGCTCCCTATGAAGAGTATGTTCCCTCCAACCGGGAACTAGCAGAAATCAGAGAGAAAAATCCTCAATTAGTTGAGGTCTACCAAGAACTGATGTGACATTACCTAATTTGTACCACTATGTATGACAGTGGGTCGCATTTGGCATATACTAATAAATGGACAACCTATTTATTCTACCACGAGAATAGGATACCCAAAAACGACAAGGGAAGATTCCAAGAAAATAAGGCTCTAACCATCAACCCTTGTTTAATAATCCTTTCAGATTTGATCCATAGTTTGATGGTCACACATAAGTCTTCGGACCAGTATCTGACTACTAAGACTGGAGACATCCCTGCGGGGACTGAAACTTTGAGCTATCTGAGGCATAGTAGTCAGAAGATCTCAAGGAAAGCCTTACTGGCAGGCGTTCTTTCTCTGTGGCTGCGGAGATGGATCGTGCCAGGGATTAGCACAGCTGACAGAATTCACCGAAACGTATTATGGCCGGCAGTACGTTTGGTGTTCAAGGTCAGAATCAACCTGCTATCGGCAATGGTGTGTCGAATAAATGCAGGTTTGTGGACCTTTGGTGATGAACTAATCAATAATGCTCCTCATCGAAAAGATTTTCCAAGGGTGGAGATGCCCTACACTTATCTGATGGGATGGCTATTGCATTATAACTGCAGTTTGTTGCCACCAGGCCCTGGAGATATTGCGGAGGTCTTCCTCCAGAAATTCAATAAAGCCACGTGGACTGCAACTACAGTGGCAGATACCCGAGCAGTACTAAACTACTCTTATGGATAGAACTTTTTCTGTACAATACCACAAGTTCCAGCCGACTGCCTCAGTGTACAATTTAAAGATAGAGGGAAAGGGAGGACTTCATTACCTGTACCAGTTTTAAATGGCTAATATGCATCAGACCCTCACATCTGATGTATAGGAATAAAGACAACTGTGCGTTCGAACCGTATCTACCAAGTCGGTTCGCTCGTCAGTTTGGATATGACCAACTTTACGTTGGTAATCCCTCCACCAGCTTCTAAAATTATGGGAAGTTAATTGATGGTGCAAGAGCATGGAGGTACTTTAGCACTGCATGTACCGGTGCTAGATTCCGGGTATCAACTGCTACAAGTACAACCGAGCTACGAATACTTCATACGTATGCTCGCTTTTATGCATCCATTCGCTCTTTCGCTCATGGCTACAATATTGTAACGCTCCAGTCCCAAAATACGTAGGACTAGGAACGTAGCATGCCAGCTGCACATATATACGAAGAATACTCCAATATATGGAATCTTCGTATATATACATAAGCTGTAATAATAGAAATTACAGGCTAGTAAATTATAAAGCTATATCTCATCCACAACACACACAGAAGGTATAATAAGTCAAAAATAGAATAAATGAGTGAGTCAAAAGATAGCCAAGTGGACATGCCCACACCAAACAGCGATAAAAATAATCCCAAATAGAGTAGATGTCCACTATGAGTCTCAAAGAACAACATGAATCTAGATATCAGCGGGAGACGCCTCATCATCAAGGTAGGAAGGATCCAGTGCCGAGCCATACTTCTGCAGGAAATCGTCTATACCTGGAGAGATCACCAGGTCCTCAGAGAGACATAACAAGATACATGAAGAACATGCCATATGAACTGAATATAAATGCACCAAAAAATAAAGATAAAGTAAAAGTGTCCAAACCATAACACGGCTCAATATCCCATCATCGAAATAGTAGGCTACTCCTACAACCAAACAAGGACAAGGGATAAATTACTATTCAGCGATGTGATATTTTTCTATGCCATGATTGGAACATGAAATTTGCTAAGGTCTCCTAACCTTTCTAGTAGGCAATTTAGAAGACATATCGATGTATGGGCAAGTGAAGGCTGACTCCCCCAGGACAAAGTAATAACTCACAACACGCATACGTCAAGTACCAATACTATCAGCTGGCATAACTCGAGGCTAGCGGTCCACGTGACCCATCAGTCTACATAGCTCGAGGCTAGTGACCCTCAAGACTCGACTACCGTAGTACGCAGTTACTATAGTTGTTAGATTTAGGGTAGCCCATACATTTAACTGTCTTCTCCCTCCCAAGGTCACTAACAGAAGGTAGTTCGCTAAGACTAGGTCCATATGCATACAAAAAAGCAAGAAGGAAAAATAACTGAAAGCAAATAAAGTGAACTAAAAATAGCAATTAATGGATCCAACTGAGAACAGATAATATATATGCAGTAAATAAATAAATAAAGGTGCATATAATTATAAACAGTAAATAAGGCAAGGTATCTTGCCTGAGGGTGGTGCGAGAAGCAGCAAAATCTAACAATCAGAATCGTCAACACGAAAGTCAAAATCCACAAGAAGCTTCGGATGCTGAAACAAATATCATGAATGAGTTTGGAATAAAAGATATGCCTAGGAAATGCCTGTCCAAAAGTCAAATTCTGGAACAGGGGCAAAATCGTAATTTCGGATCAAGACGATGTCCGCCGTTAGACCCGTTTTGTACCGAAATGCGTGCCAATGTCTACGGTCTCTAAAGTCGTCAAATTATATGTCAAGAATCCGGTTTGAGGAGACAAACCTAACCATTTGTCTAGAGTTGGATTCCGGCGGGCTGTGCACAAATTCGTCCATTGGAGCCGGTAGCGGGCCCGCCAAATAGGCATTCCATTCGACCTTCTCAGAATCGGACCAAACTTGGCACACAGGACCAGAATTTCAATACGGTCCTGTTGGCATAAGTTTCGTCTCGATACGACAAAGGTACACGAAGTTATGGCCAAGTTTGTAAAAGGTCGATACGGGGGTACCTCGACGGATACGTACTGATTTCGTCGCGCATACGCAACGAAATCGAGTTCCGTCAGTTCCCACACGTCGACAATATCCATACACGCCTTTCGATGTGTATAGTGTGCGACCATGTCGCCCGGTTTGTCGGGGCGCACACCGTATCGGAAAAACTTTTCTAACTTTTACGATTTTAAAAACAGTTTTTCTTGATTTTTAAAGACGAATATCTTTCTGCCTAATAACTGAAAAATAAATCTATCTGAAGCATTTTAATCTCGTATATGTTGTATTTCACTGTTTCAAATTAGGTTGTTCAAAATCTTAGTTTTTAGCCGGGGAAATGCCTTCTAAAACAACCTCGAAGCTATTTTGTCATGCGTTTTAACTCTAACTTTTTGTCAAACTTTCGACGAATTTATGGGGATGATCGGGGGTAGTTGGCTCGATCTAATTAACAGGGCTTGTAGTCCTATATGTAGTGATTAATGGGAACAAATTGGTTTGTCGATTGGCTAAACGATGAAGGAGAAAAGTGATGACGAACGTGGGTACCTGCTGCGGCTGAGAACAGGGCTTGCTCTATTTTCTGATCGGCTGGGGTGTTCCCTTCGGTTGCAGTCGGCCAACGATGGCCGTCAGCGAGATACAGGTGGCTGGAGGTGGTCGCCTGGGCTTCGGGGTAACCGGGGTTCGTTGTTTGAGATGAAGAAAAACTTTCGGTTAAGGTTTCTCCTTCCGGCTCTTCGACACAGCCGAACACTATATACGTTTGGTTTTTGAATTCAATTTAAATTGAATTCACATATTTGATAGTAATCTAACTACGATTTGAATTAGGAAGGATAGGATCAACCTCTTCTAATTATTAGGTTTGATTTAAATGAAAAAAATCTTGATTCCCCTTGAAGTACACACAGCCGTGTATACTAAGCATCGAGAGATTTCCCTATGGGCTGACTCACGAGATTTTGCACTCCAAAATTTCGTGAGTTAAAAGATTTTTTTTTAAAAACTGCATAAAGACTTTGTTTTTAAAATAAGAAACATAGTAAAAATGATTACAAATTTCAGACTAAAATAACATAATAAATACATAAAAAATTTGAGAAAAAAATTTCTAATAATAACAATACATTATCTCGAATATATATATATATATATATAAAATTCTTGATATATACTCATACATATGCCTATATGTATTTTTATCTATATAAATAGATTGATATATTTACACTCCTATATATGGTAAAAACTTTACCTATAAATAAATCAAAAAAAAAAAATCTATAATATAACATAATGTAAAAAAAAAACTTGGCTTGATGGAAATTTTTTTAAAGAATTTATTTTCAAAGATCTTTTAAATACATAATAATTTCTGAAGGAATATTGTAAAAAAATTTAAAATAGAATAATAATAATTATACTAACCAAAAAATTATATATATATATATATATATATATATATATATATATATATATATATATATATATGTGTGTGTGTGTGTGTGTGTGTGTGTGTGTGTGTGTGTGTGTGTGTGTGTGTGTGTGTGTGTGTGTGTGTGTGTAAAGAAAAGTTTCCATTTCATATATTAAGCATAACGTAGCTGATGTATAATAAAACCTTTTAACCCTATGTACATATATATACCAACATCTACAAAAATGCCTAAACTTGAATAAAAATACATTTGAAAAAAAAAATCAGGGTGCTTACATCCTACCCAACTTATAAAAATTTCGTCCTCGAAATTAATATAAATCTTAATAAAAATATAATAGAGCAGAATATGAAAAGAAGTGTTTCAACTCATAACTTGTTGTCTTTAAGGGTGAAGGAGGTAGGGTACAAAATTTAAATGGGCACCTTATTCTACCAGTTGAGGGTATTCTTAGTCTTATAATAGATAATGGGCATCCAGTTGTTTGAGGGATTGGTTTGGTCTTGTATGGTTAAAATCAAGTGGGATCAGAATTTCATCCGTGGTTGTTCTAAGGGTTAATAAGTTGTGCACAAGGTGTAATTAAAACGGAGCACATGATGGTGTGTTTGTGTGGGACATGATATGCCTAGATGAAGGTGGGATCGTCTAGGTCTCACGTATAAAATTTGTTGGAGTAAAAAGACTAATGTTGTGCTCCAAATTTTTAAAGTCACAATATGAGTATCCATAGTGTTGCGGATAGAAGTGGACGTTGTGAACTACTAGGTTATTTGCTTGGTTGGAGGAACTGCATCAAGTCAAAGATTGTTCTTCGAATTTCGGACAATAGTGAAATGATTCCCCATGTCATCTTTACGCTTCCTCGTTGGTGAGGGATGCCGGGATGACACATGTACCGAGGGTGTTGGATGATTCACTCTTCTATAGCACAAGGCGATTACTGATAGGGTAACAAATTATAAGGTACATCATGCAAGGATCTCTAATTACTAAGTCATAAATCTCTGTAATAAGATTGCTAGACTATATTCAATAGATTTCTAATGGTGTCGAAGGTACTGCATACGCATTATCACTGGTAACTAGTAATTCATATTAAGACAAGTATTATGCTATGCATGTTGACCAAGCTAATGAATGTGTTGTTCTAATGCTAAGCCATGTCTAAAATAAATAAATGGTGTAACTAGAGCAATACCTGCTAAATCCTCCACCTCAGGATGGGTTTCTATCATGGCCATGCTAAATGCTTGTCCATGCCTTTGTCCATTCTGCCTAACTTGTATAGATTGGTCAGCTAAGTGTGAGCCTCTTGTGATAGTTGACTGGGCTCTGCTATTGGTCTTGGTGCTACGGGTCCTTGCATCCGCTGTTGTGCTGCCTTTAGTTGTTCTGTACAGTCTCGGGCCTTGTGATGATTGGAGCCACAAATCATGCATTGTCCTAATCTGCGACGAAAATCCTTCATGACATGACCTTTTCTATGACAGAAGCGACATGTAAGAAGCTCATCAATTGGATAGGGTGATGCTCTTGGTGGTTGTGGTGTCATAGAATGTCTGATTGGTCCACCATGGATAAGGTTACTTGGCCCAGTTGCTGGAATATGGCGTCTCTGAGCCTGTTGTATTTCCTTGTTAAGGAGTTCCTGGCTTCTAGCTTCTTCTAATACTACAGCATGAGAAACTCTAGACTGCACTGTGGTATGCTTCTTGAGCTCTGGTGTCAATCCTTGGTGAAATCTCTTGGCCCTTTCCTGCTCAGTAGGAATCAGTGTATCACCGAATCTGCTCAGTCGGCTGAATTCTGCATCGTACTCATCTACGGTCATATTTCCTTGCTTGAGGTGTAGGAACTGATCATAGAGGACATCGCATACATGGATAGGAAAGAACCTCTCATTGAAGAGTTTGTAGAACTCTTCCCAAGTCTGATTGGCCCCCAAGTGTCTTTCTTCGGCTTTCTACCAATGATGGGCATTGTCTTCCAAGAGCAAGTCTACTGCTGTCATCCAATCATTTGTTGGCAACTGGGATGCCCTCAGTAGCTTCTCCATGCTGATAAGCCACGCGGTGACCTCTAGTGGTTCCTCGGTACCTCTGAAGGGCTTGGGATTCATATCCATGAAGTCTTTGATAGAACCCTTATATGGATATAGAGCTGGTGCTGGTACCGGTGCTGGAGGGGGAGGTGGGGGCCTAGTCAGTGCTTTCATCATGCTCTGCCTTATCATCTCAGCCTGTTGCCACTGAGTCTGTATCACAGCGTACATGAACTGTGTAGTAGGGTTCCCATCCTCTGGTGGTGGAGGCATTTGTGGTCCGCACTGAGGTAGGCACTGTTGAGTGAATGGTGGTGGAGGGGGTGGTACATTCTCTTCGGTTGGTGCCTCAGTAGTCTGCACAGTCTGGATGACCGGTGGCACTTGAGTTCTCTATTGTACCATCGATGGGGTCATGGTGGCCTGCGACTGTCCTGGCTGATACGGGGTTACCGGGGTCATTGGTAGGACTTCTCTCTCTTGAGTGGCTGCATCCCCAGACGTGATTATCGAGGTAGGAACGTGTTCGCTTCGAAGGTTCATCCTTACTGGCTGTAAACCCCCATATTTTAATTGAATATTTTTTAATTAAATATTGTTATGCATTTTACTAATTATGAAATTATTGCTACTAGCTTATTAGTAGAAATAAATGCATGGGTGTATATACTATATGTGTGCATGATAGTATTCCTAGTTAATAAGGAATAATATAAATCCTAGGATTTTAGGAAAATTATTTGTAAATTTTTAGGAATTTTTATTTAGCCTAGAATATATATTTACTTATAGTTTGGTGTATATATATATATATATATATATATATATATATATATATATATATATATATATATATATAATATAATAGTTTGTATAAAAAAATGTAGAGGGGAGGGGACCAGCCCACGTGGGACCGGTCCACCTCAACCCGAGACCCCCAAACTTCCTAATCCCCGTTAACGAATAAGCAGCAGCAGCTCCAATCCTAGTAACCCAAGCAATGCAAAACCCGAGCCTATGTATTTTTTCCTATTACTAATAGGAATAGTAACAGCGGCGGCGAGCATATATATACAACTACCCGCTCATTAAACCCTAACTCCTTTCCATCTCCTCCCCACCTCGACCCCAAGGCCGACACCTTCACGCGCACGCCCCCGACCATTCGCCATCGCCGACATCGGGATCGCCGGAGAACTGCTCGCAGACGACCGGGAAAACAGGGAATACTCTGTTTGGTTCAGAACTCAGGTACCCATCTTTCGATTCAAATTTCTTTGTAACCGTTCAACAAAAATTCTATCTATCGAATGCTGTGCGTAGTAGACATGACCCTCTCAAAACCCTTTCTGGTAGAATCAAGCGAAACCCCATATATCGCTCGATCTTTCGAACCAAATTTCCCGAAAAACTGTCGAAACAGAACAGTTTCGGGGCAGTCCCAAACCCATATTTGGAAGCCAAAATCTTGGCGATTCTTCGACTATTTTGTAAAACTAAATGAACATGTGTGAAGACAACATAACCACGATTGAAACGCAACTTGTAGATCTATATTTCGAGTTCTGTGCAAGAATTAAACCCATGTTAAAGTTGTGCGAAAAACTGTTTTCAAAATAGTAAATTTCTGAATTTTTCTCCGATACGACGTGCGCCCCGACAAATCGGGCGACGTGGTCGCACGCTATATGCATCGAAAGACGCGTATGGACGTTGCAGACGTGTAGGAACTGACGGAACTTAGTTTTGTCGCGTGTGCGCGACGAAATCAACGCGTATCCGTCGAGATACCCCGTATCGGCATTTTGCAAACTTGCCCATAACTTCGTGCACAGTCGTCGAATCGAGACGAAACTTGTGCCAACAGGTCTGGATCGAAATTCTGGTCCTGCATGCTAAGTTTGGTTCGATTCTGAGAAGGTCGAATCGGAACCCATTTTTGACGGGCCCGCGACCCACTCAAACAGGCGATTTTGTACATGGCTCCTCGGAATCCAAAACTGGACATACCTTTGAGTTCCTCTCCCCAAACTGAATCCCTGGACATGTAGTTTGACGACTTTAGAGACCATATACTTTGGCATGCGTTTCGGTGTAAAGCGAGTCCAACGGCGGACATCGTTTTGACCCAAAATTATGATTTTGCCCCTGTTCCAGAATTTGACTTTTGGACAGGCATTTTTTAGGTATATCTTCTTTACCGAGATCATTTTTGATGTTTGTTTCAGCGTTTGGAGTCATCTGTGATTTGTGAGTTTTGGTGCTGACACTTGTTACTCTTGGATTTGTCCTTCTCGCGCCGCAGGCAAGATACCTTGCCACCTTACCCTGTGATTATTATATTCTTATTTTTAGTTGTTATTTTCAGCATTTTGTTTTGTGATATTTAAACTGTGCGTCCAAGTCACACTTGGGTGCAAGCGACTCTATCGGTCGTTTTTCTTGCTTTATTTGTTCTCTTGCATTGACTTAGTTTATTGACCACCCATTGATGTTGAGGCATTAGTATATCTCATACGACCTTGACACTTGTTGTATCACGTGATGTGAGTCACATGTAGGACATGTTTCTGCGTAGTCGACTGGCCACCGATACGTATGGAGCGTACGACGGATAGGAGTAGCTGCCAATAGTATTGCATGTTAGAAGACTTGGCGGTTACTAGAGGTTCATAGAAGTCATAGAGATGATGATACTAGGCATTAGGTGGGGAGAACAATACCTGACGTATGGGCTTCTTTACACTTCCCTGATTACCTGTGCGCTCCTCCGGAGACGCAGGCTCCAGGCGCCATCTGACGTTTTCCAGAGCGTTATGGACGTAGCCCCTTGCATATGGTGCCCTCTGACGCTTCCCGAACGTTATGGACGTAGGCCCCTGGTGCCCTTTATGGGAACTATGCCGATCCCATTTACAGCCAGGGCTCATACGTCGAAGGATTGTATCTCAACTGCATATTCACAGTAGAATGGTCAGGAACCCGATTGCATGCATACCTTTTCTCTTATTATATTATCACAGTTTATATGGCATGGTGTTTTCTTGTATCTTGCTATATCTTCTGAGGACCTGGTTATCTCTCCAGGTTTAGACTATTTTCCACAGGAGTGCGGAGCGGCATTGGAGCTATCCTACATTGATGACGAGGCAGTGCCTACTGATTTCTAGTTTATTCTATATTTGAGACGGTTGTAGACATTATTTTACATCTCTTTTCTTTCTATTTTGTGGAGGTTGGACTCCGATCTTGTGAGACTATTTTTCATAGCTGTTTGGAGTGAGTATGTTCACCCGGCTATCTCTTGATACTCTTCTTTATTCATTTGGGCTTTATTATCTTCTGTGTTGAGCTGTGATGAGATTAGATATGTTATTCTGGCCTGTGATTATTTTATTTACAGCTTATATGCATATACGAGGATTCTATATATTGGAGTATTCTTCGTATATGTGCAGCTGGCATGTTCACGTACTCGGTCTTACGTATTTTGGGACTGGGGCGTTACATGTTTTTGTGGAGGCCCATGCAGGTCAGATTTAATATTGTTGGGTTACATGACTGTGCCCAACAAGCCTGCATATAGGAATAGGAATATCTCATCCAGAACTACTACTATCTCTTGACTTTCAAATCTTTTCGAAACTTCCTTGATTATTCGATTTACTTCATATCTAATATCAACTTATCTTCCTCGTGCCAACAGTATGAATCTACGAAGCGGACGCACTTTTGCTTTGGCCCTCACATCTGGTGAAGAGGCTACTTCGGAGGGACATAATCCTCCCATGACTCCAGCGACACCCTACCAGCCAGGACTGTCGCAGCCTACTACGACACCGACGACGGAGTACCCGGATATCGCAGCACCCCCAGGCAGCCAGGCTGGACAGACTTCTACCATGCCACCAGGAGGGAATGTACCACTGCCTCCTCTACCACCATTCCCTCAGCAGTTTCCTCTACAGTCGGGACCTCAGATGCCTCCACCACCGACTGATGGGAGCCCTACTACTCAGTTTATGTATGCCATGATGCAGGCTCAGTGGCAGCAGACTGAGCTGATGAGACAGACGATGATGGCAGCTATGGCTAGACCTCCACCACCACCTCCAGTACTAGTACCAGCACCGGCTCTGCATCCCTATGAAGGCTCTATCAAGAATTTCACAGATATGAACCCCAAGGCCTTTAGAGGGACGTAGAAGCCATTAGAGGTGTCACAGTGGCTTATTAGTACCGAGAAGCTACTGAAGGCATCCCAGTTACCAGCTCGAGATTGGGTGACAGCAGTGGACCTACTGTTAGAAGACAATGCTCACCACTGGTGGAAAGCGGAAGAGAGACGATTAGGTACTGGGATCACCTGGAAGCAGTTCTATGATGCATTTTATGAGAGATTCTTCCCTATTCATATCAAAGATGGTCTCTACGACCAGTTCCTTCATCTGAAGCAAGGGAATATGACAGTTGATGAGTATGACTCGGAGTTCAATCGCCTGAGTCGATTTGGTACGGGATTGATTCCGACAGAGTTAGAGAAGGCGCAGAGATTTCACCAGGGGCTTGCACCAGAGCTCAAGTCTTATACGACTACCCAGTCTCGAGTCTCCCATTCAGCTGTCTTGGAAGAAGCTCGTGCTCAGGAGATTCTTCGCAAGGAACAGCAGCAGACATCGAGGCATCATACACCAGCAGCTACACCAGCCCGAGCTACTCAGAGTGGACCTATCAGGAGGACTACAGGACAGTACCAGCAGAGGCACACACCTTATCAGAAGCCCGTTTGCCATTACTGCGAAAAATAAGGACATCTCCAGAATGACTGCAGGAATCGCCTCGGATTATGCTTGAGATGTGGATCCAACCAGCACATGCTCAAGGATTGTCCGGAGCAACATGCAATAATACAAGCTCGGCAGAACCCGGGACCCACAGCCCTAGCTCTTCCGGCACCACGGCCCGTAGCAGAAGCACCTCGTCCACCATTGCCTCCCCAAGGCGTACAGTACAACAAGGCCAGAGTTCGGGGCCCGGGACAGAATTATGGGCAGGCATTCTCACTTGCTGTTGAGGATATAGAGACAGAAGCGAAGGTCATAGCAGGTATGGTTTTAGTTGCATCTTTTCCTGCTATTACATTATTTGATACTGGAGCCACACATTCATTTATAGCTACCAGTTTTGCCACTAGACACAGTATTCCCATCACACCTTTAGCTAAGAATGTTAAAATCCTCACTGGAGGAGGAGTTGTACCTGTTAGTGGTGTTTATAGATGTTGTCCTGTAGTGATGAATGGTAGAGAGATGATGGCACGACTTCTTATATTCCCTATGCCGACATTTGATGTGGTTCTTGGAATGGACTGGTTGAGCCAGCATTTTGCTCTCATCGACTGCCATAGGAGCAGTATTATCTTTAGACCACCGAATGCGGCAGAGTTTGAGTTCACCAAAGAAGACAGAGAGGGTTGTGATGCACCCGCATCGAGAACTCATATGATGATGCATGACACCCCACGACACCCTATTATCATCAAGTTCGAGGATGTATTCCCCGAGGAATTGCCAGGACTACCACCTGACCGAGATATTGAGTTTTCTATTGAGCTTATTCCCGGAGCCGAGCCTATTTCATCTCGAGTATATCGTCTGGCACCCAAGGATTTGGTAGAGATGAAGACGCAGATTGATGACTTATTAGAGAAGGGATTTATTTATGCCAGTGCGTCACCATGGGAGCACCCGTCCTTTTTGTACCTAAGAAAGATGGGACAGTGCTCATGTGCATTGACTACAGAGCATTAAATGCAGTGACGGTGAAGAACAAGTATCCCTTACCGCGTATAGACGATCTGTTTGATCAATTGAGTGGAGCAAAAGTATTCTCCAAAATTAACTTACGATCAGACTATCACCAATTGAAGGTTCATTGCAAAGACGGCCTTTCGATCGAGGTATGGACACTACGAGTTCTTGGTCATGCCTTTCGGTTTGACCAATGCTCCCGCAGTTTTCATGAATTTAATGAACAAGATCTTTAACCAATACTTGGACAAATTTGTAGTAGTCTTTATAGATGATATCTTGATTTACTCCAAGAGTCAAGAGGAGCATGAGCAGCATCTACGGATAGTTTTGGGAACATTGAGGAACGAGAGACTCTTTGCGAAGCTTAGCAAGTGTGATTTCTTTCTCAAAGAGGTATCATTCCTTGGTCATATTGTTACGGGCGATGGTATATCAGTAGACCCAGAGAAGATCACAGCAGTCAAATTATGGCCCGCTTCCACATCAGCTTCTGAAGTGAGAAGTTTTCTCGGACTTACGGGTTACTACCGACGGTTCGTAGAAGATTTCTCTCGAATAGCAGGGCCTATGACTTGATTAACTTGCAAGGATCAGGAGTTTGTATGGACAGACGAGTGTCAAGCCGCCTTTGACGAGTTGAAGAAGCGATTGATCACAACACCGATCTTGACACTACCATCGGGCCCAGGAGGATTTGTGATCTACAGCGACGCATCCGAGAAGGGATTATGATGTGTATTGATGCAGCACGGTCGCGTAGTAGCATATGCATCGCGACAGTTGAGAGTGCACGAGAGGAATTATCCGACCCACGATCTAGAGCTCGCAGCGGTTATCTTTGCCTTGAAGCTATGGAGACACTACTTGTACGGCGAGAAGGTTGATATCTATACTGATCATAAGAGCCTCAAGTACGTGTTTACACAAAAGGAGTTGAATATGCGACAACGACGTTGGTTGGAGTTGATGAAGGATTATGAGATCGAGCTACATTATCATCCGGGTAAGGCTAATGTCGTGGCAGACGCATTAAGCCGTAAGCCCATGGCACACTTTTTGACTACACAGAAGGAATTGATTAGAGACTTGGAGCAGCTTGGTATTGAGGTAGTATTGCCGGGAGCAGACGGCGTATTAGCCAACCTTCATGTGCAATCATCATTGGTAGAGCGCATCAAGGCAGTATTGCCTAATGATGCTAGATTTCGACGGCTGAAAGAGAGGACTAAAGCAGGAGAGCAGACAGGTTTGAGGATCCACTCAGATGGGACACTGCGATGTGGTGATCGCATTTATGTACCCAATGGGGATCTACGGCAGGAGCTGATGGCCGAGGCTCACAGTTCGACTTACTCTATTCATCCCGGAGGGACCAAGATGTATCGTGACTTACGACAGTATTATTGGTGGCATGGAATGAAGCGAAAGATAGCTCGTTTCATTGCCAAGTGCTTGGTATGTTAACAAGTTAAAGAGGAGCACCAGAGGACGGCCGGATTATTGCAGCCGCTACCCATTTTCGAGTGGAAGTGGGAGCACATTACTATGGATTTTGTCACAGGTTTTTCTCGGAGTCCTAGAGGACGTGACGCAGTATGGGTGATTGTTGATAGACTTACGAAGTCAGCCCATTTTTTACCTTTTAGAGTGGGCCAGTCGACAGAGGTATTGGCAGAGATGTATATGGAACAGGTTGTGAGACTACACGGTGTGCCTGTTAGTATTGTGTCGGACCGTGACTCGAGCTTCACCTCGCACTTTTGGAGGAGCATACAAGAGAGTTTGGGCACCCGATTGAAGTTTAGCACATCATATCATCCGCAGACAGACGGCCAGTCGGAGCGTACCATTCAGACGCTAGAGGATATGTTGAGAGCGTGTATGCTTGATTTTGGTGGTTCGTGGGAGGACCATCTTCATCTTGTTGAGTTTTCCTACAACAATAGCTACCAAGCGAGCATTCAAATGGCTCCGTTTGAAGCATTGTATGGTAGGAAGTGTCGGTCTCCTGTTTGTTGGAGTGACATAGGAGAGTGACAGCTATTGGGACCCGAGTTGGTCTTGAGCACAGTGGAGACAGTGAAGAAGATTCAGGACCACCTGCGAGCAGCGCAGGATCGTCAGAAGCAGTGGGCAGATAATCGTCGTCGACCCTTGGAATTTAAAGAGGGCGACCATGTGTTCTTGAAGATATCCCCCACTAGAGGTACGATTCGATTCGGAGGACGTGGCAAGTTGAGTCCAAGGTACATCAGCCCTTTCGATGTCTTGGAACGTGTTGGAGAGGTTGCCTATAGATTAGCCTTGCCACCGTCGCTAGAGGAAGTGCATGACGTATTTCATGTATCTCAGTTGAGGAGGTACGTGGCAGACAACAATCATGTGCTTGATCGCTCCGAGATCACCGTTGGACCGAGTTTGTCGTATGAAGAGCAACCAGTAGGTATCCTCGATCGTCGAGTGAAGGTGTTGCGGAATCAATCTATTCCATTAGTTCGCGTGGCATGGAAGCATCACTCTCCAGGAGAGTCTACTTGGGAGCGCGAGGACGACATCCGAAATCGCTACCCGCATTTGTTCGAAAATGGAGGTATGTCTTGAATTTTAAGTTGCTAATATTTGTTTTTGCATTGCATTTGATCCCCCGACCTTATTTTAATTTCTAGGACGAAATTTTCTTTAAGTTGGGTAGGATGTAAACCCCCATATTTTAATTGAATATTTTTTAATTAAATCTTGTTATGCATTTTACTAATTATAAAATTATTGCTACTAGCTTATTAGTAGAAATAAATGCATGGGTGTATATACTATATGTGTGCATGATAGTATTCCTAGTTAATAAGGAATAATATAAATCCTAGGATTTTAGAAAAATTATTTGTAAATTTTTAGGAATTTTTATTTAGCCTAGAATATATATTTACTTATAGTTTGGTGTGTGTGTATATATATATATATATATATATATATATATATATATATATATATATATATATATATATAATATAATAGTTTGTATAAAAAAATGTAGAGGGGAGGGGACCAGCCCACGTGGGACCGGTCCACCTCAACCCGAGACCGCCAAACTTCCTAATCCCCGTTAACGAATAAGCAGCAGCAGCTCCAATCCTAGTAACCCAAGCAATGCAAAACCCGAGCCTATGTATTTTTTCCTATTACTAATAGGAATAGTAACAGCGGCGGCGAGCATAGATATACAACTACCCGCTCATTAAACCCTAACTCCTTCCCATCTCCTCCCCACCTCGACCCCAAGGCCGGCACCTTCACGCGCACGCCCCCGACCATTCGCCGTCGCCAACGTCGGGATCGCCGGAGAACTGCTCGCAGACGACCGGGAAAACAGGGAATACTCTGTTTGTTCAGAACTCAGGTACCCATCTTTCGATTCAAATTTCTTTGTAACCGTTCAACGAAAATTCGATCTATCGAATGCTGTGCATAGTAGACATGACCCTCTCAAAACCCTTTCTGGTAGAATCAAGCGAAACCCCATATATCGCTCGATCTTTCGAACCAAATTTTCCGAAAACTGTCAAAACAGAAACCCATATTTGGAAGCCAAAATCTTGGCGATTCTTCGACTGTTTTGTAAAATGAACACGTGTGAAGACAACATAACCACGATTGAAACGCAACTTGTAGATCTATATTTCGAGTTCTGTGCAAGAATTAAACCCGTGTTAAAGTTGTGCGAAAAACTGTTTTCAAAATAGTAAATTTCTGAATTTTTCTCCGATACGACGTGCGCCCCGACAAACCGGGTGACGTGGTCGCACGCTATATGCATCGAAAGGTGCGTATGGACGTTGCAGACGTGTGGGAACTGACGGAACTCAGTTTCGTCGCGCGTGCGTGACGAAATCAACGCGTATCTGTCGAGATACCCCGTATCGACGTTTTGCAAACTTGTCCATAACTTCGTGTACAGTCGTCGAATCGAGACGAAACTTGCGCCAATAGATCCGGATCGAAATTCTGGTCCTGCATGCCAAGTTTGGTTCGATTCTGAGAAGGTCGAATCGGAACCCATTTTTGGCGGGCCCGCGACCCACTCAAACGGGCGATTTTGTACACGGGTCCTCGAAATCCAAAACTGGACATACCATTGAGTTCCTCTCCCCAAACTGAATTTGTGGACATGTAGTTTGACGACTTTAGAGACAATAGACTTTGGCATGCGTTTCGGTGCAAAGCGAGTCCAACGGCGGACATCGTTTTGACCCGAAATTACGATTTTGCCCCTGTTCCAGAATTTGACTTTTGGACAGGCGTTTCCTAGGTATATCTTCTTCACCGAGATCATTTTTGATGTTTGTTTCAGCGTTTGGAGTCATCTGTGATTTGTGAGTTTTGGTGCTGATACTTGCTACTCTTGGATTTGCCCTTCTCGCACCGCAGGCAAGATACCTTGCCACCTTACTCTGTGATTATTATATTCTTATTTTTAGTATTTTGTTTCGTGATATTTAAACTGTGCGTCCAAGTCACACTTGGGTGCAAGCGACTCTATCGGTCGTTTTTCTTGTTTTATTTGTTCTCTTGCATTGACTTAGTTTATTGACCACCCATTGATGTTGAGGTATTGGTATATCTCATACGGCCTTGACACTTGTTGTATCACATGATGTGAGTCACATGTAGGACACGTGTGAAACCCATAATTTCAGAAAATTATTTTTTTATATAAATTAAATTAGCTAATATAATTAATTCTCAATTGTTAATTTAGGAAATTGCATTTTTAGAAAAATTATTAAAACTGGAAATTTTATCAAAACATGTAATTTTCTAATTAATTAAATATTATGTTACTTAGAATACAATTATTATTATTTTCAAGAAAATAAATTTTTAGACTTTTGTTTGTCAGCCAGACCCGAACCTAATTGGAACCATAAAATAATTTTAGAGTTTAAGTTAAAACCCGTAAAATTTTATTTTATAAATTTCCATATATATAATATATTTTCCTGGATTTTTGTATTTGACCAGACCTGTCCAAACCCATTCCCGAGTCCCGGACCTGTTTTCCGAACCCAGGTCCTAATCCAAGCAAATATTGTTTTTTTTTCGAAATTATTATTTGATATAAATTTTTGAGTTTCATAAAGATAAGAAAGTTTAATGTTTCAACTCTTAAGGTTTCGTTTCATCCACCAGCATTAGTATCAGGAGTATTTGTTCACAACTCCTTTTCTCTCTCTCTTATTAAACTTACTGGAAAGGAAAACCTTTCCTTGCGATCGACCAAACGGCCAGAGCCGATCCTTGGCTTCCACAACCGCTGAAACCCTTTCTCTTCCCTTCATGTAACCTCTTTCTCCCTATCCCTATATAAACCCTCTCCATCACATCTCCATCATCCCTACCACTCTTCAAAACCCAAACCGTGCCCTAGCCCCAAATCCGGCGAACCCCCGCCTGAGCCACGCCCCAGCGACCGAGCTCCATCACCGGAGTCGAGCCCCGTCTCCAGCGCCCCGCTCCCTAAGTCCGACCCCGGCGCTGCCCTTCGCAGCTGACCGTCGACGACAGCCCTGGCCGTCCGATCTGTGCGCGTGGCACTGTCCCGAGGAGCCCCGTTCCCCGTGAGTTTCTGACATGATTTCGGTTCCGTTCCGCGGTTCCGCGTGTTTCGAGTCCGAGGCATCACTTCGGATTCCGTCGATTTCGGTAGCTTCTGGATAGTCCCATAGTTTTCTTTTGGTCTGTGATGAATTTGGTCCACCGATTCCTTCGGGAATTCGAAATTTTGGTTCTTGGTTAGTTTCTGTTGGTTTTGCTTCGGAAGTAATTCTGTGATTATAGATTTTATATATATTATTTTGGGTTTTTAGTTAAAACTTGGTTCTGTGATTCTCTCTAAATTTCCGAGAATCTTTCGGAAAGGATTCTGTGAGTTTCCGATATTACTTCGGGAATTCCGATATCATTTCAGGATTTCGAATTTATTTCGAAAAATAATTTTGTGGATATATTTGGGTATCCCGGGTTTGGGATTTATTTTGCAGGAAAACTCGGCGCGTTTCCCAGTTTTTGGGTTATCCCGAAAATAGAGGGAATGCTGCCAAAATTTCTATAAAATTTAATCATATAGTTTTAAAATGATTTTTTGGAAAATACAAAATATTTGGATTTATTTGGGCGACGATCGTATTGATCAATGGGCCCTGGCTAACTGCAAACGAAACCGGTTTCGCCCGAACGTTGAGGCATTAGCTATAAAATGACGATTGGACCAGTTCTGAGACTCAATAATATTTTATATTTTTAATTAGAATTATTAAATATTATTTATATTTAATTTTGTAGGCAGTTTACAGGACTAACAAATTTTCTCTTATTTTAATTCTTGGGAATGTAAGGGCATAAGCCCATTTACTATTCTACAGTTTTGTAATAAGTAGGTAGTAGCTGTGGTTTTCTGGGTTTTTGTGAGAATGCGTAAAAATTAGGAATAGAAATTATATCAATTACAATTTAGAAATTCACTATATTTCTCATTTAAAGGAAAAGTATATGTTTATATAATTATCAAAAGTATTAAGTTTTTCCAAATAAACCGATAAATATAATTTTCTCGAAATTAAATGTAAATTGATGTTTCTTAATTGTAACGCACTAATAATAGCGTTTTGTTTGTGTTAATTAAATCAAGACTAAAATTTACTAGGACACAACTAGAAATTGCAACTAGTATAGCATCATTAGCAACTTTAGTTTTCTGAGACAAGTTTCCTAATGTAGGATCTCAAGGAAGAATCTGAATTTCCAATCCGACGTATCGAATCCAGTCAAATCGTTTGAGGCAAGTACAATTTTGTGGTAGATTACAATTAGTTAATAATTGTTTTAATGTAATTTTAAATCACGATACAACACGAAACTCTCTTTGAGAGCATTGACTGTAACTACTATAACTATTGGGGATTGGGGGAGTAGTGTAGTGGATATGACCACAGCCAAATTAGTATAACTGAATGTATTAGCTTATCCCTCAAACACACGGGGATAAGCCATACCATATCATTAGGATATTACTGTAACAAACCCAATCCGGTCATATTCATTACCTATTCATATCTCACTATTTTAACTGTTAGAAAATCATTTATTTCAAATTGTTTAAAAGTGCATAATTCAATTATTAATTTTAATTGTTAAAATATCATGAATTTGTACTTTGCTCCCTCCTGACTGGAGACTATATTTTTAGGTCCTGTTGAGGATGCAGATCTACTGATTAGTAGCTACTATGACCCTGAGCTTTACCCTGCTGTGCTTCCTGAGGATTGCTTTCTGGAGGAAGATCTTGCTTTTATTTAGAGATTATTTTCCAGTTTGTTAGTTTTTGTCTAAAAACAATGTTATTTGTGTTGATGGTTTATGTTTGTACTTGGCATTGGACAAGTTTTTAATTTATCGAATAATAAATGTTGTGACAAATTTAGTTTAAGTTGTTGATTACCTGCATATGGAAGTTACAGCTTACTGCCGCCGTCTCATCAACGGTGCAGGCTGGGCATGATCCGATTCGTCCCAAGTAATTGGGACCGGGTTGTGACATGTTTTTAGTGGTGGCCCATGCAGGTCTCTATCAACAACTTAGGGAAACCTATCTAGAGATAATTAGAACACCAGAATATTGATTTGTCATAAAAATAGGTCCGAATTATATATGTAAATATTTTTGTTTGATTATAGATTGGTAGGCTACCTTGCTTATGTTTATATCCTAAACCTTCCAGAGAATGGCCACTGACAATACCAATCCTGCTGGCGATGGGGTATCTTCACCCTATCATACCCCACCTCCCCAATCAAGTCCGGATCCTACACCTCGCGGCAGCTGGCCGACCGTCCCCATAATACAACGGCGGACCCATCATCCTCCCAGACGGAGATACAACCCCCTGTGGTTTTGCCCACTCCAGCTATCCCACCGGTGCCTGTGGACCCCACCGACCTCATAGGTCTGCTAAGAGGAGTGCTAGAAGCCCAGAGAACTCAAGCTGAAGCTCATCGCGAGCAGACGGCAATTATGAGAGAAGGCATAGAGAATGCCCATAGCGTGGCAATGGCTGCACTGGAGAGAGGAGAAGCAGCTCAACAGGAACCAAGGCCTGCCAAGGTAAACATAAATTTAAGGATTAATTTATGTAATATTAAGGCCATTTAATTAATGGGAATCATATTGCCAAGGTGGGCGATATTGAGAGTTTCAAGAAGCAGAACCCTCGACCCTTCAAGGGAACCGATGGAATCGTCTATGCTGATGAATGGCTCGATAGTATGGAGCGTCTTCTAAGCGTCGCTCGACTTCCAGAAGACCTCAAGGCTGAAGCAGTGGGACTCCAACTGCAAAATGTAGCAAGCACCTGGTATCGAAATAAACCCCGATTCCAGGACAGGCAGATTGACTGGGACACTTTCAAGAGGTTGTTCAAGAGGAAGTTCTTCCCAACATCAGAGTTGCGGGAGATGGAGAGGCAATTCTAGAATCTGAAGTAAGGAAATATGATTGTTGGAGAATATGTGGCAGAATTCGGCCAACTCAGCCGTTTTGCCAAGAACCTGGTGGCTGACGCTGAAGATCGTACTGAAAGATTTAGACATAGGCTGAGAGAGGAGATCCGCACCCATGTGATCTCAGGTGGTGCTAAAACCTATGAAAAGATTCTGGAGCGAGCTCAAGATATAGAGAAGAGCCAACCCGCTCGCTCAAAGAGGGATTATCCTGGAACTAACAATTTTCAGGGTAATCAGAAGAGGCCCAACAACAACAACAATAACCGGCCTTCCCACCACCAGCAGCAGAACCAGCAGGCAAGGAACAATAATAGGGCACCTCAGAGGCAAATCCCTGTCTGCGACTATTGCAAAAGGCCGGGGCATCAAGCAAATATCTGCAGAAAAAGACTAGGACATTGCCTGGTCTGTGGGTCTTCCACCCATCAAGTGAAGGACTGCCCCTCGGCGGCCCACCGGACTGGAGCAACTCAACAGAAAGGTCCTTTGCCCACTCAGCAATAACAATTTGGGCAGCATCAACAGAAGACTGGGCGAGCTTTTGCCCTAGCAGCAGAGAAACAAGAGCCAGAGCAGGAACCTACAGCTGATGTCATCGCAGGTTTCATTTATGTGCATTCCTATCCTGTCTTAGCTTTATTTGATTCAGGAGCATCACATAGTTTCATATCCACAAAGTTCATCTCTGCACACCACATAGATACGGGCTTTAGCAAGAAGATTTCTAGAGTCATGACCGGTGGAGGACCCCTACCCATCACTGAGACCTGTAATTGCCCTATAACCATATCAGGCCACAAATTCATAGCACCTTTGCTTGTGATGCCCTTACCCAATTATGATATAGTCCTAGGGATGGACTGGTTGAGTAAGCAGCATGCACTGATAGACTGTCACAGAGGATGTGTAGTCTTCAGCCCACCTGGAGAACCGGAGTTTGAAATCTCTCGAACTCCGGAGGATATGGAGTGTGTTACTTACACCTCTATCACAGAAGAATTCAGACCTCCCTATCCTATCATAGCAGAATTTATGGATGTTTTCCCTGATAGTCTTCCCGGGTTACCCCCAGATCGAGACATAGAGTTCACCATTGACCTAGTCCCCGGTTCTTCCCCTATTTCTAAGGGATGCTACAGAGTCAACCCGAAGGAGGCCAAGGAGATGAAAGATCAGATCAATGAACTGAAGGCTTTAGGATTTATCCGAGACGAAGCTTCACCCTGGGGAGCACCTGTCTTATTTGTTCCCAAGAAGGACGTAACTGTGAGGATGTGCATCGACTACCGGGCGTTGAACAATATCACTATCAAGAATAAGTACCCTCTGCGCCGGATCGATGACCTGTTTGATCAACTCAGTGGAGCCAAGGTGTTCTCGAAGATTGACCTCAGATCCGGCTACCATCAGATCAAGGTCAGGAAGGAGGACATTCCCAAGACGGCGTTCAACACCAAGTATGGGCAGTTTAAATTCTTGGTCATGCCGTTTGGACTGACGAATGCTCCTACTATATTCATGAACCTTATGAACAAGGTTTTCCATGAATACCTAGATCAGTTTGTCGTTGTCTTCATCGATGACATTCTGATTTATTCAAAGACTGAAGAGGAGCATGAGGAGCACCTCAGGAAAGTTCTGGGAACTTTGAGAAAAGAGAACTTATATGGTAAGCTATCCAAATATGAATTCTTTCTAGACAAGGTGGATTTTCTTGGCCATGTTGTCACAGAAGAAGGAATTTCGGTGGATCCTAAGAAGATAGCTGCTGTGGAGAAGTGGTCTACCCCAAGCTCAGTTGCTGAGATCAGAAGTTTCTTGGGCTTGGCTGGCTATTACCGAAAGTTTGTGAAGGATTTTGCCAGAATTGCTGAACCGATGACGAAGCTTACTCGGAAGAATGAAGAGTTCATCTGGACGAAAGATTGTCAGGCTGCATTCGAGGAGCTGAAGAAGAGACTTACCACTGCACCAATCCTTGCGCTACCCGCAGGAACTGGTGGTTTCTCAATCTACAGTGATGCTTCAGGAAAAGGACTGGATTGCGTTCTTCAACAAAATGGGAAAGTGATTGCTTATGCATCTAGGCAATTACGGAACCATGAGAAGAATTATCCCATACATGACCTGGAGCTTGCTGCAGTCATCTTTGCACTGACGCTATGAAAGCATTATCTATATGGAGAGAGAGTGGAAATATATACAGACCACAAAAGTCTGAAATATGTTTTCACTCAGAAATAGATGAACATGAGGCAAAGAAGGTGGCTGGAACTAATGAAATTTTTTGACATCGACCTACAGTACCATCCGGGTAAGGCTAATGTGGTTGCTGATGCACTTAGTCGATACCCAGTAGCGATGTTTTTGACCAAGGAGCGGCACTTGTTGGAAGACATAGAGAAGCTTGGTCTGGAGATTGTACTGCCTGAGGAGAAGATGAAGGAACTAGGACGAGAAGCTGATGTACCTGGAGCTGACCCAACCATGATGCAGTTGCAATTGCGTTCGAGTTTGATGGACAAAATCAAAGAGACACAATTTCAAGACGAGACGCTTTGTAAACTTAGAGATAAAGTGCTGGCAGGAACACTCGAAGGTTTCTTTGTCGCCAGTAACGGAGCATTGAAGAATGGTACAAGGCTGTGTGTACCATCTGGCGAGTTAAGGAATGAGCTGATACAAGAAGCGCATCAGTCACATTATTCCATACATCCTGGAGCAAATAAGATGTATCGGGTTATACGTACCATCGTTTGGTGGTATGGAATGAAGAAGGATGTATCCAGATTTATGGCCAGATGCTTGATTTGCCAACAAGTGAAGGCTACCAGACAGAGACCTGCAGGACTTCTACAGCCGCTGGACATTCCAGAGTGGAAGTGGGAGCATATAACAATGGACTTTGTGTCAGGATTGCCTCGATCTCAAGGAGGAAAGGACGCTATTTGGGTTATTGTGGACCGACTGACTAAGTCGGCTCACTTTATTCCCTTCAAGATTGGTTTATCCACCGAGAAGTTGGCGGCACTGTACATGCGGCACATCTACCGGATTCATGGAGTACCGGTAAGTATTGTATCTGACCGAGATACTAGATTTACCTCACATTTTTGGAAGAGTTTGCATGATAGCTTGGGAATAAAACTGAAGTTCAGCACAGCTTATCATCCCCAAACTGACGGACAATCTGAGAGGACCATCCAGACGCTAGAGGACATGCTGAGATCTTGCGTCTTAGAATTTCGAGGGTCTTGGGAGGATCACTTGCATTTAGTGGAATTCTCCTACAACAACAGTTACTAATCTAGCATTGGTATGACCCCATTTGAAGCTCTTTATGGACGTCGTTGCCGTACTCCACTTGCATGGAACGACGTAGGGGAAAGAATACTACTGGGGCCAGAGATGGTGACTGACGCAGCAGAGAAGGTGAAAGTAATCAGAGACAAGCTCAGGATCGCCCAAGACAGGCAGAAGCATTGGGCTGATAGCAGTCGTCGACCACTGGAGTTTGAAGAAGGAGATTAGTATCTTTTTGAAGATTTCTCCTACCAGAAGAACTATCCGATTTGGCAGAGCTGGGAAGCTGAGTCCCAGATATATCGGACCATTTAAAGTTTTGAGCCGAATTGGTGAAGTGGCGTATCGGTTAGCTCTACCAGCTAATCTTGAGGGTGTGCACAACGTCTTCCACGTTTCGCAGCTCAGACGCTACATTCTGGATCCGAGTCATATTCTGGACCATTCGGAGCTAGAGATTGGACCAAGCCTCACAGTGCCAGAGAAGCCTGTAGCGATTTTGGATAGAGGCGAAAAGAGGACCAGGACTTCAGTGACTTCCATAGTCAGAGTTATGTGGAGGCACGATTCTCCAGGCGAGTCTACCTGGGAGCGAGAAGATGAAATACGGAAGCAGTACCCGTATTTGTTTGAGACCTGAGGTAATTTCTAACCTGATCCTTTTAAATTTCGAGGACAAAATTTCTTAAGGAGAGAAGGTTGTGAAACCCGTAATTTTAGAATTTTTTTATATAAATTAAATTAGCTAATATAATTAATTCTCAATTGTTAATTTAGGAAATTGCATTTTTAGAAAAATTATTAAAACTGGAAATTTTATCAAAACATGTAATTTTCTAATTAATTAAATATTATGTTACTTAGAATACAATTATTATTATTTTCAAGAAAATAAATTTTTAGACTTTTGTTTGTCAGCCAGACCCGAACCCAATTGGAACCATAAAATAATTTTAGAGTTTAAGTTAAAACCCGTAAAAATTTTATTTTATAAATTTCCATATATATAATATATTTTCCTGGATTTTTGTGATTGACCAGACCTATCCAAACCCATTCCCGAGTCTCGGACCTGTTTTCCGAACCCAGGTCCTAATCCAAGCAAATATTGTTTTTTTTTGAAATTATTATTTGATATAAATTTTTGAGTTTCATAAAGATAAGAAAGTTTAATGTTTCAACTCTTAAGGTTTCGTTTCATTCACCAGCATTAGTATAAGGAGTATTTGTTCACAACTCCTTTTCTCTCTCTCTCTTATTAAACTTACTGGAAAGGAAAACCTTTCCTTGCGAGCGACCAAACGGCCGGAGCCGATCCTTGGCTTCCACAACCGCTGAAACCCTTTCTCTTCCCTTCCTGTAACCTCTTTCTCCCTATCCCTATATAAACCCTCTCCATCACATCTCCATCATCCCTACCACTCTTCAAAACCCAAACCATGCCCTAGCCCCAAATCCGGCGAACCCCCGCCTGAGCCACGCCCCGGCGACCGAGCTCCATCACCGGAGTCGAGCCCCGCCTCCAGCGCCTCGCTCCCCAAGTTCGACCCCGGCGCCGCCCTTCGCCGCTGACCGTCGGCGACAGCCCTGGCCGTCCGATCTGTGCGCGTGGCACTGTCCCGAGGAGCCCCGTTCCCCGTGAGTTTCTGACGTGATTTCGGTTCCGTTCCGCGTGTTTCGAGTCCGAGGCATCACTTCGGATTCCGTCGATTTCGGTAACTTCTGGATAGTCCCATAGTTTTCTTTTGGTCTGTGATGAATTTGGTCCACCGATTCCTTCGGGAATTCGGAATTTTGGTTCTTGGTTAGTTTCTGTTGGTTTTGCTTCGGAAGTAATTCTGTGATTATAGATTTTATATATATTATTTTGGGTTTTTAGTTAAAACTTGGTTCTGTGATTCTCTCGAAATTTTCGAGAATCTTTCGGAAAGGATTCTGTGAGTTTCCGATATTACTTCGGGAATTCCGATATCATTTCGGGATTTCGAATTTATTTCGGAAAATAGTTTTGTGGATATATTTGGGTATCCCTGGTTTGGGATTTATTTTGCAGGAAAAATCGGCTTATTTCCCAGTTTTTGGGTTATCCCGAAAATAGAGGGAATGCTGCCGAAATTTTTATAAAATTTAATCATATAGTTTTAAAATGATTTTTCAGAAAATACAAAATATTTGGATTTATTTGGGCGACTACCGTATTGGTCAATGGGCCCTGGCTAACTGCAAACGAAACCGGTTTCGGCCGGACGTTTTGGCATTAGCTATAAAATGACGATTGGACCAGTTCTGAGACTCAATAATATTTTATATTTTTAATTATAATTATTAAATATTATTTATATTTAATTTTGTAGGCAGTTTACAGGACTAACGAATTTTCTCTTATTTTAATTCTTGGGAATGTAAGGGCATAAGCCCATTTACTATTCTACAGTTTTGTAATAAGTAGGTAGTAGCTGTGGTTTTCTGGGTTTTTGTGAGAATGCGTAAAAATTAGGAATAGAAATTATATTAATTACAATTTGGAAATTCACGATATTTCTCATTTAAAGGAAAAGTATATTTTTATATAATTATCAAAAGTATTAAGTTTTTCCAAATAAACCGATAAATACAATTTTCTCGAAATTAAATGTAAATTGATGTTTCTTAGTTGTAACGCACTAATAATAGCGTTTTGTTTGTGTTAATTAAATCAAGACTAAAATTTACTAGGACACAACTAGAAATTGCAACTAGTATAGCATCATTAGCAACTTTAGTTTTCTGAGACAAATTTCCTAATGTAGGATCTCAAGGAAGAATCTGAATTTCCAATCCGACGTATCGAATCCAGTCAAATCGTTTGAGGCAAGTACAATTTTGTGGTAGATTACAATTAGTGAATAATTGTTTTAATGCAATTTTAAATCACGATACAACACGAAACTCTCTTTGAGAGCATTGACTGTAACTACTGTAACTATTGGGTATTGGGGGAGTAGTGTAGTGGATATGACCACAGCCAAATTAGTATAACTGAATGTATTAGCTTACCCCTCAAACACACGGGGATAAGCCATACCATATCATTAGGATATTACTGTAACAAACCCAATCCGGTCATATTCATTACCTATTCATATCTCACTATTTTAACTGTTGGAAAATCATTTATTTCAAATTGTTTAAAAGTGCATAATTCTATTATTAATTTCAATTGTTAAAATATCATGAATTTGTACTTTGCTTCCTCCTGACTGGAGACTACATTTTTAGGTCCTGTTGAGGATGCAGAGCTACTGATTAGTAGCTACTATGACCCTGAGCTTTACCCTGCTGTGCTTCCTGAGGATTGCTTTCTGGAGGAAGATGTTGCTTTTATTTAGAGATTATTTTCCAGTTTGTTAGTTTTTGTCTAAAAACAATGTTATTTGTGTTGATGGTTTATGTTTGTACTTGGCATTGGACAAGTTTTTTATTTATCGAATAATTAAATGTTGTGGCAAATTTAGTTTAAGTTGTTGATTACCTGCATATGGAAGTTACAGCTTACTGCCGCCGTCTCATCAACGGTGCAGGCTGGACATGATCCGATTCGTCCCAAGTAATTGGGACCGGGTCGTGACAACACATTTTCGCGTAGTCGGCTGGCCACCGATACGTATGGAGCGTACGACGGATAGGAGTAGCTGCCAATAGTATTGCATGTTAGAAGACTTGGCGATTACTAGAGGTTCATATCAGTCATGGAGATGATGATACTAGGCATTAGGTGGGGAGAACAATACCTGACGTATGGGCTTCTTTACACTTTCCTAATTACCTGTGCGCTCCTCCGGAGACGCAGGCTCCAGGCGCCATCTGATGTTTTCCAGAGTGTCACTCCCCGTTCCCAGAATGCGTATTTTAATACGTATATTGCTTGAATGTATTTATTTAATATTTATCATGTATTATCCTGTATTTAAATTCCTTTAAATTCATGTTAATTAATTATCGGCTTTTTAATTTTCATATTAATTAATTTTCTGTAATTTTATTATCTGCATTTTATTCCTGCAATTTATTTCCTGCGTTTATTTTTTGCTTTTTAACCTCTCTTTGCTTTCGGGTTGGCCTTGGTTGGGCCCGATCAAACCCGACCTTATAACCCCACCTACCACCCCTTCCATATTTAAGCCCCCATCTCCTTCTCTCTCCTCATAACTCTCATTCTTCACCATTACTTCTTCTTCTTCCTCTCATCACTTCTCCACCTACCAGCGGTAGCAGCAGGCAAGTACAATCTTGCTTCTTGCTTGGAGAACCATTTTTATGGTTCATTTCTCTTCCTCTCATGATTCTGAGAGAGTTTACTACTTAGCATTTTTGATTTCTATGGCTGGTTTCTCCTAGATCTAAGTGTTTATATTCTCGGTTGTCCATGGTTTCTGAACCATGGGAACTTCATTTCTGGCTTGGGACGAAGGTTCCTGAGTCACGCACACGTTCTTACGTGTCTGCGTATATTTTCAGTCACGCACATGTTCTTACGTGTCTGCGTGTATTTTCAGTCACGCACACGTTCTTACGTGTCTGCGTGTATTTTTAGTCACGCACACGTCTTTGCATGCGTGCGTAGATTTTTAGTCACGCACACGTCTTTGCATGCGTGCGTGGATTTTTAGTCACGCACACGTCTTTGCATGCGTGCGTGGATTTTTAGTCATGCTCACGCCTTTATGTGTCAGCGTAAATTTTGAGTTACGCACCATCTTTGCATGCGTGCGTGAATTTCTATCACTTTTCCACGCTCACTTGTGCGTGCGTGAATTTCTTATCATTCTTCACGCTCACTTATGAGTGCGTGAATTTTCTTTCACGTTTACACTGTGCGTGCCAACGTGAACCATTTTTCACGCTCACGCTGTTACACGCTCACTCCAACCTGCTAGACTTGGCGTGACTTGTTGGCCTTAGCCTAGACTTGTTGGCGTGACTTTTGGCCTTAGCTTAGACTTGTTGGCGTGACTTTCTAACTTGGGTGTTACTATTTGCTCTATAACTTATTCATTTAATGATGGCATGATAATTCTTATATTTTATCCTTACGCCTTTTACATGAACTTGATAAATCATGATATGTTAATATTGTTAATACAGATTGTTAGGTGGAATGTGTCATGTGTCTTGATTGATCCATGGAAACCCAGTATGACTAGAACTTAACCTTGAGAATTATAGACTCGACCCCATGTAATACTAATTAACTTTCATGCCTTGTCACCATTGATGATGATGGTTATCTTGACTAAAATTGATCATACGTTCCTAGTTGGAACTAAGAGACTGGCTAGTCGTCTTATTGAATGAAATGAATGAGACAGGTTCATGTAATGAACTATTGCAATCGACTGGCTGATCCCAAATATTGACATGCAGGCACATGCAGGCTTCAAATTATTTATTTATTTATTTATCTATTTTTCAAAAATAGCATGTGTACTTTATGGTCAAGGCATGATTACTCCGTGGTTAGACTTGATTGTTGCATCACGCTATGTAAAACCTACAACATAGCCGCACGGGTATCGTTGTAGAGTTGCGCATATCGTACCCCGTACGAAAGTACTCATTTGAATGACCATGATCCACGGCATGGAACTTCACTCAACGTAGGGACTATTAAATTAAATAAAATAATGATGGCATGGAGAGAATGGATTTCCGAGTTCTTATATGGCAGCCCTCTTTGGGACTATTAAGTGCTCGACAGGCCGGCTGGTTCCCACAGATACTGTAAATCTGTCACACGGGCAGGGAACAGTATCTGCTTATATTATTAAATTGTACATGCTATATTAACGGCGGGCGTCCCACTGGGACTCGTCTAATTACATGATTGGCGTAATTGATTGATTGGATAGACTAGTCTTGCTCGTACATAGTAAGAACTGAGGAATCCCTAATTGCATAATTCCAGGATAACTTGGGACTCACAATAGCAAGCCGTAGTAGTTGATTGGCCGTTCAAGATGATTTGTTTGTGTACTGTACCTACTCTGTTGCCTAACTGAGATGATCAGAATGTCAGGACATGACGGGCCAACTTCTGTCCTTGTTTGGTTGGGAGGTTGGTTCGAAGTGTCGTGATATTATATGAATCCTAGTGGAAAGCAGAGATCTATTATTATATTCTCTTACTTACTGGTTTAATCCTTCATATCGTCCTTCCTTGTGGTACTTGCTATTAGAGGTCTAACCTCTCTGGTTTTGCATGGCCAGATTTAGAGCCAGTTCTCGAGGATTCAGCTTACTTCTACCTCCACGATGGTCAATACTAGAGGAATGATCGCAGGAGGACTCGAGTGGGTTCCTTACTCCACCGCTCGTTTTGTTATTTATTTCATACTTAGCCTTTTGGCACCGACATGTTAGTCGAATTATCTTGCACTTACTTTTGCATAATTGTAACTAAAGTCAGACTGCAGCTGATAACAATTGTGTATATGTTACTATACCATCTGGCTATGTTTTGTAAAGCCAGATCTCCAGAACATTTTGACTGAGCGTTTGGGATGCCTTACTGCTTTACCTTACATGTTCTCTATTTCTGTTTCTTGTTTGAATGATTGAGATAATAGATGTGCTGTGACCATAGTAAGACTTTCTTGTAGTATGCACCCCCTCGTCTGGTTAGACAGCATTGATCGTATTATACAGTATTCATCTACCCGTAATACGTAGCTGGCTGAGTCATTCTCCCGCTCTCCAGTATTCTGGTTCTGGGGCGTGACAAGGTTTTAGTGGTGGCCCATGCAGGTCTGATTTCAGACTTGTGGGGTGTTTTGATTTATAGGATGTCTCAATCACACGTGTTCTCCCTTGATCTCATGATTCGTTATTCTCAACCCTTGCTTGACATTCCGGTATCCTTGACTTCATTGATCCCTCATGTCCGGTTGTTTGATTGTTCTCTTATCCCTTTTCTTAGGGGCACTTCGTCCGCATCTGCCAGGACTGGACAACAGCAGGGGCAACATGGACAACCTGACCCTGTTGGTCAGCAACAAGGGCCAGTCTCACCTCAGAAGGCTACCCAGGAAGAAGTGATAGTGGAAGCAACGGCTGGATCGCAGTATCCGGATGTTCCACCACCACCAACAGTTCTACCTATCCAAGTGGACACACCAGCCCTTCGGAAGATCATGAGAGGAATGATGGCTACTCAGCAACATCAGATGTTGGCCCAGCAACGCATGTACACTCAGCTACAAGAGCAGAGTGTGCTACTCAACCAAGGATTGCAGACGGCTTTGAAAAGAGGAGCGAGGACTGATTCAGGAGCATCAGCCAGGTTTTGCAAGTACAACCCCCGCCGTTTCGAGGGCACGGAGGATGCCATATCAGCAGATGCATGGCTTAAGGATATAGAGGCTATTCTGATAGCAGCTAAGGTACCGACAGAAGAACGTATGGATCTAGTGAAGTTGTTACTTCAGGATCTCGCACGTGATTGGTGGGAATCAGAGGAAGTGGGCATCAGACGTCCTGTGGCTTGGGACGATTTCACTGCAAGATTTAAGACGAAGTACTATGGAGTTGTGGCACAGTTTGAGCTACAACAGAAATTTATCAACCTCAGGCAGGCCGGCAAGACTGTAGATGCTTATGCAGCGGAGTTCTGCAGATTGAGTAGATTCGCCCCAGAGATGGTAGCAACAAAGCGCCAGAGGGCCATGAGGTTTCAGCAAGGGTTTCATCTTGAACTCTTGCAATTGATAGAGGGGCACAATTACCAAACTTTTGATGAAGTATTGACGGCAACTCGAAGGCATGAGATCACCATTCAGAGGCTTGCGGTGAGGACTGGGGGTCAGAAGAGATCCCACAGTCAGAATGAAGGAGGAGGGGGAGCAGCGGCCCGAACAACAGCACCATCCACTGGCATTTGTATCCACGATGTAGCGATACGAGGACCAGTACCACCCAGGCAGCAGCAACAGCAACAGAGGAAGAACCAGCAACCCCCGGCGGGCTGTACTTATTGTGGGAAGATGGAGCACACTAGAGATGTGTGTCGGACATTGAATGGACTGTGTCTGATATGTAGAAATCCAGACCATCGGGTTACCATATGTCCCATGAATTCGAGGTCAGGAGGACCAGGGCAGCAGTTTCCTGCTCTGCCAGCACCAGGGGCAGGCCAGTGTCGAGGACCAGCAGTGGCAGTAAGGCCGTTGGCACAGCATCCGTTAATGACGCTGGCTCAGATATTTCGGCAGCAGGAACCGCCGATGCAGCAACACCAGCATAGACCACCCCAGCATCATCAAGGAAGGGGCCAGCAGCAGCATCAGGCTAGGCCGTAGCATGGGAACCAGCAAGGAGGTCGAGGGCAAGCATTCACTCGGTCCTTGGAGGAGGTATTGGCATCGGGAGATGTTGTGGCAGGTAACATTCTTGTCGCCTCATATCCCGCAGTAGCATTGTTTGATTCAGGAGCATCACATTCATTTATATCTGCATAATTTATGACACGACTAGGAATGGAGTTCGAGGCATTGCCAGGGAGGTTAAATATACTCACCGATAATGGGCTCGTAGGAGTTAGTAGAGTTATTTTAGCATGTAGCGTTGTAGTTTGTGGGCATTCCTTACCCGCCCGGTTGATAGAATTTCCTGTTGGAAATTTCGACGTTATCTTAGGCATAGACTTACTGAAAGACAGTCATACGACAATAGATTGTCGTAGAGGGAGTGTATATTTTGATATTCCAGGCATGGAGTGGTTCACCTTAGTCAGATCAGAGGCAATTCAGCAAGAGCAGGGAGTAATAGCGGTAATGGAAGAAGTTCAGATTCCGAAGGTAGTTGAAGAATTTCTAGACGTATTTCCTGAAGAACTTCCAGGGCTACCACCGATTAGAGATATTGAGTTCAGTATAGAATTGGCACCAGAAACTAAACCGATATCAGATCGAGTTTACAGAATGGCAGATTCAGAGCAGGCCAAGGTATATCAGCATATAGAGGAACTGAAGGAGAAAAAGTTCATCCAAGCTAGCGTGTCACCATGGGCAGCACCAGTGGTACTTGTGGGGAAGAAGGATGGGTCATCCAGATTGTGCATTGACTACAGGAAGCTTAACGCGGCAACAGTGAAGAACAAGTACCCATTACCCAGGATCGACGACTTATTTGATCAGTTGAGCAAAGCTAGAGTTTTCTCCAAGATAGATCTTCGTTCGTGGTACCATCAGGTGAGGGTTCGGAAGGAAGATATTCCCAAGATAGCATTCAGGTCGAAGTATGGGCATTATGAATTCTTAGTAATGCCGTTTGGTTTGACCAATGCTCCAGCAATATTCATGGATTTGATGAATCGTATCTTTATGCCATACTTAGACCAGTTTGTTGTTGTGTTTTTTGACGACATTCTCGTATACTCTGCTAGTAAAGAGGAGCATGAAGACCACCTCAAGAAAGTGTTACAGGTTCTGAGAAAGAACCAGTTGTATGCCAAGCTCAGTAAGTATGAATTTTGGTCGGATCACATTTCATTTTTGGGTCATATCATATCAGGAGCTGGAGTAGCAGTAGATCCCAAGAAGGTAGAAGCAGTAGAGAGCTGGCCAGTACCCAAGATCGTAGCAGATGTACGGAGCTTCTTGGGATTGGCAGGATATTACAGAAGGTTTGTGTCAGACTTTGCAAGGCTTTCAGCACCCATGACCCGCTTGACCCGGAAGGATGTACCATTTGTTTGGTCGGCAGAATATCAGGCATCATTTGAGACTTTGAAGCAGAAGTTGATGTCAGCACCTATTCTTACATTGCCAATTGGACCCGGAGGTTTTACAGTATATTATTATGCGTCAGGTGAAGGACTTGGATGTGTCCTTATGCAACATAGGAAGGTGATAGCGTATGCATCTAGGCAGCTTCGGGACCACGAGAAGAATTACCCAACTCATGATTTGAAGTTAGCGGCAGTAGTGTTTGCTCTGAAGCTATGGAGGCATTACTTATATAGTGACCGAGTGGAGATGTACACAGATCATAAAAGCCTGAAGTACATCTTTACTCAGAAGGAACTAAACATGAGGCAGAGAAGATGGTTGGAGTTGATTAAGGATTATGACGTGGAGCTTCAGTATCACCCAGGCAAGGCTAATGTAGTAGCAGACGCTCTCAGCAGGAGAGGCGGCGCATTTATGTTGACAACACAGAGGCATATCTTAGAAGACCTTCAGGAGATGGGCATCGAAGTTATACTTCCTAGTGATGTAGGAGTTCTATCAAGTCTGCAAGTTCAATCCGACTTGGTAGGCAGGATCAAGGCAGCTCAGGTACAAGACCCAAGGATTCAGAAGCTTAGGGCAGAGTGTGAGTCAGGACTCAGGAAGGAGATGAGAATTCATGAAGATGGTACACTTAGGTTTGAATCACGTCTATGTGTGCCTAGTGGAGATATCAGACATGAGGTTATGGCAGAAGCTCACAGTTCTCAGTATTCTATTCATCCTGGAGGGACCAAGATGTACCAAGATATCAAGCAGCATTTCTGGTGGAACGAGATGAAGAGGGAGATAGCTAGATTTGTTTCCCGTTGCTTGGTATGTCAGCAAGTGAAGGCAGAATAGCAGAGGCCAACTAGATTATTACAACCGCTTCCTATTCCGGAATGGAAATGGGAGCATATTACAATGGACTTTGTGACCGGTTTACCGAGATCACCAAGTGGTAAGGATGCTATTTGGGTAATAGTGGACAGACTTACGAAGGTAGTATATTTTCTTCCTTTCAGAGTAGGACAATCTACAGAAATGTTGGCAGAGTTGTATATGCAACAGATAGTCAGGCAGCATGGAGTCCCTGTCAGTATTGTGTCAGATCGAGATACCCGCTTTATGTCACATTTCTGGAAGAGCTTACATCATACTCTGGGTACCAAGTTAAGGTTTAGCACGGCCTACCATCCGCAGACGGATGGACAATCAGAAAGAACGATTCAGACTTTGGAAGATATGTTGCGAGCTTGCACTCTAGATTTTAGGGGTCTTGGAAAAGTCACCTGCACTTAGTCGAGTTCTCATACAACAATAGTTATCAAGCCAGTATCCAGATGGCGCCATTCGAAGCACTATATGGTAAGAAGTGCAGGTCACCGCTTGCATGGGATGATATCGGAGAGAGGAAGATGTTAGGCCCAGAAATGATTGTTCAGACGGTTGAAGTGGTTAAGGGAATTAGAGAGCGACTTCGAGTTGCGCAGGACCGGCATCGTCATTGGGCGGACCAGCATCGTAGGCCGTTAGAGTTCTCTGTTGGGGACCACGTATTCTTGCGGATCTCACCTACTCGTGGGGTCATTAGATTTGGCGTTCGCGGGAAATTGAGTCCGCGATACGTGGGCCCATTTGTTATCCTTGATCGGATAGGCGATGTTGCTTATCGTTTATCCCTCCCGCCTTCGTTACGAGAGGTGCATGACGTGTTTCATGTATCTCAATTACGTAGGTATGTATCGGACCCAAGTCATATCCTCGATCATTCTGAGCTAGTTGTTGGTACCAACCTGTCTTACGAGGAACAGCCTGTGTCCATTTTGGACCGAAGAGAGAAGATACTCAAGAACCGAACAATTAGTCTTGTCCGTGTTGCTTGGGGTCATCACTCCTTGGGAGAGTCAACGTGGGAACGTGAGGATGATATCCGATCACGGTATCCACACCTATTTGACTCACAAGGTATATCTCTTTCTGTATACCTTGATTGTCCTGATTCTTCATGCTTATCACCTTATGGATAGAGCTACTTGATATCGTGGATTGATGAATTTACATATATAGTACTTGCTTTTGATATGGTAAAAATGATTGCTTGCTCACTAGAATTGCTTGTATTAGTTTAGCTCCGATATTTCTACCTGCTTGGATTTGAAATTTCGAGGACGGAATTTTTCCAAGGTGGGTAGAGATGTCACTCCCCGTTCCCAGAATGCGTATTTTAATACGTATATTGCTTGAATATATTTATTTAATATTTATCATGTATTTTCCTGTATTTAAATTCCTTTAAATTTATGTTAATTAATTATCTGCTTTTTAATTTTCATGTTAATTAATTTCCTGCAATTTTATTATCTGCATTTTATTCCTGTAATTTATTTCCTGCGTTTATTTTCTGCTTTTTAACCTTTTTTTGCTTTCGGGTTGGCCTTGGTTGGGCCCGATCAAACCCGACCCTATAACCCCACCTACCATCCCTTCCCTATTTAAGCCCCCATCTCCTTCTCTCTCCTCATAACTCTCATTCTTCACCATTACTTCTTCTTCTTCCTCTCATCACTTCTCCACCTACCAGCGGTAGCAGCAGGCAAGTGCAATATTGCTTCTTGCTTGGAGAACCATTTTTATGGTTCATTTCTCTTCCTCTCATGATTCTGAGAGAGTTTACTACTTAGCATTTTTGATTTCTGTGGCTGGTTTCTCCTAGATCTAAGTATTTATATTCTCGGTTGTCCATGGTTTCTGAACCATAGGAACTTCATTTCTGGCTTGGGACGAAGGTTCCTGAGTCATGCACATGTTCTTACGTGTCTGCGTGTATTTTCTGTCACGCACACGTTCTTACGTGTTTGCGTGTATTTTCAGTCACGCATACGTTCTTACGTGTCTGCGTGTATTTTTAGTCACGCACACGTTCTTACGTGTCTGTGTGTATTTTTAGTCACGCACACGTCTTTGCATGCATGCGTGGATTTTTAGTCACGTACACGTCTTTGCATGCGTACGTGCGTGGATTTTTAGTCACGCACACATCTTTGCATGCGTGCATGGATTTTTAGTCATGCTCACGCCTTTATGTGTCAGCGTGAATTTTGAGTTACGCACCATCTTTGCATGCGTGCGTGAATTTCTATCACTTTTCCACGCTCACTTTTCACGCTCACTTGTGCGTGCGTGAATTTCTTATCATTCTTCACGCTCACTTATGAGTGCGTGAATTTTCCTTCACGTTTACACTGTACGTGCCAACGTGAACCATTTTTCACGCTCACGCTGTTACACGCTCACTCCAACCTGCTAGACTTGGCGTGACTTGTTGGCCTTAGCCTAGACTTGTTGGCGTGACTTTTGGCCTTAGCTTAGACCTGTTGGCGTGACTTTCTAACTTGGGTGTTACTATTTGCTCTATAACTTATTCATTTAATGATGGCATGATATTCTTCTATTTTATCCTTACGCCTTTTGCATGAACTTGATAAATCATGATATGTTAATATTGTTAATACAGATTGTTAGGTGGAATGTGTCTTGTGTCTTGATTGATCCATGGATACCCAGTATGACTAGAACTTAACCTTGAGAATTATAGACTCGACCCCATGTAATACTAATTAACTTTCATGCCTTGTCACCATTGATGATAATGGTTATCTTGACTAAAATTGATCATGCGTTCCTAGTTGGAACTAAGAGACTGGCTAGTCGTCTTATTGAATGAAATGAATGAGACACGTTCATGCAATGAACTATTGCAATCGACTGGCTGATCCCGAATATTGACATGCAGGCACATGCAGGCTTCAAATTATTTATTTATTTATTTATTTATCTATTTTTCAAAAACAGCATGTGTACTTTATGGTCAAGGCATGATTACTCCGTGGTTAGACTTGATTGTTGCATCACGCTATGTAAAACCTACAACATAGCCGCACGGGTATCGTTGTAGAGTTGCGCATATCGTACCCCGTACGAAAGTACTCATTTGAATGACCATGATCCACGGCATGGAACTTCACTCAACGTAGGGACTATTAAGTTAAATAAAATAATGATGGCATGGAGAGAATGGATTCTCGAGTTCTTACATGGCAGCCCTCTTTGGGACTATTAATTGCTCGACAGGCCGGCTGGTTCCCACAAATACTGTAAATCTGTCACACGGGCAGGGAACAATATCTGCTTATATTATTAAATTGTACATGCTATATTAACGACGGGCGTCCCGCTGGGACTCGTCTAATTACATGATTGGCGTAATTGATTGATTGGATAGACTAGCCTTGCTCGCACATAGTAAGAACTGAGGAATCCCTAATTGCATAATTCCAGGATAACTTGGGACTCACAATAGCAAGCCATAGTAGTTGATTGGCCGTTCAAGATGATTTGTTTGTGTACTGTACCTACTCTGTTGCCTAACTGAGATGATCAGAATGTCAGGACATGACGGGCCAACTTCTGTCCTTGTTTGGTTGGGAGGTTGGTTCGAAGTGTCGTGATGTTATGTAAATCCTAGTGGAAAGCAGAGATCTATTATTATATTCTCTTACTTACTGGTTTAATCCTTCATATCGTCCTTTCTTGTGGTACTTGCTATTAGAGGTCTAACCTCTCTGGTTTTGTATGGCCAGATTTAGAGCCAGTTCTCGAGGATTCAGCTTACTTCTACCTCCATGATGGTCAATACTAGAGGAATGATCGCAGGAGGACTCGAGTGGGTTCCTTACTCTCCGTTCGTTTTGTTATTTATTTCATACTTAGCCGTTTGGCACCGACATGTTAGTCGGATTGTCTTGTACTTACTTTTGCATAATTGTAACTAAAGTCAGACTGCAGCTGATAACAATTGTGTATATATTACTATACCATTTGGCTATATTTTGTAAAGCCAGATCTCCAGAATATTTGACTGAGCGTTTGGGACGCCTTACTGCTTTACCTTACATGTTCTCTATTTCTGTTTCTTGTTTGAATGATTGAGACAATAGATGTGCTGTGACCATAGTAAGACTTTCTTGTAGTATGCACCCCCTCGTCTGGTTAGACAGCATTGATCGTATTATACGGTATTCATCTACCCGTAATACGTAGCTGGCTGAGTCATTCCCCCGCTCTCCAGTATTCTGGTTCTGGGGCGTGACACAAAGCATTATGGACGTAGCTCCTTGCACATGGTGTCCTCTGACGCTTTCTGAACGTTATGGACGTAGGCCCCTGGTGCCCTTTATGGGAACTATGCCGATCCTATTTACAGCCAGGGCTCATGCGTCGAAGGATTGTATCTCAACTGCATATTCACAGTAGAATGGTCAGGAACCCGATTGCGTGGATACCTTTTCTCTTATTATATTATCACAGTTTATATGGCATGGTGTTTTCTTGTATCTTGCTATGTCCCCTGAGGACCTGGTTATCTCTCCAGGTTTAGACGATTTTCCACAGGAGTACAGAGCGGCATTGGAGCTATCCTACATTGATGACGAGGCAGTGCCTACTGATTTCTAGTTTATTCTATATTTGAGACAGTTGTAGACATTATTTTACATCTCTTTTCTTTCTATTTTACGGAGGCTGGACTCCGAACTTGTGAGACTATTTTTCATAGTTGTTTGGAGTGAGTATGTTCACCCGGCTATCTCTTGATACTCTTCTTTATTCATTTGGACTTTATTATCTTCTGTGTTGAGCTGTGATGAGATTAGATATGTTATTCTGGCCTGTGATTATTTTATTTACAGTTTATGTGCATATACGAGGATTCTGTATATTGGAGTATTCTTCGTATATGTGCAGCTGGCATGTTCACGTACTCGGTCCTACATATTTTGGGACTGGGGCGTTATACTGGCACGAAAGTAGAATAATGTTAGAATAAATTCGAACAAGTTACAGGTCAAGCAGTTGAAAGAGAATTGTCAACGTAGTTGCGGATGAGATCTTGGGGAGCAAGTTAATTATATCTCATACCAAATTTTTTTTTATAAAGAGCGAACCAAGTACACTAGGTTGATCAGACCATCATGCACCGGTTCTGGTAGACAACATGTTAGCGGGGTACCTCCACATATATGTCATGAACAAGCTTGATAAAGGAATAAGCTTGCAAAACTAGGCTATACTAGCAGCATTGGTCAAGATGGTAAAACATAAGTACGCGAGATAATGATAAAAGTGTACAAAATTTTCAAGTTCTTTAAGAATCAAATTTTGTTCGGGGTTCGTGTCTATACAGCCATCCTACTATCTTCTGGTCTGAGGCCATGGTTACAGTCAAGGAAGTGTTAGGTAGTGAGGCATTCTACCCAACTTATAAAAATTAAACTAGTAATGTTGGAACGATGGAACACGTCTACTTAGTACGAGTCATCATCCTAACCTCTACTAAGCATGAATTAGTCTAATAGTATGAAGGGTCAGATATGAGGCAATACAGGTAATCAGAGAGAGTTGGAGGTCAAAGGAGGTAATACTCATGGATGAGATACTTTTTCTATTCCTATATGCAGGCTTATTGGGCACAGTCATGTAACCCAACAATATTTTCTGACCTGCATGGGCCACCACAAAAATATGTAACGCCCCAGTCCCAAAATATGTAGGACTAGGAACGTAGCATGCCAGCTACACATATATACGAAGAATACTCCAATATATGAAATCTTTGTATATATATACATAAGCTATAATAATAGAAATTGCAGGCCAGTAAATCATAAAGCTATATCTCATCCACAGCACACACAGAAGGTATAATAAGTCAAAAATAAAATAAATGAGTGAGTCAAAAGATAGTCGGGTGGACATGCCCACACCAAACAGCTATAAAAATAATCCTAAATAGAGTAGATGTCCACTATGAGCCTCAAAGAACAACATGAATCTAGATATCAGTGGGAGACGCCTCGTCATCAAGGTATGAAGGATCCAGTGCCGAGCCATACTCCTGCGGGAAATCGTCTATACCTGGAGAGATCACCAGGTCCTCAGAGGGACGTAACAAGATACATGAAGAACATGCCATATGAACTGAATATAAATGCACCAAAAAATAAAGATAAAGTAAAAGTGTCCAAGCCATTACACGGCTCAATATTCCATCATCGAAACAGTAGGCTACCCCTACAACCAAACAAGAACAAGGGATAACTTACTATTCTGCGATGTGACATTTTTCCATGCCATAATTGGAACATAAAATTTGCTAAGGTCTCCTAACCTTTCTAGTAGGCAATTTAGAAGACATATCGATGTATGGGTAAGTAAAGGCTGACTCCCCCAGGACAAGGTAATAACTCACAATACGCACACGTCAAGTACCAATACTATCAGCCGGCATAACTCGAGGCTAGCGGCCCACGTGACCCATCAGTCCACATAGCTCGAGGCTAGTGACCCTCGCGACTCGACTACCATAGTACGCAGTTACTACAGTTGTTAGATTTAGGGTAGCCCATACATTTAACTGTCTTCTCCCTCCCAAGGTCACTAACAGAAGGTAGTTCGCTAAGACTAGGTCCATATGCATACAAAAAAGCAAGAAGGAAAAATAACTGAAAGCAAATAAAGTGAACTAAAAATAGCAATTAATGGATCCAACTGAGAACATATAATAAATATGCAGTAAATAAATAAATAAAGGTGCATATAATTATAAACAGTAAATAAGGCAAGGTATCTTGCCTAAGGGTGGTGCGAAAAGCAGCAAAATCCAACAATCAGAATCGTCAACACGACAGTCAAAATCTACAAGAAGCTTCGGATGCTGAAACAAACATCAGGAACGAGTTTGGAATAAAAGATATGCCTAGGAAATGCCTGTCAAAAAGTTAAATTCTGGAACATGAGCAAAATCGTAATTTCGGGTCAAAACGATATCCGCCGCTGGACCCGTTTTGTAATATGTGCCAATATCTACGGTCTCTAAAGTCGTCAAACTATATGTCTACAGATCCAGTTTAAGGAGACGAACCTAAACGTATGTCCAGAGTTGGATTCCGGCGGGCCGTGCACAAATTTGTCCATTGGAGCGGGTCGCGGGCCCGCCAAATAGGCGTTCCATTCGACCTTCTCAGAATCGGACCAAACTTGGCACACAGGACCACAATTTTGATACGGTCCTGTTGGCACAAGTTTCGTCTCGATACGACGAAGGTACACGAAGTTATGGCCAAGTTTGCAAAAGGTCGATACGGGGGTACCTCGACGGATACGCACTGTTTTCGTCGCGCATACGCAATAAAATCGAGTTCCGTCAGTTCCCACACGTCGACAACATCCATACGCGTCTTTCGATGCGTATAGTGTACGACCATGTCGCTCGGTTTGTCGGAACGCACGCCGTATCGAAAAAACTTTTCTAACTTTTACGGTTTTAAAAACAGTTTTTCTTGATTTTTAAAGACGAATATCTTTCTGCCTAATAACTAAAAAATAAATCTATCTGAAGCGTTTTAATCTCATATATGTTGTATTTCACTGTTTCAAATTAGGTTGTTCGAAATCTTAGTTTTTAGCCCGGGAAACGCCTTCTAAAACAGCCTCGAAGCTGTTTTGTCATGCGTATTAACTCTAACTTTTTGTCGAACTTTCGACGAATTTATGGGGATGATCGGGGTTAGTTGGCTCGATTTAATTAATAGGGCTTGTAGTCCTATATGTAGTGATTAATGGGAACAAATTGGTTCATCGATTGGCTAAACGATGAAGGAGAAAAGTGATGACGAACGTGGGTACCTGCTGCGGCTGAGAACAGGGCTTGCTTTGTTTTCTGATCGGCCGAGGCGTTCCCTTCGGTTGCAGTCGGCCAACGACATCCGTCAGCGAGATACAGGTGGCTGGAGGTGGTCGCCTGGGCTTCGGGGTGATCGGGGTTCATTGTTTGAGATGAAGAAAAACTTTCGGTTAAGGTTTCTCCTTCCGGTTCTTCGACACAGCCGAACACTATATACGTTTGGTTTTTGAATTCAATTTAAATTTAATTCACAGATTTGATTATAATCTAACTAAGGTTTGAATTGGGAAGGATAGGATCAACCTCTTCTAATTATTAGGCTTGATTTAAATGAAAAAAATCTTGATTCCCCTTGAAGTACACACAGCCGTGTATACTGAGCATCGAGAGATTTCCCTATGGGCTGACTCACGAGATTTTGCACTCCAAAATCACGTGAGTTAAAAGATTTTTTTTAAAAAAAACTGTATAAAGACTTTGTTTTTAAAATAAGAGACATAGTAAAAATGATAACAAATTTCAGACTAAATAACATAATAAATACATAAAATTTTTGAGAATTTTTTTTTCTAATAATTATCTCGAATATATATATATATATATATATATATATATATATATATATATATATATATATATATATATATATATATATATATATATATATATATATATAATGGTAAAAACTTTACCTATAAATAAATCAAAAAAAAATTTCTATAATATAACATCATGTAACAAAAAAAACTTGGCTTGATGGAATTTTTTTTTAAAGAATTTATTTTCAAAGATCTTTTAAATACATAATAATTTCTGAAGGAATATTGTAAAAAAATTTAAAACAGAATAATAATAATTATACTAACCAAAAAAATTATATTTATATATATGTGTGTGTGTGTAAAGAAAAGTTTCCATTTCATATATTAAGCATAACATAGCTGATGTATAATAAAACCTTTTAACCCTATGTACATATATATACCAACATCTACGAAAATGCCTAAACTTGAATAAAAATACATTTCAAAAAAAAAATCAGGGAGCTTACAAATATGAAGGGGCGTCTTCGATGGCCCAAGGAAGGGAACGTCGAAGAACCAGTCAGGGTACCTTCAGACATACCCGATGATGCTGCTGTTCCAGATGAGTATCTGGAAGTGATCCCTACGGGAGCTGGGGAAATAGCTGCAGGACCAATTATTATCAGCAAAACCCGAAAGTGAAAATCAGGTGTAGCTATTACCCTCCCAGAGAAGAAGAAGAAGGTCACTGTCAAAGGGCCTTCTAGACAGAGAGCCGCTACTCCAGAGGGCGAAACTCCAGTCGAGGAGCCTCAACACATTGCATCTTCTTCAGCTCATCCTGGAGAAGGGTCCTCGGCATCCCAACCAGCAGCATCAACAGAAGCTGTGGGGCTCCTATCTCCTGGACGTCTCAGCTCATCACTTCATCTGACTTTGCCACAAAAGGCACAAGCTATTGAGGACGCTGCCGCTACACATACTGTTGATCCAGAGCCCATCCCATCAAATGAACCGGCTCTTGACTTCGTCGATGATGATTGGGATGAGGACTATGACTCGCTGTTGGCACGTCCTGCACCTACTCCAGGTAAATATAAATTACACAAAATTTATACAAGATTATGTATTATGATTTTGTATATTTAACTTATTTTGCTTAATTTGTAGGAGTCATCACTACAGCAAAGCCTGTGGCTCCTCCTCCTCCTTAAGAAGCTATTTATGAAAAAAACATGGAATCTGAGGAAGAGAGTTCTTTTTTAAAAGAAGAAAAAGATACTGTCCAAGAGGAATATTCCCCATCCACAGAGATACAACAAGAGCCTGTGGTAGCGGCTCCATTAAAATTGCCTTCTCTTGCTAAAAACAGAGAAGAAGAACAAACTGCAGAAGAACCAACTGCAGATGAAGAAGCAGCTGCTGCAGAAAAAATAGATTTCAATGAAGAAACAGTTGTAGAAGAACCAACTACAACTGAATTACTCCCAGAGCTTGAAAAGCCGGTAACCAATGAAGGTGATGAAGATATGTTCAACTCATCAACTGAAGCTGGAGACGTTGTAACAGCGTCCTCAATTATTGCCACTGATCCCGCATAAGTTCCTGAGAAGACAGTGTCTGAACCGGAGTCAGTTACAACGATCACCATTTCTCTCACAACAATCACCGCCACTGAAAATCAAGTAGTTTCGAATCCAGAAACGGCTGGAGTAAAAAGTGCTGAAGATATTGTCCCTGAAGCTTCTGGGGATCAGTTAGCCATGGTAGCAGCATCAACAATGGCTTTAACTCAACTTGCTACCAAGGAAACAACAATATCCACTCCTAGCCTTCCGAAGAGGGACTTGTTAGACATTGCCGCCATGCCGAGCTCAAATGCAGAAATGAATCTCTTAGTTGAGATTCATACTGAAATTTTTTACAAAACCCTGGTGGCTCTGATCAAGTTGGTCCTGAAGAAGGGCCTTAATTATGAAAGCTTGAAGGCTGCCATTGCTCTAACAATCAGGAATGTTGCCATGTTCAATGACACTGAGAGAGCAGCGGCGTTGGAGAAGGTAGTAGAGGGACTTGAATAGCCTATTAGAGAATATCTAAAGCTGTCAAGTGAAACTATTGAAAGTCTCATCCAAAGCGAGTATGATGCTTTATCAGCTGAATACATCGCTCAGGAGACTACCTTTAATGAATCTCTCCAGAACTATAGTAGTAAAGTTGCCAGAGAGAAAGCTTTACTGAATGAAACCAAACCTCTGCTTGAGATGCATAAAGAAGCCTATAAGACTTCAAACATGAGGATTTATCAGCAAGATGATAGAATCCGTGAAGTTAAGGCAGAGTTGGTTCGCTTAAAGGCCAAAAGAGAGCAAATAATTGCGGACCGAGACCAACATCTAATGCAGAGCTCAATTTTGGAAGAGAAGGTTTTCGGTGTTGAAGCTGTCATTAAAACCCTTGATGATGCTAAGGATAAAATGATAGCTACTTTCACCAAATTCTTCCATGTTTGTACTCCAGAAGCTCGACGCACTATAGCTACTACAACTGTGCTGAGCTCTCGTAAGAAGCGTCTAGTAGAGCTGCAAAAACTGCTCGAAGACGTATCTGCTCTGCCTTAGGCATTTTTGCATTTAATACAGAATTTTGTATTCTTCTGTCTTTTTTATTCTGTAATATTTTCAAGAAATGAATGAAATATTTGTTTTGTGACCCTATTATTCATTTTGAACTTAAACAAATAGGTATGAGATAGAAAACACTTATCAGAGGTAATATGGACATGACAAGTCTTCTAAACTCAATAAATTATATCTATCCAGAGGTAATGTGGACGTGATAGATAATGAATCTTGTTTTCTTTTTAGAGTGTATAATACTATCAGAGGTAATATGAACATGACAGATCGTAACAACTCAAAGAAAAATAGATTAATATCTATTCAGAGGCCATTTGGACATGATAAATAAGAAAAGAAGTAGACTTAATATTTATTCAGAGATCATAAGAACATGATAAATAATAGATCTATTTTTTAATCAGCTGGTATGACAGAAGATCAAAATTCTCTTTTAGGAGACAAATAATCAGCTTAACCAAACATTGGTAGCTAGAAAATTATAAAGAAGAAATTCAGACATAATATTTCTTCAAGAATTTGCCATTAATTGACATCATGAGCAAATCTCCATTAGGTTTAGACAACCTATAGGCACCATTAGAGAAGACTGTCTCGAATACATAAGGACCTTTCTATTTTGCTTGAAATTTCCCTTTGCTCTTATGAGTCATCACCATCGGTCTTCAGACAGCTAGAACTAGCTCACCGACTTTAATACCCTCTCTTTAACTTTACGATTGAAAGCTCGAGATATACGGGCTTGATATAGCTCGATGTGCTGTTGCACTTGAAGACGCTTCTCGTCTAGACCTTCAAGTTCTTGAAGTCTCAACCGATCATTATTCTCTGTAGTTAGCTCATTAGCAATGGCTATTCTAAGAGATGAAATCTGGATTTCCAGTGGAAGAACAGTCTTACATCCGTAAACCAATAAGAATGGTGTAAAACCAGTAGGAGTTTGTATTGTCGATCAGTAAGCCCATAAACATTCTCCAAGTTTCTCATTCCAATCACGTTTATTAGAAGAGATGAACTTTTTGAGAAGTTTAATGATTGTCTTGTTGAAAGCTTCGGCCAAACCATTAGCAGCTGGATTATAAGCCGTAGAAGCCAGATTTTGTATCAGATTCTTATCGCAGAATCGATAAAACGCCTGACTGGCAAATTGTGGTCCATTGTCATGGATTACCCTTCGAGGAATCCCAAAACGATAAATGACATGGTGTTTAATGAAGCTAACCATATTAGATATTTTCACTTCAACAAGGGGAACCGCTTTCGCCCATTTAGAAAAGTAATCGGTTATAGCCAATATAAACCGATATCCCTTAACAGAAGGAGGGTTAATCGGACCAATAATATCCATGCTCCAAGCTTCGAAGGGCCAAGAAGCTGCTGTAGGATATAAGAATTCAGATGGTTGATGAATAAAATCAGCATGAATCTGACATACTTTATATCGTTTGGCATAATCCACAGCATCCGCTATCATGGAAGGCCAATAATACCCCATTCTTCGGATACGGTCCTGTAATTTTGGACCCGGTTAATGGGCACTGCAGACACCATCATGAGCTTCACGGAGTGTTTTCTTAGCTTCACTCTCAGAGAGACAACACAACAAAAGTCCGTCATTAGAATGAAGATATAACATATGTAAAGAATAATCGTAGTAGAATCGAAATGATCGTCTCTTGATTGATGCAGCTTCCTTTGGATCTTCAGGTAAAATCCCATGGACCGCATAATCAATGAATAGACTTCTCCAATCCCTTTGCTGAAAACTTGATTCTGTAGTATAACTATGTTCGATATGCAAATTATTTTTAACACAGAATAAGTCTCGATCCAATAAAGTGATAGCATTTTGTCTTCTAATTGGAACAACTAAGTCTGTAGCTAAACTAGCAAGAGCATCAGCTTCCAAATTTTGAGAATGTGGTACGAATTCGATGAAGAATCCTTTAAATGAAAGGACTAATTCAATTACCACTTGATGATAGGGAATAAGATCAAGATTTCTGACTTCATATGTCCCTCTGACCTGATTAACAATCAGTTGAGAGTCTCCATAAGCTTCCAGGAACTCTGTAAAATCCCTAAATTTCTACTATTTTTTTATTATTAAATTTGATACTGATTTAAATTATTTTATAATCGTACGTCGCGTAGTTGCATTGTACGTCGCGCGCAAAATTTTATTTTCGTAATTGCTCGACGAGTACAAATATGTACGAGCATACATATTTTTAGAAAAACATTTTCTATTTCAAACTAATAGATATAATAATTATTTTGCTATCATTTCTAAGTTTGTTATTTTTTACTTCATTTCAAAAAGTTATTAATAATAAATAATATTTTTGTAGACTAGAAAAGAATAATTATGTAAAAAAATAATTGTGCATATTTCGTAATTATTTAATAGTTATTTATAAATAAGTAATATATTTTTGAAATTGTTATTATTAGTATTTTTGGAAAATATAATTTTGAAATTATTGTGACAATTTAAATTTTGATTTGATTTTAGGGATTAATTTAAATAGTTTAATTAACTTCTATATTTGGAACTTGATATATCTTATTTGATTTTAAACTAAAGGATGGAATTTAATTAGATTTAAATTGGATTTGTGTTTGGATTTGATTGGTTTTAAATTTATTGAATTAGTAGCAATTATCTATTAGGGATTTAAATCTTTTTCTAATCCTATCCAAATGGGAATTCCCACATCCTATAAATAGGCAGGTACTCCTCCATATAATTATTCTACAAAATTACTCCAAATTCTACAACCCAAAACTTGTGATCGTGTCCATGTCTCAATCCTTTCCACTAATTTTCTTCTTCTACAGATACATTATTTTTGTCCCGTCCGACAAAACCGGACGTCCATCCATGTCGTGTCGGACAATCCCCGACACGACCCAACCCAACCCTAAATCCTAGCCTAGTCTAGTCCCCGCTCCTGTCACAGCACCCCGCCATCGCCACGAACCCCAGCCAACACCGACCCAAAACCTAGTAGGCAAGTCCCTGCGACCAAACCCCAGACCCCAGCATCTCCTTCCACCACCACCATCACGACCACACGTCCTCGGCCACCCATCGGAAATTTTGAAACCCCCCTCTGTCGTACATCTCCTCCGCCTCACCTAGCGTGCCCTGCCGGCGACTACTTCTTTCGCCTCCCGTGCACAACCACGTCGCGCGCCATGCCTAACAGACCCCCTCCTCTTTCGCCGCTCTCCCCGCTCTCGCAGCGCCGACCGCCCCTTCGTGCCCTAGCCGCCTTTTCCCGCGCGAGCTCCGACTTCCTTTCTCCGATCCTCCACCTCCTCCGTAGCGCCTCCCGTCGTCGCTCCTCCGCTTCCCAGCACCTCCGACCGTCACCTCTCTCTCCCTCTCAGTCCGCTCCTCTCTCTCTCTCTACTGAGTTCCTTTTTATTTTGTGTTTCTTGCTTTTTTTGCTGTTTTAAACTTTTATTTATTTATTTATTTGTTTGCTACTCTTATAAATAGTAAGTATGTATATATGTATTATATATTATTATCTATTAGTGGGCATACACTATACAGTAATGCATACATGTATGTATGTACATATGAGTACTGATAAATATCAATGTATAGTAATAGTCATAATATATTTTGTTACTTAAATATTTTACTATTATAAAAGGTATGTGGTATTTTACAAAAATTATAATATTAGAGTTTCTATATTATTATTATTATTATTATTATTATTATTATTTTGCTGTTTTAGTTGTTTTGCATTTGTATTATTGGACTAGAGGATTAGATTGATATCTTATCTTAGTATTTCTACCAAAAATATAAATATATACAAAATTATCTTATATTTTTATACTATTAGCATTAGTTTTATTTAAAATTATTATGATCGTTATTAGTTCATAAATTTTTGTGGTATTTTATCATGGTTATCATTACATATAACAATCTTTACAAATTTATCTTGAAAAATAAATATATATACATAGTTTATATAAACATTTTATTTGGCTTGGTCTATATTTCAAAACATGTTTTTTTTTAAACCTAAACAATTTTTAGATTATTGATATTTATCTAGAAATATTTTGACCCATAAAAATATAGATTTCTACCTAAAATTGTATTTTGACAACCTTAGAGTTTCAGCCAAAAATGATTTTTCTTGACTTTAAGTATTTCTCAATAATTATTTAGACTCAAACTAGTTTTCGAATATTATAAATAGTTTTTTAAAAACATATATATTTTAATTATCTAATTTCTTTCAACTATTCTCTTGATCGTGGCTAGTCCAACAATTCCTATTCTATTACCAATCATGTACTCCCTTATGTCCACCCTAACTAATTTGAACCTTCTGGACCCAATGGAACTGTCCGTACCACCATCAGAGGTCACCTTGTGTAGTTGTTGCACCAAAGTCGCAGTTCGTGCCACCTTGATCATTGCAGTACACCAGGCGTCCTACCAGGCAAGACACCTTGCTATTTGCTGTTTATTTATCTTAGCTCATATTTTATGCATTATTCACTATTTTTTATGCAAAAATAAACTGTGATACATGGCATAACCTGTTAGAACTTACTGTTCATTTATATTTTCTGCTATGTATTATTTTTCTTACATATTAAACCTAGATTTAAGGGACCACCTTTGTGTGTTGCATTCATTGGCCTTGACACATTGTACCATAAAGTTGTGTGTCGCATATAGAACACAGACATGCATGACTGGCTGGCCATCGGTACGTATAAGCCGTGCGATAGGAATAACCGCTAATAGAATTGCATGCTAGTTTGACTTAGCGGTTATAGTGGTTTTTGTTGTGGATACAACATAGTAGGCATTGGGCGGAAAGGATAATTCCTTAGCGTATGGGCTTCGATGCACTTTCCCTTGTGACCCGGAAGCTCCACTGGAGATACGGGGTTGATGACCCATGATTACTGACGGCCACTGGCATTCTGCAGAATATTATGCTCTTACTGATTGGGCCTCTGGTTCCCCAAGGGGGGACTACGCCGATCCTATTTAGCCAGGGCCCATGCGTAGGAAGGATTATTCTTAACTATATTTCACTAGAACGGTTAGGCTACCTTATCCGTTAGGTATGAGTACTTTTGGTTTGAGTACTTGTATCTGACCGTGACTTGGAACAATAATTTGTCGCGGATTAGTTCGTCACATCTTGTCCTTGTTTGGTTGTAGGTGTGACTTACTACTTCGATGAGAAGGTATTGAACCTTGTTGGGGTCCGGATACCATATTGGATTCAAAGCATGGAAAGATACGTTACCGTGAATTAGTTTACCATCTCCTGTCCTTGTTTGGTTGGGAGGATGGTACGCTCGTTCAATAGGTGTGTATTGGACCATGTTATAATTCAATTGACTTATTTATTTGAGTAATATTTATTCAGTTTATATGGCATGATATTATGTGTCTTGTTACGTCCCTCTGAGGACCTAGTTATCTCGCTAGGTGTGTACTTTTGTCTTTCGCAGGTACTCTAGTTCTAGCCGTGACCATCTCTATTTCTTCGAGGATGATTGCGCTTGGATCGTCTTCACTTCGCTCACCAAAAATCATTTTTTTCTCATGTATTTTTTCTTTACTTGTTGGTAGTGGATTTGTCTCCGCCCGACATATTGTATCAAGACAATTCATTATCATTATATGATATCTTTTATTCATTTATTTTGTGTGGATGAGATTAGTCATGGTTCTACTGCATTTTACAGCTTACGTATATTTATTATACGGCTGGCATGTCTACATTCCTAGTCCTACGTATTTTGGGACTGGGGCGTTACATGTTTTTGTGGTGACCTATGCAGGTCTAGATAAATTATTTGGTTACTTTATCATACTAAGCAAGCCTGCGTATAGGATTAAAAGTCTAGGATCTCATCCACATACTTGACCTCTTTCCTCGATTCCATATTCGAACTACCGTTCGACACATCGATTGCATCTTGCTTAATTCCTCCTATCATTATTCTTATCTTCCCTTCGTGCTTGCTAGAGATTGACCCTACTAGTTAGATGTCCCAAACACACTTAGCTTAATTCTTTAAGTTGGGTAGAATACCCCATGACCTGACACACCATTGACCATTAAGGGAATACAAATAGTATTATCTAGACCATAGAGACTAGAGAAATTTAACCCATTTGGTCAACCAAGCCTTGGTCAATAAAACCGTAGAATGATTGTATAGGAATAAACAAGACTTAGATTCTTATGACTCTTAGACTATTCATATTTGTTCTTATTTCATCTACCATCGTGCCTATATTTTTACTATCTAGACTAATGATGCTAATGTAGCCTAGTTTTTGCAAGCTCAATTCTTCATCAAGCTTATTTGTGATATATGTTATTGGATGCATCCACTAACGTATTGTCTACTCAGAATCGGTGCATGATGGTCTGATCAACCTAGTGCACTTTGGTTCGCTTTTATCTATCGTTCTACGTGGATGGGGATATAGCTAAACTTATCCTCTAGAGTCCCATCTGCGACTGCCTTGGCAACTCATTTTGAATTATTCGGTCGCCTTTGAACCACGTATTCGTATTCAATAATGCCTCCTTCGAACTCTATATTGCTTTCGCCTTCACCTATTTTTGAAGGACGAAGGCGTTGTACTAGAACTCCCTCTAGCCTTCCTATCGACTATGACCATTCTCACTCGATGTTGCTATATCTTCATCCTAAACCACTCATCCATTACTTGGCCCTATATTCGCTATCATAAACCTTCCAAATCATTTAATTTAGGCATGAACCTAATCGACCTCTTATTCGTACCTCAACCTACTCTCAAGAACCCATATCTACTAGGTCTCTAACTTATTCCTCTTGATACCATATCATTCTCTATTGCATGATTCTTGATTTAAACTTTAAACCCTTAATCTTCTACTCGTGCCTTAACTCGCAACCCTCGTAACCATACCGTATTATTTTTCTATGATCTAGATCGCGATTTCTTACGGCATGATTTTGTTATTGATTGTTCTCCATCGATACCCCTTGTGTCTTCTCACCCCTACTAATTCTAAATTTTGAGGACGAAATTTTTTTAAGTTGGATAGGATATAAAACCCCTAAATTTCTACTATTTTTTTATTATTAAATTTGGTACTAATTTAATTTTTTTTATAACCGTACGTCGCGTAGTTGCATTGTACGTCGCGCACGAAATTTCATTTTCGTAATTGCTCGACGAGTGCGAATATGTGCGAGCGTACATATTTTTAGAAAAACGTTTTCTATTTCAAAATAATAGATATAATAATTATTTTGCTATCATTTCTAAGTTTGTTATTTTTACTTTATTTCAAAAAGTTATTAATAATAAATAATATTTTTGTAGACTAGAAAAGCATAATTATATAAAAAAATCATTGTGCATATTTTGTAATTATTTAATAGTTATTTATAAATAAATAATGTAATTTCGAAATTGTTATTATTAGTATTTTTGGAAAATATAATTTTGAAATTATTGTGACAATTTAAATTTTGATTTGATTTTGAGGATTGATTTAAATAGTTTAATTAACTTCTATATTTGGAATTTGATATATCTTTTTTGATTTTAAACTAAAGGATGGAATTTAATTAGATTTAAATTGGATTTGGGTTTGGATTTGATTGGTTTTAAATTTATTGAATTAGTAGCAATTATCTATTAGAAATTTGAATCTTTTCCTAATCCTATCCAAATAGAAATTCTCACATCCTATAAATAGGCAGAAACTCCTCCATATAATTATTTTACAAAATTACTCCAAATTCTACAACACAAAACTTGTGCATCGTGTCCGTGTCTCAATCTTTTCCACTAATTCTCTTCTTCTACAGATACATTATTTTTGTCCCGTCCGACAAACTCGGACGTCCATCCATGTCGTGTCGGACAATTCCCGACACGACCCAACCCTAAATCCTAGCCTAGCCTAGTCCCCGCTCCTGTCACAGCACCCCGCCGTCGCCACGAACCCCAGCCAACACCGACCCAAAACCTAGCAGGCAAGTCCCTGCGACCAAACCCCAGACCCCAGCATCTTCTTCCACCACCACCATCACGACCACACGTCCTCGGCCACCCGTCGGAAATTCTGAAACCCCCCTCTGCCACACATCTCCTCCGCCTCACCTAGCGTGCCCCGCCGACGACTACTTCTTCCGCCTCCCGCGCACAACCACGCCGCGCGTCGTGCCTAGCCGACCCCCTCCTCTTCCGCCGCTCTCCCGCTCCCGCAGCGCTGACCGCCCCTTCGTGCCCTAGCCGCCTCTTCCCGCGCGAGCTCCGACTTCCTTTCTCCGATCCTCCACCTCTTCCGCAGCGCCTCCCGTCGCCGCTCCTCCGCTTCCCAGCACCTCCGACTGCCACCTCTCTCTCCCTCTCAGTCCGCTCCTCTCTCTCTCTACTGAGTTCCTTTTTCTTTTGTGTTTCTTGCTTTTTAAACTTTTATTTATTTATTTATTTGTTTGCTACTCTTATACACAGTAAGTATGTATATATGCATTATATATTATTATCTATTAGTGGGAATACACTATACAGTAATGCATACATGTATGTATGTACATATGAGTACTGGTAAATATCAATGTATAGTAATAGTCATAATATATTTTGTTACTTAAATATTTTACTATTATAAAAGGTATGTGGTATTTTACAAAAATTATAATATTAGAGTTTCTGTATTATTATTATTATTATTATTATTATTATTATTATTATTATTATTATTATTATTATTATTATTATTTTGTTGTTTTTGTTGTTTTGAGTTTGTATTATTGTACTAGAGGATTAGATTGATATCTTATCTTAGTATTTCTACCAGAAATATAAATATATACAAAATTTTCTTATATTTTTATACTATTAGAATTAGTTTTATTTAAAATTATTATAATCGTTATTAGTTCATAAATTTTTGTGGTATTTTATCATGGTTATCATTACATATAACAATCTTTACAAATTTATCTTGAAAAATAAATATATATACATAGTTTATATAAACATTTTATTTGGCTTGGTCTATATTTCAAAACATATTTTTTTTAAAAAAACCCTAAACATGTTAGATTATTGATATTTATCTAGAAATATTTTGACCCATAAAAATATAGATTTCTACCTAAAATTGTATTTTGACAACCTTAGAGTTTCAGCCAAAAATGATTTTTCTTGACTTCAAGTATTTCTCAATAATTATTTAGACTCAAACTAGTTTTCGATTATTATAAATAGTTTTCTAAAAGGGTATATATTTTAATTATCTAATTTCTTTCGACTATTCTCTTGATCGTGGCTAGTCCAACAATTCCTATTCCATTACCAATCATGTACTCCCTTATATCCACCCTAACTAATTTGAACCTTCTGGACCCAATGGAATTGTCCGTGCCACCAACAGAGGTCACCTTGTGTAATTGTTGCACCGAAGTCGCAGTTCGTGCCATCTTGATCATTGCAGTACACCAGGCGTCCTACCAGGCAAGACACCTTGCCATTTGCTGTTTATTTATCTTAGCTCATATTTCATGCATTATTCACTATTTTCTTTATGCAAAAATAAACTATAATACATGGCATAACCTGTTAGAACTTACTGTTCATTTATATTTTCTGCTATGTATTATTTTTCTTACACATTAAACCTAGATTTAAGGGACCACCTTTGTGTGTTGCATTCATTGGCCTTGACACGTTGTACCATGAAGTTTTGTGTCGCATGTAGAACATGGACATGCGTGACTGGCTGGCCACCGGTACGTATAAGCCGTGCGCTAGGAATAACCGCTAATAGAATTGCATACTAATTTGACTTAGCGGTTATAGAGGTTTTTGTTATAGATACAACATAGTAGGCATTGGGCGGGGAGGACAATTTCTTAACGTATGGGCTTCGATGCACTTTTCCTTGTGACCCGGAAGCTCCACTAGAGATACGGGGTTGATGACCCATGATTACTGACGGCCACTGGCGTTCTGCGAAATGTTATGCTCTTACTGATTGGGCCTCTGGTTCCCCAAGGAGGGACTACGCCGATCCTATTTAGCCAGGGCCCATGCGTAGGAAGGATTATTCTTAACTATATTTCACTAGAACGGTTAGGCTACCTTATCCGTTAGGTATGAGTACTTTTGGTTTGAGTACTTGTATCTGACCGTGACTTGGAATAATAACTTATCGCGGATTAGTTCGTCACATCTTGTCCTTGTTTGGTTGTAGGTGTGACTTACTTCGATGAGAAGGTATTGAACCTTGTTGGGGTCCGGATACCATATTAGTTTCATAGCATGGAAAGATACGTCACCGTGAATTAGTTTACCATCTCCTGTCCTTGTTTGGTTGGAGGGATGGTACGCTTGTTCAATAGGTGTGTATTGGACCATGTTATAATTCAATTGACTTATTTATTTGAGCAATATTTATTCAGTTTATATGGCATGATATTATGTGTCTTGTTACGTCCCTCTGAGGACCTGGTTATCTCGTTAGGTGTGTGCTTTTGTCTTTCGTAGGTGCTCTAGTTCTAGCCGTGACCATCTCTATTTTTTCGAGAATGATTGCGTTTGGATCGTCTTCGCTTCGCTCGCCAAAAATTATTTCTTTTCTCATGTATTTTTCCTTTACTTGTTGGTAGTGGATTTGTCTCCGCCCAACATATTGTATCAAGATAATTCATTATCATTATATGATATCTTTTATTCATTTATTTTGTGTGGATGAGATTAGTCATGGTTCTTCTGCATTTTACAGCTTATGTATATTTATTATACGACTGACATGTCTACGTTCCTAGTCCTACGTATTTTGAGACTGAGGCATTACAAACTCAATGTCTAATTGTTTTGCTACTTGAAGACCAATTAGCAGAGCATTATATTCTGCTACATTGTTGGAGCATGGTTCATTAAGAGAATAAGTACGGTATATGACCATCTTATCAGGAGAGACCAAGACGATACCTACTCCGGAGACAATATTGCCTTTAGGTCCAACCCGTGATGCTCCATCAAAGTATAGTTGCCAAATGTTATCCCTCAAAGTCATGTTGCAATCTATGACTTCATCTGGAATGTCCTCATATAACTTAGAGGTTTCAGGTATAGGGTGAACTGCTAAGAAATCAGCTAATGCTTGACCCTTCACTAATTTTTGAGGTACATAGACCATATTATATGGAGTAAGCAACATCGCCCAGGTGGCTAATCTGGAATTAAGGATGCTCGGTTTTCTCACTAATACCCGAATAGGATTTATTCTGGAGATGACATGAATAGTCTGTCCTGACACATAATGTCGTGTCTTTTGAACGACAAAAACCAAGGCCAGACATTCTTTTTCCACAGGAGTATACCTGTGTTCAGCTCCAACCATCATTCTTTTTCCATAGGAGTAACCAAGGCCAGACATTATTTTGATATTAGAAGATGATATACACAAGAGGATAGCTAGATCGAGAAAATAAATTAATTTGATTTGCGTTTTGATTTTTGAAGGTCATTGAGCATCATGATTTATCGAGTTATAGCTATATATCTTAGGAATGATATAAATTGATTTGGAAAAGGATCTTAAAATTTTAAATGTGGAATTATGATTTATGATTGACCAAAATTTGAGGATGGTTGTAAATTTTGGTAAAATATATTTGAATTAAATTATGTCATATGATCTATAATTTATAAAGTTATTTAGAGTTTAAAGTCTTGATTATAGATATTTAAATTTTGGTGAAAAATATAGATATATATATTTACTTTTGAAGAGTAGTTGTGACTTATTGGAAGCTAGATATACACATTTGAAGAATACATAATTAAATTCGAAAGTTAATTAAATGTTCCATTTTGTAGTATGAAATTCAGCTGATAAACTTATTAAATGTTGAGTTTAAGATTTGGAGAAAATAATAATAATAATTATTCGATTTGCGAAATACAAGGGTTGTTTCGAGATTGACTAGAGATTTAAATTTTGATTAAAGTTTACAGCCTAAGATGATTGGAAAGTGTTGGTGGAGTATCTTAGAAATTTTATTGAGAAACTTTCGAGGAACTTGAAAATTTTAGATTAGATCATATATTGGTAGAGGACCAAGAAGCAAGTAAGGTCACCCTAGTAAGATAGAAGGATTCCACGCTAATTGTCATATCCCTCATGGCCACGATAGTAGCATATACACAAGTATTGTTAGTCATCTATAAAATCATGTGGTTACGTTTCAATCTTGACTCACTCGGCATTCTCCCAATTCTAGATTTTATCGTGACTTTCTAACCATTTGAAACATGAGAAATGATTAGATTGTTCCTTAATCATACTTCATCTAAGTGGCTATCATATCTTTAGAAATTGTATTCCTAACTTATTTTACCTTGATTTACTCGAATCTGAATTATCATTATTTCATATCTTAGCTCGGTCATTTATTTGGTTCGTTAATCATTATCTCATTAACTCCCACTTTCCACTTTAAGTTCTTTGGTGTCCCTATCGTGACTTTGATATTTGGAGCACAACAGTAGACTTTTTCTTCCCACAACTTTCATATGTAAGACCTAGACGAGCTCACCTTCATGTAGGTATATCATGTGCCACTAAAACACGTCTTCTTGTACTCTAATTTCATACTGCGACTTTTGGGTCAAAATGACTGGACTCTAATCCCTACCGTGAAACCAATATACTTTTTAACTTGAGATGAGACTCGACCTCGACCCGATTCTTTCAACCCGATATATGATTTTTGTTCTACTTAAATCCTTACATGCTTAACCTTGCATTTTATCTTGATTACTGGACCTATCACACCATTAGTTTAATTCTTTTAAGTTGGATAGAATACCTTATGAACTAGCCTTAGGAACTAGCAACCCCTTTGACCTAGTGACCTATATTAGCAAGCTTATTTAGATCCTAGAATCTAGAGGACCTAACCCGTCTAACCAACCAAGGACTTGGACAAGAAGACTATAGGATGACTGTATGACTTAGAATCACTCTACCTTCTTTAAATCTTAATATCTCGTGCCTATGTATTTACCATTTTGACTAATGATGCTAATGTAGCCTAGTTTTTGCAAGCTTATTCCTTATCGAGCTTGTCCAAGGCATATGTTAATTGGGTCGCTCCCACTAACGTATTGTCTACTCAGAACCGGTGCATGATGGTCTGATCAACCAAGTGCACTTTGGTTCGCTTTTATCTATCGTTCTACGTGGATGGGAACATAGCTAAACTTGTCCTTTAGAGTCCCATCCACGACTGCCTTGAAAATTCTTTTTGAAATTTTTCGGTCACCTTTGAACCACGTATTCGTATTCGATAAATTCACCTTTGGAACCCTTTATCGCTTTCATCTTCCACCTATTTTAGAAGGACGAAATCCCTCGTGCCGAGTATCCCCTTTAGTTGTCCGATCACTTATGACCACTGTAATTAGCCATTACCAACCCGTGGCTATATCCTCATCCTAAAACCATTCGTCTTTTCTTGATCCAAAACCTACCATCGTGACCTACTAAATGTTAAGGCGTTATTTCTTTGCCTCGCCCGAAGACTTGTCATACCCCTTGTGTCTTCTCACCCCCTACTAATCCTTAATTTCGAGGACAAAATTCTTTTAAGTTGGATAGGATGTAAAACCCCTAAATTTCTACTATTTTTATTTTATTTAAATTTTGGTACAGATTTAAAATTTTGTATTGTACGTCACGTAGTCGTATTGTACGTCGTGTGCGGAAGTTCGTTTTTTGAATTTGCTCGACGAGTGCGAATATGTACGAGCGTACATATTTTAGAAAAATATTTTGTTCTATTTTTATAGTTTCAAATAAATAATTAATTTTTGCTATCATTTCTAAACTTGTTATTCTTACGTCATTTCTAAAAATTATTAAATATAAAATAATATTTTTATACTAGAAAGGCATAATTATGTAAAGAATATTTTTACATACATATATTTCGTAATTATTTATTAGTCTAATTTAAATAAAAATATAATTTTTGAGATTTATTAATATTAATATTTTATTGTCCAAAAAGATATTTGAAAATATTTATTATTTTCGAAATTATTATTAATAGTATTTTGGAAAATATATTTGGAAGTTATTGTGGCCATTTAAATCGTGATTTGATTTTTGGATTTATTTAAATAGATATCCATATTTAGAATTTGATTTATCCCATTGATTTAAACTAAAAATTTAATTTGATTTAAATTGATTTGTAATTGGATTTGGATTGATTGATTAAATTATGATTTATCCAAATGGGGTTTAACAAACCCAATCCCTATCCAACTTGGAATTCCCATATCCTATAAATATGCAGGTACTCCTCCACAATTCTACCATTCACAGATGTGCATTGTGTCTGTGTTCCCTGTCCATCCACTATATATGTCCGTTACATATACAATCGTTCCCCATCTCGTGCCCGACAATTCCGAGCATCCTTTCCGTCGTGTCGGACACAACCCGACACGATATCCACCCAACCGATAATACCAAACAAAATCCTAACCCTACTACTCCACCACTCCCTGTCGAATCCTCGTAGAACACCATCAGCCCGGCCACCCAACACAACCGCACCATGACCCCCGACCTGGGTGCTGCCACGCCTTACCTCATCTCCGACAGAACCCCACCAATACCCCCACCACCATCCTCGCTGCCATCACCGCCACCACGTCGTCGTCACCAACCAAACCCAATCCCGACCACCTTCCCAACCACTGCCACCAATATTTTTGTTAAACCGAAGCCCGTATCCGCCATTGCCATCATCATTCCGATACTTCGCCGTCGTTCCTCCGGCCAACACCACCACCACCGTCCTAAAACCCAATAATTTTCCTACCAACCCACAGTAATCCGTAACACCATTATCATCATCTAGGAAACGAAGGAGGAGGGAGGAAATCCTAACCTCGAGCTGACGACAGCCAGAGCGCGCCTTCGCCGTTGCCCAGATCCGAACCCCATCTCCGCGCCGGAACCCCGCGCCGCCGCTCCTCTTCGGTAGGCGCGTCCCCGTGCGTCCGCCGCCACCCCAGGACCTCGTCCTCCGCGCCAGGAGAACCGCCTCGGGCGCCTTCCCCGCCGTGATCTCGGCAGCTACCGCCGTCCCGCTTCCTGCCGGCGCTCGCGACATGCGTTCACCCGACTCCACCGCGCGCAGCCCCACTCCGCTGTCGCCGAGCTTCTTCCGCCGCTTCCCCTGCTCTCTCCACCGAGCCGTGCGTGCCCTAATCTCCGCCGACGTCCCCCTCCAGTCGCGCCTCCGCGCGTGGACCACCCTCGTCGCCTCCGCTGGAAAACCACCTCCGCCTCGCCGAACTTCCTCCGAACGTCGGCCTCCGCCGTTGGCCGGATCCGACGCCCCCACCACGTGTCGTCCGGTGCCTCTTCCAGCCGCCTCCTTCCGCTCGACTTCCTGCCAAGCGCCGTCCTCCTTCGACGCCCCCAACGCCGCCGCTCGCCAGATTCTCCGCCGCGCCGAACCCTCAGGTGAACCTCTCACTCACTTTCCCCTCTTTAGTTTATTTTCTCTCTCTCCTTTATACATTCCTTTCCTTTTTTAGAAGAACAGTAGAGTAGTGATACTTGTATTATTAGTTATATTATTATTATTATTATTATTATCATCATTATTATTAATACTATTATTATTATCATTATTATTATTATTATTGTCATTATAGTTATTATTATTATTATTAAAATTATTAAAAGGGAATATGGAAGTATAGTTTTATTATTATTAATAATATCTTTAACTTGATTTTTGGTAATTGTATATTAGAATTTTATTAGTATTAATTTGAAATACAAGTATACATATATATATAAGTTTTTTTTATTACCACTAGTATTGTATTTACCAAGTATCATTACTATTTTAAATTATCTTTACAAAACATTAAATTTAGTTTTATTTTTCTAATATAAAAATGTTGGACTAGTAAATCAAAATTTTTAAATTACTATACAATAGACATTTTCAAGTATTTCTCCAAAATTATTTTTACTAGCAAATATGGTATAATTATTCGTTTACTCCCTTTCATTATAGCCATTGACCATGACTGCTCACATCTTTTATTTTCTCGCGAATCTCGGACTATTACACAATGATCTTGGCTCTTGGACAAAATGGAACATGTCAGAACATTACATCACACCAGGCGTCACCCCAGGCAAGACACCTTGCCATTACTGTTTAAATTCTTGCTTAATATCATGCATGCTTTTTCTTTATGTTGTCAAAATTATATAAAGATGCAACTTATTATATTTTATGCAATCGGCTTAGAGTTAAGGGACCACCGTATGTGCATCTCATAAACTGTCACGATGTGCCATGGGTTGTGTGTGAGCTGCGAGTCGCATATAGCTTCGGACTTGCATATCGACCGTACATCGGTACGTAAAGGCCGTACGTTAGGATGTAACTGCTAATAGATTTTTGGTAGAAGACTTGGCAGTTATTAAGGATTAAACAGTGTCGTGGAGGCGACGCATGTATAGTATCATTGGGAGGGAGAAAGACATTATTAGCGTAGGGCTACCTGTTCAGTACACATATAGATTTGGGCCGATAGTGTCTCGGATGAGCGCTACTTACTGCCCTGGGGCTGATAGTTCTCGTATGAGAGCTACTTTCTGCCCATAGTTGATAGTGTCTCTTATGAGCGCTACCTACTACTACTCTCTCTCCATCTATGCTGAATACTATAAGCTCCTGCGTAGAACGTTGTCTTCTCAAAGTATATATGACATAAAATGGTTAGGAATCTTTACGCATGTATGTTTTCTATTGAGCTCTTACTATTCAGTTTATGGCATGATATTATGTGTCTTGTTACGTCCCTCTGAGGACCTGGTTTTTCCCCAGGTGTGTGTTTTCGTGATTTCTTGCAGGTGCTCTAGCTAAGGCCATTCCTTCCTACGTGATGACTGCTTTTGGACTTGTCATCGCTTCGCTCGACCAATCACTTTTTTTGTATATTTCTTCTCTATTTAAATTAGTTGGTAGTGGACTTTGTCTCCGCCCAATGATTGTATCATAAATATTCAAGTTGATTTCTAGTTTATTAATCCTTTCATTGTGGATGAGATTTAGTTGTCTTGGATTACTATATTTACATCTTATGTATACATACGAGGTCCACGTATTCCGTATGTATACAGCTGGCATATCTACGTACTTGGTCCTACGTATTTTGGGACTGGGGCGTTACAGCTTGACCTTTTACTAATTTTTGAGGTACATAGACCATATTATAAGGAGTAAGCAACATCGCCCAGGTGGCTAATCTGGAATTAAGGATGCTCGGTTTTCTCATTAATACCCGAATAGGATTTATTCTGGAGATGATATAAATAGTCTGTCCTGACACATAATGTCGTATCTTTTGAACGACAAAAACCAAGGCCAGACATTCTTTTTCCACATGAGTATACCTGTGTTCAGCTCCATCCATCATTCGGCTAAGATAATAAATTACATGTTCATGGCCCTTATCACTTTTCTGTGCAAGAAGAGCGCCAAGAGAGTGATCTAAGGCTCGAACATATAGCAAAAATGGTCTTCCTACAACTGGAGGTACCAGAACAGGTGGATTTGTAAGGTATTGCTTGATGTCATTGAAGGCTTTCTGACATGCTTCATCCCAAACTAATGACATACCTTTCTTTAATAGACGAGAGAAGGGTTGACATCTCCCAGAAAGATTTGAAATAAATCTCCTGATATAAGTAATGCGACCTTGGAAGCCACGGAGTTCTTTTAGATTGTGTGGAGGATGCATTTCAAGAATCATTTTGATTTTGTCAGGATCAACATGGATACCTTAAGAAGTAATGACAAATCCCAAAAACTTGCCACTAGAAACCCCTAAGAAAGACTTAGTAGGATTCATCTTCAGTTGATGTTGACGCATTAACTCAAATACTGTCTTCAAGTCTTGAATATGATCATCTTTTGATCGACTTTTGACAACAATATCATCTACATAACATTCAACTATTTTTCATAGATGTTCTTGAAAGATATTGCTCATAGCCCGTTGATACGTAGCACCGGCATTTTTCAGACCAAACGGCATAACCGTATAGCAGTAAACTCCAAGGGGTGTACGAAAAGCGGTATGCTTTTCATCTCCAGGATGCATCTTAATTTGATTGTATCCTGAAAATCCGTCCATGAAAGACATGCGTTCAAAACCACGTGTATTGTCTATCATGACATCGATAATCGGAAGTAGAAATTCGTCTTTTGGACAAGCTGTATTAAGATCCCAAAAATCTTTGCAAACTCAGACTTTTCTATTCTTCTTCATAATAGGAACAATGTTGGCAACCCAGTTTGGGTGTTGTTCTTCAAGAACAAAGCCATATGTGATCAGCTTTTTGACTTCTGCTTCAATTGCATCCATCATATCTGGTCGAAAATGCCGCTGTTGTTGTTTTACAGGCTTGGCATTAGGAAGAATATTGAGTTTATGAGTAGCTACTTTAGGATCTAGATCCGACATATCCTCATAACTCCATACAAAGATATCAATATATTCTTTAATCAGCTGTACCAACTCTTCCTTTTTATCTTCAGAAAGGTTTTTACTGATGAATATCGACTTAGACGTAGTTCCGTCTCCAACGTCAATCTGGACATTTCATCTTTCGTAGGTGGCTGTCGCTGTTCAAAACGAAGCTCCCATTCAGTGTCCATTTGTTGTGCCCAAGGGTCATTTTCAAATGGCTCAGATTTACCATCAATTTGAACCATGTTGAGTGAGAATACGCACTCAGACTCATCATAATAGTTTCCTCCAGAATATGAGGATTGTAAAAAACTGGAAGAAAATTCTTCTTCAATATCTTCTTTGTACATGTGGGATGTATCAGATTCGATGAACTGGATTTCTTTAGAATATGAGGATTGTGAAGAACTGGAAGAAAAGTTTTCTTGTATATCTTCATTAAACGTATGGGATAGATCGTATCCCAACCCATGACGAGTTTTTTGGTAAAATGGATCACCACATAATGGTAATCGTCTACTTTTGCCTTGATTGAGACCTTGCATAATCTTCAAATCATATCCCATATTCTGGATAATCTTAAGAGATTGTTGACTATATTTGTCAATTCAGATTCTTCCTTTATCTTTCTCTCTGAGATCATCTGTCTGAGTAACAGGAATATTTTTAGCCAGGCCAAACACAATTTGGCGCTTGTTTTTCTTATTAGATGGAATCACAAAATAAGATTCTTCGTAACGTCTATAAGTTACACAAGCTTGTGATGATGAGGCTACATGAAGAAGATATGGAGAAGATGTTAAGAACCTTTGAGCATAAGGTCCAACATCGACATGAGAAGGAAAAGAATTTTCTTTATGATTAATATATAAGGTTTCCTCTGTATTTATGTCATTCTGATGTTGATGACTTTGATTATCAGCAGATAAAGTCATTCTTTCAATAAATTTGACAGCCATGTACTCCGAAAGGAAATCTTCATAAATATAAGAAAGTACAGAATGATCAATATTTACATCATTTACAAACTGACTACTATGCTTTGGATTGATCATTAACGGACCGTCATCTGTCTTCTGCGTAGACTTGCCAAGGTTGATAATCAGTGGTTCTTGATCATTTGTACGAGAAGTACGTCCCTTGACCTTGATTATGAGAGGTTAAACTTGGCACTTGGCTGGAATACTCACTGATTCCTCAGACGAAGCTCTAGTTCTTCCTTTAACCTTGATCACCAAAGGTTCGTCATTGACAGGTTGGGATTGGATTTGACCTTTGACTTTAATCTTCAAAGGTTGATCTTTCGGAGGATCTTCCGAGGCAGATTGATCTTCTGCAGGTGATCGATCTTTGGCCATATCCGATATCTCCTTCACATGCTCCTGTTTGTAGAGTATTGAATCAGAGAAATAGGCTTCAACACCCTTAAAAGGATTGATATCTACGAATTCAGTCTTCACAATACCTTGAGAATCTACGTACTTGATGCATTGGTGGAGAGTTGAAGGCACAATATTATGCTCATATATCCACGGTCTTCTAAGGAGGATGTTGTAAGATACATCTGAGTTGATAACATAAAAGGTCGCCATAGTTCGAAGATCACCAATTTGAATCTTCAGACGAATCTTCCCCAATGGTTTACTCTTTCCAGAATTGAAACCAACTATTATTGTACTAGTGTAAATCAAATCACCAGTAGGAATCCTCAAGGGTCGTAGCATACTCTGAAGGATAATGCTAATAGAAGACCCAGGATCAATATAAATCCTATCAATTTTAGTAGATTCAATATACCCTGTATAACACAGAGGCCTGTTGTGCTTATTATGCTTCAACAACATATCTTCTTGTGTGAAGGTAATGTTAGGAATTGCTTCCATCACACTATGACATTGTGGACACGACACTGGTATATTGTCAGGACTCTTGAGTTGAGCTAAGCATGAGTCTGCTTGTAGCAAAGCTTTGCTCAAAGTTTCTCGGCTTTCTTTAGAAAGACTAAGCAACTCAAAGATAGAAAGTCTAGCCGAAGTAATAGCTAATTGGGCTAGAATATCGAACTTGTAGGGCTTCATCACCACCCCTTGATTTGAAGCAGACTTCAATGGGACGTCAAAGCGTACTGCTTTCTGTTTCCCTTTCTCAATCACAGATGGTTTAGAAGGTCTTTTCTCAGCAGGAACAAGAGATGGTTGAGCTGGTAGTGTTTCAGCAACGTCCTCCGCTTCTTTAGAAGTTCCCTCATAATCTTTGTGGTACTCTTTCTCACATCTCGTACCAGCAAAGGTTTCTTCTTTTGACTCAGGAGAATGATGTACCATATTACAGGTTTTAATCTTCTTTCCCTTAGTCTTCTTCTTGCGAGAATTTTTATGATGGACGTCAATTCCCAATCCAACAGTGAATTTTTGACCTTGAATTTGTAAAGGAAGTCACATTCCTTTATCATAGTTCAAGCCTTCCGCATTTTGAAAGTCATAGCCCATCTTTTTCATGAGATGGACTGATTGATAACTGTACATGTGAGTGGGTAGCGGACTTTCAATAGATGGTTCAACAGAGGAAGAAGGAATAGAGACCTCTGTAACCACAGAAGAAGGAGGAATAGAAACCTCTGTAGCCACTGGAGAAAGAGGAATAAAAATCTCTGTAGCCACAGGAGAAGGAGTATTCGGGATAGGAGGAAAAATCCCTACAGGAGCTTTCTCATAAGCAGCAAAGACTTGTTGTGCCCTGTATAAGGGGACACTATTCATTTCTAACCATTGCCGATGAGTAAGTTTGAGTTTGCTATGAGGAGCCAAACTTGGAGGACATATATTCAAACCCCTCAGCCTATCCTCCAAAGGAATGTCGTCCCAAAGATGATCCAAATCATCATGATCTGGAGTAACAACATGAGAAATTATATTGCAGGTTTTGACTTTTTGACCTTTCATGGATTTTGAAGTTTTACCTTCATCTTCCATTTCGGGTACTAAGTCAGGATGTACCCACATGATTTTACCATTTTTTAATATGAGAGACAATAATCCTTCACTTTGCTCTGTAGCTGGCGGGAGATTTACAATCTTCATTATCGTCTTAGGAATTGGGACAATCCTATGTGGAACTTGCTGTGGAGGAAAACCTCCAAATTGAAGAGAAATCATATTAGTTTTAACTGTATGCTCATCATTAGTTAAAGCGATGGCATTAGCATTTATCAACTCTTGGATTTTCGTCTTTAAGACATAGCAAGCCTTGGTAGGATGATTTATGTATCTATGATAGATACAATACTTGGGATTGTTAGTCAGATTCACTTCATTAGGTCTTTTTGGCTCTAGAATCTGGAGTTTGCCACTCTTTACAAGACATTAGAATATCCCTGGGATATCACTGTCATCAAAATAGTATTCTTATTTTGGTTTGGAAGACTCTGAATTATTTGGCATCGTTTTGGATTTTGAAAGATCAACCACTAGGGTTTTTTTTCCCTTTTCCATTGTGATTGCCGGAATTATTACCTGAAGAGGCTTTCTTTCTTTTGTCTTCTGAGGCAAAGGTCATCCCATGTTCACGAGCCAACCTAACATTGGTCTCGGCTGAAACTGATGCTATAATGAACGAGGCCCAATCTATGAATTGAGAGCCCGTAAAGACAGCAATAGTTGTTCGCAGATTCATTTTGCATGTATCAATCAATACTGAATCTGGCATACCAGGAGGCATTTTCAAAGTTGCCTGTCGGAAACGTTCGATAAACGTCTGGGTATCTTCCTTCTCCTTTTGTTTGATTTCTATTAAGGAGGACATATTCATGTCCATGTCTCCTTCATAGAAACGGGAAAGAAACATTGCTTTAAACTCGTCAAAAGACGATATGCAATTGTCGGGTAAACTGCGATATCAGTCATATGCTGAACCCGTCAGACACCCGATGAAAACTCGAATAAGAAGAGCATCATTCTTCTGCAGATGCACAGTCATAATATCAAAATAATAGATATATTGACTGGGAGAAGCCTTTCCATCAGATAACACCATCGATTGTGGCTTGAATTTTGGAGGAAAGGGTACATCATTCCAATGAGAAGGATAAGGTTGCTTAATACCTAACCTCTGGAGCTGATCCTTGTGCTTCAGAACTTCAAACTGTGCTTTTAGCTCACGTACTGCTTGAATAGCTTCACTAGTTTGAGGATGCACATTCGATTGAATAGTTGCTGAATGTACCGTAACTCCCACCGGAGGTGGTACATCTTCTGGAATGAGAGGATCTGGAGATACAGAATTTTGATTGACAGCAGGCTCTTGACTAAGATTATTCAAAGGTACATCAACCCCTTGACTATCTTGAGTTTGTGCTGCTACCTGCACTAGTGTTACTATTGCCGGCTGAACAGTTTGCTGAGTCATATTATTTGATGCATACTTTGCATCATAGCAAGCATGTCCTTTAATGATTGCTCAACTGCAGAGAGACGTTGTTCTGTATTAACAGTTGACGTCTCCGGTTCATCTCCGATAGCATATGATTCAACCTCCCTTGAACATACAAAGGGATTGGTGTAGAGGTATGAATCAACGCTATCAGTTTTGGACTCCAAAGACTGGGTACTCCCAGCTTCTGAATCTGAAGATTACAGCGATCTTTGACTTCTTGACCGGGTATGCTGATATACCCCTTCAAAGGTGTCAAGGAGTCGGTTGAATTATTGTTGGCTCGGAGTCCTGGACGAATTGCATCTTGGATGTCGTCCTCTATTGATATGAGATGCCATATTAACTGAAGCATAAGACAACTCATGTTCTTGGTCATCAACTGATTGCTGAGGAACATTGTAGCTTAATCGGTCAAAAACTGACCATTTAGAAGCCGAACAGCAACATTTGATTACAATCTGGTGACACTCATAATGATGATTTTCTTTGGGGAGTCTCACAGGAGATTTTCTGTTTTTATGCTTTTATACAAGCAACTCGCGTAAATCAGAAGGAGTGGAGGGAGTAGTCTTCTTTATTATATTTGGGACAGAGAAACGTTTAGTCCCTTGCGTATAGAGAAGATTACTGGCTGCATTAGCAAAACCAAACTGTATATTTTTACGCACCTAGAGTTGCGTGCGTAAATCTTGAGATTTTTGTGCACAAAAGACTCCATCAGCATTACGCGTAATCTGAAGGTTTGGTACCTTGCGTAAAGCAGTGTAAGAAGGTTGTTGGTGAAAAAAATAAAGTTTTACCAACAATATTATTCTTATTTTTATGCTGCATGCGTGCAGGAAAATTCACTTTAGATACAAAGGCATCATTGTGAACTTTATCTACCATGTCACTGACTGAAGATTTACCCTTACGCGTAGAGCGCAAAACATGAACATCTGCCACGTCACAGAAGGGAGATTTACCTTTACGCGTAGAGCGTAAAACTTGTGTGTCGACCACGTCGCAGACGGGAGACTGAGTTTTATGCGCATAGCGTAAAAATTGGGAGTCTACCACGTCATAGACGGAAGACTGATTTTTATGCGCAGAGCGTAAAACTTGGGAGTCTACCACGTCACAGACGGGAGACTAATTTTTACGCCCGGGGCGCATCACTGAAGTAGAGACTGCCTCGTCACAGACGGGAGCCTCTACAACAGGAGTGGAAAGGATTCCTTTGCCTTCAGAGACAGCAGGGAGATCCGAGGATGCTTTGGACTTAGTAATCCAAACTTTTTGTGCCTTCCGCGATTTTTGAACATTGGAGCAGCGAGTACTACCCCCAGTTCGGAGCATTTCTTCGTAAGCAGTCTGGTCGAAGTACGAAGTGAACAACCAGAGTCTTCTTTGTCGATCCGACCGACACATCATTATATTGAGCAATTGCTTTCTCGTCAGAGGAGAAAGTCGTCCCCAGCAGAGTCGCCATTTCGTTTCACTTAACAAAATGCCTAAAATTGGCTTTTGAAAGAAAACAAGAAAAAGTACAAAAGTACAAGTTGTTTCTGGAAAGTATTGCTATGTCTGATCTGAGAGCGATCACTTAGTTCCTTGGACCATACGATGATGATGAAGAAAACTGCTTAAAGAAGACGAACAATCGGAAGAACTAAGTCACCAGAAAGGTATCGAGCAACGGCACTGATGGCACAGTCGAATGCTTTTCTGCTTTGCTTCACCCTGTTATTGAGAAAAAGTTGAAGAAATGCTTGTGGAAATATCACTATGAAAGTATGAGTTTTCTCAGAATCTCCTATTCTGTATATCTCTCCTGATCTCTTTTGTGTAAAAAAATAAGTCTATTTATAGACTAGACCCTCTGTGCATAAAAAACAACATAATCGGGTCTCTACGCAAGCAACTACCACCCACGATTGAAAATCAACCTCTACGCGTGATGACACGTGTCCCATGTAGAGTTTTGGTCTCTACGCATGGTGACACGTGTCCCACAACTTCAGCAATATGGGGATAGCAGTACACACGTTCCTCGATAAGTGTGGCATGAAAGCCACGTAAGAAGACCACGTTCTCACATAGCCAGAAAAGATTGGACGTAAAAATGACCCAAAATAAACTTCCTGCGTAAAGTAGCAGACTGGGCGTAAAATGGCCCAAAATAAATTTCCTACGTAAAGTGGATGAAAAGTAGCCTTGAGCGTATAATTAGCTCAAATTAACTTTATGCACACAAAAGCCTTGAGCGTAAAAGCTCGAATAGCTTTCGTGCGTAAAAGAAGCAGTCTCTTGAGCGTAAAGTAGCCCATCTGCACACTAAACGACAAGTGTTGGATTTGGTGTAAATCAAATCTTCTCGGCTCCTGTGCAATTCGTTGTCAGAAAATCATTCTGTCAGAACAGTATCATGCATATTAAATGCGATGTGGACAACCTATCTCCTGCGTAAAGTTTTGAGGATGGCTCTCGCGTAAAGTAGCTCGTGTAGAGTTTTAATTCTGGCTCAATATAGTCTTTTAATGAGTCTTGCGTAGATTCTGTCTTTGCGTAAAGTCCTTAAATTCTTTGACTTGGCTTATGAATTACTTTTTACGCTCCTATAGGTACACAAAGACGCCTTCCATGACGGAGGGTACCATCTTCGTGAATGCATAACTCGGGTCTTTGTCCTGCTTCATATTCTGTCCTGAGCCGCTGTAACTTGGAATCTGCTGATTGCGCCATCTTGACCCTCTTAACTATGCCGGACTGAACTTGCATGCTGGCCATCAATGCCACATTGGTAGGGAGAACTATCTCTATCCCCATCTTCTGAAGGTATTCTAATAACTCTGGTTGTGCTGTTAGGAAATAAACTCCAGCTCTTCTGCTCAATGCATCTGCTACTACGTTGGCCTTCCCAGGATGATACTGCAGGTTGATGTTGTAATCCACAAGCAGCTCTAGCCATCTCCTTTGACGCCTGTTAAGATCCTTCTGAGTAAACACATATTTAAGACTCTTGTGGTCGGTGAAAATATCCACCCAATCTCCATACAGGTAATGTCTCCATAGCTTAAGTACGAAAACTACCGCTGCTAACTCCAAGTCGTGGGTTGGATAATTCCTCTCATGATCACAAAGCTGACGTGATGCATAAGCTACTGCCTTACCTTGCTGCATCAAGACACATCCTAATCTCTTGTCGGAAGCGTCACAATAGACTAAAAATCATCCTGTCCCATCTGGAAGCGTGAGAATGGGTGCCGTCATCAAGCCTCACTTCAACTTCTCAAATAAACTCTGACACTCTGCTGTCCAAGCAAACTGCACATCCTTGCGGGTCAACTGAGTCATGGGTGCTAAAATCCGAGCAAAGTCTGAAACAAATCGCCGGTAATAGTCGGCCAATCCAAAGAAACTGCGAACCTCGACGACTATACTGGGTACTGGCCATAACTCTATAGCTACTATCTTCTGGGGGTCCACTTCCACTCCACCTCTGGTGACGATGTGACCCAAGTACGATATGTGGTCAAGCCAAAACTCGTACTTACTGAACTTCGCGTACAACTGGTGTTCTCTGAGAATTTAAAGGACCACTCGGAGATGCGCTTATGCTCCGCTTCACTCTTGCTATAGACTAAGATGTCGTCTATAAACACTCAAACTGATCCAAATAAGGCATGACGATACGATTCATGAGGTCCATGAATACGGCTGGTGTATTGGTTGCTCCAAATGGCATAACAAGGAACTCCCAATGCCCATATCTTGATCTAAATCTGTCTTCTGGATGTCTTGCTCTCTAACTCTGATCTGATGGTACCCTGATCGCAAGTCAATCTTCGAGAATACTGCCGCTCCCCTGAGCTGATCAAATAAGTCATGTTAATTCCTGCATTAATTCCTAAATTTTAATGAATGTGCTCTCCGTCGATTTCTGCATTAATTCCTAAATTTTTTGAAGGAAGGGTTTAAGAAGGATGTTAATACGATGTTGGTGCCATTGCAGAAGCTCGTATAACTAAAGTTGATCATTGCGAAGCCATCTCCTACTCTCAGCACATTCGATACTTGGTAGGTGGTTTAGACCCTTATTTTCTACTCATTCCCGCAAATAAAATTATTGTTTTCTTGAACATGTTCAAATGACGATTGTCATGCCCCGCTCGCCCATAATTGGGTTCGGGTTATGAGGGCATCCAACCTATCGCAGAATCGGCTAGTAAGATGTCTAGACCTCAATAGTCGCCAAATGATCGCAATAGTCAATATTTTGATCAATCGTAAGACTAATAAAACAATAAAACAACACAACAGACACACGATCACACAGTCCACTATCATCTTTAATACATAATACATAACCAATCTCTGAAGACAAATCCAGTAACTATAATCTCCATATACATCTCATCAAGAACATTAACTATATACAACTCTCTAACCAAATATTCTAGAATTTTGTACCATCTCCTGTGATGATCTCCATGACCTAATACATCAACTATACAGTCAGGATGGAAGCAAAGTACATCTACAATAATGAATCAATACAAAATAATACTGAAAAAATACAATGCAATAATGAACATAAATTGACCTGAAACACCATAAGATCATGATTTACTAAAACATGCACAAGAAACAATTATTAAGACTCGTAATTGAAATACTGTTTTTTATATGTGACCGGCTGGTAAGCACATTATCATACCCTGACTTGTGAAATCGTTCGTCATCGTATTGATTTCATTCGAGTCGATCGTCCTCGCTAGGGTGTGATGTCGTACAAGTCTAAATTGATAGTTGGGTTGGCATACAACACTCAGATGGGTTATTCAAGAACTTTCAGGGGGGTTAGCTACCTGCGCTGAAAGGGTCACTGTCACGACCCGCACCCGTTTTTCGGGATACGAGTGCGTGTCCAAACCCAGCCTACGCCGCGGTATCGACGGTAGTACGCTGTCTAGCCCGCAATAAATAAAATGCTCATAAATACTAACTGCTCATTCACAAAAACTAAATCAACTTTACAAAATATAGAAGTTTTACATTTGAAGAATAATATAAGCTTTTACATTTATAGAAAACTACCACACAACTAACTAGTCTTCTATGGTTTATGTCACGCCCCAGAACCAGAATACTGGAGAGCGGGGGCAGACATAGCCAGCTACGTATATGAAATGGGATCCATCTCGCTATACGGTCACGGCTGTCTAAATACATGAGGGTTCACTACAAGCCAACAGTCACCTATGGTCAAGAACAAGCCTAGTGTCTCAATCACAAACAAGTAGGTAAAAGTCACAAGATGTATGATCATTAAATATACAATAATAAGGCGTCCCAAATATTACATATTCAGCTGATCATGAAGCTAGTCGTTACAAAATGTTAGGACTAGCAAGAGTTTAGTCATACATGATCAACCCTAGGATCTGTCAATCATGTTGCAGCCCGTAGGCAGACAGTAAGTAAGTACAATCGAGCTAAACAGGTGCTCGTCGGCTAAACGCCTCAAAAGAATATTTTTACAATAAAGTGGGAGATAAAAAATAAACCCACGCGTTGCCCTGGTTACGTCTAGTCGCCACCATCGGGCTGGAAAGTCGGTAGATCCTCTGGAGCTGCTCCGAAATCTAGCCATACAAAACCAGCTGGGTCAGACCCAAGAAAGAGCAAGTGTCACAAAAGAAGCTTCACTTAGGAACTAAAACCAGCAATTAGCACAGAAGATAATAATATATAGTAAAACTGGAGAAAATATAACATCACGAGGATACACGGTAAGATAACCATGGGACCATTCAGATAACCAGGTTATAATCCTTAAACCAAACAAAGACCGGGATTGTAACCCTTCGTCTGAACCGAACTTGGTTTCTCCCATTTATCAGCAAGATAATGTAAGAAAATCAGAACATATGATAATCTTATACAGGATCAAGGCAAGACTAGACTGATTATTCCCCATTCAACAATCACGGCCAAGCAATAAGTACAGCTTGATACTTTAACTAGCTAGGGTTATCACAGGCCTAGTTACTAGCAAGATACAGTGAGATTATTCCACAGCAACAAGCCCTGCAGACCATCCAGGTTACCCAGGTCAAAAATTAGGGGTTGAGTTCAGGTGGGTACATCGTCCAGAAAATATATGTACCCTTAAGTAGCTTGAAGGGTACAACGCATGACAGTGTACTGGAAGTGTGCCCTACTCGACGGCAGGCTACAGATCCCAAGCGCGCCCAGGTAACGGGATTGCCTGTAGCTGGGAGATCTCTTTATGACTAATGTATTAATCTAGTTATTAGCCTTAGTCCATTTCCATAGGTACTCCTGACCGTGGTACTCAGGAGTCCCATCCTAGACATGATGCAAGACAGGACTGGATTATTTGTACAAGCACAATCGCCCACGGTGTCTGGGTTACTTATACAGGTCATGTCATATCAGGTAGCCGTCGCAACAGCTTATCAGGATGTATCATGTTCGGTTATCATGTCAAGTTTACTAGTCAAGAGTGCACCACGACGGACCATTATCAGGTCGTGTCATGTTTACTTGTCAGGAGTGCACCCCTACGGGTCACTATCGTGTTCAGGGTACATGTGTAGGGAATCATAGTGCAAGCATTCAATCAGGAGACCCAAGTTATGCTGAGGTTGCAAGACATGAGTTAACAATAATAATAATTAAATAGAAGGGCAAGGCACAGGAAGGAGCCCTGCGGCTCAGTATCACTAGAACTCATGCGGCCAATAAGGAGAGCGCATACAACTTGGTAAGGACAGGGGCATGCGGCTAGAAAGGCAAGGGCGCATGCGGCTAGGGAGGCAAGGGCGCATGCGGTCCCAAGAAGTCGGGTCTCATGCGGTCAGCGGAAGAGGGGGCCTCATGCGGCTAGGAATGGATGAGCGCATGCGGCAAGATGGGAGCCTCAGCCCTATGCGGCTGAACTGACCAAGCCCCACGCGGCCAGGGGAGGACGGGGGCATATGCAGCTAGGAATGATGGACGCACATGCGGCTAGCTGGAAGGTAGTTCCATGCGGCTAGCTGGGTTCGGCCCTTATGCGGTTCGGGGAATTCATATTCATGCGGCTAAATATGGCGGGCACATATACGGCTGCATAGGCAAGGGGTACATACGGCTAGATGGTTCAGGATCTCATGCGGCTCAATTATGCATACGGCTGGGAGAACACTTGCCGCATAAAATGTTCATGCGGTTAACTCAAGTACTGTTCTTCTTCTCCAAATTTTCGAGAAGAAGAACTCCATGAACCCATACTTCCAAGCTCCATGAAACCTTCATCCAGAGTCCAAATTCGAACTTCCCTAGGTCAAAATGGGACAGAACAAAATTCTCTACAACATGGAACCAGCAAAACTAAAAAATAACAAGATTAAATAGATCAAAACCCAAGAAATTCGAAAAATAAGGTAAACTTAGATCTACAAGAATCTGGCCATGGAAAGTAAAAATGCCAAGTACTAAAGTATGCTAGAATGCTGTAAATGTGAGAATGGAACAATAAAATTAGAGTTCCTCCATGAAGCAAGTTGCACTTGCCTAGACCTCTCTCTTTGGTAGGTGAAGAAGTTATGATGGAGAAGAAGAAGAGTAATGAGGAGAGAGAAAGGAGAATGGGTGATAAATACTAATGATGGTGGTAGGTAGGGGTTCACCCTTGGTTCATGATGAACCAAAGCAAAACCAAGCCAAGTCGAACCAACCCAAAAAATAACCAAGCCAAGAAGGAAAGCTAAGCAAGGAATCATGCAATACAAGATAAAATACGTACACGTATTCTAAAAATACGTAATACGAACCACAGACATTACAACTCTACCCACCTTAAAAGAATTTCGTCCTCGGAATTTAATTAAGAGGCTAGAGAGATGAGGACAAGTTATATTATTCACAAGCAAGCTATAACTAGGCAGGCCATCACTCATTCAAGCAAGGAATCGAAGGCATGAGGCATAAGGAAGACATTATACCTCACGAGTCAAACAAGCCGGGACATCGCGATCGGATATCATCCTCACGTTCCCACGTTGACTCACCCAAAGAGTGATGACCCCAAGCAACTTGGATTAACTTGATAGTCTTGTTCTTGAGTATCTTCTCTCTCCGGTCCAATATAGACACGGGCCTCTCTTCATATGAAAGGTTGGTACCAACGACCAATTCCGAATGATCCAGGATGTGGCTCGGGTCCGGAATATACCGTCGTAATTGGGATACATGGAACACGTCATGCACCTCGCTTAGCGACAGCGGAAGAGCGAGACGATAGAACACATCTCCTACTCGCTCCAGAATATCGAACGGCCCTATATACCTAGGACTAAGCTTTTTCCATACGTCGAAACAAATGACGCCATGGTTAGGCGAAATCCTCAGGAATATATGGTCGTCGACAGAAAACTCAAGAGGGCGCCGATGAGAATCGGCCCAATGGCGCTGGCGATCTTGGGCAACTCGAAGATGATCCCGGACTCTTCTGACCACTTCAACTGTCTGGGCAATTATTTCTGGACCGAGCATCTGCCTCTCTCCCATATCATCCCAGGCTAACAGGGATCGACACTTCCTACCATACAGTGCCTCGAACGGTGCCATCTGGATACTTGCTTGGAAGCTGTTGTTGTACGAGAATTCCACCAGGTGCAGGTGATCTTCCCACGAACCACCGAAGTCAAGTGTACAAGACCGTAACATATTTTCAAGAGTCTAGATTGTACGCTCCGACTGACCATCTGTCTGCGGATGATATACTGAACTGAACTGGAGGTGAGTTTCCAAACTCTCCTGCAGGCTACGCCAAAAGTACGACGTGAATCTTGAATCTCGGTCCGAGGTGATACTAACTGGCACTCTGTGCAACCTGATAATCTGCCTGAGGTACATCTCTGCTAACTGAGCTGTCGACTGACCGACTCTGAACGGAAGGAAGTGAGCTACCTTCGTGAGCCTGTCAACTATAACCCAAATAGCATCTCGATCAGCTGGGGACCTAGGTAATCCAGTCACAAAATCTATGGTTACATGTTCCCACTTCCATTCTAGAATCGGCAAGGGCTGAAGAAGTCCAGCGGGCCTCTGATGTTCAGCCTTAACTTGTTGGCAGACTAAACAACGAGAGACAAACCGGGCTATCTCCCTCTTCATGCCATTCCACCAAAAGTACTGACGGATATCACGGTACATCTTCGTACCGCCCGGATGAATGGAATATTGAGAACTGTGAGCCTCTGCCATGATCTCCTGTCTGATATCACCACTGGGTACACAAAGATGCTTACCATGCCTAAGTGTACCGTCTTCATGAATACACAACTCTGGTCTTCGTCCTGCCTCACACTCTGTCCTGAGTTGCTGAAGCTTGGAATCTGCTGACTGCGCCATCCGGATCCTCTCGACTATGGTGGACTGAACTTGCATACTGGCCATCAATGCCATACTGGAAGGGAGAACAACTTCAATACCCATTTTCTGAAGATCTACTAACAGCTCCGGTTGCGCTGTTAGGAAATAAACTTCGGCTCTCCTGCTCAATGCATCTGCAACAACGTTGGCCTTTCCGGGATGATACTGCAAGTTGACATCATAATCCACAAGAAGCTCCAGCCACCTACTCTGACGCATGTTAAGATCCTTCTGGGTGAAAACATACTTCAGGCTCTTATGGTCGGTGAAAATCTCCACCCTATCTCCGTACAAGTAGTGCCTCCACAACTTAAGTGCAAACACTACTGCTTCCATCTCCAAGTCATGTATTGGGTAATTCCTCTCATGATCACGAAGTTGCCATGACACATAAGCTATTACCTTCCCATGCTGCATCAGAACACATCCTAGGCCTCTGCCTGAAGCATCACAATATACTAAGAATCCTCCGGTTCCATGTAGAAGCACGAGAATGGGAGCCGTCATCAATCCTCGCTTCAACTTCTCAAATGAATCCTGATATTCTGCTGTCCAAGCAAACTGCACCTCCTTGCGGGTCAACTGGGTCAATGGCACCGAGATCCGGGCAACGTCTGAAACAAATCGCTGGTAGTAACCGGCTAATCCGAGAAAACTGTGAACCTCTACAACTATGCTGGGCATCGGCCACGACTCAATAGCCACAATCTTCTGGGGATCCACTTCTACTCCTCCTCGAGTGATGATATGACCCAAGTACGAAATACGATCGAGCCATAACTCGTATTTACTGAACTTGGCATACAACTGGTGCTCCCTGAGAATCTGAAGAACCACACAGAGATGCTGCTCATGCTACGCTTCACTCCTGCTATAGACCAGGATGTCATCCAAAAACACAATCACGAACTGATCTAAATAAGGCATAAAAATACGATTCATGAGATCCATGAATACAACCGGCGCATTGGTCGCTCCAAATGGCATCACTAGGAATTCCCAATGCCCATACCTAGACCTGAAAGCTGTCTTCGGGATGTCTTGCTCTCTGACTCTGATCTGATGATATCCTGAGCGCAAGTCAATCTTCGAGAATACTGCTGCCCCTTTGAGCTGATCAAACAAGTCATCTATCCTCGGAAGAGGGTATTTGTTCTTGATTGTCACTGAGTTCAAGGTACGATAATCAACACATAACCTGGACGTACCATCCTTCTTTTTTACAAGAAGCATCGGGGCTCCCCAAGACGATCCACTAGCACGAATGAATCCCTTGGTTCGAAGTTCTTCAATCATCTTGTACAAGATCTCCAACTCTGACGACGCCATCCTGTAGACTCTCTCTGATACTGGGGCTGTCCCGGGAATTAAATCGATGGTAAACTCGATCTCTTGCTCTGGCGGCATACCTAGAAGCTCTTCTGGGAAAACATCTGGAAACTCTTCGACTATCCGGGGCAACTGCACTGCCGCTACTGCCATCCGCAACACTGGAGGAGAAGGCTCAACTTCGCCTCGAGGAAAGGAAAACTCTGGCTCGCCTGGAATGCTAAAAACAACCCTACCAATATGACCGTCTATTCTAGCATACTGGTTCCTCAACCAATCCATCCCTAAGACCACATCATAATCGGCCATCTGGAATTCTATCAATCTAGCGAGAAATTCTCTACCATTAACTACGATCCGACACGAGAAAAACACTCTATCGACTCCCACAAGTCCGTTACCAGTAAGTATATTGAGACTTACTGATAATAACTCGGGCTCCAATCCTATCCGTGTAGCGAATCGTGTAGACATAAAAGAATGCGATGCACCAGAATAAAATAAAGCTGAAGCTGGAAAAGAGTTGACGAGAATAATACCTGCCACTACCTCTCCTGGTGCCAGTCCTTCCTCTACGGTCATCAGTATAGCCTGACCATGCCCTCGGGGTGTTGGTCCCCTCTGCTGAAATCCTCGCTGCCTATTCTGAATCAAGGCTTGGGTTTGAGCATGCTGCTAGGGGTATTGCTGCTGGAACACCTGGGACTGAGGGGGCAAGGGCCTCGGTAGTGGATACTGCTGCTGCTGGACCGGATCTGGTCCTCTCACCGAAGAGCTAGAAAGGTTGGACGATGATGAACCACCCCTATTTGGGTAGGATCCAACCCTATGGTCTGCTGCTCCACAAGCCAGACACAATCCCTGTGCCCTGCGGCACTCTGCCACTACATGGCCTGGCTTCCCACAATAAAAACATCCCACTGCGGAAGACTGCTTCTGCTGCTGAGGGTACGTCGGGGTTGAATGATGAACCGACGTTACTGAGGCTGCTCGCCTCAGAGCTCCAATGGTCAAAGCCCTGGTTGCCGGGGCTGGAGCTGAAGACTGATTCATCTGGCCGTGGGATCTCTTCCGAACTCCGGCCCTATCCACAATCCTATGGGAGGTATACTCATGCCTCCTAGCTGCTCTCAAGACTGCATCAAAAGTCTGATGCTCAAACTGCTCAACTGCCAATAAAATCTCCAGGTGAAGCCCCTGCTGAAATCGTTGGGCTCTATCATACTCGGTTGCCACCAAGGTGGGAGCAAACCGACTGAGCCTCGAAAACTCGGTCGCATATCCGTCGACCGTTCTGCCCATCTGCTTCAGATTGGTGAACCTCGTCTGTAGATCGTACCGAGCTACAGCATCAAAATACTTGGTCTGGAATCTCTCTCTGAACACCGCCCAAGCAATGGGTACTGCTAATCCAACGGCCTGAGCCGCCCACCAGCTGCGGACAAGATCTAATAACTGCAAGCGCACCACGGCTAACTTCTCGTTCTCTGGGGTCCTGGCTTCTTCTAGAATTACCTCTGTGTCCTAAAGCCAGGCATCTGCAGCGATAGTATCTTCACTACCGTCGAAGAATAGAGGGTTCAAGCGCTTGAAGCTGTTGGTCGCGCTGTTACCCTGATGACCTCCTCTGGTCATAGCATCCGTCACTGCCTGGTGCAAGGCATCTCCTCGACGATCTTGGGAAGCTATCAAGGTCCTGACGAGACCTACCAAAGTGCCATCATCAGGCTCGGCAGGCTAGACTGGCTGGACTGGTGGCTCTCCGCCAGAAGGCACGACTCTGGAGGCTACTCCGGAATGTTGGGCTTGATCTTCTGGTTGTGGCTGGTCCACGGGAAGTGCTCCGCCTTGCTGACCAACAGGTCCAGGAACGATGCCGCTGAAGAAGACGACATGAAGAACAATAAGGAAGGGCCAGGACAGATCAATGATACAAGCATATGATCAGGACAAGAATCCAGGGATTCAAAAGATACGAGCAGAGATCAAGGGCGAATACTGATTGAGATATCTATTTGGTAAACCCTCACATATCTTGATTTACAAGACCTGCATGGGCCACCACTTAAACTATGTCATGCCCCAGAACCAGAATACTGGTGAGTGGGGGCAGACATAGCCAGCTACGTATATGAAATGGGATCTATCTCGCTATACGGTCACGGCTGTCTAGATACATGAGGGTTCACTACAAGCCAACGGTCACCTATGGTCATGAACAAGCCTAGTGTCTCAATCACAAACAAGTAGGTAAAAGTCACAAGATGTATGAACATTAAATATACAATAATAAGGCGTTCCAAATATTACATATTCAACTGATCATGAAGCTAGTCGTTACAAAATGTTAGGACTAGCAAGAGTTTAGTCATACATGATCAACCCTAGGATCTGTCAATCATGTTACAGCCCGTAGGCAGACAGTAAGTAAGTACAATCGAGCTTAACAGGTGCTCGTCGGCTAAACACCTCAAAAAAATATTTTTACAATAAAGTGGAAGATCAAAAATAAACCCACTCGTTGCACTGGTTACGTCTAGTCGCCACCATCGGGCTGGAAAGTCGGTAGATCTGGAGCTGCTCCGAAATCTGGCCATACAAAACCAGCTGGATCAGACCCCAGAAAGAGCAAATGCCACAAAGGAAGCTTCACTTAGGAACTAAAACCAGCAATTAGCACAGAAGATAATAATATATAGTAAAACTGGAGAAAATATAACATCACGAGGATATACGATAAGATAACCATTAGACCATTCAGATAACCAGGTTACAATCCTTAAACCAAACAAGGACCGGGATTGTAATCCTTCGTCTGAACCGAACTTGGTTTCTCCCATTTATCAGCAAGATAATGTAAGAAAATCAGAACATGTGATAATCTTATACAGGATCAAGGTAAGACTAGACTGATTATTCCCCATTCAACAATCACGGCCAAGCAATAAGTACGACTTGATACTTTAACTAGCTAGGGTTATCACAGGCCTAGTTACTAGCAAGATGCAGTGAGATTATTCTACAGCAACAAGCCCTACAGACCATCCAGGTTACCCAGGTCGAAAATTAGGGGTTGAGTTCAGGTGGGTACATCGTCCAGGAAACGCATGAACCCTTAAGTAGCTTGAAGGATGCAACACATGACAGTGTGCTGGAAATGTGCCCTACTCGACGGCAGGCTACAGATCCCAAGCGCGCCCAGGTAACGGGATTGCCTGTAGCTGGGAGATCTCTTTATGACTAATGTAGTAATCTAGTTATTAGCCTTAGTCCATTTCCATAGGTACTCCTGACCGTGGTACTTAGGAGTCCCATCCTAGACATGATACAAGACAGGACTGGATTATTTGTACAAGCATAATCGCCCACGGTGTCCGGGTTACTTATATATGTCATGTCATGTCAGGTAGCCGTCGCAACAGCTTATCAGGATGTATCATATCCGATTATCATGTCAAGTTTACTGGTCAAGAGTGCACCACGACGGGCCATTATCAGGTCGTGTCATGTTTACTTGTCAGGAGTGCACCCCTACGGGTCACTATCGTGTTCAGGGTACATGTACAGGGCTTCATAGTACAAGCATTCAATAAGGAGACCCAAGTTATGTCGAGGTTACAAGACATGAGTTAACAATAATAATAATAATTAAATAGCAGGGCAAGGCACAGGAAGGAGCCCTGCGGCTCAGGATTACTAGAATATGCGGCCAATAAGGAGAGCGCATACAACTTGGTAAGGACAGGGGCATGCGGCTAGAAAGGCAAGGGCGCATGCGGCTAGGGAGACAAGGGCGCATGCGGTCCCAAGAAGTCGGGCCTCATGCGGCCACCGGAAGAGGGGGCCTCATGCGGCTAGGAATGGATGAGCGCATGCGACAAGATGGGAGCCTCAGCCCTATGCGACTGAACTGACCAAGCCCCACGCGGCCAGGGGAGGACGGGGGAATATGCGACTAGGAATGATGGACGCACATGCGGCTAGCTGGAAGGTAGTTCCATGCGGCTAGCTGGGTTCGGCCCTTATACAGTTCGGGGAATTCATATTCATGCGGCTAAATATGGTGGGCACATATGCGGCTGCATAGGCAAGGGGGCGCATGCGGCTAGATGGTTCAGGATCTCATGCGGCTCAATTATGCATGCGGCTGGGAGAACACTTGCCGCATGAAATATTCATGCGGTCAAGTCAAGTACTGTTCTTCTTCTCCAAATTTTCGAGAAGAAGAACTCCATGAACCCATACTTCCAAGCTCCATAAAACCTTCATTCAGAGTCCAAATCCGAACTTCCCTAGGTCAAAATGGGGCAGAACAAAATTTTCTACAACATGGAACCATCAAAACTGAGAAATAACAAGATTAAATAGATCAAAACCCAAGAAATCCGAAAAATAAGATAAACTTAGATCTACAAAAATCTGGCCATGGAAAGTAAAAATGCCAAGTACTAAAGTATGCTAGAATGCTGTAAACGAGTGAATGGAACAATAAAATTAGAGTTCCTCCATGAAGCAAGTTGCACTTGCCTAGACCCCTCTCTCTCTGGTAGGTGAAGAAGTTATGATGGAGAAGAAGAAGAGTAATGAGGAGAGAGAAAGGAGAATGGGTAATAAATACTAATGATGGTGGTAGGTAGGGGTTCACCCTTGGTTCATGATGAACCAAAGCAAAATCAAGCCAAGCCGAACCAACCCAAGAAATAACCAACCCAAGAAAGAAAGCTAAGCAAGGAATCATGCAATACAAGATAAAATACATACACGTATTCCAAAAATACGTAATACGAACCACAGGCATTACAGTTTAGCCTTCGAGTCTCTATCTCTCCCTCGTATGGTCCATAGCGCAAGAGTAGGCATGTCAACCTCACCTATAACAAAGATCCAGTCAGGAAAGGAGCAGAGTACAACCATATAGCAATTAATGTTGTTAGTCCAAAATAAGTTAGAACAACGAGAAACAATGATGGCAAAGAGTATATAAAGAACTAGTACTAGCAAGGTATGAACGATCAAGATATGAACTGGCAAGATGGGATCTAATAAGATATAAACTGGCAAGATGTAAACTAGCAAGATATCAACTAACAAGATAATGGACTAGATAAGGGAAAAATAGGAACCACTATGTGTGTGTGAAATACCTTTTAATACGTGAATGGCTGGGCTAATACGGCACATCATACGATGGCTATCATTCAATAGTTGGTACGGCTAACTCATACGTGGGTGTGTATGACTTAGCTATCATTCGGTAACGGTAATTGGGTTTGTTCACGTATTTATCGAGTATTTCCCCTTCCGACTCTCAAACAATCGATAACGGTCAATGATACACTAAGAAGGATATGATAACTACAGTGTCACAATCGTGTCTCAATGGAATATCAAGCAATGACTCAACGGAATATCAAACAAGAAAACTATAGAGTAAACGTTATAATGACCTAAAATATAAATACAATACTGTACTTGCCTGAATCCTTGCACAAACCGTAGTCATAAGTAGAGGATGAGGGAATGCCGATCTAGAAGCTGTCAACCTATAACACATATCGCACCACGAACCGTGCATAAAAATTATAAATCAATTCTAATGTTCTAGTTCTAAATTCATGAAATAGTGGCTAGTTGGGTTACTAATCTAATAATAATTAATTCTGGAATAATTCACTTAAAAACCTAATTTAACCTAATAATAATCTGAATATAATCTAAACATACAAGTTTGGCCATCGAAAGTCGAGTTTCTCAATTTTGGAAACCATGGCACGCAAATCGAGACGTGCCGTTGACTTTTTAGTCAAACATTATGAACTCTAGATTTTGAAAGTGCACCTTGTTAGATTTCAGCACCATGAGCATGCTGGAATCAACCGTGCAACAAAATCATGCTTTGGTCAAAAGATATCGCCGTTATGGCTAATCGTGACCAAAACGGTGATCAACCGATCAATTCTGAGTTCAACAGAAAAACTAAAATACTAAATTAAAGAAATAATTTATGGGAAAAATATATGTCGTAGAGCTCTGTGTTAGCTTTTCGAAACTTCAAACATTTCATGATTTCGATTTTTAGTTCTTCCGGAATCTCGAAAACACCGAAACGTATCAAGTTTCGGACAACCGACACTCTACAAATTTTCTAGAAATTTAGGTTCAGAAATTATGAAAATAAATTACATATTCAGAAACTATACCTCAATACGCTTCCAATAAAAAAATGGCACGCATAAATGAGGTCCGAGTTGACGGCAATCGCCTCGGAAAGTCGGGGAATCACCGGAATCAAACTCCAAAAGGAGGAGGCTATAATTAATTAGGGTTTATGAATATACAATGCATATATATAGGAGAGAGAGAGAGAGGCGGTTACTATAGCGGGCACTGACAGGTGGCCCCCCCCACGTTGGATTATTGTGTAAATATTTATTTAATTCAGAAAATCATTTAAAAATTATTTTAAGTCCAAATAAATCAAAATAAATTACAGAAAAATCTAGAAAAAATCTAGAAAATTCTAGAAAATATTTCTAAGTGTCTATAATATAAATAAAATATTTTAACACAAAATATCATCATGTGACCTCGCAGTAAGTTCCAAAAACCTATAAAGTATAAATTCTATATGTTTTAATTATATAAAAATTCTCAAAAATTCTAAAAAAATCCAAAAAAATTCTAAAAAATTCTAGAAAATATTTTTAGTCATTTAAAGCCCAAATAAAAATATATGGTCCAGAAATACCCTCGTATGACCTTACAGTAAATCTTGAAAGTCCTTAAAAATAATAAAATCTTAAATATTAAATATCTAAAAATATCCAAAAATTGTAGAAAATATAAGATAGCTAAATAATACATATATAAGCTATCTAGAGGTCATATGACCTTAATATGGTCATAGCCCACCTACAAGCTTTTGCATGACTCACAATAACCATAAAATTAATCATAAACAAATTAAAAAAAATATAAAAAATTTGGGAAGTGGGCTTACAAATCTACCCACCTTAAAAAAAATTTGTCCTCAAAATTTCAAAAGATACAAATAGGCACAACCAAGAATATCATCAAAATATGACATGACCAATCGATATGAATAAGTACGACAAAAAAATATAATCAAAAAAATAATGTAATGAATGATCAAAATTGATCAAGCATATAGAATCAAAATATAAATACGTTTTAGAAATATAGTGGAAGGAAATCAAAATAGGTTTAAAATATGATGATTCGAAAATAGAAAAATATGAAAGAAATAAATAACTACTAGTTTTAGAGAAGGTGGTAACAAGAAATAAGACATCAAATAAATTTGAAAGAAAAAAAAATAGTCGTATGCCAATAAAAGATATAGTCGCTATGATATTCGAAAATCATAAGTATATCCGAAACCATTTAACCGAGAATCCATGCCTCGCCAGTATACATCTGGCTGCCGTGAACCCTTGGTTTCATGACTCAAGTATAATATGTTATCGAACACTTTATCAACTCTACCCAATATTGACATAATAAATCAAAAGATCAATAATACAACTAGGATATAGTTTTAGTAATATTTGACAACCTACGCATACTTGAAATTATTTCAACTTAGGGATCATGCCACGCCAGTGCGCTTCTGACTGCAGTGAACCCGCAGTCTCCATAATTCAAATAAATGGGGAGACAGTGCGCATCTGCCTTACCATTGCAAGCCATCAAAAATTATTTCAACTATATCCATAAGAATTTCAAAGGAACTTCAATAAATTCAAATAAGTCGATCATGATAAGAAAATATAAGTATCTGTCATTGAGTAAAAGTATCAGTTTTGAAAACAAAACGATCATAAAATGAACGAAGACGACTTAAATTAATATATAGATAATTGAACCAAGATTAGGAATAAAAAATAAAATGATCGCAAAATAGTTTTGAAAATAAAACAAGGTTTAGAGAAAGCAAAAGATAAAATGGCACAAAAAATGATCAAAATTAGGAATTGAATTATAAGAAGTCCTAACTTACCAAACGTATATTCTACCCACCTTGGATCCTACCAACATGTCAAAACAAAATAGCATATTCTCTTAAAAAAATTCTTCGATTTATCTATACCGAGACTTCAATAAATCATTAGCTAAATCACATGGCCTATTTAACTATCTTAACTATCCAGGGGTCAAATTGAATAAAGGACTCCTAGTCCTATTCATTCTCCTAAAATTAAATCAATCCTAATTGTGAATGAGCAATGTTCTAGTTGCAGGCTTGCAGTAGTATGACTAACTTAAGTACTACCACAAGTTCGTAATCTTTTGCAAAATCAGACCTGCATGGGTCACCATAAAAACTTGTCACAACCCGCACCCGCTTTTCGGGATACGAGTGCGTGTCCAAACCCAGCCTACGTCGCGGTATCGGCGGTAGTACGCTGTCTAGCCCACAATAAATAAAATGCTCATAAATACTAACTGCTCATTCACAACAACTAAATTAACTTTACAAAATATAGAAGTTTTACATTTGAAGAAGAATGTAAGCTTTTACATTTATAGAAAACAACCACACAACTAACTAGTCTTCTATAGTTTAGCCTTCGAGTCTCTATCTTCCCTCGTATGGTCTATAGCACAAGAGTAGGCATGTCAACCTCACCTATAACAACGATCCAGTCAGGAAAGGAGCATAGTACAACCATATTACAATTAATGTTGTTAGTCCAAAATAAGTTAGAACAACGAGAAACGATGATGGCAAAGAGTATATAAAGAACTAGTACTAGCAAGGTATGAACGATCAAGATATGAACTAGCAAGATGGGATCTAACAAGATATAAACTGGCAAGATGTAAACTAGCAAGATATGAACTAACAAGATAATAGACTAGATAAGGAAAAAATAGGAACCACTATGTGTGTGTGAAATATGTTTTAATACGTGAACGGCTGGGCTAATACGGCATATCATACGATGGCTATCATTCAGTAATTGGTACGGCTAACTCATACGTGGGTGTGTATGACTTAGCTATCATTCGGTAACGGTAATTGGGTTTGTTCACGTATTTATCGAGTATTTTCCCTCCCGAATCTCTAACAATCAATAACAGTCAATGATACACTAAGAAGGATATGATAACTATAGTGTCACAATTGTGTCTCAATGGAATATCAAGCAATGACTCAACGAAATATCAAATAAGAAAACTATAGAGTAAACGTTATAACGAACTAAAACATAAATGCAATACTGTACTTGCCTGAATCCTTGCATAAACTGTAGTCATAAGTAGAGGATGAGGGAATGCCGATCTAGAAGCTGTCAACCTATAACACATATCGCACCACGAACCGTGCATGAAAACCATAAATCAATTCTAATGTTCTAGTTCTAAATTCATGGAATAGTGGCTAGTTGGGTTACTAATCTAATAATAATTAATTCTGGAATAAATTATTTAAAAACCTAATTTAACCTAATAATAATCTGAATATAATCTAAACATGCAAGTTTGGCCATCGAAAGTCGTGTTTCTCAATTTTGGAAACCATAGCACGCAAATCGAGACGTGCCATTGACTTTTTAGTCAAACATTATGAACTCTAGATTTTGAAAGTGCACCTTGTTAGATTTCAGTGCCATGAGCACGCTGGAATCAACCGTGCCACAAAATCACGCTTTGGTCAAAAGATATTGCCGTTATGGCTAATCGTGACCAAAATGGTGATCAACCGATCAATTCTGAGTTCAACAGAAAAACTAAAATAGTAAACGAATGAAATAATTTTTGGGAAAAATATATGTCGTAGAGCTCTGTGTTAGCTTTCAGAAACTTGAAACGGTTCATGATTTTTATTTCTGGTTCTCCCGGAATCTCGAAAACACCGAAATGTATCAAGTTTCGGACAACCGACACTCTACGAATTTTCCAGAAATTTAGGTTCAGAAATTACGAAAATAAATTACATATTCAAAAACTATACCTCGATACACTTCTAATAAAAAAATGGCACACGAAAATGAGATCCGAGTTGACTGCAATCGCTTCGGAAAGTCGGGAAATCACCAAGATCAAACTCCAAAAGGAGGAGGCTATAATTAATTAGGGTTGTGAATATACAATGCATATATAGGAGAGAGAGAGAGGCGGTTACTGTAGCGGGCGCCGACAGGTGGGCCCCCCCGGGTAGATTATTGGGTAATTATTTATTTAATTCAGAAAATCATTTAAAAATCATTTTAAGTCCAAATAAAACAAAATAAATTGCAGAAAAATCCAGAAAAATTTCTAAAAAATTCTAGAAAATATTTATAAGTGTCTATAATATAAATAAAATATTTTAAGATAAAATATCATCGTGTGACCTTGCAGTAAGTTCCAAAAACCTATAAAGTATAAATTCTATATGTTTTAATTATATAAAAATTCTCAAAAATTCTAAAAAATGCAAAAAAATTCTAAAATATTCTAGAAAATATTTTTAGTCATTTAAAGCCCAAATAAAAATATTTGGTCTAGAAATACCCTCGTATGACCTTACAGTAATTCCTGAAAGTCCTTAAAAATAATAAAATCTTAAATATTAAATACCTAAAAATATCCAAAAATTGTAGAAAATATAAGATAGCTAAATAATACATATATAAGCTATCTAAAGGTCATATGACCTTAATATGGTCATAGCCCACCTACAAGCTTTTGCATGACTCACAATAACCATAAAATTAATCATAAACAAATAAAATTAAAAAAATATAAAAAATTTGGGAAGTGGGCTTATAGTCACCGTCTAAACCTGGCTATTGTCCAAGATAACTTGTGATGCCAGTGACCCTTTCATCTAGATGAGTCAGTATATTAGCGACGATCCGCGTGCATGCCTTAGAAATGAGTAAGTAAGGTGTGTGCACGATTTGCAACACAATGTTTGAGCCTAAGATTCAGCTATAACATAAACACATACTTCGATACGAGACGTAGTGTCGTGAATTAAGTCATTGATACTAAGTTCAGAAGTTTATGATTAAGTCATTTCTATGACGAAATAGAGAAAAGGCCTTAGGGCAAGTATTGAGGAAAAAAATACACTATGTTGCGAGGCACGACCTTGATGATGATACGCGAATAGATCTTATGGTACAACTACGATGTTAGCACAAATGAGTTTTGTAGCACGATCACAAGGTCTTGGAGCATGACCACCATATTACAACACGAGTAGACTTATAGTTATGCAATGAACTGATCCTAAGACAAGATTATAAAGACAAATAAAATCATATGGGGCACTCACTAAATGAATGTGTTGGTTTTATTTGGGTGGGCGATGGGCTCACTCACCAGTACGGTTGTGTAGTGACAAGCCACCAGTTTTCATGTGCAGGTAACATGTACTTGCTCGTTCGAGGTAGAGCTCGCTTGAATGCACTGAGGTATGGAATTCCTTGGCTTTTTGAGACATGCGACCGCGTTGAAGACTTCATCTATACAAGATATAGTGTATGGACATTGCCTTTGTCAAGTTGTATGCCTCGAGACATGATTATTTCTATTAGGAGATGAGAGAGACCTGAGTGTTTGTATTCATAGAGATTGTGAGCTTGAGAGAATATAATCTTGGCCTAGAGCCAGTCCCTTATAATGTTTTTGTTCTTATCAATAAAGTTTTGATTTTGTTTTGGACACATGTGTTTCTTTTGTTGTTCTACTTTTTCCATGATGTCTTCTATGTGACTTTGTCGTTTAGCTTATAGTCGATCGTTTAGCTATTCACCTTGCGCGAGCACAACTCTAGGCTCATGCTATATCACACACTAGCGAGGACGATCGGTTCTGCAGAACCATGGTGTGATAATTATTGTTTCTTCATGCATGTATACTATATTGTGTAATGTAATGTTATGGTGATCTTGCTCCAATCCTGACTGGATAATTTATTTTTCAGCTTTATACAACATGATCTATCCCGAGGTCTATCGTGAGTATGTTGGCGACATTGACGTCATTAATGTACCAGATTTTAGCATTGATACAAATTAGCATATTTTCTTTCTTATGCATTCACATTACTTAGTGTTCATAGATATGGATTCTAGTTTATCTATTTTATATTTTTCTACCGTGTTTGTTTTCAAGACTATCTGAGTTGTAATGGATTATTTGACGACTTTCTTTAGTTTATTATTTAAGACATTTAGTTATATTTTTCTTGTGAGTAGTGGTGACTTAGCTGTGGATGATATATACGTACTATACTTGCTGTGGACTATTGTTTATCATAGACATTGTACTACCGTCGATGCTGCGGTATAGGCTAGACTTGGCCACAAACTCATATCCCAAAAGCGGGAGCGAGTCGTGACATAGATACTTACCGTCCTTGCATAAGACAATCATTAACATACTGATACTTATCTATATGAAGGTCACTTACGAGACACATGTAGCCATTTTGGACTATATTCATGGTAAGGGATGGACCTTCACGTGTAGGTTGCGAGTCCGCACCAAAGGCACCGTCTTATCTGTATTACGTTGCACCCTTCTAGTCGGATTGCAAGCCTGTCACGACCCGCTCCCGAATAATCGGATACGTGTCGGACACGTCCAGCCTTCGTTGATGGACACAACAAAATAAGCTGTATAATCTAAGGAAAACTCCAAGTCATAAGGTAAATAAACATCCACAACTTCTATATATGTCCCATAAGAGATCACTACAATCCACTAAGTCATTTGAAAAAATTATACAGAATCATCCGGAGACAAATCTGATAAAAGAATAAATATACAATGTTGAAATCTCTATACAATATCCAGAAGTAAAGTCTAAACAATCTAAGAAATAAATTAGACTAGATTCCTGTAACTCCAATGATGTCATCCTGCTGACTATGGCCCCAAGCTCACCTGCAACGTAACTTGTCAGGAAAAGAGCAAAGTAAAACCCCACAAGAAACAATCTACAATTTAATCTGAAATACACAATAATAACAATATGGACTAACTACAATATGAAACAGTGGTACAAGAACTGAATATGAAACTATAGTACAAGAACTGGAACAATGAACAAGACAATCAATGTAAATGTGAATTTGAAATATTAAACTAATGTGTGATCGACTGGACCACAATCCACAATATCACAATAAGGTTTGGCTTAATCGTACGTAAGGTGTACGATTAGGCTATTCACAATACCTAGCTAAGGGTGTGGTCACACACTAGATAATATTTCTCCAATCCCCGCAAGAAACAATGAGACACAATATGATGAACAAGGCACAATACAATCGTGTGAATCTTGTATCTAATATGAGAACATGAAGTATGACAGGAATACAAAGTAAAAGTTCAAGTCAGTGTACTTGCCTTGCTCTAGAAAATCGAGAGTAGAAGAGCATACACTACTACAAAAATGGTTAACAATGACACTTTATAGATGACACTCATAAGAAAATGTTATTAATGATCCTTTTAATGTCAGCTCAGTAGATGATCGTCATTAATAACTTAATTAATGACAGTAAAAAAATGATGTCATGAAATATGTATTAAGATGATGATTAAGAAAATAAGGGTCATCAAATTTTTTTATGGATGTCATCTTTTGTGTATGAAAAAAAAGATGTGGGACTAACGATGACATAGTAATATTAAGAGTCATATTTAGTTTAAACAATGATAGAGGCATGTTGTGTGTTATAAAATATTGATTAAAGATTGATATTATTGGATTGAATCCAAATAGGACAAAGAATATGCTAGGAATAGAGTTAGGATTAGTTCTTTAAATTTTAAAATCTGAATATAATTAATTATTATAATTTGTGCTAGGATATTTTGATCTTTCTAAACTTTATGTTTATCTAACAAAAAAATTGTGAAAGTTTAAGAAAAAATAAAATATTGAAGTTATCATTTATTAATAAAAATTTACTATACACTATAAAATATGGCAAATTAGCGACTAATCCAGTGACTGACAATAATTAGTCGCTAGACCAGCGATTAAATAGCGACTGAAAATATACGAATTTGTATTTCAATTCACTGAATGTCGTTTTTTTCGTCCCTAAAGCGTCGGGGCTATCTAATAATTTTATAGCAACTGATTATGTTTCATTGGTTATTAGCCGATGGTTTGGATTTCTAAAAATTGACTATGGAACTACTATCTAGCGACTGAAATTTTTGTTGCTAGGTTAATAGTAGCAGCAACCCCTTTTTTGCATTTCCAAATATTTGATCCCTCCAAATATTTTTCTTTCCCCCCAAACTTAGCCCTCTTCAAGTTTGTTCCCAAACTCCTCATGCTCTTCCCAATCTCAGACCTATAAAGACCCCCAACTCCATATCCTCCTCCAGCCACCTCGTCCTACACCCCACACCAAAAGCCGCCTCCTCCTCCGGCCGCCTCCTCCAGTCGCCTCCTCCTATCCTCTACACCAAAGCCGCCGCCTCCTCCTATCCCCAACACCAAAGCCGCCTACTCCTCGATGACGCCTCCTCACGACTCCGGCTCCTCCTCGTCGATTCCCTCCGCCGCCTCCTTGACGCCTTCGAGGTAAATTATTTAAGATTTCTTTTAAGTTCTTTTAGTTTGAAGTTTTTTCAATGTATCAATTTAAGCGCTAAAATTCTCCAGTACATTATTTTAGGGCTTGGTCTGGAATCAATAGTGAGACAAATTGAGTAGTAATATAATCTAGGGCTTGGTCTGGAATCAATTTAGGGCTTGGTCTGCATTTTGTATGATTTTTCTAAATTACTTTTTGGGAAGAATTTTATATCCATTAAAGATGCAAATGAAGTAAATTCTTTTACTGCATTGAAGTATCACAAATCTAATTCTTTTACTCTTGCCTCAGCATGGTATTCCGTACATGTTGTCTATTATTTTGCTTAAATAATTTGTCCATTGGCCACTGAATCAGAATCAATCCAAGTAGGTACTTTTAGAAATCTGTTCTTGAAATTGATCCAATTGTCTTGAGATTTAAGAACTACTGTTGCCGAAACACAATTATGGTTCAGCAACTTGATGAAAGATATCGAGAATACTACAATTTTCTACCCATGCCTGAAATAGTAACAAATCATCACATTTATTCTTGTTTAAATATGATATATTTTTGAAACTATACTGGTAAATGAAGTAAATTCTTTTATACGGTTACATGATCACTAGTTTATATATTACGACCGATGATTCATTCACGGAATGTATAATTCAAGATGACTACCATAACGCAAGCCCAAATTCATAGTAGCTTTTTGCATGTGTTTTGCAAAAATATCAAATATGTAGTACCCAAGTATTATGCTGTTCAACGCAGACCAGCCATTTTGTGCTAAGTGAATCTAATAATTTCTCCTAGTAAACACTACACCAAAACTGATAATTTGAAACATTTAGCATTTTGGATTTTGGTACAGTGTATAGGCATTCCTAGACCTTGGAACACTTGTTAATTGTTCCAAATAGCTTAAGTGTTCCTAAAATTAATTTACTTAAAATTAAATAAAATTTTATATTTTGGAACGGTGACTAAATGTCGTTGTTTATGTTCAATTACACATGCTTTGCACATGATTGATAACAAAAGTGTTCCAATTCTAGGCATAACACTCTCTCTCCCATTCTAACCTCAGACCAACTCCCCCACCCCAACCCACCCTTGCTTGCACCTCGCGTCCCCTCCCAACGTTGTTCTCTTTCCATCACCCCTTTCTCTCTAAATAATTTTTGTTCTCCTTCCAAAACTTCGACCTTATCTGCAGGATCGGGAAGTACTCGAAGTCGAATATGTACCACAAGCACTGGCTCTAGGAGATCAAGTCCAAGAATGGTGGGTCCTTCCCCAAGCACGACTCGAAGCCCGCATCTGACAAACTAGCCGATAAGTCATCGAAGTTCTATCTCGTCGACAACGTCAAGACTACTAACCATCGCAGGCCCAACCCAACCAAGCTCAGGTTAGGGCTTTTCCTTTAATATGACTAAAATTAGGTTTTTTTTAGATCTGATGTTCTAAATTAGGGTTTTTTGTTTTTGAATTTTTGTTTGGACAGGGAAAGCATCGCTCCTGGAACTGTGATAACCCTTCTGGCAAGGAGGTTCATGGGAAAGAGAGTTGTGTTCTTGAAGCAGCTTCTGTATGGATTGCTTCTTCTCACCGGTGAGATTTTGCTTGTAAAAGTTTTAGCATTTGTATGATTATGATGGAGCCTCTTCCCAGAGGTCCACGAGTAGATGACATTCTAACACAATTAGCCATAAATCAGAAAATAAATTGCAAGAATTAAGGCTGAGACTAAGAGATTGGGGAAGAACTAGGGTTTGGATTGTATTCAAATTGAAAAAGTGGAAAAAGAAAATAGAACAGATCTAAACTGGAGAAAAGTAAATGGAAACAATTGCATTTTCTCTGATGCTTCTCTCCTTTACAACCCCTCTATTTATATGGAAATATCAATATCGTTCTATATTACATTTTGTATCTGATTTCTGATAATGGCTAACCTAGCTATCCATGCTAGATGACTTGTCTAGCTGTCCTCGAGACTGGCTTGCTGACTAGATAGACTTCATTACTCTCTGCTGACTATTATATCAATACTATCACTGAAGTAGGGGTAGCTAGTAGAAGGGTTCGTATCAATCCCCACCCCTTAAATTGACCTTGTCTCAAGGCCAAGGTAAGGGTAAGTCTTTATGAATTTATCATATGGTACCCACATTGAACCATACTAGAACTGAGCTAGAACCATTGAAACTGATCGATACTGAAACTTTGAAGTCTGATACTCGAGACTACTTGATACTGGACCTTAGCTTGAGCTAACTGGAGCTTATATTCGAGTTTACTGAACTAACTAATACTGGAGATGCTACTTACTTCATAGAGACTGTCTTGAACTGGAATTGAAGAACTATAGCCACTGAGCTAAGGTACTGAACTGGGACACACTGTACTGGCATTTGCTGATGTTAAGGTCAACTGCCTTGAGACTGTGAGTGATACCACTGCCTAAATGCATTGAATCAGTGTGCACTACTACTGATACTCAGTATACACTGCCTCACTAAGCATTATACTCTCCATCAAACTGAACTGAAGCTAATTAGCAGTTAACTCTAGATACTGAATCAGCTTGGTATTGATACTTCAGAGTTATAGTGAAGTATCATTCTAATTGTACTATTTGTTCCAATTGCTTTATTCATTCACACATAGATTCCCTCTTCCCGCTCTTTGTACTTCTAATACTGGTCTAGATGGAATCATATAAGCATAAGTTGGCCTTCAGTGATTGCACAAGAGCTTCATTGTTCACAGTCCAGTAGATTAGTTGATTGCATAGAACTTCATTAACTAATCCTCACTAATCCTGGATCCCATAAGAGAACCAACACAGAGCACTTGTCACTGAAGCTTTATTCCTGGATCCCATACCCTCACTAGCTTCTCTAGTATATTATTATGGTGACTACAACAATTTTTTTTGTATCCCATGAATGGTGGAGAAAATTGCTTTATTGAAGTGTCTTCTTCCATATATTGCTTCCATCCGTACTCCCCAGTCACCAAGTAGCATGAAGAATCCATAATTCTATTAGAGATCACAACCTTCTCTACAAAAGGTCTATCAAAGACCTCAATCTTTGTTCTCACTATCTCGGACTTTACTTCCATAGATGGATTGACGTGATTTGTATCATAAGTGTAATGATATGCTTCCAGAAGAACTGACTCCAACACTATCCTACCTTCTTCCTAAATATTTTGATTTGTAGCCATCAAAGATGTGTACAAAATAGAAGCTTCATGATCTTTCTCTCATCACCTTCCATTTCTTTTCTCGTTCCTAGGCTTGAGAAATCATAAAATACATGAGATTTGAGTCCTTCCTTTATATTCTTGAACATCTCTCTGAGCTCAGTAATCTTTGGTACATCCCTATAAGCTTCAAAATGACTGTATAACTGATTCACTGCCTCCAACTGTGCAATAGCCTCCTTATACTGATGTTTTGAAGCCATAACCTGAAGCTACTCAACAACTAACACTAGCATGTTATGACGATGAAGAGCAGTAATTGTAATTGTTATATGCTTCTTTGCAAAGTCCAGTGTCTTGATGTCTCGACAAATTTCTGGAACCATGGCTCCACTTTGTCCAGTCTTTGTTTTTTGTTTTAGGTATCTTGTGCATAAGTGGTTCCACACTATATAGTGATGCTTCAATCAGGAACATATGGTTGATGTACTCCAGTGTGCTGGACTTGTCCATGGCTATGACCAACCCATCACTACAATCAACCTCTACGCTCTCCATCTTGGCTTTTAATTCAATAAAGAAATTATCATCACGATTCTCCTCTTTGGAAACAGAAGAATTTCCGATTCCATCCAATGTTGTTGTAATAACACTTCCCTTAGCCATCATATTTCTATCTTCCTTGTCTTGACTTGCTTTAGTCTATTTTCTGAACCTAAACTCGTTCCGAGCACTCATAACCCTGAAGCCAGTTTGCAGTATAACTGCAGATGATCGAAACATTGTGTATGAGTTCCTAAAAATGTATCCATGCAAGTCCTTATGCAACTTTTATGGTTGCTGCTTCCTGCCTAATCTTTTTATATATTTTATACGCCAATTTTCCTCTACAATAAGATTGTAAAAGAATACTAGTCTTCCGTAGCATGATGAACTCCTTGAGAGCCATTTGAGTTCGAATTTGTCTTTGTATAGTTCTCGCTGTGGATCATCCAATTACCTCTATCAAATACAAGCCAAAAAGATACACTGTTGTGGATACATACAAGAAATGGAGAATTCTACACAAAATCAGCCTATAGAGCGATCAAGGACAGTAAAGAAGATCGTATGCAAATATCGGTTCTACCCACCCGACTTTGAAGCATGGGAACTCCTATGGAAGTTAAACTTCCTTTGCCCCAGAGTCCTAATGTTCATATGGAGTTTGCTCACGAATTCCTTACATATGAGGGAGAATATTCACAAATGCATTCAACATTTCAACCCCTACTGCTCACTACCCAAGGTACATATCGGAACTTTGGATCATCTTTTTCTATATCGTTCCTATTTCAGGAAACATGCTAGTCCTTCTACAACATTTCCAATCCCCATCTTTGATTTTAGAGTTATCATCAATTTGATATATTGTTCTTCATTTCATGCTTCAATTGGATTTTCTAGGTAATATTTTTAGCTCTTAAGCCTTTTCATCTTTTTATACGTATTTATAACATTATTTATACTGATTTCCTAACCAAGTTATCTTGGAGTTTCACTAACTAAAAGATTTTATTTTGCTCCTGCACAAATTATCCATAAAAAAAAAACTAAGTGCATGCTTACAGTTCTGATTAATTTGCATTACACATATCATATTAGCTTGAATGCACTTTTTTTTAGTTATATTTTGATGCTTTTAGTCTAAGATTTCCAATCATGAAATTTCTAATGAAATGTCGATTTGACAAGAAATTGTTGTGTTGATGTTTGCTGCAGTTTTCTTTAATTATAATATGAGGTAGCTCTGGTCCACAAAAATTTGAAAGAAGAATCAAACAAGGTTATCTTGCCAACAATCTTTACATGGAGTTGAATGCAAAAATACAATTTTGGCTGGGGCGTTTCATAACACCCTAGCTAATATTGGTAGCTACCCAGATTACTTCCATCCACCTCTCAGAGGTAGAATGGTGTTTCATGAGACTTCCAGCGAAGGCGTTTTGTTCTGAAACGTTTGATAAACCTTGACTGACTTGAGTGTATGTTATGTTTGCTCAAATTGTTCAACTATGAAGTTCTTCGACGGAATGGATGATGATGGTAGTGAGTATACAAGCTCCTTAGTGTAGAAGCATGGAAAAAAACAAGGAAAGCCCATGCGGCTCATAACAGAAGGAGCCTCATGCGGCTCATAAGCCCTTCAGGATCCCATACGGCTCACAAACAGAAGAAACCTCATGCGGCTCCAAAAGTCCTTCATGCGGCTCGGATGGCACCACGCCACGTGGCCTCACGCTATCCGATCCGACAACTAGTCATAAAGCAGCAGCTTGAATTAATTACTCTGACGGCAGCTCTGACAAATGACAGCTCTGACATAAAAGTCGAAATAATGACTATGACATGATGGTGTGTTCCTAGGAAAAAGAAGAAAATCTTTTATAGCTGGCATGATCCACCAAATCCCAAAGCTTCCTATGCGGCTGCCACCCCTATGCGGCTGCCACCTTCATGCGGCTGCGGTTGCTCTCTTCATGGGTTGTTCTCTTCATGCGGCTGACACTCCTATGCGGCTGCGGCTGTGGTTGCCTCCTTCATGTGACTGTCTCCTTCATGCGGCTTTCTCCTTCATGCGGCAGCCACCTTCATGCGGCTGTCTCCTTCATGCGGCTGTCTCCTTCATGCGGCTGCCTCCTTCACGAGGCTGCCACCCTCATGCGGCTGCTACCTTTATGCGGCTTGGATCGTGGGGGCCACCCGTATGCGGTTTACTTAGAGACCGCACTCATGCGGCTCTGTCGGGACATCCCACTCACGACAGTTGAGACACGTGGCGGTCCTCATACGCGTGGCGATCCTCATGACAGTTGATACACGTGGCTGTCTTATTCCCTCGGAGTTGTCTGCTTGCAAATCATAACAACCAGATTTAGTGCAATCACCATAATTACTAGGATCAAATCAGATTTGTTGTAATTAAGCAAATTGAACACATGGAGGGGGATCCTAGCTTGTCATGACAAATTATGAAGATTCATTGCAATTAGCATTAATTACCCAAAGGATTTGGTGCAATCCACATTAATTGCCCAGGTTTGTACATTCAGGATGAACGGCCCAGATTGATTAATCTCCAAGTCGCCGACTTTTTGAGAGGGCAATCATTGCAAATCCTAATGATCACACCCCACTCTTATAAATAACAAGGTGCCATTCCGCTGTAAAAGAAGAGAACGGACAGAGACAGAGAGAGAGGACGAAAGAGAGCGCAGAGGAGTCTCCCCACAAGTCCAAGAGCATTTCTTCATCAGAGCCAAGGCTACGTCCGATCGTCCAAGGAGTAAGGCAGAGCTGCCGTCGCTTTCCCGAGCCTCTATCGTCACCCTCCAGAATAAAAAATAAATAATCGTACTTAGATTGCTGTACCTAGGTTTTCATTCCTAGGCTTTCTTTGCACGAGCGAGTTTGTATTGTGAGTCTAAGTTCAGTCCTCCTATAAAATTGTTCTGTACTTTTACAATCAATGGCAAACACGATGGCGACTCTGTTGGGGACTAACTTCTCCATGGCTGAGGAGTTGGTGACGCAATCGGACGCAGCCAAACTTGGCTCCATTCAACAAATGCTGGTCGTCCGGTTTGACCAGCAGGCGTTTGAAGAAATGCTCTCCGACGGGAGCGCTGGCCCGGTCCAGCGACGAGCCCGCACGAAGAAGGCCCGCAGGGAGTGGAGGCCCAAATCATTTGCTCCTTTTCAACCTCTCGAAGAAGTACTCTCTGTTGCTCAAGATGGCGTAGAAGTCTCGCAGGCGACCCCTTTTCAGACCATAGAGCACTCTGCTGTCCCCAAGTCCGGCAGAAGAAAATACTATGATGCTGGACTTGCAGGGGCAAAGAGGAACTCTATACGGTCAAAGCCGCATAAAGGCGCCAGCCGTTTGGAGAAGGCTCATGCGGCCGCAACTGCCAACCGCATGGAGAAAACTCATACAGCCACAAAAGTCAGCCGCATGCAGAAAGCCCATGCGGCCAGAACTGCCAGCCGCATGCAGACAGCCTGCACGGCCATGACTTCCAGCCGCATCCCGGAGGTTCATGCGGCCACCGCTTCTAGCCGCATACCAAAGGCTCATGCGGCCACAAAGGATAGCCGCATGCAGACAGCCTGCACGGCCACTGATCCCAGCCGCATACCATCTGTCCCATACGGCTCACGGTCAGTCTTCGACCGCCTCTCAGGCGATCCTGACCCTAGATGCCCTCATGTGCCAATCTCCATGGACTCTTTCTACTATGCACTCTTAGGTGCTAAAAGGAAGCAGTCTCGGGCAGCGCGGGCTCGGCGAGCTCAGTCGGCTGTCCCAACTTCTGACTATCAGGGCATCCCGCTGACTATTACGCGGGCCCCTAATGAAAAGTTGTATAAAACTATCCGTGTCCAGCCCCCGGCGGCCAACGAACGGGATAGTTATCAAGAATCTCCCAACAAGGATCAGGGGAAAGTACTCGTGCTACCCCCATATCAGGGAGCATGCCAACATACTCATGGGCTCAGAACTCCCGGGCCCACAAAACGGGTGACTTGTGCAACGTAATTCTTCACAAACATAAGGAAAGAGACGAAGATTTGATGTGCAGAGAGTCCTGTCAGGGACATCAATGCACCCAAGTCATTGTCAATTGCTGCTGCAACAAGGCAGCAGTACAAGAAGACCGGTGATCCGTCTTCCAACGGCTGCAACACCCAAGCTCAGAAGACGAGGTGCTTCTAGTCGCCTCCTGCAATGCTCCTCTGAAGATTCCTGGTAGCGGTAGAGGGAAGAAAACAAATGTCTCCAGTCCAAAAATCTCCACCGACGTAACCAAGAAACTCTCTTCTAAGCGGTTGTCTACCACTGCTACAGGAGGAGTTTACCAAGGTACCCGCTCAAAGACGAAATCTGCCACACTTGGAGATTCGTCATCCACATCTCTGGGAGGCACTGCAGCCGGGGGTAGCACTCCCCCAAATATCCACGATAATTCGATGTTCCAAAAAGATAATCCAGAGGAAATGATTCACCTAACAGATGCAGCCGATCCCGACGTCCCCCAGGACGTCCACAACTCTCAAGATGAGGCGAGCTCTGAAGCTGGGGGTATCACTCCTTCTGAGTCCGAACCAGAGGAGAACATTCCCACGTACCCTGACGATTTCTCTGTACAAGGGTATGACTCAGAGGGCACATCCTCCACCGTTCTTTCCATCTCTCCTCACGTGAGGACGGTGTTCATGACAGATAGCAACCAAGATGGTTCCAGTGATCGCCAACGCATCGACACTCTGGAGGCCATACTGTATGCCTTGGTCAAGTCCGTGGACAAGATCACAACGGCCTTTCCAACTCTGCAAGAAAGAACGCCTGGCCAAACAAGCTTAGGTTCCACGGTCAATGTTGACTCGAACTCAGCTGCACCAAACCCGGGTGATAATCCTCCTGCAATATCGACTCCCACCGCTGCAGACGAGGCCAAGAAGGCAAGGAGAGAGGTCCAGGAGCTCGGGCTATGTTCCACGCCCGAGAAAACTGCCAAGACCTCAGGATACGACAACCGTATCATGCTGCGTGGAGAATGTTTCCTTTCCACCAAGATATAAACCATTCAACATCAATTCGTATGATGGGAAGACATCTGCAAGCAGGTACATCACCTACTTCGAAGTCACAACTGACCATCTGTCTCATGACGACGCCATCCTTATACGGTTGTTCATCGGGGCATTGGAGGGGGTCGCCTTCGACTGGTACCACAACTTGTCGGACAACTGCATTCATTCCTTCGTCGACTTCAAACGTATGTTCCTGGAGAGGATCTACGAAGTAGGACAAAACATGACAATGTCCACCCTCATGGACGTTGTCCAGGGAGAAAAGGAGCTGACAAGAAACTACATCGAGCAATTTTGCCAGACCGCGATGAAGTTGCCTTCCGGTAACCCTGATTCCTCTTTAATTAAAATTTGGAAAAAGAGGCTGCTTCCCACGATCACCCTCTGGATGGGCGAAAGTCAGTTTAAGGATTGGAAGACTTTCATTATCAGCGCCACTAGCACAGAAGACAAATTGAAGAAAGCTCGCCAATTGAGATTATACGTCTCAGAAGGAGAGGACAAGGGCAAACGCCCTAGCACCAACAACAACAACGGTGGTAACCCCTCCAACAATCGAGACAACAAGGGCAAACAGGCTATGGTGGCCGACACAGTGCCGAAGCCTGAACTGAAGACAGTAGAGAAGCAGTGGCCTCAGATGACCTATTCCTTCGAGGACGGCCATGTCTGTAGAAGCATGGAAAATACTAAAGAAATTGACTCATGCGGCCAAGAAAGACCCATGCGGCTCAGAAAACGCATGCGGCTCATGGAGTCATACGGCATAAGGAGCTATGCGGCCGGAGGCATTCCATGCGGTTCAGAAGACATGTGGCGTGACAGTGCTCCCCTCCGATCCATGCTGCATTAATTGCTTTGACGGCTGACCCCTCTGAAAAGTTGACAGACCTGACACCAAAGCAGGTAATTATGACTCTGTCATGATGATGAATCTCTAGGGAAGAGAAAGAAATCTCTGACACGATCCCCCGAGAGCAACAAAATGCCACGTGGCCCTGCCACGTGGGTGTGCTTATGCTGCTCGAAGTGAAGACTTTCCATGCGGTTCAGAGTGAAGCTGTCCCATGCGGCTCGAGTGGAATCATCCCTATGCGGCTCAAGAAGATTATGCCCATGCGGCTCAAGCAGACACACCATTATGCGGTTCATGCGGCTCATCATATGGTTCAGAAGTCTGAAGGAGGGGGCCACTGCCCAGACAGCCCTGACACGTGTCCCAAGTCTTATGCGGCCCAAAATTCATGCGGTCCAAATCTCATGCGGCCCAATCTGCATGCGCAATCAGTGACCATTGGCTCTCAGGACACGTGTCCTCAGCCGATCAATCTCCCAGATTTATGGCAATCCAAGATCGGGTCGAATCCCAGTGATCTGGGGCACATGGCAGGAGAATAAATTTGATTTATTCGCAGATATTAGAGAATCATTATAAGGAAGATTTATGCCAATCAGCATTAATTGCTAATGGGGATTTGGTGTAATCTACCCTTAATGGTTCTGATTCGTCACAATCAGAAACGAACGGCCTGGATTGATCAATCCCCAGGCCACCGCCATCTCCAAGAGCTAATCATTGGCAACCCTAGTGATCACATCCCACTATTATAAATAGCAAGGTGCCATTCCCTTGTAATAGAGATATAGAGAGATATACAAAAGAAAAAAACCAGAGAAGAATACGTATACACAGAGAGACTTCCCCTATAGTCAGAGAGAGAATATACACAGAGAGAGAGAAGCCAGGAGAGCAATCAGAGAGAGAGCAAGAAGGCATTTCTTCGTCAACGAACAAGCAGATCTTCCCCGAGTCAAGGCTGCGTACCGATCGTCCAAGGAGTAAGGCAGAGCGGCCGTCGCTTTCCCGAGCCTCTATCGTCACCTCCCAGAATCTAAAATAAACAATCATACTTAGACTGCTGTACCTAGGTTTTCGTCCCTAGGCTTTCTTTGTACGAGCGAGTTTTTATTGTGAGTCTAAGTTCAGTCCTCCGATAATTGTTCTGTACTTTTACAATCAATGGCAAACACGATGGCGACTCTGCTGGGGACTAACTTCTCCACGGCTGAGGAGTTGGTGACGCAATCGGACGCAGCCAAACTTGGCTCTACACAACAGAAGATGGTCGTACGCTTCGACCAACAGGCGTTCGAAGAGATGCTCTCTGAAGGTAGCACTGGCCCGGTCTAGAAGCGCACCCGCACCATAAAGGCTCGCAAAGAGTGGAGGCCAAAATCATTTGCTCCTCCGCAAGCCCTTGATGGGGTGCTCTCTATTGCTCAAGATGGCGAGAAAGACTCCCCTGCGGCCCCACTTCAGACCGTAGACAACTCTGCTGTCCCCAAGTCCGGCAAAAGAAAACACTATAAAGCTGGACTTGCAGGGGCAAAGAGGAACTCTACGCGATCCGAGCCGCAGAAGAGTATTAGCCGCAGGGAGAAAGCCCATGCGGCTACAACCGCCGACCGCATAAAGAAAACTCATGCGGCCACATCTGTCAGCCGCATAACTTATGCGGCTACAGTTGCCAACCGCACGGATGAGACTCATGCGACTATTAAAGTCAATCGCTTGCAGAAAACCCATCCGGCCACAGATGCCAACCGCATGCGGTCAGCCTGCACGGTCGTGACTCCTAACCGCATAAAGACTCATCCTACAACAAAAGACAGCCGCATGCAGACAGCCTGCACGGTACCCAATGCTAGCCGCATAGCATCCGTCCCACACTTCTCTCGATCAGTCTTCGATCGGCTTTCATGCGGTCCTGACTCTGATCATTCTCTGGATGATAATCCAGACTCTGTGGTATTCGACTTAGACTCCTCCTATTACGCACCCACAAGTGCTAAAAGAAGGAAGTCTAGGGCAGCGCGGGCTCATCAAGTCCAGACGACTGCCCCAACCTCTGACTATCGGGGCGTCCCGCTGATTATCACGCGGGCCTCTGATGGGAAGTTGTATAAAATCACTCAAGTCCAGCCCCCGGCGGCAAACAGACAAAGTGGTTCCTCTGACCTGCGTGAGGTTATCCTCCACAAACGCAAGGAAAGAGAAGGAGCTTCGGGGTGTAAAGAGCCCTCATACGGACATCAATGTACCCAGATCATCGTCAACTGCTGTTACAGCAACGCGGCAGTGACGAAAGACCGGCCATCCGTCTTCCAAAGACTACATCACCCGAGCTCAGAAGACAAGGCACCTCCTGTTGTCTCCTGCAAGTCCGCACAGAAAGTTCTCGCCAAGGGAAGAGGGAAGAAAACAAGCATCTCCAGCCCAAAGGTGTCAACTACTGCAGCTAAAAAACCATCGTCTAAAGGGTTATCCTCCACTGGAGTATTTCAACACACCCGTTCGAAGATAAAAACTGCTGCGGTAGGAAGTTCGTCGTCTGCAACATTGGGGGTCGTCGGAACTGGGGGTAGCACTCCTCCAAACATCCACGACAATCCGACATTCCAGGAATACGGACTGGAGGAAGCAAATCCTCCAACGGATACAACAGATACCGACGTCCCCAAGAACATCCTAGACGAAGCAAGCTCCGAAGCCGGGGGTAGTGTTCCTTCCGAGTCTGAACCTGAAGAGAACATCCCCACATATCCTGATGATTTCTCGATGCACAGGTACGACTCGGAGGGTACATCCTCCACCACTCCTTCCGTCACTCCTCATGTGAAGACGGTGTTCATGACAGACAGCAATCAAGGCGGTTCCGGTGATCGCCAGCGCATCGACACTTTGGAGGCCATATTGCACGCCTTGGTCAAGTCTGTAGACGAGATCAAAGCGGCGCTTCCTAATCTGCAGGGGGTGACACCTGGCCAGACAAGCACGGGTCCCCCAATCAACGTAGATTCAAATTCGGCGGCACCGAACCCGGGCAATAATCCTTCCGAAGTAACGGCTCCGACTGCGACAGATGAGACCCGAGAAGTAAGGAGAGAAGTTCAAGAGCTTCGAGCCATGTTCCACGCCAGAGAAAACTCTCAAGACTTCAGAATACGGCAACCATATCCTGCTGAATGGAGGGATGTTCCATTCCCACCAAGATATAAGCCGTTCAATATCAACCCCTATGATGGCAAGACCTCAGCAAGTCGGTACATCACTTACTTCGAGGTCACTACCGACCATCTGCCCCATGATGACGCTATCCTGACACGGTTATTCATTGGGGCATTGGAAGGAGTCGCCTTCGATTGGTACCGCAACCTGCCGGACAATTGCATCCATTCCTTCGCTGGCTTCAAACGCCTGTTCTTGGAGAGGTTCTATGAGGTAGGACAGGACGTCACGATGTCTACCCTCATGGACGTCATTCAAGGAGAGAAAGAGCTGACGAGGAATTACATTGAGCGGTTTCGTCAAACCGCAATGAAGTTACCATCTGGCAATCCGGACTCCTCCTTGATCGAAATTTGCCAAAAGAGACTACTTCCAACAATTAGTCTCTGGATGGGCGAGAGTCAATTCAAGGACTGGAAGGCTTTTATCATTAGTGCTACAAGTGTCGAAGAACGATTAAAGAAGGCTCGCCAACTGGGATTACATATCTCAGAGGGAGAGAACAAGAGCAAGCGTCCCAGCACCACCAACGACAATGGGGGTAGCCCCTCCAACAACCGGAACAACAGAGACAAGCAGGCTATGGTGGCCAATACAGCCCAGAAGCCTGAGTCGCAACCTGCGGACAAACAATGGCCTCAAATCACTTACTCTTTTGAAGACGGTCACGTCAAGCCTATCTTGGACATGCTCATACAAGGAGATAGGATTCAGCTTCCTCCACCAAGACGGGAGCCTCGGCCGGCTGATCTGGAGAACCCAAAGTTCTGCCATTACTACCGCTACGTCCACCATGCTACGCACGACTGCTACCAACTGAAATGATATATCCAAAACCTCATCGATTCGAACGCTCTGGCCATCGATTTCGAGGAGGTAACCGTGGCAGCTAACATGGTGTCCGTACAATTTGGCAGCTTCCCTCCAACAGAGACCCAGGACGGGGTTATACCCATCCCTCTGGCAACGATAGAGATTGCTAATCTCCCGCCTGCTCAAGCTGCTGGTCTAGTACCCCTCACCACCTCACGAGGGGAAATCATGTGGGTCCATCCGGACCTAGTCCACGAGGTAACTCAGTCCACTCTATCTTCTAAAAAAAAAGTGGAAAAGTCAGATCCTGCCGTACCACCTCAGCAGATGAAGAGGAAGTCACGGCCGTTATTACTCGATCCGGAGCACAATCTCAACCTGTGGCTGAAAACTCGACTGATGATCATCCGCCCATTACCATGGATGCTCCGGGACCGGCTCAGCCTTCGACGACCGACAAGCCTAGGCCGAAGGAGACTCGCTTCGACAAATCCCTCCGAAAGGAAACATCTCAGGGGCTGGAGAGGCCCTACAACTTCGACATCTTGGCACAATTGGCCAATACACCGGCCAAATGGTCCTTATATGAACTCCTGAGGCTCTCAAAGGATGTCCACACAGCTTTGAGCGATGCACTTCAAAATGCCAACGCGTACCTGGCTCAGGTCAACCTCACGGGAGAAAATCAGCCCGCAGACCTCCAAGACAGTGCCTGTACGGGAGCAATGCCCAACATCGTCTTCACTCCACAAGACATGCTCATCAAGACTAATCTACACGATCGTCCATTATACTACACAGGCTACATCGGCGACATAAAGGTGGACCGGATGCACATTGACCCTGGGTCTTCCATAAGCATCATTCCAAAAGGACTACCGCATCATCTTCGCATTCCGATGCATCGCCTGACCCCTACAAACACCGCCATCAGTGGGTTCAATTCGGGCAGGAGCTACCCAATCGGGAAGATCCGTCTGAAATGTCAGATTGGCGATCTCCAATCAGAAGTCACTTGCTACGTCATAGATGCCGACACTTCATACAACATCCTTTTGGGGCGCCCTTGGATACACGATTACATGATCGTGCCTTCCACGCTACACCAATACTTCAAATATGTCGACAAGCACGGCTTCGTGAGGACAGAATTTGCTGACATCGATCCCTTCAAAGGGGTCGAATCTTATTACTCGGACTCCTGCCTATACGAAAAGTCGAAGAGGCACCTTGAAGGAGGAAATGAACAAACTGATGTTGAAGCAACCACGGGATCAGAAGAACCTCTGACAATCCACCTCCAGGCTCGCAAGCCAGGCAATTCCGTACCCCTTACGGCCACGCTGCGTAAGGACGCGATCAGCCTCTCGGCACAGGAAGAGCAGTTGAGAATCCGGCTGCCAAGGTCCGGCCAGGTACCGAGACCCACGATAGGGCCACTTACCATCAGATTGCCGAGAGTCGGTCAATCCCAAACAGAGAAGCTCAATCCCTCCGATAGACCTCTGACGATACGCCTGCCTAAGAAAGGTCGTCACCCCGATGCGAGGTCTGACACTTCAAGCGAACCAGCCACCCCTCGCTCCACATCAAGTACCAGACTGGGGGTTGATAGTCTACCGACAACCCCACGCTCCGCTCCGTCAGTTGAACCTCTGAAGATCAAGCTGACTAGGACGCCCTCTCAATCTTCATTCACACAGGGGTAGCTGAAGAGAAACCAGAGCTAGCCAAGTATGTGGCTGCCCACACTGACGCTCCCTCCGCAGATGATGTAATCCCTCTAGAAAAGATACCTTACTTCATCAATAAAGGGTTATCTTTGAACTACACCGAGCTCAATAAGCTATGTACAATGTATGCTATGGAACATGGTATAGGCACTCACCTACATACACAGGTGACAAATGTGTACACCACTATCCAACTTACTCCAGTAGAAGACGCTTACCGAATAATCGAGGGAGGGGACCACCCAATCATCTTCGGCCGGACGAACAACCCGCATCCCCTCGCCATGGAAGAAGTCGACTTCGGGTCAGATGCTGGAAGACTGCCTCTGTATCTCTATAGCCCTCAATCCAAATATCTCATGCAGAAACAGGGGTATGATCTAGAGACAACGCCAGGACTGAACTACGGCACTGGACGACGATTACCTTTGAAGACACCAGCCCCGACGGGAAAACCACGAAACTACTATAACAAAACCCGATGCGGTTTAGGGTATATAACACCTACTACGACCCCTGAAAGCTCAGATGAAGAATGCGACTGGCAGTCACATTCAACCGGATCACCGACTTCCGACTCAGATACCAGCATCGAAGATGTGTTCAGACAAGTCATGTCAGTCAACATGGCATTCACCGACGCTTATAAGGAAGACGAAGACATCCCCGAAATCCTTGAGCTAGAGCCATGGGCCCAGCAATTAGACGCACAATGGGAAAAGCGGTTCGAACTGAGAGAACCTCCTACTGAAGATGAGGTCATACAAGTGGATCTCGGCAGTGAATCTTCTCCAAAACCGATCTTTATCAGTAAAAGCCTAACTGATGAAGAACGAGAGTCGCTGTTAGAACTTGTCAGAGAATACATTGATGTGTTCGCCTGGAGCTATGAAGATATGCCGGGGTTAAATCCTGATATCGCTCTCCACAAACTCAATATACGGCCAGATGCAAAGCCAGTCAAGCAGCAACAACGACGCTTCCGCCCAGGCGTCATGGACGCGATCGAAGCCGAAGTCAACAAGCTAATAACCAGCGGCTTCATTCGTGAAGAGCAACATCCTGATTGGGTCGCCAATATAGTACCCGTCCTCAAGAAGAATGGGAAGATTCGAATCTGCATCGACTTCCGCAACCTGAACGAGGCATGCCCCAAAGATGAATTTCCCCTTTCTATCACAGACATCATGATCGACAATACATGCGGCTTTGAACGTATGTCATTCATGGATGGATTTTCGGGGTACAATCAAATCAAGATGTCTCCCGACGACGAAAAGTATACCTCATTCCGAACCCCGATTAGCACATACTGCTACACAGTCATGCCATTCGGTCTAAAGAATACTGGCGCTACATATCAGCGAGCCATGAGTATCATTTTCAGAGAACATTTGTGCAAGACAGTGGAATGCTATGTCGACGACATCGCCGTCAAGAGTCGCCGTAAGGAAGATCATCTGCAAGACCTGAGAACGGTGTTCAACTTAATGCGAGCCCACAATCTGAAGATGAACCCTACGAAATCGTTCTTGGGCGTATCCAACGGGAAGTTCTTGGGCTTCATCATCACTGCACGGGGTATCCATGTAGACCCCGAGAAAACGAGGGCAATCATGGAGATGGGCCCCCCCGAGAAATCTCTGTGAACTTAGAGGCCTCCAAGGGAGGCTAGCTTATATCAGGAGGTTCATTTCCAACCTCTCCGGGCGATGCCGACCGTTCACCCACCTCATGAAGAAGGGAGTCTCATTCGTATGGGACGAGAAATGCCAGCGCGCTTTCGATGACATCAAAGAATATTTATCAAATCCTCCAGTCCTGGTGGCCCCGGCCCTTGGAAAACCATTCCTGCTCTATGTACGAGCAATGGAACACTCCCTTGGTGCCCTGCTGGCACAAAACAATGACGCAGGCCACGAGCAGGCCATTTACTATCTCAGCCGAATGATGGTCGGGCCCGAACACCGATACACCGCTGTGGAGAAAGAATGCCTCGTCCTGGTATTCGCCATTCAAAAGACGCGGTACTATGTCACGGGGCAAACCATACATATGATCTCACGAATCAACCCTCTCAGGGTCCTCATGACCAAACCTTGGGCACTCAGCTCCCGCCTCGCTACATGGGCGATATTGCTGTCCCCCTATCATATGATCTTCGTCCCGCAGAAGGCTGTCAAAGGTCAAGCCCTGGCAGACTTTTTGGCGGCCCATCCAGGATCGGAATCATCCAGAATACATAAAGAAATCCCAGATGAGGTCGCCGATTAAAATACAACCACCCACGATAACATATGGCGGATGTTCTTCGATGGCGCTTCAAGAACTGGACCCAAGGGAAACATCGTCGTCGGAGTCGGAGTAGTATTGGTCTCTCCTACCGGGCTAGTGAACAATCGTGCCTACTCTCTCACGGAACCCTGCTCTAACAACGTGGCCGAGTACAACGCTTTGGTCATTGGCCTCCAACTCGCAAGAGAACTGGGGGTAGAATATCTTGAAGCATACGGCGATTCGCAATTAATCGTCAACCAGATTCGGGGGACGTACGAAGTCCGCCATGAAGACATGATCCCCTACCACCAAATAGCGATCAACATTATCTCATCATTCGAGGGATTCTTCATCGAACACGTCCCCAGACTCCAAAATATCGAAGCTGATGCCCTAGCAGGCCTGGCTGCTTCCCTAGCAGTGCCAAACCACTCTCATCATTCGGTCGATGTAATCGGCCATGAGCTGGTCTGCCCCAAGAACAACGTTCAAGCCATGGCGAGTTATTCTGCTCAGATGATCGACGGAGCGCCAGACTGGAGACAACCATTCATAGACTTCGTGGTCTACGACATCCTGTCCGAGAACCCGAAGGAGGCTACTTCTATCAGACGGCGTTCTCTCAGATTCTTCTACGATACAGAGACGAAAATGCTGTATCGCCGCTCCTACGACGGATTACTACTTCGGTGCTTGTCGAACGCAGAAGCCAAAGAAGCTGTACGAGAGGCTCATGACGGTGTCTGCGGGGCCCATCAGCCTGGCCCTAAGCTGCAAGACCGCCTTCGCCGGATGGGCTACTACTGGCCCACGATGGTGGCTGATGCAATAGATTATGCCCAAAAATGCAAGGCCTGTCAAGTCCACGCAGACTTCATTCACCAACCATCCGAATTTCTACATCCGACAGTGGCGTCCTGGCCATTCGAAGCATGGGGAATGGATATCATTGGTCCAATCACCCCACCTTCCTCCCGAGGACATCGCTTCATACTTGCGATCACTGATTACTTCTCAAAGTGGACAGAGGCTGTCCCACTCGCCGAAGTCAAGACTTCAAACGTAATCAGCTTCCTGAAGCACCACGTTATCTACCGCTTTGGACTGCCCCGAAGGATCATCCATGATAATGGTCCGCAGTTTATAAGCCACACATTCTACCGATTCTGCGACAAACACCGCATTCAGAATGTTGCTTCGACACCATACAACCCGGCAGCAAACGGGTTAGCAGAGACATTCAACAAAACAATCATCAAACTCCTCAAGAAATTTGTCTCCTCCAACAAACGCGACTGGAACGAGAAGCTCGGTGAGTGCTTATGGGCTTATCGCACCACGGTTCGAACAGCCACCGGGAATACACCATTCTCTCTGGTGTACGGGAGTGAGGCAGTTCTCCCATTAGAGACTCAGATTCCCTCACTCCGAGTCGCCCTCACTTATCAATTGACAAAGGATGATAACTACCGACGTCGACTACAAGAGTTAGAGGCCTTAGATGAAAAACGCCTCCTAGCCCAGCAAAGGATCAAATTATACCAAGCACGCATCTCAGGAGCCTTCAACAAAAAGGTCAAAGTCAGAACATTCCAAGTGGGCGATCTTGTTTTGGCAGTCAGGATGCCAATGGTCATGACTCACAAGACCACCGGCAAGTTCCAGCCAAAATGGGAAGGCCCATTTATCATCGAGGCCGTGTTCTCCAATGGTGCTTACCGCCTCGCCAAGCAGAACGGAGACTTGCTCATGTTGCCCGTCAACGGCAAGTTCCTGAAGAAATACTATGTTTAAACAACATTTTCCAGAGTTTCGAGTTATGTGCCCGCTGGTACCTCTGAACTCAACCCCCTAATTTTCCAACTTATCGAGTCACGTACCCTCTTGTACCGCTGAACTCATACCCCAAATTCCCAAGTCATGTACCTGCTAGTACCTCTGAACTTACACTTTGATTCCAACATTTACAGATTTTCGAGTCACGTACCCGCGTGTACCGCTGAACTCATGCCCTTCTTCCATAAAGATATCCCAAATTTCCAAGTCATGTACCTGCTGGTACCTCTGAACTTACACTTTGATTCCAACATTCATGGATTGTCGAGTCATGTACCCGCTAGTACCAATGAACTCACCCCATAATTTTCCAGATCTTCGAGTCATGTACCCGCTGGTACCGCTGAACTCACACTCACCATTCTCCAGATTCTCGAGTCATGTACCCGATGGTGCCTCTGAACTCACATCCTGGTCACTCTTTCAGGTAGAAAGTTATGTATGATCATACCGCTGAACTTTCTTCCTACAAGAGATCCTCCCTCATGATCTAATACCTGCACTCCCAGTGCACAACAAAGGTAACGGATCCACAAATTTCCGAGACGACCATGTCCTCATTACCTCTGAGTCGTCCCATTTCCGCCAAAAACAAATCACCCCTACATAGAATTTCCATGTCCTCATTACCTCTGAGTTATTCTACGTACCCCCCTTCATTGAGCCCACTCATGTCATGTCCTTATTACCTCTGAATGGGAAGGCTCCGTCGAAGAAACCTTCATACTTGCCATGTCCTCATTACCTCTGAGTAAGTATGATGATCCCCTTTCGACCTATTACCTGTACCCACAACCGGAGTACGCCAAGGGTAATGGGTCCACAAATGTCCTCTGTTGACCACAAATGTCCTCTGTTGACCACAAATGTCCTCTGTTGACCGCAAATGTCCTCTGTTGACCACAAATGTCCTCTGTTGACCACCAATACCCTCCGTCGAGTTCGCTCCTGCCATGTACTCATTACCTCTGAGTAGGAAGGCTCTACGATTCAAAAAACTTTCCTACTTACCATGTCCTCGTTACCTCTGAGCAAGTATGTCAGTTCTCTTTCATCCTATTACCCGTATCCTAAACCAGGGTATGCCAAGGGTAATAGGCCCACAAATATCCTCAGCTAAATTTCTTAACACAAACCTATCACCTCATCATGCCCCAGGAGCCCAGCTGCTCTACGGCAATTCTACGTGGCAAATGATGACGTGGCTAGAGGCCATGCGGTTGAAAGTCTCCTGTGGCTGAATCACCTATGCGACTGAATAATTCATGCGGCTAGAACTCTTATGCGGTCGGGATTGTATATGTGGCTAATACGGCCATGCTTCTTTTTCAAAGTATTTCAATTTTACAAATTGAAAACTTTGAAGGGGGTCCTGTAGAAGCATGGAAAATACTAAAGAAATTGACTCATGCGGCCAAGAAAGACCCATGCGGCTCAGAAAATGCATGCGGCTCAGGGAGTCATGCGGCATAAGGAGCTATGCGGCCGGAGGCATTCCATGCGGTTCAGAAGACATGTGGCGTGACAGTGCTCCCCTCCGATCCATGCTGCATTAATTGCTTTGACAGCTGACCCCTCTGAAAAGTTGACAGACCTGACACCAAAGCAGGTAATTATGACTCAGTTATGATGATGAATCTCTAGGGAAGAGAAAGAAATCTCTGACACGATCTCCCGAGAGCAACAAAATGCCACGTGGCCCTGCCACGTGGGTGTGCTTATACGGCTCGAAGTGAAGACTTCCCATGCGGTTCAGAGTGAAGCTGTCCCATGCGGCTCGAGTGGAATCATCCCTATGCGGCTCAAGAAGATTATGCCCATGCGGCTCAAGCAGACACACCATTATGCGGTTCATGCGGCTCATCATATGGTTCAGAAGTCTGAAGGAGGGGGCCACTGCCCAGACAGCCCTGACACGTGTCCCAAGTCTTATGCGGCCCAAAATTCATGCAGCCCAAATCTCATGCGGCCCAATCTGCATGCGCAATCAGTGACCATTGGCTCTCAGGACACGTGTCCTCAGCCGATCAATCTCCCAGATTTATGGCAATCCAAGATCGGGTCGAATCCCAGTGATCTGGGGCACGTGGCAGGAGAATAAATTTGATTTATTCGCAGATATTAGAGAATCATTATAAGGAAGATTTATGCCAATCAGTATTAATTGCTAATGGGAATTTGGTGTAATCTACCCTTAATGGTTCTGATTCGTCACAATCAGAAACGAACGGCCTGGATTGATCAATCCCCAGGCCGCCGCCATCTCCAAGAGCTAATCATTGGCAACCCTAGTGATCACATCCCACTATTATAAATAGCAAGGTGCCATTCCCTTGTAATAGAGATATAGAGAGATATACAAAAGAAAAAAAAACCAGAGAAGAATACATATACACAGAGAGACTTCCCCCATAGTCAGAGAGAGAATATACACAGAGAGAGAGAAGCCAGGAGAGCAATCAGAGAGAGAGCAAGAAGGCATTTCTTCGTCAACGAACAAGCAGATCTTCCCCGAGTCAAGGCTGCGTACCGATCGTCCAAGGAGTAAGGCAGAGCGGCCGTCGCTTTCCCGAGCCTCTATCGTCACCCCCCAGAATCTAAAATAAACAATCGTACTTAGACTGCTGTACCTAGGTTTTCGTCCCTAGGCTTTCTTTGTACGAGCGAGTTTGTATTGTGAGTCTAAGTTCAGTCCTCCGATAATTGTTCTGTACTTTTACAATCAATGGCAAACAATGTCAAGCCCATCTTGGACATGCTCATACAAGGAGGTCGAATTCAGCTCCCTCCTCCAAGGCGTGAACCTCGTCCTACGAAAATGGAGAGCCCCAAGTACTGCCACTATCATCGCTATGTCCACCATGCTACACATGACTGCTACCAACTGAAGCGATACATCCAGCATCTTATCGATTCTAAGGCCTTGGCCATCGATTTCGAAGAGGTGACCGTAGCAGCCAACATGGTATCAGTATAATTCGGCAGCTTCCCTCCGACAAAGACTCAAGATGGAGTAGTCCCCGTCCCCAGAGCAAGGATGGAGATCGCTAACCTTCTACCTCCCCGAAATCAAGATGCTGGCCTGGTGCCCCTTACCACATCACGAGGGAAGGTATGTGGGTCCATCCGGATTTGGTACCTGAAGTGACTCAATCCGCTCCTCCCTCCACCAGCAAGAAGAAAAGTAGGAAAAGTCAAATCATGCCGTACAATCTCGGCAGAGGTCGAAGAAGCTACTGCTGTTGTTACCCGCTCCGACGCACAAACCCAACCTCCACCGGGTAACTCGGCTGAAGACCATCAGCCAACAGCTGCTGATGCTCCAGGACCTTCGCAGCCTTCGACGACCGACAAGCCAAGGCCGAAGAAGACTCGCTTCGACAAACCGCTCCGAAGAGAGACGCCTCATGGGCTGGAGAGGCCCTACAACTTCGACATCTTGGCGCAATTGGCTAACACATCGGCCAAATTATTGCTATACGAGCTCCTGAGGCTCTCCATAGATATTCGTATCGTACTGAGCGAGGCACTCCAGAACGCCGACGCATATCTGGCTCAGTCGAATCTCACTGGGGAAAGCTCGCCTGCAGATCTCTAGGACAGCGCTTACACGGGTTCAATGCCGAACATTGTCTTCACTCCGCAGGATATGCTTATCAAGACCAACCTGCACAATCGCCCTCTGTATTATACTGGATACATTGGCGATATCAAGGTGGATCGGATGTATATTGATCTTGGTTCTTCCATAAGCATCATCCCGAAGAGCCTACTACACCATCTGCGCATCCCAATGCATCGTTTGACGCTGACAAGCACCGCCATTATCGGTTTCAATTCAGGCAGAAGCTACCCGATCGGAAAGATTCGCTTGAAGTGCCAAATCGGCGACCTTCAGTCAGAAGTGACCTGTTATCATAGATGCGGACACTTCTTACAACATTCTTCTGGGGCATCCGTGGATACACGACTACATGATCGTGCCCTCCATACTGCACCAGTGCTTCAAGTACGTCGACAAGCATGGCTTCGTAAGGACATAATTTGCCGACATCGATCCCTTCAAAGGGGTCGAATCCTACTACTCAGATTCATGCTTGTACGAGAAGTCGAAAAAGCACCTTACTGAAGGAGATACTCAAGATCAAACTGAGGCAGCAACTGGATCAGAAGAACCTCTGACGATCCACCTCCAAGCCCGCAAACCTGGCATAACTGTACCCCTTACAGCCACTCTGCGTAAGGACGCAATTAGCCTCTCTGCACAGGAGGAACAGATGATAATCCGACTGCCAAAGTCTGGCCAAGCACCAAGATCCGTGACAGAGCCACTATCAATCAGGCTGCCTAAAGCTAGCCAGCAACAAACAGAGGAGTTCAATCCCTCTGTCAGGCCTATGACAATTCGTCTTCCTAGAATGAATCGACAGCCGAATGCTAAGCCGAGGACAGCTAGCCAGCCAACAAATCCCCGCCCAGCACCGAGCACCAAGCTGGGGGTGGCTAGTATGCCAACGACTCCACGTCCTGCTCTACCCATGGAGCCCCTGATGATTAAGCTGTCCAAGTTATCCTCCCAGTCCTCATTGACAGAAGGGGTGGTTGAAGAAGAGCCAGGGCTGGCCAAGTATGTGGCTGCTTACACTGATGTTCCAACCGCAGATGATGTAATCCCACTAGAAAATATACCTTATTTCATCAATAAAGGGCTATCTTTGAACTACCTCGAGCTTAATAAGCTTTGTACAATGTATGCTATGGAACACGGTATAGGCACCCACCTGCACACACAGGTGACAAATATCTACGCCACGAACCAACTCACTCCAGTAGAAGATGCTTACCGCATAATCGAGGGAGAGGATCATCCAATCATCTTCGGCCGGAAGAATGATCCCCAACCTTTTAGGGTAGAAGAAGTTGATCTCGAACCCGACACCGGGAGACTGCCCCTTTATCTGTATAGTTCCCAATCCAAGTACCTCATACAAAAACAAGGGTATAATCTGGAAACTACACCAGGCTTAAACTACGTCACTGGACGGCGGTTACCTTTACAATCGCCGGTCCCAGCTGGAAAACCACGAGACTATTACAACAAAACCAGAGGTAGACTAGGTTATGTTACACCGTCAACAACCCCTGATAGTTAAGATGAGGAATGCGACTGGCATTCACACTCAACCGGATCACCAACTTTCGATTCTGATGTCAGCATCGGGGACGTATTCAGGCAAGTCTTGTCCGTCAATATGGCATTTGTCGATGCCTACGAAGAAGATGAAGACATTCCTGAACTTCTTAAGTTAGAGCTGTAGACACAACGACTGGATGCGCAATGAGAGAAGCGGTTCGAACAAAGAAAGCCTCCCACCGAGGATGAGTTTGTGCAAGTTGATCTCGGTGATGAGTCCTCTCCAAAGCCTATCTTCGTCAACAAGAGTCTGACAGATGAAGAGCGAAATGCTACTACAGCTTATCAGAGAATACATCGACGTGTTCGCTTGGAGCTACGAAGACATGCCAGGACTGAATCCCGAGGTTGCACTTCACAAACTCAACATCTATCTGGACGTAAAATCAGTCAAGTAATAGCAACGACGGTTCCGCCCCGACGTCATGAGTGCCATTGAAGCTGAGGTCAACAAACTTATAGCCAGCGGCTTCATCCGCGAGGAACAACATCCCGACTGGGTCGCCAACATAGTACCAGTCCTCAAGAAGAATGGAAAGATTCGAATCTGTATTAACTTTCGCAATCTGAATGACGCATGTCCTAAGGATGAGTTCCCCCTTCCTATCACAGATATCATGATTGACAACACCTGCGGTTTTGAGCGTATGTCATTCATGGATGGTTTCTCGGGGTACAACCAAATCAAGATGTTCCCTGATAACGAAAAGCATACATCATTTTGAACACCAATTGGCACATATTGCTACACAGTCATGCCTTTCGGTTTAAGGAACGCTGGCGCTACCTATCAAAGAGCTATGAGCATTATCTTTAGAGACCACCTACGCAAGACAGTAGAATGCTACATCGACCACATTGTCGTCAAAAGCCGCTCTAAGGCAGATCATCTGCATGATCTGAGGACAGTGTTCAACTTGATACGAGCGCACAATTTGAAAATGAATCCCACGAAATCCTTCTTGGGCGTATCCAGCGGGAAGTTCTTGGGTTTCATCATTACTTCCCAGGGTATCCATATAGACCCTGAGAAGACGAAGGCAATCATGGAGATGGGTCCCCCGAGAAACCTCCGTAAACTCCGATGCCTTCAAGGAAGGCTGGCCTACATAAGGAGGTTTATCTCTAACCTCTCCGGACGATGTCAACCATTTACCCACCTCATGAAGAAGAGCATTTTATTCGTATGGGATGAAGAATGCCAGTGCACCTTCGATAGTATCAAAGAATATCTAATGAACCCTCCAGTCTTGGTAGCCCCGGTTGCTGGAAGGCCATTCCTGCTCTATGTAAGAGCGATGGAACATTCTCTCGGTGCTCTACTAGCACAAAACAACGATACAGGCCATGAGCAGGCTATATATTACCTCAGCCAAATGATGATGGGGCCGAAATACCAATATACTGCCATCGAAAATGAGTACCTTGCTCTGGTTTTCGCCATTCAGAAGACGCGACACTACGTTACGGGACAAACCATCCATGTCATATCAAGAGTCAACCCCCTCAGGGTTCTCATGACCAAGCCAGGTGCACTCAGCTCTCGCCTCGCTACCGGGGCAATTTTATTGTCTCCCTACCACATGATCTTCGTCCCGCAGAAGGCTGTTAATGGTCAAGCTCTGGCAGACTTTTTAGCAGCTCATCCAGGTTCGGAGTCAACCAGAATAGACGAAGAAATTCCAGATGAGGTTGCCAATTCAAATGTGGCCTCTCACGATACTGTATGGCGAATGTTCTTCGACGGCGCTTCTAGAACTGGGCCCAAGGGCAATATCGTCGCTGGAGTCGGAGTGGGGCTGATTTCTCTCTCCGGGATGATGATCAATCGGGCTTACTCCCTCATGGAGTCCTGCTCAAACAATGTGGCCGAGTATAACGCCTTGGTCATTGGCCTCCGACTTGCAAAGGAGCTGGGGGTCGAGTACCTTGAAGCATATGGCGACTCACAACTAATAGTTAACCAGATCAGGGGTTCATACGAAGTGTGTCATGAAGACATGATCCCCTATCACCAAATAGCGATCGACATCATCTCATCCTTGGAAGGGTTCTTCATAGAACATGTTCCCAGGTTCTAGAACATTGAAGCTGATGCCCTAGCAGGCCTGGCCGCTTCCCTAGCAGTACCAAGTCATGCTCATCATCTGGTTGACATCATAGGCCGTGAGTTGGTCTGTCCCAGGAATAATGTTCAATGTGTTGAGAGTTACTCCGCTCGGACAGTCGACGAAGCACCAGACTGGAGACAACCATTCATCGACTTCGTAGTCTACGACATCCTGCCAGAGAATCCGAAGGAAGCCACTTCTATCAGAAGACGTTCCCTCAGATTCTTCTACGATATAGAGACGAAAATGCTATATCGGCGATCATACGATGGATTACTGCTTCGATGTCTGTAAATACAGAATCCAAAGAAGCCGTGTGTGAAGCTCATGATGGCATCTGTGGGGCCCATAAGCCCGGTCCAAAATTACAAGATCGCCTTCGCCGAATGGGCTATTACTGGCCCACGATGGTTGCAGATGTAATAGACTATGCACGAAAATGTAAAGCTTGTCAAGTCCACGCAGATTTCATCCACCAGCCATCCGAGTTTTTACATCCGACGGTGGCATCTTGGCCATTCGAGGCATGGGGAATGGACATCATTGGTCCAATCACTCCGCCTTCGTCCCAAGGACATCGCTTTATACTCGCAATCACAGACTACTTCTCCAAATAGGCGGAGGCTATTCCGTTGGCAGAAGTCAAGACTTAAAATATGATCAGCTTCCTCAAGCATTACGTCATTTATCGTTTTGGACTGCCCCGAAGGATCATCCACGACAATGGTCCGCAGTTCGCAAGCCACGCCTTCTATCGGTTTTGCGACAAACACCGAATCCAAAATATTACTTCAACACCATACAACCCGACGGCTAATGGTCTAGCTGAAGCGTTCAATAAAACAATCATCAAGCTTCTCAAAAAGTTCGTGTCATCAAACAAACGCGACTGGAATAAAAAGCTTGGCGAATGCTTGTGGGCGTACCGCACTACAGTACGGACGACCACTGGGAACACACCATTCTCTCTGGTATACGGAAGTGAGGCAATTCTCCCACTGGAAACTCAAATCCCCTCGCTCCGCGTCGCCCTCACCTATCGGTTGACAACAGATGATAATCACCATCGCCGACTACAAGAGTTGGAGCTCTAGACGAGAAGCGCCTGTTAGCGCAACAACGAATCGAGCTGTACCAAGCCCGTATCTCCGAAGCCTTCAACAAGAAGGTTAAAATCAGAACATTCCAAGTGGACGATCTCGTTCTGGCAGTTCGAAGGTCGATGGTTATGACTCACAAAACCGCCGACAAGTTCCAGCCAAAGTGGGAAGGCCCGTTCATCATCGATGCTGTATTCTCCAATGGAGCTTACCGTCTCGCAAAACAAAATGGAGACTTGCTCATGTTGCCCATCAACGGCAAGTACCTAAAGAAGTATTACATCTGAAACGACATCTGCCAGGGTGTTGAGTTATGTGCCCTGTGGTACCGCTGAATTCACACCCCAACTACAAATCTGCCAAAGTGATGAGTTATGTGCCCTGTGGTACCTCTGAATTCACACCCTACCTACAAATCTGCCAAAGTGATGAGTTATGTGCCCTGTGGTACCGCTGAATTCACACCCCGACTACAAATCTGCCAAAGTGATGAGTTATGTGCCCTGTGGTATCGCTGAACTCACATTCCGAATCCAAATTTCCTAGAATGACGAGTTACGTACCCTCGGGTACCGTTGAACTCACATTCTGAACCTACATATCCCAGATTGATGAGTTATGTACCCCCTGGTAACGCTGAACCCACATTCCGACTCCAAATCTCCCAGATTGTTGAGTTATGTACCCGTAAGTACCGCTGAACTCACACTCTGGTCACTACAGATAAATCTATATCGTATCTTTTAGGTAGTAAGTCATGTATGATCATACCTCTGAACTTTTCTCCTAAAAGAACTTCCTCCTTATGATCCAATACCCGCACTTTCAGTGCACAAAAAGGGTAACAGATCCATAAATTCTACGAAACAACCACGTCGATGTTACCTCTGAGCTGTTTCCTTTTCATCAAAAACAAACCGCCCCTCACATAGAACTTCCACGTCCTCATTACCTCTGAGTCGTTCTATGTACCCTTCATGGAGCCCCCTCCTGCCATGTCCTTATTACCTCTGAGTGGGAAGGCTCCATCGAAGAAACCCTCATATTTATCATGTCCTCATTACCTCTGAGTAAGTATGCTGGTTCTCTCTCGACTTATTATCCGTACCAAAAAAAAAACCCCCAGGGTACGCCAAGGACAATAAGTCCACAAAAAGTCTTCCATTAGGGCAACTACTACAAGCAAAGAATAGAGAGAATGTATTCTGTTCATTCAAAATCAGTTACATTCACATGACTACATCTCATGAGCAAGCCAGAAAAGTTCTCTATCATTTTATTCAGACAAGAAGGAAGAAGATTACATTGATGTCCAAAAGAAGCAAAACACAAACTGCAGCTAAAGACATACAGAAATACCAAGACAAAAGATGGACATTTATGAGAGCCTACGAATCCTAGTTATGGGGGCGCATATACCAGTCCCTCAACTATTTTTCATATGAAGGATCTACTTGAGCAAAATCCTCGTCCGGAGCAGGAGGGTCAGAACTCCCGATACTATCGCCGTCAGACTGGGGCTCCTCCTTTACAGCAACTTCAATAGGCGCCAGCCCTCCTTTCTGTTCCTCCGTTTTTGGTATTACCTCCTCCTTAACGAGCAGTGACTCTTGTTTGAAAGGAGGTACCAGCTCTTCCTTCATAAAGATCTCAGCCTTCGACAGTGATGCTACAAGAATCAAAGATAAAAAGAAACAAAGTTAGAAGATGGCCAGAGCCTCATGCGGCCCAATCCAGACGAGCTTATGCGGTCCTGTTTAAGGGGGGCTTCATGCGGTTCGATTCAGAGAGACTTATGCGGCTCTGTACGACGGGTCATTATAAGGTTCAGTTTATGACGTGTCTATGCGGCTACTAGACGAACACCCATGCGGCTCGAACATGGGGTATACTCCCATGCGGCTCGGACATAGGGTATACCCCTATGCGGCTCAGACGTGGGGCATATATGCGGCCCATACAATTTGAACAGTCCGATGAAGAGGAGGGATGCATTAAAGGCTTGTGCATAAAGCATGCAACAGAGCCGTCTTTACTAGGGTTTCGAAGTATACGATATTCCCAAACCCTTACCAGCAATGGTGGGGTGAATGTCGGGGTGGACTTCGGGCACCGTGGCTGATGAAGAAGCCACTCCCTTACCCTTCGCTGCGGCTTTGGAAGACTTGTGGGCCATTGTTGATTGATGGACGGAGAAAGGAAGACGAAGACAGCAACTTAGGGCAAGAAGAGTTGAAGACGAGAGAAAGTAAAGAAGTCTTCCTGTTCCACAAACCCTCTTATTTATAGGCAGACAAAAGAGGGGCTCATGAACCGACGGACGCTTCGATCCTCATGCTGTATAAAGAACAGAATCGACTCTTCGGGCATCGAGGCAAATCTGAATATTTAAAATTGACCCTTGGGATCCTGCCCCAAAAAACGACTTTAAATCCGAGAGCAAATCAAGGGCAATAAATGAGATGCATACGTCGCAGGGAGACGTGGCAGGGAGCCTATGCGGCCAGACAGTCCATGCGGCTAGAAAGTCCATGCGGCTAGGAAGTCCATGCGGTCAGAATATCCTATGCGGCCAGAAAAGCTTATATATAGCCATGCTTCTTATTCAAAGTATTTTAATTTTACAAATTGAAAACTTTGAAGGGGGTCTTGTAGAAGCATGGAAAAAGATAACAAAAGCCTATACGGCTCATAACAGAAGGAGCCTCATGCGGCTCATAAGTCCTTCAGGATCCCATACGGCTCACAAACAGAAGAAATCTCATACGGCTCCAAAAGTCCTTTATGCGGCTCGGATGGCTCCACGCCACGTGGCCTCACGCTGTCCGATCCGACAACTGGTCATAAAGTAGCAGCTTGAATTAATTACTCTGACGGTAGCTCTGACAAATGACAGCTCTGACATAAAAGTCAAAATGATGACTCTGACATGATGGCGTGTTCCTAGGGAAAAGAAGAAAATCTTTTATAGCTGGCATGATCCGCCAAATCCTAAAGCTTCCTATGCGGCTGCCACCCCTATGCGGCTGCCCTCTTCATGCGGCTGCCACCTTCATGCGGCTGTCTCTTTCATGCGGCTGTCTCCTTCATGCGGCGGCCACCTTCATGCGGCTGCCACCTTCATGCGGCTGCCTCCTTCATGCGGCTGCCTCTTTCATGAGACTGCCACCCTCATGCGACTGCTACCTTCATGCGGCTAGTATCTTGGAGGCCACCCGTATGCGATTCACTTAGAGACCGCACTCATGCGGCTCTGTCGGGACATCCCACTCACGACAGTTGAGACACGTGGCGGTCCTCATATACGTGGCAATCCTCATGACAGTTGAGACACGTGGCTGCCTTATCCCCTCGGAGTTATGACTGCTCGCAAATTATAACAACCAGATTTAGTACAATCACCATAATTACTCGAATCAAATCAGATTTGTTGTAATTAAGCAAATTGAACACGTGGCGGGGGATCCAAGCTTGTCATGACAAATTATGAAGATTCATTGCAATCAGCATTAATTACCCATAGGATTTGGTACAATCCACATTAATTGCCCAGGGTTGTTACATTCAGGATGAACGGCCCAAATTGATTAATCCCCAAGCCGCCGACTTTTCGAGAGGGCAATCATTGCAAACCCTAATGATCACACACCACTCTTATAAATAGCAAGGTGCCATTCCCTTGCAAAAGAAGAGAAACGGACAGAGACAGGGAGAGAGAGGACGAAAGAGAGTGCAGAAGGGTCTCCCCACAAGTCCAAGAGCATTTCTTCATCAGAGCCAAGGCTACGTCCGATCGTCCAAGGAGTAAGGCAGAGCTGCTGTCGCTTTTCCGAGCCTCTATCGTCACCTCCAGAATTAAAAATAAACAATCGTACTTAGATTGCTGTACCTTGGTTTTCATTTCTAGGATTTCTTTGTACGAGCGAGTTTGTATTGTGAGTCTAATTCAGTCCTTCTATAAAATTATTCTGTACTTTTACAATCAATGGCAAACACTTAGCTCGTTTCCTTTTTTTTGCATTGTCGTAACTCTCCCCTTACTTTCAATATTTCCCATGTATTGAATCATCATCAATTTTGTTACAGATCTCAGAAATGAAGATGAGTTCGATTAGAAGCACGAGAGCGAAAGGTATTTGGAGAACAAAAAGCATGTCAGAAAGCAGCATGCTCATTCCCGTAACACTGTTTCTATCACTATTATATTGAAAGGAAATGCCCGATTGCCGATTCCTGTGGGTGATGAGCTAATTTTTGTTTCTCCAGCCATTGGATCTTTTGTGACTTGGCCTAAAGATCTTGTTATTTATCCTGGTTTTAAGCCTGCAACACAAGTAATATTACATATTTCCTCTTCTCGTATTATCCCTTTGTTTTATTTTACAATAAATTTTGCTTGCACATAATTTTAGTATTAAAAATGCATTAATTTATTCATCTTAAATATAGAAATTGAGAGGACCACAACAATCAGTGCCATCGAGCCACCAAAAATTGATATATTCTCTTATTCGGTATGTGGAAACCTCGACAACATGAGTGCATATCCACATGGATTCTGGAGTAGTGTCCCCTTATTCATCGGAAGATTTACAACAATTTGCTAGTATGGAAGAAATATTTGTTCAAATAATTATTGCTTACATGAGGTGTGATCGATTTTTAGCTTAGCAATGCTTTTATTTTCAAAAGTATTTGACGTGTAGTATATTAGTTATGTGTCCCGAATAATCTCTTTATAGATTTTTGTATGGTATGTTGCAAAGGTCAAATTTAGAAAATAAGTATAGACTTGTTGAACCTGGAGTAATTGCTGAAGCACGAAAAACTTCACTTAGAGCTCGTGAGTTGGCCATGAGAATGGAAGTTTGCAACAAAGGTGAAATGATAGTATTTCCATACAATACGAAGTAAGTTTTCTTCTTGTCAGTTTACTTTATAGTTTTGAGTACCAGCAATTTAATTTGTTTTTTGCTCATGATTTGGCCATGACTACTTTTTTATTTTGATACTTATATATGTAACCGTTGTTTTGGGTTTTTACTTTTATTTTGTGTGGTTTGACTTTGTTATATGTATATAACTATCACTGGATGTTGGTTGTTGCCGATCCATATGCTCAAAGTATCCAATTTTTTCATCCGCTTGGTCTTGATCCGCGTGATGACTTAATGTAATAACTACTAAATAATATTAATACTATTGTCATTTTTTTTTTCATACATTTGTACTAACATCATATAATTGTACAAGTATAAAAAAAAGAAAAAAAAAAGAGAAGAAGAAATTTTTTTTATAAACAAATAAGTAAACAAATATATATATATATATATATATATATATATATTTCATAATTAGATGACCATAATTTCAAATTTATATTCAATAGGAACTTTTCACTTTGGACACCCATATAATTTTAAGTTTTGGAAGGGGAATTAGTGTAAAATTTTACCCATGGAAAAGCAAAACAATTGGACCCATGGATTTTTCTTTCGTATGACTCAACTCAATGGGAAGGAAGAGCTGGCTTCATCTTCTCCTTCCCAAGTTCCCATGAGCCATTTGGCCATGCAAGAGAGAAAACCCAACAACTCCTATTCCCTTTCCCTCCTCTATTTATTCCTTCCCCCTTTCAATTCTCTCCACACTACTACTACTCTACTCTTACTGCTGCTACTGTGCTACTGCTGCTGCTGCGCCCGGACCCGAGCCCGCCGCCGCGCCCGACGCCGGCCACCCCCGCCACCTCCAGCACCATCTCCATTTCCATCTCCTCTTCTTCAAATTAGGTATAATTCCAAAAATCCCTCCCAATTTTCTCCAAAATACTAGACCTAGAATTATTTCCTAGAAATAATTATATATATAATTGTTGATATCTAATTTAGGGTTGGAATTGGGAAAGAAACAGGAAAACCTAGGTCATCCTCGACAAAGGCAAGTCCTCCTACCTTTTTCCTCTTGAAATTTTGTTTTCAAATTTTCTTGAGTTTATATATATATTAGTTATAATTCTGAATTTATAAAAATTTCTGATAAATCCAATATTATGAGAACGAAATATGGGCTTTAGGCATAAAATTTTGTAGAAATCTACTTATGAATACAAACGATGTTTGTATGTATGGATTAGACACCAAGGTATAGAACTCAACATACACGAACACATATATATATAACCTAATGAGTTTTTTTTTTTGCAATGTATATAAAATTCTAATTTATTAAGAAAATTATATTAATTAGTATTGATTCTGAAATTTATAAATTCCATGATTACTTGACTCTATGAAAATGAAATTCATGCCTATAAATCCGAATCAATGCACGAGTATGCTGACATAACATAAGGACACGGGAATGGACACCTTGTTATAAATTGTATATGAATATACATGGACAAATAGATACTTAGACACAACACAAATAGATATTGGAAAACACGAAGTATATATATATGTATATATATAAACTGCGCACAAGTAATGGTCACAACTCAAATAGATATTTGGACACAACATGGTGTATATATATGTATGATGAGTTGGACACAAGTGTTGGACACAACACAAAGTGATACTCTAAATAAACATGTACCTTGATGCGATATGTGGACACAACACACGAAGTTTTATGGACATTTATAAATCTTAGTGCCACTTGGGAACACAACCAATATGCAATTCATCTTTATTATTAAATCTATACCTAGGACTCAACTTTCCTTAGTATGAATTCTACAAATTATGGGTTAATTTCAATATATGGGATTGGTAAATTGTCGATTCATCCTAGTACTTTAATTCTGTCCAAATTAGAAATTTCACTAAATTAACATATTTAAATCTAATTTTACATTCCCAAGAAGTTAAAATATGACACTTAATAAGCATGAGTATGAATATAAATTGGATACTTGAATAATAGTGTAAAACACCATACACTTGAAGGTTTCAATCTTAAACTTTCTTTGCCTACCGAAAGGCTCATATACGAATATATCTAGTAAGTATAAGTTTGATGAAAATTTAAATTTAAATTGATATTATATCAGTTATGTCCACTTTATAAAATATACCCAAATGACATACATTAACTTGATTAATTCAATAAACTAAGTTTTACAAGTGTCCATATATCAAGGTACCTTACATCTAACAAAATTTTAATTCTTTAAACTCTTTTCATATTCCAAACCAATGACACAAAGAGTATAAAAATTTAATTGTAGATTATGACACTTGGAAGCAAGTTTTGATATGATTTATGTTACTAACGATTCTATTTTTGAATTTATGCAATAAATTAGCAAGCTGCAATAACCAGGAAACTTGCTTATTTGCTTAAATTGCTTGCCAAGGTAATAAGCTTCAAAAGCACTCTTTTATTATTTTTTTGTGAGTTTCCGGTGTTGAGAGTTGCTCCACCGAAGGGGTCGGCGAACCCGAATTATTAACTGCGTGGTTTCCGGTGTTGAGGGTTGCTCCACCGAAGGGGTCGGCGAGCCCGGATTTCATATATATATATATTATGATCTCTTGTAAAATTTCGGGGTCTCCAAATACAAAGGAGATTCTGCCGAATTTTTTCGGAAATTTCAAGAGATAGATTAATTCTCGACATTTCCAAGAAATTTGGATGATTTTATAAAGCTTTAGAGAATATTTAGGATATGTATAAGACACGTATCATAAGTTGAATTAAAACTCCTTATATTCCACTTGGTAGTTTAAATCCAAATACTATTTCGGAAAAGTTGATTTCTAAATATCACTCAAGTAGACATCTTACATAATGCATTTTAGCCTCCTTAGATAAATAAATTCCTTATTTATGATTGTAAAATATATACATTTAGAAATCATAGGAAGCATTGGGAGGGGAGAACAACCCGAATATCACCTTTACAGCTCCGCAACATAATAAACAAAGACTGATCAGTACACTAGCTCATTCGTAGGGCCATACGAATTGAGTATGTGAGGCTTAGCTCACTTGGCCCATGAGAGGCAGGGCCGGATTTTAATAATCTGAGCCATCCATTTAGCCCGTGAGAGGCAGGGCCGGATTTAATTCCGTACCATCCAATAATTGCACCTCTTCGACAGTAACATCGATTTGGTGATTTTCTGGGTTCAAGAGAGACTCAGTACATTTAAGCCCCAGAGAGGCAGGGCCGGATTCTAAGCACCGCGCCACCAAGTCATAACCTGATCCCAGGTATACGGGATTGTTGTCGGAAAAAGCTGATTAGGAAAGTATTCGGAAGGGTTGTTCTCAAAATAGCATTTTCATATGTTATAATGCATATTTAGTGTTATGTAATAAGTAGGAATAATTAATATTGAGATATGCAATTTACTCTCATGAAAGTAAAACTAATCTCCAAACTTTCAAGACTTATCATTTATTATTTACTCTCACTTATTATTTCTATCATTTATTTATCTTCCTTGACCGAGGACTTGCTTGTCGTTTCTAAACGACCTAGTAATTGTTCACTAGGTGAGGACGACGTTCCGGAAAATCCAATACCCCTGGATGATGATGAATAGACGATCTGCGAGAATTTCTGGAGAAGGCAACCGAAAGTCGATAGCTAGTCTGATGTATAACATTTTGTTGTAACAAAAATTTAGAATTATTGTACCTTTAGAAATACTTTTGATGTAAATATAATTAAAGTTGTACTTATGAAAGTGATCTGTTCTTGTATTTTTCCATTCTGCTGATTACGGGCGACAATCGCGAATTTGGCGCGTAGCCTGGAAATGTGTTCTTTGACGTCACCATTGTATTTGGGATACGGGACGTGACACGTCTTTTTGTTGGTGGCCCATGCAGGTCAGCAAAGAATGGAAAATTCAGGACAGGTATAGGTCTAGGTATAAAGTAAAAACATAAATTAAGAACCTATATGTAAAACCCTGAATTACAATTTTACGATAGATATCCTTAAAGAAGGTGATATCAAAATTGGTAGCATTTTACAAATTATTATTATTTTTACTATCTAAACCCTTTATTTTGATTTTATTTAAAGGTATACTAACCTAAAAGTTCTTGATATAGATCATGTCCCGATTTGTACCATTTGCAAGATTGGGAAACCACAGCCATAGTCTGGACGAGTATTACGAGTTTGTGAAGAAGATGTGGAAAGTGGCACCTAAAGGAATGATAGAAGCTTATGGAGTCCACTACGAGCTGAAGCACCCAGTAGTTACAGATATAGTGGATGAAAGGGTGGAATACTACAACGTAGTAAATTATTTTGTACTTATTAAGGCCCAACCGTCTGGAGAACCAGGGTCCAAACACAATGGCACCCTGGAAGAGTGGATGACAACCTACCCTGATGCCAAAATCATCAACATAAGAAAAATGTGGATATGAGTGACTGAATGTGTAAAATTGTAAAAATTATGAATAGCAAGAATGTGAAGCCTGACCTATGTATTATTCTGAAAATAAATAAAGTATGTGTGACTTTATATTCTTGCCCCTGTACTTCCAATTATGGTTTAATTAAAAGGAATATTGTGTATGTAGGTATGGACCTTTTCCTTCCAAGCTTGCCATGGGATGGAAGCGACCGTACCCTATATGGGTACCAGCAACACGTGAGGGAGCTTTGGAAAGTACCAGACTGGTATGATATACCAGTCTATGAAGTATACTATGGAGTAATGAACCCTGTCATCCGAGACATTGAAAACGGTGCTGAAGTAGACCACGAAAGGCAGGTCTACTGCATATATATTCGAAACCCCGGACATCTGTACATAGACCCTATACTTGAAGGGTACAAGGGAACACTAGATGACTTCCAGGAGTTACATCCTGAAGTAACAATCCTTAGTTATGAACGAACCCTTATATGTAGGTAACTAGAAATTAGGGGTTCTATAAGGGTTGTTTTCTTCTCTGCTATATAATATAGCAGATATGTATGTATGATGACCTGGAAGTAAGGAAAGTCTGTAAAAAGTTATGTAAAAGTATGTAAGACCCAGCAGCATGTTTGTATAATATCTCAATAAAATATGCTTGCTTTCTAAGTGTGATTTCTTATGAATCATATCTCTCTATTACTAAGCCATGCATTACAAAGGACATTTTATTCAAAATTTTTTTTTTCAGGAAAATGTCTGATCAGATTCAGTCGCACGCTTCATCATTTCAAGGCCAAACCGAACCCTCTATCTCAGATATGTACCGACTATTTCAACAAGTTTTGGAATCAAACAGTCAACATGCAAATGCGGCACATGCCACTACCGCTCAAGTACTAGATCAAATGCGGGCAACAAGCTCCAAGGATAAGACAATAGCTGATTTTAGGGATCTTAGGCCACCTAAATTTCGCGGGACAGAGAACCCGATAGGGGCAGGACAGTGGATCAGGACCATAGAAGGATTACTAAAGGCGGCCAAGATTAGGCCTGAAGATATGGTTTCTACAGTCCGCATTCAGTTGGAGGATGTTGCTGAACATTGGTGGAGTGCGGAGCACCCTGAAGAGTCTGACAATATAGTACCTTGGGGAGAATTCAAGAAGAAATTCGAAGAAAGGTTCTTTCCAAAGTCAGCCAGAATGGAGCTCGAAAGGCAATTTATTCATCTGAAGCAGGGGAGGCTCACCGTTGATGAATATACTGCTGAATTCTTCAGGCTAAGCCGTTTTGCCTCATATATGGTAGCTGATGAGGAAACAAAGGTGTCAAGATTTCTGGAAGGATTAGGAGGACATTTAAAAAGTAAGGTTGCAGCCTATCGGTGTCAAACATATTCTAAAATAACCGAAGCTGCCCGAAATCAGGAAAGGATGTTAAAGGAAGAACAACCGTTCCGGCCTCAAGCTCAGAAGAGGGCTCTGGAGTCGGAAGCACCATCCTCCAGGAGTCAGTGGCAAGGACCATATAAACGACCCCAAGTTGATAGTTCGGACGGACCCCTCATTTGCAATTATTGTCACAAGCCTGGACATTTAAAAAGGAACTGTAGAAAGTTGTTGGAATTATGCCTAAGATGTGGTTCGGCTAACCACCAAACTAGTCAATGTCTACCACAATCAACCACCGGGCCAGTAATCCAAAATTTAGGACAAGGAGCACGGCAAGAGTTCCGAGGGAATCAGGGTAAGTTGATGCTTCCAGGAAATGGTCCTCGACCCATGCTCCAAGCACCTGTACATCAGGCCATGATAACCTATGTGCAACAAAGATCACCACTCGCATCCCAAGCCCATCAATACCAACAAGTGCAGAAGGCTAGACAAAACTAGGCTGGAAAGAAGAAGAAGAAGAAACACGGGCAAGCATTCATGCTGGATACTGAAGAAGCTGAGATTGCAGGCGAAGTGGTAACAGGTACTATATTAGTTTCATCATATCCAGCATCTGTTTTATTTGATTCAGGAGCCACACACTCCTTTATATCTGCTAGTTTTATATCCCAACGGGAAATTGAATCACAACCCCTGGCTAGGAATCTAAATATTCTTACAGGCAATGGCATGGTAAAGGTTAGCCATGTTTGCAACGCCTGCCCAGTAAAATTAGGTGGTGGAGCTTTTCGGGTACGACTATTGGTCTTTCCAATGAACAATTATGATATAGTACTTGGAATGGATTGGCTAACCAGGACATCGGCCAATATAGATTGTGGAAAAGGAAGAATTTTATTTCAACTCCCAAATAAGAAAACATATGAATTTAATCGAAACCAGAAAGAATTTGATGCTGGAGAATTGGAGAAACTCGAACTGCCAATTCGAGGAAAATTCCAAGAACTGGAGGAAAAACAATTCCCAAAAGTTGTAAAAGATTATAAGGATGTTTTTCCAGAAGATCTACCAGGATTACCCCCGGATAGAGCAGTAGAATTCTCTATCAATTTAATACCTGGGGCAGCACCGATAGCTAAAAAGATATATCCCATGAACAAGGAAGAGTTAGCAGAGCTTAACAAACAAATAAAAGAATTATTATCAAAGGGATTCATACAACCAAGTGCCTCACCCTGGGGTGCGCCAGTATTATTCGTAAAGAAGAAGGATGGAACTTTACGACTGGTAATAAATTACAGAGCCTTGAATGAGGTAACAATCAAAAATAAATATCCTTTACCCCGTATTGATGAGTTATTTGATCAACTAGGAGAGGCCAAGGTGTTCTCAAAGATTGATTTAAGATCTGGATATCATCAAGTAAAAGTCAAGAAGGAAGATATCCAGAAGACAGCATTTAGAACTCGTTATAGGCATTACGAATTCTTAGTTATGCCATTCGGGTTAACAAATGCTCCTGCTATATTCATAGATTTAATGAATTGAATATTCTATCAATATTTGGATAAATTCGTGATTGTATTCATTGATGATATCCTTATATATTCAAAGAATGAAGAAGAACATGAAGAGCATCTGAGAATAGTACTACAGACTTTGAGAGAAGAACGGTTATACGCCAAATTGAGCAAATATGAGTTTTGGCTGGACCATATATCCTTTCTAGGTCATATTATCAGTGGTGAAGGGATTTCAATAGATCCAAAGAAAGTAGAAGATGTTAAATCTTGGCCAACACCAAAGTCTGTAGCAGAAATTTGAAGCTTCTTAGGTTTAGCCGGGTACTATAGACGCTTCGTGGAAAATTTCTCAAAAATCGCGGAGCCTTTAACTCGGCTGACCCGAAAAGAAGAAAAATTCAATTGGACGGAGAAATGCCAAGCAGCTTTTGAAGAATTAAAGGAAAGGCTGATTTCAGCACCTGTATTAGCATTACCGTCAGGATCGGGTGGATATGAGATATACAGTGATGCCTCAGGCAAGGGGCTAGGTTGTGTGCTAATGCAGCACGGGAAAGTTATAGCCTATGCTTCTCGACAATTAAAACAACATGAGAAAAATTACCCGACTCATGATTTGGAACTTGCAGCTGTCGTATTTACACTCAAATTATGGAGACATTACCTGTATGGAGAAAGGATTAAGATTTATACGGATCATAAAAGTTTAAAGTATGTATTTACCCAAAAAGAGATCAATATGCGACAAAAAAGGTGGCTAGAGTTATTTAAAGACTTTGATATGACAATAGAATATCATCCTGGTAAAGCAAATAAGGTCGCAGATGCACTGAGCAGAAAGCCAACAGCATTCTTTATGAACACCCCAAAAGAAATCCTAGAGGATTTGAGAAAAATGGGAATTGAAGTAATATGTCCTACAGCAGAAGGAGTATGGGAAAATTTACAAGTACAATCCTCCTTAGGAGATAGAATCAAGGAAGCCCAACAAGGTGATGCAAAACTTCAGAAAATTTGGAAACAAACAGAAGAAGGGCTACAAACCGGGATAAGGAAACATCCAAACGGATCATTAAGATTCGGAGATAGATTGTGCGTACCCGGTGGAGAATTACGGGCAGAAGTTATGTCAGAAGCTCATAACTCGCAATATTCTATCCACCCGGGCAGTACTAAGATGTACCAGGATTTGAGACAAAATTTCTGGTGGCATGGCATGAAAAGAGAAATTGCTAGGTTTGTGTCTAAATACCTCGTCTGTCAACAAGTGAAAGCGGAACACCAGAGGACAGCAGGACTTCTTCAACCTTTGCCCATACCGGAATGGAAATGGGAGCATCTTACAATGGATTTCGTGACAGGACTACCTAAGACCCAGAAGGATAATAATGCTATCTGGGTTATCGTTGATAGACTCACTAAAACGGCTCGATTTCTACCTTTTCGAGTTGGACAGTCAACAGAAACACTGGCAGAAATGTATATGAAACAGATTGTCAGTCAACACGGAGTACCAATAAGTATAGTATCCGATAGAGACACCAGGTTTACTTCACATTTCTGGAAAAGTCTACAGGAAAATCTTGGTACTCGGCTAAAGTTCAGCTCTGCTTACCATCCTCAAACAGATGGCCAGTCCGAACGGACAATTCAAACTTTGGAAGACATGCTAAGGGCCTGCACATTAGATTTTAGAGGATCATGGGATGACCACCTACATTTGGTAGAATTCTCTTATAACAACAGTTACCATGATAGTATCAAAGTTGCACCTTTTGAAGCCTTGTATGGAAGAAAATACAGATCTCCAGTATATTGGACAGATGTAGGAGAGAGACAATTGTTAGGTCCAGAACTGGTGACACAGACAGTGGACAAGGTCAAATCAATAAGAAGTCACCTACAAGCTGCACAAGATAGACAAAAGATGTGGGTTGACAAACATCGAAGGATGTTGGAGTTTCAACCCGGTGATCATGTGTTCTTAAAGATTTCACCAGCAAAGGGAACAATTAGATTCGGTACACGAGGGAAACTGAGTCCGAGATATATTGGGCCATTTGATGTACTAGAAAGAATTGGGAGAGTATCTTACAAACTAGCTCTTCCACCAACTCTAGAAGGAGTACATGATGTGTTCCATGTATCTCAACTCCGAAGATATGTATCGGATCCGAGTCATGTATTGAATCATTCAGAGATTACTGTTGGTCCAACTCTACGGATAGAGCAGAAACCTGTCGGAATCTTGGACCGAAGAGATAAGATTCTTCGAAATCGGGTCATTCCGTTAGTTCGTGTAGCTTGAAGTAAGGATTCTCCTGGAGATTCAACCTAGGAAAAAGAAGAAGATATGCGGAGGCAGTATCCATATCTGTTCTCTGAGCCAGGTCAGTAATTGCATTTATATATACTATTTAAATTTCGGGGACGAAATTTCTTTAAGGAGGGTAGAGTGTAATAACTACTAAATAATATTAATACTATTGTCATTTTTTTTTCATACATTTGTACTAACATCATATAATTGTACAAGTATAAAAAAAAGAAAAAAAAAAGAGAAGAAGAAATTTTTTTATAAACAAATAAGTAAACAAATATATATATATATATATATATATATATATATATATATATATATATATATATATATGCATATATATTTCATAATTAGATGACCATAATTTCAAATTTATATTCAATAGGAACTTTTCACTTTGGACACCCATATAATTTTAAGTTTTGGAAGGGGGATTAGTGTAAAATTTTACCCATGGAAAAGCAAAACAATTGGACCCATGGATTTTTCTTTCGTATGACTCAACTCAATGGGAAGGAAGAGCTGGCTTCATCTTCTCCTTCCCAAGTTCCCATGAGCCATTTGGCCATGCAAGAGAGAAAACCCAACAACTCCCATTCCCTTTCCCTCCTCTATTTATTCCTTCCCCCTTTCAATTCTCTCCACACTACTACTACTCTACTCTTACTGCTGCTACTGTGCTACTGCTGCTGCTGCGCCCGGACCCGAGCCCGCCGCCGCGCCCGACGCCGGCCACCCCCGCCACCTCCAGCACCATCTCCATTTCCATCTCCTCTTCTTCAAATTAGGTATAATTCCAAAAATCCCTCCCAATTTTCTCCAAAATACTAGACCTAGAATTATTTCCTAGAAATAATTATATATATAATTGTTGATATCTAATTTAGGGTTGGAATTGGGAAAGAAACAGGAAAACTTAGGTCATCCTCGACAAAGGCAAGTCCTCCTACCTTTTTCCTCTTGAAATTTTGTTTTCAAATTTTCTTGAGTTTATATATATATTAGTTATAATTCTGAATTTATAAAAATTTCTGATAAATCCAATATTATGAGAACGAAATATGGGCTTTAGGCATAAAATTTTGTAGAAATCTACTTATGAATACAAACGATGTTTGTATGTATGGATTAGACACCAAGGTATAGAACTCAACATACACGAACACATATATATATATAACCTAATGAGTTTTTTTTTTCAATGTATATAAAATTCTAATTTATTAAGAAAATTATATTAATTAGTATTGATTCTGAAATTTATAAATTCCATGATTACTTGACTCTATGAAAATGAAATTCATGCCTATAAATCCGAATCAATGCACGAGTATGCTGACATAACATAAGGACACGGGAATGGACACCTTGTTATAAATTGTATATGAATATACATGGACAAATAGATACTTAGACACAACACAAATAGATATTGGAAAACACGAAGTATATATATATGTATATATATAAACTGCGCACAAGTAATGGTCACAACTCAAATAGATATTTGGACACAACATGGTGTATATATATATGTATGATGAGTTGGACACAAGTGTTGGACACAACACAAAGTGATACTCTAAATAAACATGTACCTTGATGCGATATGTGGACACAACACACAAAGTTTTATGGACATTTATAAATCTTAGTGCCACTTGGGAACACAACCAATATGCAATTCATCTTTATTATTAAATCTATACCTAGGACTCACTTTCCTTAGTATGAATTCTACAAATTATGGGTTAATTTCAATATATGGGATTGGTAAATTGTCGATTCATCCTAGTACTTTAATTCTGTCCAAATTAGAAATTTCACTAAATTAACATATTTAAATCTCATTTTACATTCCCAAGAAGTTAAAATATGACACTTAATAAGCATGAGTATGAATATAAATTGGATACTTGAATAATAGTGTAAAACACCATACACTTGAAGGTTTCAATCTTAAACTTTCTTTGCCTACCGAAAGGCTCATATACGAATATATCTAGTAAGTATAAGTTTGATGAAAATTTAAATTGATACTATATCAGTTCTGTCCACTTTATAAAATATACCCAAATGACATACATTAACTTGATTAATTCAATAAACTAAGTTTTACAAGTGTCCATATATCAAGGTACCTTACATCTAACAAAATTTTAATTCTTTAAACTCTTTTCATATTCCAAACCAATGACACAAAGAGTATAAAAATTTAATTGTAGATTATGACACTTGGAAGCAAGTTTTGATATAATTTATGTTACTAACGATTCTATTTTTGAATTTATGCAATAAATTAGCAAGCTGCAATAACCAGGAAACTTGCTTATTTGCTTAAATTGCTTGCCAAGGTAATAAGCTTCAAAAGCACTCTTTTATTATTTTTTTGTGAGTTTTCGGTGTTGAGAGTTGCTCCACCGAAGGGGTCGGCGAACCCGAATTATTAACTGCGTGGTTTCCGGTGTTGAGGGTTGCTCCACCGAAGGGGTCGGCGAGCCCGGATTTCATATATATATATTATCATCTCTTGTAAAATTTCGGGGTCTCCAAATACAAAGGAGACTCTGCCGAATTTTTTCGGAAATTTCAAGAGAGATTAATTCTCGACATTTCCAAGAAATTTGGATGATTTTATAAAGCTTTAGAGAATATTTAGGATATGTATAAGACACGTATCATAAGTTGAATTAAAACTCCTTATATTCCACTTGGTAGTTTAAATCCAAATACTATTTCGGAAAAGTTGATTTCTAAATATCACTCAAGTAGACATCTTACATAATGCATTTTAGCCTCCTTAGATAAATAAATTCCTTATTTATGATTGTAAAATATATACATTTAGAAATCATAGGAAGCATTGGGAGGGGAGAACAACCCGAATATCACCTTTACAGCTCCGCAACATAATAAACAAAGACTGATCAGTACACTAGCTCATTCGTAGGGCCATACGAATTGAGTATGTGAGGCTTAGCTCACTTGGCCCATGAGAGGCAGGGCCGGATTTAATTCCGTACCATCCAATAATTGCACCTCTTCGACAGTAACATCGATTTGGTGATTTTCTGGGTTCAAGAGAGACTCAGTACATTTAAGCCCCAGAGAGGCAGGGCCGGATTCTAAGCACCGCGCCACCAAGTCATAACCTGATCCCAGGTATACGGGATTGTTGTCGGAAAAAGCTGATTAGGAAAGTATTCGGAAGGGTTGTTCTCAAAATAGCATTTTCATATGTTATTATGCATATTTAGTGTTATGTAATAAGTAGGAATAATTAATATTGAGATATGCAATTTACTCTCATGAAAGTAAAACTAATCTCCAAACTTTCAAGACTTATCATTTATTATTTACTCTCACTTATTATTTCTATCATTTATTTATCTTCCTTGACCGAGGACTTGCTTGTCGTTTCTAAACGACCTAGTAATTGTTCACTAGGTGAGGACGACGTTCCGGAAAATCCAATACCCCTGGATGATGATGAATAGACGATCTGCGAGAATTTCTGGAGAAGGCAACCGAAAGTCGATAGCTAGTCTGATGTATAACATTTTGTTGTAACAAAAATTTAGAATTATTGTACCTTTAGAAATACTTTTGATGTAAATATAATTAAAGTTGTACTTATGAAAGTGATCTGTTCTTGTATTTTTCCATTCTGCTGATTACGGGCGACAATCGTGAATTTGGCGCGTAGCCTGGGAATGTGTTCTTTGACGTCACCATTGTATTTGGGATACGGGACGTGACACGTCTTTTTGTTGGTGGCCCATGCAGGTCAGCAAAGAATGGAAAATTCAGGACAGGTATAGGTCTAGGTATAAAGTAAAAACATAAATTAAGAACCTATATGTAAAACCCTGAATTACAATTTTACGATAGATATCCTTAAAGAAGGTGATATCAAAATTGGTAGCATTTTACAAATTATTATTATTTTTACTATCTAAACCCTTTATTTTGATTTTATTTAAAGGTATACTAACCTAAAAGTTCTTGATATAGATCATGTCCCGATTTGTACCATTTGCAAGATTGGGAAACCACAGCCATAGTCTGGACGAGTATTACGAGTTTGTGAAGAAGATGTGGAAAGTGGCACCTAAAGGAATGATAGAAGCTTATGGAGTCCACTACGAGCTGAAGCACCCAGTAGTTACAGATATAGTGGATGAAAGGGTGGAATACTACAACGTAGTAAATTATTTTGTACTTATTAAGGCCCAACCGTCTGGAGAACCAGGGTCCAAACACAATGGCACCCTGGAAGAGTGGATGACAACCTACCCTGATGCCAAAATCATCAACATAAGAAAAATGTGGATATGAGTGACTGAATGTGTAAAATTGTAAAAATTGTGAATAGCAAGAATGTGAAGCCTGACCTATGTATTATTCTGAAAATAAATAAAGTATGTGTGACTTTATATTCTTGCCCCTGTACTTCCAATTATGGTTTAATTAAAAGGAATATTGTGTATGTAGGTATGGACCTTTTCCTTCCAAGCTTGCCATGGGATGGAAGCGACCGTACCCTATATGGGTACCAGCAACACGTGAGGGAGCTTTGGAAAGTACCAGACTGGTATGATATACCAGTCTATGAAGTATACTATGGAGTAATGAACCCTGTCATCCGAGACATTGAAAACGGTGCTGAAGTAGACCACGAAAGGCAGGTCTACTGCATATATATTCGAAACCCCGGACATCTGTACATAGACCCTATACTTGAAGGGTACAAGGGAACACTAGATGACTTCCAGGAGTTACATCCTGAAGTAACAATCCTTAGTTATGAACGAACCCTTATATGTAGGTAACTAGAAATTAGGGGTTCTATAAGGGTTGTTTTCTTCTCTGCTATATAATATAGCAGATATGTATGTATGATGACCTGGAAGTAAGGAAAGTCTGTAAAAAGTTATGTAAAAGTATGTAAGACCCAGCAGCATGTTTGTATAATATCTCAATAAAATATGCTTGCTTTCTAAGTGTGATTTCTTATGAATCATATCTCTCTATTACTAAGCCATGCATTACAAAGGACATTTTATTCAAAATTTTTTTTTTCAGGAAAATGTCTGATCAGGGTCAGTCCCACGCTTCATCATTTCAAGGCCAAACCGAACCCTCTATCTCAGATATGTACCGACTATTTCAACAAGTTTTGGAATCAAACAGTCAACATACAAATGCGGCACATGCCACTACCGCTCAAGTACTAGATCAAATGCGGGCAACAAGCTCCAATGATAAGACAATAGCTGATTTTAGGGATCTTAGGCCACCTAAATTTCGCGGGACAGAGAACCCGATAGTGGCAGAACAGTGGATCAGGACCATAGAAGGATTACTAAAGGCGGCCAATACCCCTGGATGATGATGAATAGACGATCTGCGAGAATTTTTGGAGAAGGCAACCGAAAGTCGATAGCTAGTCTGATGTATAACATTTTGTTGTAACAAAAATTTAGAATTATTGTACCTTTAGAAATACTTTTGATGTAAATATAATTATAGTTGTACTTATGAAAGTGATATGTTCTTGTATTTTTCTATTCTGCTGATTACACGCGACAATCGCGAATTTGGCGCGTAGCCTGGGGATGTGTTCTTTGACGTCACCGTTGTATTTGGGATACGGGACGTGACACTTAAGATTGTTAATTCCAATGTAAGTGTTTAGCTAATATATATAATAGAATTATTTACCATTTAGGAACCTTTATATGACACATTTTTTTTATTGTAGGGTTTTTAAGATATGGCTCGCTCAAAAGGGGATGAAGTCGAAAAGCTTAACATGTAACTGTGTGAATGTAAGTATAAATTTATGTTTCATTTTTTTCTTGATTATTCGTGCTAACAACTTTAGTTTTTCACAGTGTTCTAAACAACCAAACAATAGTGAAAGTGGTTCTATGTAATGAAATATATGAAGGATATATTCTAACTTTCTTCTACCAAATTAGACAAAGTGGTAAGTTAGATGTTAAGATAATTCTATTAATATAATATTAGTTGTATTGGTATAAAATGATGTCATTAACATAAAAGTTAGTTTTGTGTTTATTTTTTTGTAGTTTGTTGGGAGAAATGATTACTCCATCAAAGAAATTGATGAAATGAGAGGGAAGCTGGCCAACTTTATCATGGATATTGTTAATGAAGACGATATGTATTAAGAAAAGTTTGGAAGTATTTTTAATTTATGTTTGAAGTATGTGAGATGAATGAGTATTGTTTAGTTTAATGTCATGACTTTGAATAATTATAAAATGAATTATTGTTTGTTGGTGTTACATATTAGTTTTCTTCAATGGGATATTGTATGTACATTTTATTGTTTTGAGCCGTCATTGTTGTATACTCGAAAAAGTCATCTTTTTATTATAATATTGATGTGTGTCGTGCTGTATTTTTTAATGTTAAAAGTCATCTTTTATAACTAATAATGACACACGCAAGTCATCATTTGTAAATAATGATGATGCATAAAAGTCATATTTTATAAACAAAGATAACGTGTTTTGAGCTGTCATGGTTGTACCGTCGATAAAGTCATCTTTTGTAAATATATATGACGCATATAAGTCATCTTTTGTAAATAACAATGACATATATAAGTCATCATTTGTAAATAATAATGATGTGTGTTGAGCCGTCATTGTTCTCCACGATAAATGTCATATTTTATAAATAACGATGATGCATGTAAATCATTGTTAGTAAATGAAGATGACGTCTATAAGTCATCTTTTAGATAAAAAGATGACGTGTGTAATCTGTCATTGTTGTCTCACGATATAAGTCATCTTTCGTAAATAAAGATGACATATATAAGTCATCTTTTATAAATAAAGATACACACATAAGTCATCTTGCAATGATATAGATGACGTGTGTCAAGTTGTCATGGTTTCCTTATGATAAAGATGACGGTAACGTAGATGACGGCCAAACAAATGTAATCAATCACCATTTTTGGCCGTCATTGTTAACCATTTTTGTAGTAGTGATAAATATCTATGTCCACCTAGAATTTGGTACAAGTTGGTTATGATCTAATTATATCAATTCACTAATAAACTATTTCTACCAATAAGCTAATGTCATCCTCAACCTAGCTCAAATTAACCAACTAAGACTTATATATATTAGTTAGAATATCATATATGTTAGCAAATAAAAATTTTATAATAATAATAGTAGCATAATTTTTATGGTAAAACAATATTAAATTATGGGCACTAATTGAAACAAGAATATTTTACTTATCAAAATAATAGTTTAGTAAGACTTACCATCTAATTATATTAACAAAAGGATATATATATATATATATATATATATATATATATATATATATATATATATATATATATATATATATATATATATACTCAAGTACATTCAACAACTTTACTAACAATAATTAATAATTAACTAAAATTATCTTAATAATAATTATTACTACTGTTAGTAATGCCAAGTAACACTAATGATATAAAATGATAGAACTACAACAATAATAACACTTACTCCCTATTCAAAACCCTGGCCCAGCCCAAAAGTATTTGCCTATTTTTTTCTGCCCACAGACTCAGATCTAACTTCTCAGCCCAATACTCAAGTCCAGGACCTCACTTCTATTCCATGTTCTTCTAATCCCATAACCCAGCCCACGAGTTACAGTCTAGTCCGGCATATCAACACAGCTATAGAAACCATTTCATAAAACTCCCAACCCAGTCTCTATGTCCAATCCAGCTGCTAATTGCAGCTCAAAAATATATTTCCTATTTTTTTACGAACATGCAACCCAACTCTTACCAAATCACCCGGCCCATTACTAACCCTAGGTACATAGACACACACACATACACGCATTATTCTCTCTTTATTCCCATTTTTCTCAGCCGCCTCCTTCATCTTCTCCACGAGGAGAAGCCCTAACCCTAGGTCTTATTTTGTTCTTCTTTCCAACAGCTCAAATCAAAACCCTAATCCTAGACTTCCATCACCTTATGGCCGCTCAGTACCAAGACCTATTCTTTATCTCATCTCAAATCCTAAAATACTTTTCATCTTCCTCTCTCTGCTCAAGAACCCTAAGTCATATTCAAAATTTCGAGCTCCCTTTTCCCGAAACCCTAACCCAAATTACAAACCCTATACTCCAGCCACACATGCCATAGAAACCATAAAGAAAATGAGAAGAAAAGAGGGGACAAGTAGATTGAGGCGGGGGCTTACTCAGGCCAGCGGGAATGTCGATCCTCGGCGAGCGGATCTTGCGGCTACGAGTAGATTTGGCTCGGTCAGTGGCTCCCGGTGGCTCGGCGAGGCCTGTTATCGACGAATGGCTTCGATCCGGCGGTGGCAGTACTCAGGTGGCTCGGCTCGAGCCACGATGACTCTGACGTTCGGTCTACGAGGTGGCAGTCACCTCATTACCAAAAAACAGTCAATTGGCGACGGACAAATCCGCCGCTAAGTGAATTTAGCGACGGACTAGCGACGAATTTTTGGCAAAAAGATGCCGTCGATAAACTACTTGTCGCTAAAACAATCCGTCGCTAATAGTCGAAGCTTCGACAAAAATGTGGCAAAAAAGTGACGGCTGCGTAGTGGCAACTTAGCGACGACTTAGCGATGGATACGTTCGATGGATTAGCGACAGACCGCCGTCGAACATATTCGATGACTTAGCGACGGCTTATCGATGTACCCCCGTCAAATTTGCGTATCAAAAATTTTCTGATACACTGTAGCGACATTTTAGTGACGGATATCTCTGTCGCCATGCTGTCTCTATTCCGTCACTATCCGTCGCTACATGGATATATGTAAATTTTTAGAAGCTCGACGATGAATTTTTTGTTGCTATTCTGTTAGTATGTCGTCGCTAACTGGATATATGTAAATTTTCAGAAGCTCAGCGATGAAAATTCTATCGTCTGTCCGTCGCCGAGCGTCGCCATTCCGTCAGTAGTCCGTCGCTAACTGGAATTTTTTTTGAAAAACGAAATCCTAAATTCACAGCACCCTATTTACATAATTAATTATTAACAAAATCACACAATTAATCATTATCCAACAATCCACAAACAGAACAAAATATCCATAATAACAACAATCCACAAACATCAAAAATATCCAAAATCACAACAATGCACAATAACTTAAAATTATCCACGACTATTACTTCTGTCGCTAGATTACCGACGGACAAACGATGCCTTGTCGACACTTTTGGATAATAAAAAATAATTGATATTTTATTTTTGTTATTTGATTGGAATCCGTCACGATTCTGTCGCTTAGCCGTCTCTATTAGCAACGAAAAGTTCCATCGCTAATCTTCCGTCGCCAAAACCCTTTTTTTGTAGCGCCTCCCCTGTCAATTCCTTTATCTCCAAAGTGATGGCGCAAGGATCGAAGGATGGCGTGGCTCCCGAGGCGTCAGCAAGAATCTCAGGGGTTAGCTCGTCTATCGAAGGCCAGGTACGCAGATCTAACGACGGTCGACGAGAGCGGTGTCTGGCAGTGCACGAGACTCCTGGTACCTCGGTCGTCGACAAGTCTAGGTGAGATAAGACAAACCCCGGTGAGGTCTGTAGTGGTGGCTTGGCGGTGTCGACCACGGCGTGGTAGCTCCTGTCGGCGAGCAGTGTCCGATCTGGACACAGGGGTGATGTAGTAGTGGTGAGAATCGGCAAAGATCCTCGTACTCCGGCGAGGTCATAATGGTCGGAGCGGTGGCGCTCAGCCACCGTCAACAGCAGTGATGAACTTTGGGCTGAGTGATGGGAAGGGTGTAAGTGTGTGTTAGTGTACTGTGCATGGAGAACTGTGCCAATAAAATATTATTTATAATAAAATTATGGGGTGTTCCCCAAGCCAAGGACAGTGGCACTGTAGTAATTAGAAACAGATCTGGGGGCCAAGAACCAACTTAATAACTAATTCTCTAACTGAATAACTAACTAGTAACTGATCTATAACTAATTAACCAATTGATAACTAACTTAGTTATTTAGCAGTTAATTAAATTATTTCAAAAATAAAGAAACTGCTAACTCCTCCTTCTAATAAGTATCAACTAAACTCATATTACTTAACTATAATAAACTTGTGAGTAACTTAGCAAACAACTCATCTAATCAATGAATAAACTTGATTATTAATATAAAATATCCTAGAAATTAGTATATAAAATATCAGTAATAACTACTGATTACTATTATCAATATAAGAAATATCATTAGAAAACCATAATATATTCAATAGCATAAATTAGAATTGATTAGTAAATTTATTTATTTTTATTTAAGGAACAATATTATACTCTTGAATTTATAGAAAATTTCTAAATTCACCAAAATTGATTATAGGGAGTTACAAAGCCCAACTGCAGGTCCCGTAATACTTTGTGTCATTTCGTTTGGCACGGTAAATTTTCAATGTTCCTCCTAGATTGAATGATCCCGATGCCGCAGAGCCTATCTCGTTTGAGGAACCAAACGCCTTGTGCATAGGCTATCCATGACCATGTGAATGCGTGAATAGCTGACTATAAAGCACATGCAGGGTATCGAAATGAAACTAAATAAATGAAACATATCTACTCGCAACATTCGATCATCTCACGCTATCATTGCATATCTGATCAATGTTTTGGATGGTTAACCGCAGGCCCCAACATAATGAGGCACTATACCTTAATAAATCGATTTAGGTACCTCACCCCTTTCTATAGTTCCGTAGGCACCATACCCCTTCCAATAGTTTTATGGTTTGAACCATAATTGTTTACATCGATGACGAAGCTTATCATTTGCATACCAACAATTGTGTGGTATTGTGCCACAATTGCTCACTTCGTTGACGAAGCATACCTTCCGTATTTTGAAAGCTTCTATGGTGTTGTGCCATAACTGTCCACTTCGTGTAGGAAGCCATATTAGATAAGTCTTGTGCAAATATGCATGATTCAATACAATTTATTCAATATTCTACGATTTAGTGTTCAATATTCTATATTAGTGTTCAACCATACCTCTATTTCTATTTATCCGAACCAAGCATACGAAACTATGAAGTTACGAGCATACATGGGTACATTTTATTAGGCATGACGGAGTAGAAAAGAATGGTCAGAGTCCACCCACTTATACTTTTCTGCCTATCGCCCCGCCAAGCCGACATTATTCGATTACTTAACTCTGCAAATAGATGTGTTGCACGATCCTCTCATTTGATCTAACAATATGAGCACTTTGTGCTCCTTTGAACTAACTGACTGATTCGACCTCTCATGCTTATGCCTCTATAAACCCTCTAAAATTTTACTCTATATATTTTTTCTCCTTTTTATTATCTTATATTTTAATATGGTATTTATACATTGAATATGGGTACGAATATACAAAAATATATACATGTATGTAAGCCCCCTAAATTTTAGGGTTTAAAAAAAAATCTTTTTTTAATGAATTATTTTTGAATAAACAATTTTATTATAATTAGTTTTGATCATTAAATGTACTTTTCTGTGACTTTAATTTTTGGAGCGTCAGGGATGTCAATCTCTCGAAACTTCCTTCATGAGTTTTGTAGTAGACAAGATTATCTTCATTTTGGTATATCGTGTCCCACTTAAACATGTTCCTTTGTATTCTATTTATACTGCACAACTTTCTGGTCAATTTAGGTCATTTGATTATCTACCGTAAAACTTGACCTAACTTACAATTTAATTTCGGAGCTCGACATCGATCCAACCTAATCGACTCAATATATGGTTTTGAGCTATTTTTAGCCTACTATATACATGCCACTTGTGGGCCATCCAATTGAGCTTCCATATGCTATTATTTTATCAACGATCATAAATGACTTAAATTGTAGTCATGATCGCTCCAAGCCTAAACCTAGCCAAATCAAACCCAAGTACCCAACCCAAATTCATGTGGCCACTCTCATAACACACCCTAAACACCCACATCAATTTTTCTCACTATAAAACTCCAAACACATAGTCTAACCACTCAAAAATCCAATGGACAACTTCGTTGATCATATTCTTAAAATATGACTTAACCTAGCACCCTCAGCCTTCCCTCATTAAAAACCAACCCAAAAATGGACCAACCATTTAGTGGCTGCCAATCCACTCACCTATCACTCATATGACTAAACCTAAAGCACGACTCCTATACTCAACCGACACACACACATCACATCCTCTAAAACCCTAAAACCCCTATCATCTCTCCTCTTAAATACGCACACCCCCTGGTTGCCAGCAGCCGTATTCTTCCAAGTCCTCTTCTCTTCCTCTGTAGGAATGAAATTGTAAAGCAGAATACTCTAGAGGGGGGTGAATAGAGTAGGCAGTAAAATATTGCTAATTAAAAACTTGTTAGCAGTTAGATCACAGATAAAATAATAATCACAAAAGTAAATGATAGAATTTAAATGTGATCAGAAGGCAAATGCAAACACTGAGATTCATACTGGTTTCCCTCTTGTGAGGACTAGTCCAGTCGGAAGAACTCTAGCTTCCAGTTGAATCCACTATTGGAAAATTCTGCTAGTTTTCATACGAAGTCCTTGCAACTTCTACAGACGCGAGCTTTGATACGAAGAACTCGTCCAACTTCAATTGTGAAGAGTTGAATCTTCTATCAAGCCTCTGATTACAATTGCTCTTGAAATTTCTAGACCGTACCGCACTGGCAAATCGACTAGAGGATTATAACTGGCTTGGGATTTGAAAATGAAAGCTTTAAAAAAACTCTTTGGAAGAATGTAAGCTTAAGAAGAGAAGAGATTGAAAGTGAATTAGTGTATTGAAATGATCGAAATGCTTCTTTATTTATAGCTTTTCTAAAGACAGAACTCTGACAGAATTCGGGCAGAATTCGGACAGAACTCTTTGTAACAAACCGTAACTGAAGGATGACCAAGTTCAAAAACCCAACGTTCACTAACGTTCCAAATGGGCGAACTCTGGCCGAACTCGGCCCGAGTTCTCATGGTGTTCTACCAGTTGATTTTTGGAGAAAATAAATTTTGGCTTTTTGAAAGATCCTTCAGAAGCGTTTTGTAAAAAGAATGTTTTTCAAAAACCTAGGTCATTTGTACAAAATATGATGGTTTTGAAAAATGTTTTCGGATCGCCTATTTGCCAGTACGACTCGGTGTACAATGTATTCCTAGACTCAATAAAATAAAAAAATTACATTGCTTAACAGGAAGTACATTCTGAATGGAAAACGGCTTCAGTCTTGAACATTTTTGATAACCATTGTTGAGCAGTATCCAAAACGTCGTAGGTAAACATCTGAGTTGACTTGTATGTATATCGAGACATAGTTTGATCAATTATTAAAATTAGGTTTGACCGTGACCAATGGGCCAACAATCTCTCCCATTTTGATAATTGACAAATCTTGCCGATATAACATCTAAGCTTGGAATCAATTCAAAATAGTAACTAAAAAGAAATTGTTCATAACCTGTATTCACAAAAATGTTAGATCCTTATTTCTCTTCCATTGTCACTTAGCAAAATAATTACAAAAGAGAAAGCTCCCCCGCAATCAATGCATAAGTAACAAACAGTGAAGAAACACAAAAAATATAGGAATAATCTTTACAGGCATGGTATAAACAGTAAAAGAAAACAGATAGTCTAGTAGTTGAGAAAGTATGAAGCAAAAAAAGATAGATAGTGCTACCATAATACTGAAACATATACAGTGCTGAATAATAGACTAAAATGCCAAAACTGAGGCATAATCAAAAACCATGTCCATGAATAGTCACATACTAGAAAAAGTGCTTTAAAAAAGAGTACTGATATAATCTTGGAATGTCAGAGCATTTTCAAGTAAACATGAGACAAAAGTAACAGTCTTAATTAATCTAACATCTCAAAACTCATCATCATCGTCATCAACATCAGCTGCAGCTCCAGCATGTCCAGAAGGATCAGCTCTAGAAGTACCAGCACCAGAAGTACGAGGAGTGGCGCCAGCGGTACGATACCAATCATAGGCGTTCCCTGGCTGGAACAGAGAGTGAACCGCCTCGTCGTCAATGCGGTAGCCAGAAATAGAAGGGTCTCGAGGCAGAGAGCTAGCAGAATAACCCGTCTGCACAAACCTCAGATCGGCAAAGGAGTTGACAATCGCCTGGAACCGAGTCACATCACGGAACTCATGTTCCCTAGAGGTCTCAACATAAAAAGACTGCAGATCTGATAAGTGCTGATGGATACCTTCAAATGTCATAGGGTAAGAATGAGGAGGAACAGGTGTTGTGGGAGCAGTGGGAGTAGGTGCAGGAGGAGTAGGTGCAGTAGGTGGAGTAACAGATGTAATGCTGCGACGAGAAAGTTTGAGAAACTTGGGCTCGGGGTCGACAGCACAAGGTGATAAATCAATATCAAATCTCTAAAAAATGCGACGAATAGGCATCGCATAAGATAGGTTGCGATCTCTCCTGCGACATCTACCCATTATCTGAATGATAGTCTTAGGGGCAGAAAAAGTAATCCCCTTAAGAATATGATAGAGTGCAGAAAGCTCAAGTGCAGTGACATCATCTTTAGAAGTGGATTTTGGAAGTAAGGTGCAATAGATGATGCGATGTAATTCGTAATTAAACAATTTCAAGTTATTAGCCTTGAACTTTCGAGGAAGAACGCATGCGGGCGCACAAAGTTTATTCTTGAAACTAACGAGTGTCGCGCCATCGGGGAAATTAAAATCAGTGATGTCATCGAGCGGGGGACCTTCGTTTGGGATACCAAAGATTTCCGCTAACGTTTTATCAGTGAATTCGATATCAATCCCTCCGACACGTGTCCTCGCTGTAAAAGTGTCTAACATGAAATTACAATAGAATAATCTAATGGCATTAGTGGCAATTAAGAATTGTAAGGTGACAAAATATTGTAACCCTAATACCTCAAAATAAGGGCGGTGATCCGAAAAGACAGTCCAATTAATCGGCCACCCGGTGCAAATAGTACGCATGATAAAATCGGCGTACCACAATAATGCTTCATCGGAATTTTTAAAATAAAACTCATCCGACGCACCATCGTCCGATTGGACCGGAGAAAAGAGGCAATCCGTATGCGGATCTGAAGACGATGCCTCTTCACTGGCATTGGTCTTCTTCCTCTTGAAGGGATTGAACTTAGGCATTCTTTCCCAAAAATTTTCTACAAACCCTAAGTATTGAAAAGTGGAGGAAAGAAGGGATTATACCTTCCAAGAATTGGATATGTTGTAGAGGATGACGATCTCCGCATGAATCCAAAGTTTTGACGAGAAACTCCACAAGGATTGGAAGAACAATGATGGAGAAGAACTAGGGTTTCGGAGGGACGGAGCTGCTGTTATGAGGATGTGGGAAAGAATGAAAAAGAAGGAAGCCTCGGGTTGGTGCTGGTATATATAAATACCCAGCCGAACTCTGGCCGAATTCGGACCGAACTCGGGCCGAATTCGCCAAGGGTTGCCTGGCTATATATATATATATATATATATATATATATATATATATATATATATATATATATATATATATATATATAAATTCAAATGAGGCCACATTCTTTTTCATTAATTCGTTTCAAATGCTTAATTCAAAGTTTAGTAATTTTAAATCTTAAAATAATATAATTAATATTATTTTATAAATTAATATTCTTTACTCAGCATCTGTTCAGATTAGCTGTAGGAGTACTGTCCCAGTTAACGGAGGTTCACCGGGGAACTCTTAAATACCGCTTCGCTTCGACCGTAGTCGTGGTGACAGACAGACTCTTTTTAGGCTTATCTCGAAAACAGTTTATGAGTATCGAATTGATAATTAATAAAACAAAATTAATTAATATTATTGATATCTAAAATTCCTAATTTTCGACGTAAATAGTTGAAACGATCTTCCGCTAAAGGTTTTGTGAGTATGTCAGCTAATTGATTCTGTGTGTCTATGTATACAAGGTCTATATCTGCATTTTGTTGATGATCTCTAAGAAATTGATGTCGAATCTCGATATGTTTAGTACGAGAATGACATACAGGATTCTTAGTCAAATTAATAGAACTAGTGTTATCACAGAAAATGGGTATATGTGTAAAATGCAATCCATAGTCTTCTAAGGTTTGTTTCATCCACAAAATTTATGCACAACAACGTCCTGCGGCGATATACTCAGCCTCTGTTGTTGATAATGCAACAGAATTTTGCTTTTTACTAAACCAAGAGACTAAAGTTTTCCTAGGAAATGACATGTACCGCTAGTACTTTTTCTATCTACTTTGCATCCGACAAAATCAGCATCAGAATAACCGATTAGGTCAAATGACATGGTTTTGGAATACCATAAGCCGACAGAAGAAGTGCCTTTAAGGTATCAAAAGATACGCTTAACTGCGCACAGATGTGATTCCTTAGGATTGGCTTGAAAACGTGCACATAAGCAAACACTAAACATAATGTCTGGTCGACTGGCAGTTAAATAAAGTAAGCTACCGATCATACCTCGATACTTACGTATGTCGACAGGTTTGCCTTGTTCATCAATATCAAGCTTGGTTGAAGTCGCCATTGGAGTGCTAAGTGGCTTTGCTGCTTCTATGTCGAACTTCTTTAGTAGGTCCTTTGTGTACTTAGCTTGATTTATGAACGTCCCATTATTGGTTTGTTTGATTTACAGCCCGAGAAAAAACTTCAGCTCTTCCATCATGCTCATCTCAAACTCATTCTACATACACTTTAAAAATTCTTGACAAAGAGATTCATCAGTAGATCCAAAGATAATATCATCTACATAGACTTGAATCAAAAGAATATTATTATTCAAAGACTTTATAAACAAAGTAGTGTCAACCTTTCCCTTTGAAAAACCGTTATCAAGTAGAAAAGAGCTTAGACGATCGTACCAAGCACGAGGGGCTTGTTTCAAACCGTATAAAGCTTTCTTCAACTTGAAAACATATTCAGGAAATTTGAAATCAGTAAAACCGGGTGGTTGAGCTACATAAACCTCTTCTTTTATAAAACTATTTAAAAATGCACTTTTGACATCCATTTGAAATAACTTAAAATTATAAAAACATACAAATGCACATAACATGCGAATGGATTCTAGTCTCGCAACTGGGGCATAAGTCTCATTGTAGTCGATACCTTCTTTCTGATTGTATCATTGAGCTACGAGTCGAGCCTTATTACGAGTCACTAAACCATTCTCATTCAGTTTATTTCGGAATACCCATCGGGTGCCAATGACCGGATGATCAATAGGCTTGGGAACAAGTTCCCAAACTTGATTCCGTTCGAATTGGTTTAATTCCTCTTGCATAGCATCTATCCAAAAATTATCACTACATGCTTCATCAATATTTTTGGGTTCAAACTGCGAGACAAAAGCAACACAAGAAGCTATATCTTTATTAGAGGAGCGAGTACTTACACCCTTGGTAATCTCACCAATTACCAAGTCCTTTGGATAATCAGCCGTGAACTTCAATCTTTTTGGCAGACTCCGAAGGTAGCTGGTTCCTGGATCTTCTCTAGGAGGATCAGCTGGTGCTTTGCTGGGTACATTGAGATCTTCGTCATTGTCATCGATTGTCGTTTGATTTAGTTTATCAAAGGTGACATTGATTGACTCTTCGATGATCATGGTTCTTTTGTTGAAGACTCTGTATCCTTTACTTTTGCCCGCATAACCTAAAAATATACCTTTATCGGCCTTTTCGTCAAACTTTTCCAAATTATTTTTTGTATTAAGAATAAAGCATTTACAACCAAATATTATAAAATATGAAACTGATGGAATTCTATCAAACCATAACTGAAATGGAGTCTTCTTCGATTTGGGTCGAATTAGAACTCAATTGAGAACAAAATAAGCTGTATTGACAGCTTCAGCCCAGAAATACTTGGGTAGACTAAACTGGTTTAACATTACTCTGGCCATTTCGGATAGAGTTCTGTTCTTACGTTCTACAACTCCATTTTGTTGTGGAGTCCTAGGGTAGGAGAATTCGTGCATAAAATCGTGTGTGTCACAAAATTGCTCAAACTCCGCATTCTCGAATTCGCCTCCATGATCGCTTCTAATATGAGTGATCATGTAACCTTTTTCATTCTGTACTTTCTTGCAAAAGGAGACAAATTCCGATAATGCATCATTTTTGCGTGTCAGAAAATATATCCACGTGTATCTAGAATAATCATCTACAATTACAAAAGCATATAGTTACCTCCGAGGCTAGCAACTCTGCTAGGACCAAATAAGTCCATATGTAGCAATTGTAGAGGTCTAGTAGTACATACAGCGTTTACTGACTTGAAAGTGGATCGAGTAGCTTTGTTCTTTTCACATTGACTGCATATCGAATCCTTCTTGAATGTAATGTCCGGTAAATCGCGTACTAGCTTCTTCGTGGATAATCTAGAAATAGTATCCATATTTGCATGACTGAGTCTCATATGCCACAGATGACTCTCATCGCTTTTAGCCATTAAACATCGACCTGAAATGTTAGTATCTTCCAACAAATAGAAAACATATATATTATCTTCTCTAATACCTTCAAATATAGTACTACCAGTTGAACTATCAATAATAGTATATTTGTCTTTTACGAAGTTAATACCATAACCGTGATCAGCTAAATGGCTTATGCTGAGCAGATTATGTTTTAACTCAGTAACAAGACAAACATCTTTAATCACTGGATCGGGAGCTTTACCAATATCACCAATACCGATTATATACCCTTTTAAATTGTTGCCGAAGGAGACGTATCCTTCTTTATTCCACTTCGACAGTGTTGCAAATAATGAAGCGTCACCGGTCATGTGCCGTGAGCAACCGTTGTCGAGGATCCATTTGCTCCTAGCATGTGAATGGCGTCCCACCTACAAAATAATTTGCAGATGAAACTCTTGGTACCCATTTCTTGTAGGGTCCTGACTGGTTAGTTTTCGGTATCCATGCATAAATATTTAAATCTACTACTTTCTGATTCTACATGCAGAAGATATATGACCAATGAGGCCACAATAATGACATTTAGCATGTTGAGTGTTGAAAGCTGAGTGGTGTGCATGGTTGGTAGGTTTAGGTTTTCTAGTATAGAAGAAAGCATACCTATTATCCTGTTTGGGCATAACCTTTTTAGGCAAAGGTTTGATAGGGTTAGGTCTGACAGTGTTAGGTTTGAGAATGTTCCAATTTTTTGGTAAGTGACACGTGTTAGGGTAGGAAGCAGCAGTCTCAGGCTGTTTTCCTAACCTAATTTCCAATATTTTGGAAGTGTCATATAACTTAGTATAGTCAGAAGTGAGTGCTTCCATTCTGACTTGTGCACTTTGAAGACTTTTCTTCTCTTTAGAAAGTTCTTCTTTCAGTTGGTCAATAACCTTGTCTTTTTCTTCAGATTACTTGGTAGTCTCGTGTAATAAGAGCTTAATAGAAGAAAGCTCACCAGACTCACTAACATTATCTTTAACCTCAGCTAGTAGGTCGGTAAGTCTTCATATTTCCCCTTTGTACTCCTTGAGTACCTTCTTAGAGTTCTGATATTTGCTACGCAGTTTCCTGTAATCACTTAACAGTTTACTGAAGGCTTCTCCTAATTGCTCAAAGGTGAAGTCATCATATATATCAACTATAGGTTCCGAGAGTACCTGATCGGATGCCATAAAGCATACATTTGCTGCGTCTTCTGATTGTTCATCTTCTGAGTCGCTGGCTTCACTTTTATGCCATATGTTGGTGTTGGCATACTTCCGAGATGTTGATCTCTTCAGGTTCCCTTTCTTGTATCTGTTGCTCTTCTTGCTTGTTGATGAGTTTGTAGGACGTCCTTCTTCATGTGTCCTTTCTTCTTGCAGTCGTAGCAGACAGTGCCATCTTGATACCAGCTGTTGCTGCCATTGTTCTCTTTTATCTTCTTCTCATATCTCAAGAATCTTTTAAATTTTTTTGCAAGGAGTGCTTGATCTTCAGCATCAAATTCACTGTTGTCTGAATCATCTTCAGCAGATCTTCTGTACTGAGTCTTGAAAGTGATCTTCTTCTCCTTTGGTGCAGGCTCTTCAAAGTCTTGTAGCTCTAGTTCATGAGTGAGTAGCTTACCCATGAGTACTTCAAGTGTCATGGTAGTGAGGTCGTTTCCTTCAATGATTGCAGTAGCCTTCGGAATCCAGTTCTTTGTAAGTGCTCGCAGGAGTTTGCGAATCTTTTTATGGTTACTGTAATCTTTGCCTCGGGAGGACAAAGGATTTACAATATCTAAGAATCTCTCGAACATCTGAGTAATTGTTTCGTTGGGCTTCATTTTGAACGCCTCATACTCTTGAGTAAGTCTGCTGACCTTTGATTCTTTGACTTGAGTTGTGCCCTCATGTGTGACTTCAAGAAGTTTCTACACTTCATTTGCAGTTGTGCAGACGGATACCCTATTAAATTCAGTTCTGTCTAAAGCACAAAATAAAGCGTTAATAGCACATGCGTCAAGACTGGCCTTTTTCTTTTCTTCCTCTGTATATTTGTCATGGGGTTTTTCAGCTAAAACTCTATCGACATTTATACGAGATGGCTTTTTATACCCATTAATAACTACAGACCATAAGTCAAAATCAAGAGATTTCAAAAAGAAACTCATACGTGTTTTCCAATAAGTGTAGTTTATATCGTCAAACAGTGGAGGTCTGTTTGTGGCTTGGCCTTCACTTGTGAATTTCACAGTTGCCATGTGTAAAGTTGTGATCTATATAAAATTGAATATAACTGCTGTTTTACCTTGCTTTACCTGTATAACCCGCTCTGATACCAATTGTAGGAACGAAATCGTAAAGCAGAATACTCTAGAGGGGGGTGAATAGAGTAGACATCAGAATATTGCTAATTAAAAACTTGTTAGCAATTAGATCACAGATAAAATAATAGTCACAAAAGTAAATGACAGAATTTAAAAGTGATCAGAAGTCAAATGCAAACACAGAGATTTATACTGGTTTCCTCTTGTGAGGACTAGTCTAGTCGGAAGAACTCTAGCTTCCAGTTGAATCGACTATTGGAAAATCTCGCAAGTTTTCATACGAAGTCCTTACAACTTCTACAGACGCGAGCTTTGATACGAAGAACTCGTCTAACTTTAATTGTGAAGAGTTGAATCTTCTATCAAGCCTCTGATTACAATCGCTCTTGAAACTTCTAGACCGTACCGCACTGGCAAATCGACTAGAGGATTGTAACTGGCTTGGGATTTGAAAATAAAAGCTTTAAAAAAACTCTTTGGAAGAATGTAAGCTTAAGAAGAGAAGAGATTGAAAGTGAATGGTGTGTTGAAATGATCGAAATGCTTCTCTATTTATAGCTTTTCCAAAGACAGAACTCTGACAGAATTCGGAAAGAATTCGGACAGAACTCTTTGTAACAAACCGTAACTGAAGGATGACCAAGTTCAAAAATCCAACGTTTACTAACGTTCCAAATGGCCGAACTCTGGCCGAACTTTGGCCGAACTCGGCCCGAGTTCTCCTGGGGTTCTGCCAGTTCATTTTTGGAGAAAATAAATTTTGGCTTTTTGAAAGATCCTTCAGAAGCGTTTTGTAAAAAAAATGTTTTTCAAAAACGTAGGTCATTTATAAAGAATATGATGGTTTTGAAAAATATTTTCGGATAGCCTATTTGCCAGTACGACTCGGTGTACAAAGTATTCCTAGACTCAATAAAATAAAAAAATTACATTGCTTAACAGGAAGTACATTCTGAATTGCAAACGGCTTCAGTCTTGAACATAGTTGATAACCATTGTTGAGCAGTGTCCAAAACATCGTAGGTAAACATCTGAGTTGACTTGTATGTATATCGAGACAGAGTTTGATCAATTATTAAAATTAGGTTTGACTTGTATGTATATCTGAGTTGACTTGTATGTATATCGAGACAGAGTTTGATCCTAACTCCTCTTCATTCCCTACTTTTCTCTTCCTCTTATGGAACGACCATTGAAGTTGCTACTTGGGCTGCTCCTCGTATTATCCCCCGCCGCCAAGGGGACCACCCTGGTGGAGCCTCCACTTCCGTCCACCGCCCACAGGGCCACAGGCTAACCGAACAATAGTATATTGCTGCTGTTATAGCAATATTGTTGTACCGCTGCTGCTGCAAGTCTTCCGACTTGCTTCGGCCGCCCGACGTCGTACGACAGCTGCATGTCGCCCGACGCACCGCCCATGCATCCACTCCCCTGTGCGCCCTCGTACGGCCCTTTCGCACGCACAAGCAATGTCGCACCCTGGCAGCACACACCGAGCCTACAGCGTGGGTGTAGCCGTTGCTGCTGCACCCAGCGCCACCCCATGCAGCCCCACCACCAGCCGTCGTGCCATGCCCACAACCTCATCACATGCCACCCAGAGTGCCCTCGGTATTGCCCCGCCCCCTCCAACGCACTGTACATTCGATTTTAACATTTTTGTCAAAATTTTGTCGTGATGCAAGTTTTCGACAAAGTCAGAATTGAGCCTCGGGACATCAATTTTGTGCGCATTTTCGTCGAACTCTTTTCCTTATTACAATCTCGATATATAGCTCTACCTCCACCAGAATTTTTAGCCGTTAATTTGATCTTTGTTATGTCAAAACTGGCCACAAAGTTGGGTGAATAATTATATTTATTTTTGACAATTTCATGGAGACAACTTCGTGGAATTGTTTCTTCGTCATCGAAGCTCCATTTGATGAGCCACCAGTTCCTGTGCACAGCTGGTATAACCTTCTTCTTGTGATAAAAAATTTATTCCATTGTGAGGTCATTTGTTTGGTTGAATTCGTCATCAGAGTTGGCCGTCTGAATTTGTAATATCTAATTTGTAAAATTCCAATTTTGGACCCGGGACTCCGAATTCCAATTTTGACACCATTAGTGGACTCGTGGCGTCGTTCTATCATGAACCGCACCCGATATAAGGGCACGAATGCGTAACAGCGCCCATTCTACGCCACGAAATCGGCGGTTGAACGCTGTCTAGGTCTACTATCTAACAATAATATAATAACATGTCATTGCAGCTCATCTCCGAACGAAGGATAAAAATAATATATAAACCTCAATCACAAGTGTAACATGGAGAATATATGGCATGATAAAATATAGAGATAAAGAGACAACTCAGAGTGCAAAGTATCTACACAAATCCAGAGTGAACTATAATATAGTTATACAAGTCTGAAATAAATAACAAGCATACTGAATAAGCTGGAGACAGAGTCCAGTCAAATCCTAGTCTAACTGAGTAACTGCTAGTACCTCCTCAGCTGGAACTAACCCCTGCTGGACTAGGGTCTCCTGGTCTATGCCCACTACGTCATAAGGACCATAGTAGGTGGTACACTCATCCTCGTCATCATCTAAAAATATATTCAGTTAGGATGGAACGAGCACATTTCCAACAACAGTTCCCAGTAAATAACAAATGCAATAAAATAGTAAATAAAGAAAATATACAAGAGCAATAAGATGTACATGAAAGTAGCATGACAAGAGTAAAGCAGTAAACTAGAGCAAGAGCAAGAAAAACTGATCATGGCATGTACAAGAGTCAAGAATCAACTATCTATGTGAGTGAATATTAGCTTTGACATGTGGCCGACTTGGGAACTTGCACAAGGTCTACTGGCCTAGTTATCATATGTAAAGTGTATGCTTAACACTCACAAGGATCTACACATACACAAGGAGGGTATTGACCACACATCTAGACTAATATTCTCCCGTCCTCGACTGGTAGAGTGGATACATCTATGACACGTTACGACATGGGATTCTAAGAGAATGTAGCAAGTCTTCTCGAGAATCGATGTCTATATTGCACAAGAACTATAACGAGATTTGTACAAGGTACACCAAGGTAAACAAGGAATAACATCTCATGATGGAATCCATAAATACCAATCCGTGTGACCAATGTGTCAAGAAACAAGTATATCTACACTAAGTACATGAAACATAGTAAATATCATAAATAAAAAATTATTAGAGAATGTACTCACCTGCAAACTGATGTGAAGTATCAACGACGTCTGATACGGTGCCTCGCAGACCTAAATAGGGAATATCATATCAATATCAAGTTTGGAATTAAGAGCAAGTCATACTAGTCAAATTCTAGGTCGATTGGTCAATTCTAGGTCAAATGGTCAAACTGAGTCAACTCTAGGTCAAACTAGTCCAACTAGCCATCTTTAGGTTGTATGTGTCTTTAACCAAGCTATTGGATCCATATCTTATATATCTAGGTATTAATAGCTATTACCTATGATACATAACCTATATGTGTTATTATCTATCATATATGTACTTACATACATATATATATATATATATATATATATATATATATATATATATATATATATATATATATATATAATATTAACATTACTCACCCTATAGATATTATCTTGGCTAGGTAATATCCATTCCTATGCTACTAAACCCATTTCCCTCATGGTTTAGTCTTACAATTGAACTCACATAACCCTCACTTCTTAGTTCAGTCCTATCTGAAACTAACTCCATTTCCACCTTCTTGTATCAGTCAACAACTGATACACCCAAATCAGTTGGTCCCAAGACCAAACAAGTTCAGTCCTAACTGAACTCACCCTTGCTCCCACTCTCTGTTCAGTCTACAACTGAACATAAAACTCACTCATACAAAATATACGACAATCCACATGTCTGTAGATATAAGCATATATATTAGAATATATATATATATATATATATATATATATATATATATATATATATATATATATATATATATATATATATATACATATATATATATATATATATATATATATATATATATATATATATATATATATATACAGGGATCCTTTTCCTTTACTGGGAAATATATATATAATATATTCTGCCCTGCTACTTCTTGTGAATGCTCTGCTATATACAGGGATCCTTTCCCTTTACTGGACTCAGTATCATAGGCAAACCCTCCTCTTGTCTACTGCATCCATTTCAGCATGATGCTGCCAGACTCTAACCTCCATAATCACTCCTACTGCTGCTGCATACTGCAACAGCCCTCTGTTGAATCCCTTTCTCATGTGAACTCCCTCTTCAATTTGAACTAACTCTCCTATCTTGTCCCTCTAACTGACTAAATCTCAATTTTGTCATCCAAATCCTTGGTACTTGCCACAAGGATCGAGTCTAAGAGGAAACCCCTACCTATTGCCTGCCTGTGCAGTAGAAAAACATCCCTTGCTCAACTGCTAACTTCCATATATGTATATGGACAGCAAATACATTAATAGATATTAATATGACACACACACACACTCCTCCAATATCTGTGCCAACCTTCCAATTCTCCTTCTAATCCTTCTCTTCTCTGTCACTCGGCTGCCCATATTTGGTTCAGTCCAAATGACTGAACCTCTAATCTGATAACTGGAAGGAAACCCCCTCCCACAATCCTGCTTCCCGACCCTATCATATCACTATACTGACTGATACTCAAACTCAGATAAATCTTTGATCGAACCCCCTCTTCACTGCCACATATCAGCTAAAGACTGATACCTTAACCCTCCACATGAAATTGATTTAAACAAAGGTTTACTGTCATAAGGATGCATATAATATATATACATACATGTAAGTTATCACTAAGGTACAAAAATACACAATGTAGGATATCCCTCATATGTCCCACCTACTGTTACAACCCAAAAGAGGTACCCACATATAGCTACAATACCTATATGTGTATAACACTCATGATACATTATATATATAAGGCCTAAACATATATATATATATATATATATATATATATATATATATATATATTTTAATATATATATATATATATATATATATATATATATATATATATATATATATATATATTTGGTATTGAATGAGGATGTGGGAGAGGAGGAGCGCGGGCCCTCCGCTGCTCGCCACCCCATCCCCGGCGCTAGGATGGCTCGGGTGGTCGGTCGGTCCCCTCGGCCAGGCCGCCACCTTCGGCGTCTTCTACCCTCTCGGCGTCCCCTTCCCCTCCCCCGGGCTCTTCTGGCCGAGCTCCGCCCTCCCGTCGCGCGAGCTGCCCAACTCCCTCCTCCCTCTCCACCCCCCTCGGCGGCGCCGCCCGCGTCGGAGGCGCATGCGCCGTTCCCCCCCGGTGGCTCAGCGCCCTCGGCCTCCCGCCAACCCCCTTGGAACCGCTCCGGACTCCTCCTCCCTCGGTCCCCGGCCGGAGCCGGGCCTGGATACGACGGGCGTCCCTCCCTCTCCCCCGGTGGACCTCCCCCCCGTCGCCGTCCACAGCCCGCCGTCCATGGCCACGCCCTCTTCACGGCCCTCAGCCCTCTCCGGACGTGGCGCCTCCTCCTCCCCCTCTCATCCCCCCGCCCCCGGCGCAGCGGCAGCATCCCCGGCCGCTCCCTCGTGGCCTAACTCTGCCCACTCCCTGTTGGGCACGCCCTCTCCGGCCGCCCCCCCTGCCCCCTCCGGACGTGGCGCATCCTCCTCCTCCTCCTCCCCCTCTCCTGCCTCCGTCCCCGCCCCCGGCCTAGCGGCAGCCTCCGCCCCCGTCCTAGCGGCAGCCCGTGATTCAGCCCCCCCCTCGGCGATCCCGGCCGTCCTGGCATCTCACTCGGCGGCGGCGCCCCCCTCCCGCGCGATCCCCGACGAGTTCCCTGCTATCCGGCGCTCCCTCCGCCGTATGCTGGCCCCTCGCCGGTGACTGGCCCCGCGCCCGTCTGGAGGTCGAGCTCCGCTCCCTCTCCGACGTTCTCGCTCCTCCTCATCCTCCCCCTGCTGGCGTCGCCGTGCCCCTGGCCGCCTCTTTTCCCCTCCTCTCCGCCCGTCTGCCGACCTCCGCCGTCCCCCCGGAGATCGTGCTCCCCCACGGAGATCGACCCCCCCTGCCTGTGCCTCCTCCGCCGGGCCTTTTCCCCTCCTCTCCGCCCGTCTGCCGTCCTCCGCCGTCCCCCCGTAGATCGTGCTCCCCCTCGGGATCGTCCCCCCCCTCGCCTGAGCCTCCTCCACCGGGCCGGCTTTGCTCGCCGGCGCTGGCCCCTCCCTCCCCGGAGTTCGTGCTCCCTCCCGCCTCCGGGAGTCGCTCTGGGGAGGGGGGCCCGAGGCACCCCGCAACTCGCGCCTCTCTTGCCTCGGGCAGTACGCCCCCTTGCGTCCCGTGCCCTCCTGGGGTCCCGTACCCGCTTCCCGCCCATTGCGCTTTGGGTGGCGGGCCACCTACCCCCTCGTCAGTTTCAAAATTTGAATTAACTTTCAAATTTTGAACTCCACCCAAAAAAAAAAGAAGAAGAAGAAGAAGAAGTAGTAGTCTCGGGCAGTGTGCCCTCACCCCAACCTAGGGCCGCGCGCCAACACCCACATCCCGTCTTCGTGATTTGGTCTTCTGCCATTTTTCGAATGATCCCTGTATTTCGTAATGCTTTCAAAATCTGTTTTGAGTTGTGAGATTTCGAATTTTGGGTTTCCCAAAATTTTGAAATTTCGAACTACAACTTTTACTTTTCTTACCTTGTTCAGCAGGGCCGTTTTGTCTGTTCGGCTCTGTTATCAGTCTGTAACGCTCTTCGTGAGCCCTCTCTCTTTTAATAAAAGTCTTATTCCCAAAAAAAAAAAAAAAATAAAATAAATATATATATATATATATATATATATATATATATATATATATATATATATATATATATATATATATATATTCACTAACCAATACTTTATTGAATGAGGGAACAAAATAAGTCCGAAAGTACAACCACCATAAAAAGACTAGAAAAAAGCTATAGGAATGTCGAGCTTGTGCTTGCATCTTGTCAATGCCTTCGATATTTGTCTTCTAACTTCTCTCTCAAACAAGTCCACCGAAAATTTTAACTCCTCATAACACCATTTATTTTTGTTTTTCCAAAGTACCCAAGTGATTGTGCCGACAACAACCTCCTTTAGATGCAAATTTGGCCTTTTCCACCAAGATTTGAAGTGAATAAGCAGAATAGAGTGGCCCGTAGATACCTGTAATTCTGTTTTGAAAACTTGCCAGACTTGCGAAGAAAGATCCCCATCTCCGAAGATATGCTCCAACTTCTCCTCCTTCGGCTCAATGCAACAATGACATTTCGAAGCTAGTTGAAATCCTATCCTTCTCACATTCTCATCAGTCAGTAACTTATTATGAAGAAGCCTCCATAGTAATATTGACCACTTCGCTGGCATGCAAGAACTCCATATATGTGAGAAATATGGTTGTCGAGCTGTTGGGATCCTAATCGCCTTCCACGTCGCATATACTGTGAACCTCCCCGATATTGTCGACGTCCAAACCCAGTCACCATTAGCAGAATTGGTTATATACTGATTTGTGAACTCACGACCTTTAAGTAATCTCCTTCAGACATGTGAGCATTTCTGTGGGGCTCCTGTGTAGTCCAAAGGCTGATATTTGCAATACCTAGCTTTAATAAACCGCTGCCATAGCCCATCTTGTGTTTTGAGTTTCCACCAAAGCTTGGCTGTAATTGCATCCATGGTTTCTTGCAGACTTCTCAAACCAAGACATGCTTCATCAATCGGCCGTGCCATAGTTTTCCAACTCGACCAAATATGTTTCTGAACACATCATTAGTACCCAAAAAAATCTCACAAACATGTCCTCTAGGCGGTTGAGAACTATCTGGGGAGGATTACAAGCCGATAAAGTGTACATAGGAATTGATGATAGAACTAATTTAATAAGTGTTAGTTTATCTCCATAAGAAAGCATTTTTTGCTGCCACCCTTCCAGTCTTCGTCGTACTTTCTGAATTAGCTCCTCATAAAGAGACGCATTCCTCATATCCACGGACATTGGACATCCCAAGTATGTAAATGGGAGGGTATCTCGAATCCAGTAATGGCATGGAGCTCCTCCTGTCTATCAAAGTTAGGAGATACGTAAATGGAGGATTTTGCTGCATTAACCTGCTGTCCAGAGACACATTCATATCGTCGTAACAACCCATGTATGAGCTGTACAGAGCGGACAACGTCTGATGAAAAGATTAGAATATCATCTGCAAATGCCAAGTGACTGACCGCCGGGCAACCACTAGGAAATAATAATGCAAAAACGATTTATTCTCCAACAATTTGTTAAGGTTTATAGAGAGAACTTCAGCATCAAGGATGAAAAGAGCGGGTGACAATAGATCATCCTGATGTACGCCCCGAAATGCTTGAAAGAAACCGGATGTTACTCCGTTAATGATGGTAGAGTACCACACATTGTTGATTAATCTGAAAACCATACTGATCCACCGCTCATCGAATCCAAATCTACGCATAACAGTCATTAAGAACCGCCAGTCTAACCTGTCATAGGCTTTAGTCATATCGAGCTTGATAGCTATATTGCCTCCTCTATGTTTGGTGTTCATCACGCTGACCATTTCTTGAGCTAATAAGATATTGTCAACGGTCTCCCTTCCCTTCACGAATCTAGTTTGTTCAAGTGAGATCAGTCTAGGAAGAATAGGGCCCAACCTTCGAGCTAACAACTTAGACATAATTTTATTAAGCATATTACATAAACTAATAGGACGGAAGTCCGACATTGATGAGGGGTTAGTGTTCTTAGGAATTAATACCAGGGCCGTACTCATAATGGCTTTAGGTAGCGCAAAACCTGCAACAAACAAGGAGTCTGCCTCCAAAATGTCATCAGCAACTATACTCCAGTATTTGGTGAAGAACAAGGCCGTGAATCCATCAAGCCCCCCAGCGCTCTCTACATCCATACTGTGAATGGTGTCAAACAGCTCCTCCTTAGTAGGCGTCACAATAAGCACTGCATTATCTTCTTCTGAACGAATTTGGGGAATAGCCTTCATAAGATTAGCATCATCAATAGTAGCAACACTTTTATATTGGTCTTCAAAATATACATTTGCCACGTGCTGTATATCATTCAAATCCTGCTTGCGCACCCCACCTACATCAAGGATGTGATGAATCCTCAGCTTTCTCTGTTTGTTATTGACACAGTCATGAAAGTACTTTGTGTTATGATCCCCCTCAACATCCCAACGAAGATGTGCTTTTTGTTTCCAGAAAGAGTTGACAATGTTGTGCCGCTGCTTCAGTAAAGCAGTAGCTTTCTGTAGTTTTATCCGCTTCGTTATGGTCCTGTCAGCTTCATACTCCAGTTCTGCATTAAGGACTTAATCCTCCGCTAGGGATACTTCCTGAAATATATTGCCAAACGTGAAATGGCTCCATGCGGACAGAGCCTTCCTGCACGTAGCCATTCGCAAACACATCCTAATTAGCCCATTAGGATGTATGACAGAGTTCCAGGCCTTCTGTACCACATGCATAAAACCTTCATGCTTAGTCCAAAAGTCTAAGAATCTAAAGCTCCTCCGTCCTCCTTCATGACGTGATAGAAGCTTAATTAGAAGTGGGGCATGATCAGACTCTGACTGATTTAAGTGCTCCTCCATGGTTAATGGTGCCGGGCTAAGCCAATAAGAAGTAACCATCATTCTATCTAGCCGTGATCCTTGTATGTCCCCTACTTTAGACTTGAACCAAGTGAACTGACTTCTTGAGAAAGGAAGGTCAGTTAAACCTGCCGCCATTTAGAAATTAAGAAATTCTTGTATAGAAAGCTGGCAAGGAGCCCTTCCTCCAATCTTCTCATCCGATTTGGCAATTGCATTAAAATTGCCACCCACCGCCCAAGGAACACCATATCCAGATCGTAGTTGCAGCAAACGGTCCCAAAGCTCTCTCCGTCCTTCTTTCTTATTATGGCCATGAACAAAAGTAAACATAATAGGCGACTGCAGGAACTCATTTTGGAATGAGACAGTAACTGCTTGTTCAAAGGAGTCTAATAGGGAAAGGGAGCATCCCGACTTCGCCATAACCCATATATTTCCTCGGTCATTACTGAAAGCCTTCTCAAATCCCAACTTTAGTTGATAGTGAAATAATTGATTCTTTGTTACTTTTGGCTCCATTATAGCTAGCAGTTGAACTTTGTTCACTCGGCATAGGTTCTTTAGTCTTTTAAGAGCCATCTTGTTAGCCACTCCCCTAATATTCCAACATAAAATTTTAAACATTAGAGGGGACTTGGGTTTACCGGATTTAATAGAGGAGTTGACCGACTAGAGTACACGATCGTTTGGCTCTGAGAGTTTCTTCTTCCTCTTTTGGATGATCGGTAGCCTGACAGCATCTGCAGTGCCTCGGGCTTGTTCAGCATCTACCTCATCTGCCCAGCTGCGAAGTTTTCCTTCCTCTTCACTATTGCCCACCTCCTCTTGAACATTTTCAGTATCTGAAATAGCAGTATCCCTCTCTGTCTTCTGTATTTAAAAGTTGATCCCCATCTGTATCATAGAGGACACTACCAAAATACAGTAAATTGGCGACGATGTTTTAGCGACGGAATAAATCCTTCGTCCGTAGCGACGGATTACCGACAACCTGGCGACAACTTCCCGGCTAATCGCGTACCAATTTTTTTTTAAGGGTGAACATCTGTAGCCTATCCGTCGGTACGCCGTCGGTACAATAGCGACGAAATAAAAACCCGTCGGCAAGTAGTCACTCGGTAGTCACTAATTGGCGAGAAAATGTTTAAAAAATTACGAGAAAATGTCACTAATTGGCGGGAGAATTGACGACTACTTAGCGACGGATAATCCGTCGACCAGATGATGGGATATTAGCGACGGACGTACGATCCGTCGCTAAGTGGTCACTAAGTGGTTGGAAAAATTTGAAAAAAATTGCGTGAGATTAACTACTAAGTAGCGACGAATTTTATCCGTTGCTAGTCCGTCGCTAAGTTAAAAGCCTAGCTTAAGTTGAACCGACGGAGGGAAAATTTCATTCTCCCCAATTTTTTCTCTCTTTCTATCTTGGACGCTTTCACTTATCGAGGTAACTCTCTCTCTCTCTCTCTCTGGGGCAGCGGTGGGGGGCGGAGGGGAGTCGGCGGTGGTGGGAGGGGGCGGGCAGCAGGGGGTGCTGGCGGTCGTCGCGGGTGAAGCTGGCGGTGGTGGGGGTCGCTGTGGAGGGGGGTGGGGGTGCAGGGGTCGCCACGGGTGAAGCTGGCGGTGGTGGGGGTTGCCGTGGGGTGTGCTGGCTGTGATGGGGTGGGGGTTGTGGGAGGGGGCGGGCAGCGGGGGGGTTGGGGGTTGGCTGCGGGGGTGAGGGGGGCTGGCCGGGGGTGGAGGGTAGGGTTTGGGGGGGCTGTCCCCGGGGGGGTAAGGTGTGGGCTGCAGGGGGTGTGCTGGCCGCCGAACGGGGGGGGGGGGGGGGGTGCGGTTTGGGGCGGCTGGCCGCGGGGGTGGTTGGCCGCGGGATTGCGCACTTATGTTATATTTATGCAGTGATCTTAGTTTGATATATGAAGTGATAATATTTATGCATTGAGACTGCTTCCAACGTTGAAGAGATTGCTCCTAAGGTTGAAGTTAATGAGGAGCCACCGTCAGAGAATAGTAGCATGGGGACTGACCCTCCTGTCCCTACAAAATACCTCAACCAGATTGAGCCTTCGTATGCAAAGTGGCTGAGAGAGTAGTACATGCCTCAACGCAACTATGATCCCTGGCTGTGAGGATTCTTCGTCTGACTTGCTGTATTTGTACGCCAAACCTAAGGATTAGATAGTTGTGTATGTAAGAACGTTATAATTTTATTTTGAATATAATTCTTATAAATATTGTAATCTATTAGAAATGTGAATAAGCAATAAAGTTTATTTTGAGCATTTATTTATTGTGGGCTTGACAGCGTTCTACTGCCGACTCTGCGATGTAGGCTGGCTTGGACACGCACTCGTATCCCAAAAAAAGGGTGCGGATCATGACAAGTTTTTGTGGTGGCCTATACAGGTCAGTTTTTGCAAAAGATTACGAACTTGTGATAGTACTTAAGTTAGTCGTACTATTGCGAGCCTGCGACTAGGAAATGCTCATTCACAATTAGGATTGAATTAATTTAGGAGAATGACTAGGAATATGAGTTCCTTATTAATTTGATAATTAGGTAGTTAAGGATTAGGCCATGTAATCTATTAAATTTAGATAACTTGGAAGATTTTTAAAGATATACTATTACATTTTGATACGACGATATGACCTAAGGTGGGTAGACTATTTACTTATCAACTTAGGCCTTCCTGGAATCCAATTCTTGACCGTAACCCCTCTTTCTGAAAATAAATTTTATTTATTTGAGTTAAATTATGATTTTTGGAATTTTATTATAATTATAGGAGGGTTTAGTCATGGTTAAGATTTAGAGTACAAGATGACTAGAAATTATGGCACGGATAGTGTGGCCGTGTGCCTTTACTAATGTTCTAGCCATGGTAGAGAAGGTCGAGCCATAGGTGTATCCTAACTAGGAAAACCAGGCTAAGTTGCAACTTGACCTCTATAAAGAATTTAATTAGTTATTTATTAATATTATGATTTTAGGAAATCTGGTTGTACCAATTCAGCCCGGACTGGACCCGAACCCAACTTAAGCCCTAGTAGTCATATATTGCGACCAACGATGTCCATATAGACATATAGATGTGTATATATATTGGTACTCCATTTTAGTCTCGTGAAATTTTTTCATAAACGTATATAATATATGTATTATTTCTATTTAGATTTATATTTTTGTAAATAGGAAAATCCTATCTTAGAATGATATTTTGGGGATTTATTTAGGCTATACATATATACTTGTGTATGAATATAATCATAGTAGGTAGACATAGTACTTTATACATATTTTCCTTGATCTTGAATTTTATATCTCTCTTGTCTTCGGCCATTTCTCCCTGATCAATCGTCTGAAACTCCAAAATCGATACCACACTTCAAGGACAAATACTTGCATTCTTTTTCTATTTTTATCAACTTATATAACTTTTGAGACTCCTTTGAAATTCTTGGGGATATAGTTGGAATAATTTTTGATGACCCGCAATGGCAAAGACAGCAGCGTACTATCGCCATTTATTTGAATTATGGAGACTACGGGTTCACTGCAGCCAGCAGCGCACTGACGAGGCATGATCCCTAAGTTGAAGTAATTTCAAGTATGTGTGGGTCATCGAATATTATTAAAACTATGTCTTGGTTGTCCTATTTAATCCTTAAATTATTATGTCAATATTGGATAGAGTTGGTAGAGTGTTCGATACCATATTATGCTTAAGTCATAAATCAAAGGTTTACTACAGCCAGATGTACACTGGCGAGCCATGGATGCTTGGTTAAATGATTTTGGATATATTTGTGGTTTTTGAATATTATCGAAACTACATCTTTTTGGCATGTGACTGTTGAAATTTTTATGTTCCACAATGTAGGAGCGAAAAAAGTGCTTCAAAGAAAGAGTCATCTCATTCATAAGTGATCTGCTTTACGCCTAGCAGAGCGGGTAATCTCTTTACGCCCAAGACTAGGCTAATCAATTTACGCCTAAGCAGGCTGATCATTTTACGCTCGGGTCTACACCCATGATTTTACGCCAAGGACAGAGCAGCCACTTTTACGCTGGACAAAGCTGTCAAATCTCGCATTTAATGCAAACTCTGACATGGAGATATTAATGATGGCATATATCACAAAGGGATTTGTCTTTACACAGAGACCAATGTTGTCGTTTAGTGTGTGGATTGAGCTACTTTACGCTCATACTACGGCTTCTTTTACGCACGAAGATTATACGAGCCTTTATGCTCAACAGTCGACGTGTGCGTAAAGTCTATTTGAGCTGCTTTTACGCTCAAGGTTATTTAATAACCACTTTACGCAGGAAGTCTATGTCAAGGCTATTTTACGCCAAATCTACTGCTTTACGCTCAGAGTACATTGGGCTATTTTTACGCCCTATTCTCCTCCACCAGTTTGGAACGTGGTTTGCTTACGTGGCTTTCATGCCACTCTTCTCGAAGAACGTGTGTACATACATCCTATCCTTACTGAAGTGATGGGACACACGTCAACATATGCAGAGGATGGCTTCGATCATGGGTGGCAGTTGTTAGCGTAAAGATGGAACTTTTGCTGAGTTTTTACGCACAAGAGCCCAAGTCTATAAATAGACTTATTTTTTTCTCATAAAAAAGGAGAGAGACAGACAGGGAGAAGAGAAAGAGACATGAGAGAATGCAGAGATCAGAACTTAGAGATTTTGATTCTCCAGAGCATTCTTCTTCAACTTTTCTTTCAGAACAGAGTGAAGCAAAAGCAGGAAAGCATTCGGCCTCGCCATCAGTGCCCAAGTACGTCGATACCTTTCTGGTGACTTAGTTCTTCCAGTTGTTCTACTTCAAGCAGTGATCTTCATCATCATCATATGGTCCAAGGAACAAAGTGATCATTTACGAATCAGACTTCCATAGCAATACTTTGCCAGAATCAAACTTGTACTTCTTGTACTTTTTCTCGTTTTATTTTTAAAAGCCAATTCCTTCAAGGCATTTTGTTAAGTGAAACAAAAATGGCGACTCTGCTGGGGACGACCTTCTCCTCTGACGAGGAGACAATTGCTCAATATGATGATGTTTTGGTCGATTCGACCAAGAAGACTCTGGTTGTGCACTTCGACCAGACTGCCTACGAAGAAATGCTCCGAACTGGGGGTGGTTCTCGCTGCTCCAATGTTCAAAAGTCTCGCAAAGCACAAAAAGTTTGGATTCCTAAATCCAAAATAGCTTCTGATCTCTCTGTTGCTAACAAGGGAATGCTTCCCTCTCCTGTCGTAGGGGCTCCCGTTCATAACGAGGCAGTTCTAATTTCGGCGTCGCTCTCTAAGAGTGACAATTTGTCTCCCGTCTGTGACGGTGTAGATGATCGGGTTCCACGCCCACTGCGTAAGGACCAGGTTTTACGCCCACTGGGTAAAAACCAAGTTTTACGCTCAAGGTATAAGAATAAGTCTCCCATTTGTAATGTGGCAGATTCTAATGCTTCTGAGTGTAAAAATAAGTCTCCCGTCTGTCACGTGGTAGACACACACAAATTATGCACCTCGCGTAAAACAAAATCTTCCGTCTGTGACGTGGTAGATAATCAATTTTTATGTTTTACGCGTAAAGGCAAGTCTCCTGTCTGTGACAGTGTAGATAAAATTCACAATAATGTTTGCACATCTAATGTGAATGTACCTAAACGTATACAGCATAAAAATGTTGTTGGTAAAACTTTTGTCCTACACCAACAACCTTCTTATACTGCTTTACGCAAAGTACCAAACTTGTAAATCATGCGCCATGAAGATGGAGTCCTTCGTGCTCAAAAATCTCAAGATTTACGCACACAACTCCAAGCACGTAGAAATGTACAATTTGGTTCTGCGAATGCTGCTAGTAATCTTCTTTATACACAGGGTACTAAACATTTTTCTACCCCTAATGTGATAAAGAAGAATACTCCCTCCACTCCTTCTGACTTACGTGAATTGCTCATACAAAAGCGTAAGAATTCACAATCTCCGGTGACGCTCCCCCAAGAAAAATATCATTATGAATATTACCAGGTTGTGATCAATTGTTGTTGTTTAGCTTCAAAACGGTCAGTTTTTGATCGATTGAGTTTTAATTCGCTTCAACATCAAGCTGAAGACCAAGAAGATGAGCTGTCATATGCATCAGTCAATATGGCATCTCATACTAACAGAGGACGACGTCCAAGACGAAACATGTCCCAAACTCCAGGTCAACAACAGTTCAACAGACTTCTTGATTCCTTTGAAGGAGTATATCAGAATACTCGATCAAGAAAACAAAGGCAATTGCAGACTTCTGATTCAGAAGCTGGGGGTACTCAATCTTTTGAGTCTGATACCGATAGTGTAGATTCATACTTCTATACAAATCCTTCCGTATCCTCTCGAGAGGTTGAATCCTACGCTGTTGGAGATGAACCAGAGACGTCATCTGCTAATACAGAACAACGTCTCACTGCTGTTGAGCAATCACTGAAAGATATGCTTAACATGGTGCAAAGTATGCATCAGATAATTTTGAATCAGCAAACTGCTCAGCCGACGGTAATAACACCAGTACCAGTAGCAGCTCAAACTCAAGATAGTCAAGGGGCTGAAATACCTTTGAATACTCAAGAGCCGACTGTTAATCAGAATTCTGTATCTCCAGATCCCATCATTCCTGAAGATGTACCACCTCCAGTGGGGGTTACGGTACATCCAACAACCATTCAATCAAATATGCTTCCCCAAACCAGTGAAGCCATTCAAGCAGTACGTGAGCTCAAAGCACAGTTTAAAGTTTTGAAGCACAAAGATCAACTCCAGAGGTTAGGGATCAAGCAACCTTATCCTCCTCATTGGAATGATGTACCCTTTCCACCGAAATTCAAGCCACAATCTATGGTTTTGTTCGATGGAAAAGCATCTTCCAGTCAATATATCAATTACTTTGATATTATGACTGTACATCTGCAGAAAGATGACGCTCTTCTCACTCAAGTGTTCATCGGGTGCCTGACGGGTTCGGCATATGATTGGTATCGAAGTTTACCCGACAATTGCATTTCGTCTTTCGACAAATTTAAGACAATGTTTCTCTTCCGCTTCTATGAAGGAGGTATGGACATGAACATGTCCTCCTTGATAAAAATCAAACAAAAGGAGAAAGAAGATACTCGTACGTTCATCGAACGTTTCTGACAGGCTACTCTAAAGATGCCTCCTGGTATGCCAGATTCAGCGTTGATTGATATATGCAAGATGAATCTACGACCATCCATCGTTGTTTTCACAGGTTTCCAGTTCTCAGATTGGGCTTCGTTTATCATAGCAGCAGTTTCTGCCGAGACCAATGGTAGGTTGGCTCGTGAACATGGGATGATTTTCGCCTCAGATGATAGAGGAAAGAAAAGTAATCCTGGTAATAACTCCGGTAATCGTAATATGAAAGGAAAAGATACCCTCATGGTTAATCTTTCTAAGAACAAAACGATGCCGAATAGTCAGGAATCTTCCAGGCCAAAGGAAGAATACTCTTTTGATGAGAGTGATATCCCAGGGATATTTCAGTGTCTGGTGAAGAGTGGCAAACTTCAGATTCCAGAGCCAAAGAGGCCTAATGAGGTGAATCTAACTGATAATCCCAAATATTGTATCTATCATAGATACATTAATCATCCTACAAGTGCTTGCTATATCCTGAAGAAGAAAATCTAGGAGCTGATAAATGGCGGTGCTATCGCTTTAACCAATGATGACCATACGGTTACAACCAATATGGTTTCTCTTCAGTTTCGGGATTTTCCTCTACAGCAAGTCCCAGATGGAATTACCCCAATTCCGAAGGCGACAATGAAGATCGTGAATATCCCGCCTGCCAGAGAAAAAAATGCAGGATTGCTGCCACTCACACTAAAGAATGGTAAAATCATGTGGGTACATCCTGACTTAGTGCCTGAGTTGGAAAGTGAAGATAAAACTTCAAAATCTAAGAAGGGTAAGAAAGTCAGAACCTGCAACATGATTTTCCATGTTATTCCAGATCCCGATGACTCGGATCACCTATGGGATGGCCTTCCTTTAGAAGATAGATTGAGAGGACTGAACATCTGTCCTCCAAGTCTAGCTCCACCTACCAAGCTCAAGATTACTCATCAGCAGTGGCTAGCCATGAATAGTATTTCTTTATATCGGGCACAACAAATCTTTGCTGCTTATGAAAAAGCTCCGACAGAGATTTCTTCTCGTATCCCAAATCCTTCTCCTCCTGTAGTTACAGAGACATCTATTCCTCATTCTCCTGTGGATACAAAGATCTCTTCTTCTTCCTCTGAGGAACCATTTATAAAAGTCTACTGCCCACTCACTTGTATAGTCAGCAGTTTGTTCATCTCATGAAGAAGATGGGTTATGACTTTCAAATGGCAGAAGGTTTGAATTATGATAAAGGAATACGACTTCCTTTACAGATTTAAAGTCAAAATTCCACTCTTGGATTGGGTTCTGAAGCCCCTCATAACAATCCACACAAGAAGAAGGCTAAGAAAGGGAAGACAAAATCCTGTAATATGGTACTTCCTTCTTCTGAGTCTGAAGAAGAATCTTTTGCTGGTACACGATCTGGAAAAGAGTACCATAAAAACTATGAGGGATCCTCCAAAGAAGCTGAAGACGTAGTGGAGACACTACCAACTCAACCCTCTTCTGTTCCTGCTAATCCTTCTGTGGTTAAAAAGGGGAAACAGAAAGCAGTACGCTTCGACGTCCCATTGAAGTCTGCTTCCAGTCAGGGGGTAGTAATGAAGTCTTACAAATTCGATATTCTAGCTCAGTTAGCCAATACTCCGGCTAGACTATCTATATTTGAGTTGCTTCGCCTTTCCAGAGAAAGCAGAGAGACTTTGAGTGAAGCTTTACTTCAAGCAGATTCATGCTTGGCTCAACTCAAGACTCCTGATAATATACCAGTGTCATGTCCATAATGTCATAGTGTGATGGAAGCAATTCCCAACATCACCTTTACACAAGAAGATATGCTGTTGAAGCATAACAAGCATGACAGGCCTTTGTGCTACACCGGGTATATTGGATCCACTAAAATTAACAGGATTTATATTGATCCCGGATCCTTAATTAGCATAATTCTTCAGAGTATGCTAAGACCCCTGAGGATCCCTACTAGTGATTTAACTTACACTAGTACTACGATAGTCGGTTTTAACTCTGGCAAGAGCAAGCCATTGGGGAAGATTCGTCTGCAGATTCAGATTGGTGATCTTTGAACCACGGTAACTTTCTATGTTATCAACTCAGACGTCTCCTATAATATCCTTTTGGGGAGACCGTGGATTCATGAGCATAATATTGTACCTTCAACTCTCCACCAATGCTTCAAGTATGTGGATTCCCAAGGAGTTGTGAAGACTGAGTTTGCTGATATCAATCCTTTCAAGGGTGTCGAAGCCTATTTTTCTGATTCAAGGCTTTATAAATAAGAGCATGTGAAAGAGATATCAGACATGGCTGAAAATCAACCACCTATCGAGGATCAGTCTATTAATGAAGATCCGCCAGAGGAGCAACCTTTGAAGATCATAGTCAAGGGACGAATCCAATCCCAATCTGTTAATGATCAACATCTGATAATCAAGGTTAAAGGAAGAACTCAAACTTCATCTGAGGAATCAACAAATATTTCTGTTAAGAGCCAAGTTCAACCTTTTATGATCAAGGTCAAAGGGCGTACTTCTTGTACAAATGATCCAGAACTACCAATGATTATCAATCTTGGCAAATCTACACAGAAGACGGATAATGGTCTACTGATGATTAATCCGAGACGTAGCAGTCAAATCGTAAATGATGTAAATATTGATCATTCTGTACTTTTTGATATCAATAAAGATATCCTTTTCGAGTATATGACTATCAAGTTTATCGAAAGAATGATTTTATCTTCTGATAATCAAAGTCATCGATATAAAGACGACATCGAGCCAGAAGAAACTTTATACATCGATCATAAGGAAAATTCTTTCCCTTCTCATATAGATGTTGGACCTTATGCTCAAAGGTTCCTAACATCTTCTTCTTATCTTCTACCTGTGGCCGCTTCATCACAAGCTTGCGTAACTTTTAGACGTTACGAAGAATCTTATTTCGTGATTCCGTCTGATAAGAAAAACAAGCACCAAATTGTGTTTGGCCTGGCTAGAAATATCCCTGTTGCTCAGGCAGATGAGCTGAAGGATAAAGACAAAGGAAGAATCCGAATTGACAAGTATAGTCAACAATCTATCAAGATTATCCAGAACATGGGATATGACTTGAAGACTATGCAAGATCTCAATCAAAGCAAGGGTAGACGACTACCATTATATGGCGATCCGTTTTGCCACAAGACTCGTCATGGGTTGGGATATGATCCGTCCTACATGTTTTATGACGATATATAAGAAGAATTCTCTTCTAGCTCTTCGCAATCATCAGATTCAGAGGAAATTCAATCTGAAGATAAATCTGGACAAGCATTTTCAGTCAATATGGTTCAAATTGATGGTGAATCAGAACTATTTGAGAATGATCCTTGGGCTCAACAGACGGATACTCAGTGGGAACTCCATTTTGAACAACGACAGCCACCTACAGAGGATTAGGTCATCCAGGATGATGTTGGGGATGGAACTACGTCCAAACCAATATTCATCAGTAAAAATCTTGCTGAAGATGAAAAGGAAGAGTTGATAAAACTTATCAAAGAATATATTGACATCTTTGCATGGAGTTACGAGGATATGCCAGGGTTAGATCCTAAAGTTGCTACTCATAAACTCAATATTCTGCCCAATGTCAAGCCTGTAAAACAACAACAACGGCATTTTAGACCAGATATGATGGATGCAATTGAAGCAGAAGTCAAAAAGTTGATCACATGTGGATTTATTCGTGAAGAGCAACACCCGGATTGGGTTGCCAATATTGTTCCTGTCATGAAGAAGAACGAAAAAGTTTGAGTTTGTATAGATTATAGAGATCTTAATGCAGCTTGTCCAAAAGACGAATTTCTACTTCCAATTACTGATGTCATGATAGACAATACATGTGGTTTTGAACGCATGTCTTTTATGGACGGATTCTCAGGATACAATCAGATCAAGATGCATCCAGAAGATGAGAAGCACACCGCTTTTCGTACACCCCTTGGGGTCTACTGCTATACAGTTATGCCGTTTGGTCTTAAAAATGCTGGTGCCACGTATCAACGGGCTATGAGCAACATCTTTCAAGAACATCTACGGAAGATAGTTGAATGCTATGTAGATGATATCGCTGTTAAAAGTCGATCAAAGGATGATCACATTCGAGACTTGAGGATAGTGTTTGAATTAATGCGTCAGCATCAATTGAAAATGAACCCTACTAAGTCTTTCTTAGGGGTTTCCAGTGGCAAATTTTTAGGATTTGTCATTACTTCTCAGGGTATCCATGTTGATCCTGATAAAGTTGAGGCAATTCTTGAAATGCGTCCTCCTCGCAATCTGAAAGACTCCGTGGCTTTCAGGGTCGTATTGCTTATATCAGAAGATTTATATCTAATCTTTCTGGAAGATGTCAACCTTTCTCCCGTCTATTAAAGAAAGGTATATCTTTTGTTTGGGATGAAGCGTGTCAGAAAGCCTTCAATAACATTAAGCAATACCTTACAAACCCACCTGTTCTGGTACCCCCGGTGGTAGGAAGGCCACTTTTGTTATATGTTCGAGCCTTGGATCATTTACTTGGCGCTCTTCTTGCGCAGAAAAGTGATATGGGTCATGAGCAAGCAATTTATTATCTGAGCAGAATGATGGTCGGAGCTGAACACAGGTATACTCCTGTAGAAAAGGAATGTCTAGCTTTGGTTTTTGCTATCCAAAAGATAAGACATTATGTGACAGGGCAGACTATTCACGTCATCTCCAGAATAAATCCTATTCGGGTATTGATGAGAAAACCTAGCATTCTCAACTCCAGGTTGGCTACCTGGGCGATGTTGCTTACTCCTTATGACATGGTTTATGTACCTCAGAAATCAATAAAGGGTCAAGCATTAGCCGATTTCTTGGCTGCTCACCCTATACCTGAAACATCAAAATTATATGAGGACATTCCAGATGAAGTCGTGGATTGTAACCTGACTTTGAAGAATGACATATGGCAATTATATTTCGATGGAGCATTACGAGTAGGACCTAAAGGCAATATTGTCTCTAGAGTAGGGATCATCTTGGTTTCTCCTGACAAAATGGTCATATACCGTGCCTATTCTCTCAATGAACCATGCTCCAACAATGTAGCAGAATATAATGCTCTATTGATTGGTCTCCAAGTTGCAAAACAATTGGGTATTGAATTCTTAGAAGCTTATGGAGATTCTCAATTGATTGTTAATCAAGTTAGAGGGACCTATGAGGTCAGAAATCCTGATCTCATTCCTTATCATCAAGTGGTAGTTGAATTGGTCCTTTCATTCAAAGGATTCTTCATTAAGTTTGTACCACGCTCTCAAAATGTGAAAGCTGATGCTCTTGCCAGTTTAGCTGCAGACCTAGCTGTTCCAATCCGAAGGCAAAATACAATTACTTTGTTAGATCGAGACTTGTTCTGTGTCAAGAATAATTTGTACATTGAACAAAGTTATACTACAGAGTCAAATTCCCAGCATAAGGATTGGAGAACCCCATTCGTTGATTATGCAGTTCATGTGATTTTGCCTGAAGATCCAAAAGAAGCTGCATCAATCAAAAGACGATCGTTTCAGTTTTATTATGATTCGTCTTTACATATGTTATACCGTCGTTCCTATGATGGACTCTTGTTGCGTTGTCTCTCAGAAAGTGAAGCTAAACAAACACTGCGAGAAGCTCATGATGGTATTTGTGGCGCTCATCAACCAGGTCCTAAATTACAAGACCGCATTCGAAGAATGGGGTATTATTGGCCTTCTATGATAGCAGAAGCTGTAGACTATGCCAGAACATGTAAAGCATGTCAGATTCATGCTGATTTTATTCATCAACCATCTGAATTTCTACATCATACAGCAGCCTCTTGGCCCTTCGAAGCTTGGGGTATGGATGTCATTGGTCCTATTAATCCTCCTTCTATTAAAGGACATCGGTTCATATTAGCTATAACAGATTACTTTTCTAAGTGGGCAGAAGCAGTTCCCCTTACGGAAGTGAAAACATCTAATGTGATCAGCTTCATCAAGCACCATGTCATTTATCGCTTCGGGATTCCTCGACGGATAATTCATGACAATGGTCCACAATTTGCCAGTCAAGCATTTTATCGATTCTGTGACAAGAATCGAATTCAGAATTTGGCTTCTACGGCTTATAATCCAGCTGCTAATAGTTTAGCTGAAGCTTTTAATAAGACAATCATTAAACTTCTCAAAAAGTTTGTCTCTTCTAATAAACGTGATTGGAATGAGAAACTTGGAGAATGTTTATGGGCTTATCGAACAACAGTCTGGACTCCTACTGGTTTTACACCATTCTCATTGGTTTATGGATGCGAAGCTGTCCTCCCATTGGAAATCCAGATCCCTTCTCTACGAATAGCCATTGCTAATGAGCTAACTACAGAGAATAATGATCGCTTATGACTCCAAGAACTTGAAGGATTGGATGAGAAACGTCTTCAAGCACAACAGCACATTGAACTATATCAAGCCCGCATATCTTGAACTTTCAATCGTAAAGTTAAAGAGAGGGTATTCAAAGTTGGCGAACTTGTATTAGCTGTTCGGACACCGATGGTGATGACTCATAAAAGTAAAAGGAAATTTCAAGCAAAATGGGAAGGCCCTTATGTAATTGAGTCCGTATTTTCCAATGGCGTCTATCGATTATCAATGCCCAATGGAGATCTGCTCATGATGCCAATCAATGGCAAGTTTCTTAAGAAATACTATGTATAAAAAAAGGGGGGAGACAGAATGAAAATAAAGCTCCTTTTATTATTTTTGTTCGAAACAAAAGACTAAGGACGAGGGCCACTCCCTTCATTATTGAATACATAGTCGGCCAATGCATAGAAGGCGTCGTTTCCTGAACTCATGAAAAATTTGCAGACAGCCATCCTCGACGCTTCTTCTTCAGGAGTTTTCCCTAGCTCTACTAAGCAAGCAAGGATGTCTTCGGATGGCTTGGGCGTAGAAGAGCTTCCACCTATTTCGGTTGAGCCTGATGAGCCTGATACAGGGGGTTCAACGGGGAACGTCTCAATGATGCCCTCGATTTTTCGGAGGACTTCATTCTTTTGTCGTACATCCTCGGAAGACATTTCCAATAGAGGAGGAGCAATAAGAATGAAATGTTACAAGCAGTTCTCACCTATTTATAAAAGAGGACTGTTGATGAACCGGTCTTTGAAGATTGAGAACAGCCTTTCATTCCCAAAAAGACCTGTCCGTTAATTCCATCGGGTTCATTCATTTTAACATAGAATTGAATCAATGTTTTTTTTCTCGAAAAATACGTTGGTTCGTCCATCGTTTTGACCCATATGTTCATGACATCTGTCTTCTTAGTCCCCAGCTACCAAGGTTTGGTTAAGCTGATTTTTTGTCTCCTGGGAAAGGGATTTTATATCTTCTATTTTATCAATTGATTAGAAAGTGGGATTCGCTATTTATCATATTTCCATGACCTCTGAATAAATATTAAACCTACTTTCTTTTCCTATCTATCACTTCTATTTGACCTCTGCATAGATATTAATCTAATTTTCTTTTGAGTTCATATATACTATTATGTCCATATTACCTCTGATAGTATCATATACTCTAAAACAGAAAATAAGATTTCATTTATCTATCATGTCCATATTTCATCCAGATAGATACAAATCATTGATCATAGAAGAATCATTATTTCCATAAAAAGTCTATTACATTTCTTAGACTTTCTTACAAGTTATAATGGAAATCTATTACATTCTTAGATTTTCATTCTATACACACAACGATAGCCTAATGGAGATCTGCTTCTTCTTTTTTGGATCTTCTTCGTCGAATTCGTTGTTGGTGTCAATTCCTTGCTGTCCAAGCCTTTGTGGCGACAAGAACAGAAGGAATCAAACTCTGGTCTTCTCTCTCAGACGAGAGGAGAACCCAAGAGTATGGCAGCCCGAAGACGTGTCGCTGCCAATACAATTGGTGGATTAGTGGCGGCACCTCAAAGGAGATAGGAATGTATCCAGCATTGGGATACGATTCCTAGTTCTGCCGTGAAAGGAACTCTACTACCCGATTTCTCGGGGTAGAGTTGACTCCACCATCCAACTCTCCGTGTATAAAGGCTCTTCCTACCAACAGAGGAAGACCCTTCTATCTCACGAAGAGTTCTGAGTTGTCTGATTTGCGCGTCAAAAGCGCATGAGCTCCCTGATGTTGATGTCAGAAGAACACTCCTCACAGCGTCAAAATTGCCAATGCCGGTTCTGGAAAAGCTGTTCAGCCAAACTTCTGCAGAAAACAACAAAGAAGAAGTGTTTTAAAACAGAAGTATTATCAGATGCGTATTAAAATGCTAACCAAAAACAGATCACAAGGCTTTTTACGCCAGTGCTTCAGCAAGGCTTTTACGCCAGTGATTCAGCAAGGCTTTTTACGCCAGTGCTTCAGTAAGGCTTTTACGCCGGTGATTCAGCAAGGCTTTTATGCCAGTGATTAAGCAAGGCTTTTACGCTAGTGATTCAGCAAGGCTTTTATGCCAGTGCTTTAGCAAGTTTTTTTTTACGCTCGTCAAGAATTTACACTCATGAATAGATGTTTTCAACAAAAAAATTCAAAGACAGATATTTGCTTACGATCGGACTTACCACTTAAGTTGAATGGTTTGGCTCTAATAGTGGTTGAATCCACGTCTAAAGACTGGGCGTACAAAAGAACGCCGTAGGAAAGCTCCGCCATTGTCATTTGTTGGAGAACAACATCACAGAAAGTTATCTTCAGAGGAATGAGTACGAGAATATATGAAACATTCTCGGCTATTTATAAAGGCTGAAGAAACTGTTGGGATGAGTCTATTTCGGGGGAAGATCCTATTTAAAAGCTCTCGTAACCACACGACAGATGCCACGTGTTGGTTTGTTTCTTGGTAATTAACAACTATAGAAACAGTCAAAAGAAGTGCATAAACAAGTGCGCATCAATAGATGACGGTTGCGTATCCCAAATTTTACGCTGGCAGATCAAATCTCAACTTTTACGCTTCTGTTCAAAGTGTTTCAAATTTTGGAGATATTTGAAAACTTTGAAGGGGGTCTTGTAGGAGCGTAAAAAGTGCTTCAAAGAAAGAGTCATCTCATTCATAAGTGATCTGCTTTACGCCTAGCAGAGCGGGTAATCTCTTTACGCCCAAGAATAGGCTAATCAATTTATGCCTAAGTAGGCTGATCATTTTACGCTCGGGTCTACACCCATGATTTTATGCCAAGGACAGAGCAGCCACTTTTACGATGGACAAAGCTGTCAAATCTCGCATTTAATGCAAACTCTGACATGGAGATATTAATAATGGCATATATCACAAAGGGATTTGTCTTTACACAGAGACCAATGTTATCGTTTAGTGTGTGGATTGAGCTACTTTACGCTCACACTACGGCTTCTTTTACGCACGAAGATTATACGAGCCTTTACGCTCAACAGTCGACGTGTGCGTAAAGTCTATTTGAGCTGCTTTTACGCTCAAGGTTATTTAATAACCACTTTATGCGGGAAGTCTATGTCAAGGCTATTTTACGCCAAATCTACTGCTTTACGCTCAGAGTACATTGGGCTATTTTTACGCCCTATTCTCCTCCACCAGTTTGGAACGTGGTTTGCTTACGTGGCTTTCATGCCACTCTTCTCGAAGAACGTGTGTACATGCATCCTATCCTTACTGAAGTGATGGGACACACGTTAACATATGCAGAGGATGGCTTCGATCATGGGTGGCAGTTGTTAGCGTAAAGATGAAACTTTTGCTGAGTTTTTACGCACAAGAGCCCAAGTCTATAAATAGACTTATTTTTTTTTTCATAAAAAATGAGAGATGGCTTCGATCATGGGTGGCAGTTGTTAGCGTAAAGATGGAACTTTTGCTGAGTTTTTACGCACAAGAGCCCAAGTCTATAAATAGACTTATTTTTTTCTCATAAAAAATGAGAGAGATAGACAGGAAGAAGAGAGGGAGACATGAGAGAATACAGAGATCAGAACTTAGAGATTTTGATTCTCCAGAGCATTCTTCTTCAACTTTTCTTTCAGAACAGAGTGAAGCAAAAGCAGGAAAGCATTCGGCCTCGCCATCAGTGCCCAAGTGCGTCGATACCTTTCTGGTGACTTAGTTCTTCCAGTTGTTCTACTTCAAGCAGTGATCTTCATCATCATCATATGGTCCAAGGAACAAAGTGATCAATTACGAATCAGACTTTCATAGCAATACTTCCCCAGAATCAAACTTGTACTTCTTGTACTTTTTTTCGTTTTATTTTCAAAAGCCAATTCCTTCAAGGCATTTTGTTAAGTGAAACACACAACTTCATAACTCTCGATTAAAATTTGATTAGTTCTTAAGCTTTCATTTCTTCAACCCTTCCTTTTATCTTTTTACTTTTCGTGCCGTTATTAGTCTTCCTAGAAATCATCTAAACCTATTCATAAACATACCTAGATCATGATTCAATGATCGTGCCTAACAAATTGATCGTGCTAAATACGATTTTGATTTGGATCGTCCTTAACGACTTTTGATCGCAACCAGACCATTTGATTATATTTCGATCATGTCAACTCGCATATTTTCTAGATTCTGAGTCTGCGATCGTGCTTAAATAATCTTGCCTAAGCAGTTAAGCGAGTTAATCATGTCAAACAAATTTTTATCGTTCTAAACATGTTTGCTCGTAATTAAACTATTTTGACTATAGTCGTGCCTACATTTCAAACTCTACTATTAGTGCTTAGATTTCATTCCATTGTGATCAGGGCTATTTCGATCATATTCATACACGTGCCAAATTTTAATCATGCTTGGATGACTTGCATGATTAGCCTCGATCGTGACTGCATCTTAGTGTATCTAAGTGATTTAAACAAGTTTAGATTTTGAATGTCGACCATGCCCATACCCAATAGTAGTTAATCGTGCCTAACGACTTTTCTTGTTTGATTAACCCTATTTCGATTATGTCCTTGACCATGACTATACTTTAATCGTGCCGCGTGGTATCTTTTCTTAAAAATTTGATTCCATTCACGATCTAACTCCAATTTGATCATTGATTATATTGTTTCCTGATTAGGTTCTTAAATTGTGCCTAACTACATCCTTTGAAACTTCGATGACCAATTTTTTTAAGGTGGGTAGAGCCCATGATTGATGAAGTGTCCTTGAGGTTATTTTTAACTTTTATCGAATTTCTGAAAATAATTAGAGCATATTTCAAGACCGTAGCCAAAGGTTCTAATACCAAACCATACCTATTTATCCTTCCATTACCACCCTAGCCGGTCAATGCTTTCATTATAGAAAATTTTATTTTATTATGAGCATCTTCTTCTTTCTTTCCTCTTCTTTTCATCTATTTTTTCAATATTTTGTTATCATAATCTTATCATACTTTTTTGCTGATCAATTAACTCCATCTATCTTGGTAGGCCTTAAATTCAAGGACGAATTTATTTTTAAGGTGGGTAGATTTATAACCCTTCTTCCCAAAATTTTCTAAATTTTTTATTATTGTATTTAAAGGTGATTTTTGCCGAGACTTCCTAAAGAAATATTTTGTTTGTCGGCTTTCTAAAACTGTTTAAAAATTCATGGTTTAAAGGTACTAACTTATTTTAAATAATTTTTGTATTTTATTCTTGAAATTTTAGAAGATGTTTTGATCATTAATTTAGACTTCCAAATAATTTTATTTTGAAAATGGATTTTTGAATTATAAATATTTTATAGACAAAAGATTTGCCAATTTATTTTCAAATATTATGATTATTTTGAGATAGTATGATAAGCAACTGTTTAAGATTAGAATTTATATGCTTAAATCATTCGGTAACACTTAATGTTATTCTAAAGAATTATGTTGATCGCTTATTGATTTGGGATTGGAATTCTTACGATTTAAATTACTTGGTAATATAATAATATTTTAATTTATTATTGCAATCGTTCATAAGTAATGCGATTGGACCAATCCGCATTTGAATTCAATTTGACTGGAATTAAATTTATGTGAAAGTTTATCCATTAGAATTTGAATTATTTGATAACGCTAAGTACCCGTGTAAATTATTATTTGTAATCCTTATATGGATTTCGATTAGATTAAATTCGTATTTGAATTCTATCTAAATTTAAGGGAAGATTATCTATTGGGAATCCTATGTCTTATCTACTTAGGAACTCTCCATATATTTAAGAGGGTCTCGTTTCCTAACTTTCTCATCTAGCCACAACCATCAACCACATACATCATCCATTGTGCCTGTGCATCGTGTCCGTGTCCTCCAACCATTCCATTGTTCACCCTTTTACATACACATATTCAAACAACCCGACACGCCTGCGACCTCGCCTTCTCCTCTTTGCAGAGCCCCACCATCCCTGCAGCATCTTTCCCGCCATCAACAACTCCAGTGCCCATCAATCGACGACCACCTCCTTGTTGAACCTGACACCCAAGTAGCGCCACCCGTGGCTGCCGAGACCACATCAATGCAACATCCGCCTTGTCGTTTCCTCAACCTTTCCAGCTGAATGACACATGCACCTCCCCACTACCACAACCAGTCGACCAGCGGCGAGCAGCGAGCCAAGCACCTGGCCACCACCACCACCTCCACCGTTGTGACAACTACCACCATTTCCACCATTGTGACAACCACCACCATCGTACACATCCCGACTTCCCCTGTACTCCAGTGCTGCCGAACCCAATCCCCGACCCCACACCACGACCATTGTCGCCTCGCCTTGCAAATCGTCCCCGGTCATACGACCGATCACCATACTAGTGGCAATGCCACAAAGGAGCGAGAAGATAACTCCTCACCTGAGCCGTGCCCACCGTAATATTAATCACTCCGCCTGCATCGGAGACCGACTGCACAGCACGTACCAAATCGTGCCACTCCGCTCGACGAGGCCACAACCTTACCTCTCTCGACGTCGAACCTGTCCCCGACCCGGTGTCGTGCCATAAGTCGGCCGACCCATCTCCAGAGTCATCGTCGTCCTCCTCGTATTTCTTCATGAGCGCTGAACTCCCAGGTGCGACGAAGACTGGGCCACGACCTCTCTCCTCGACCTCGCACTCTAGCGTACGCCGGATCTGGCGACGAACAGCAGCCGAAGCCGCCACGGGAGCGACTCTCATTTGCGGTGAAGCTCCCGCTGCGCCTCACCATCGGGAACCAGCGCCCGTCTCCTTGCCACCTCGAGCCCCAGATCTGCCGGCCGCAAGCTAGCCCGCGGCCATGATCAGCGACGGTCGGAGCACCGTAGGTGAGCCCTCTCAATTCTCCCCCTTTCGTTCTCTCTCTTCATATTTCCTAGTCTAAACAGCTTGACTTTTATTCCATTGTTTAGTATTTTTATTAATGTTTTATGTACACCAATTGGAACATGTAATATATTATTTCTTTATGCCTAATAAGGAGTGTATTAATGTTATTAACAATTGTTAGGATTAACATATTATTACAGTTATTTTAGTAAAAACTTTTGTTAATATGTAGCTAGCAAATAATCCAACTAGATATCTAACAATATTGATATTCTTAAATATATATATATATATATATATATATATATATATATATATATATATATATATATATATATATATATATATATATATATATATATATATATATTTACTCTTCCAAATTTATATTGTAAATAAAGAATTGAATTTAGCCTTAAAAATGAATTACCTAGATTTTGTATTATTTATTTGAAATATTTTACAGTGGGGATATGGTTCTTGAATATAATAAATGTTTTCCAAAATAAAATAATGTGTATATATGTTACTTCTAGCTATATTCAAAATAAACTATGGACTTAGAAGCTAAAATATGATTATACATTTATGGTATTTTAATGTAGCTTTGTAAACTAACGGACATATTTGACAAAATTAGAAATTTAGATCAAAAGTGTATATATTTTGAAGAGTAGTTATCTAAGTAGTTTGACTAATACGAATATAGTTTTCTAGAATTATAATTATTTCTAAAAGTTATATTTAATTATACTTTCTTCAAGTCTCATCTTAACCGTGAGTAGTCATACGTCCCTATTTTATGTGATTCTGACTTCGTCATACCGATCCTAGGCCAATCGGACTATCCCGGACCCAATAGCACGGTATGTTCCATCATTAGAGGCCGTCTTGCACACTTACGACATCCGTGACTATTTTGGACCTAACGGGATTATTGGTTTCACCAGCAAAGGACCACAGGCAAGTGCACTTTCTGATTGCTTTCGATTCATAGTAGTTTCCATTTCATGTTTATACATATGCTCTCCTGCTTGATGACACGTTGTCACACGGATTAGTATCATGGATTGGTTTGTACCTCTTGACTTTTATTTACATGATTACCATGCTTGCGACTTGATTCCATGAGTACTAGCTGGGCGGAGAAATATCTTAGTAGACATGTGGACTACCCAAAAACATCCCCAAAATGTCTATTCTTGTCTGATAGCAGTCGCACAATTCACGTGCGGGGTGCCGGATTTACCCCTTAGCCGTTCACATGTCGAACAAGATTATTTCAAAACACATATATAGTTGTCTTTTACTTGTTTTCCTTGTTTTCTTTACCACTTGCCATGACATCCTAGTTACATGTTTCTCCAGTTGATACATCTTGTTGTGGAGTTACCTACTTGCTTTCTAGACATGCCATGACATCAGTTATTTTCTAGTTTCATTTCACATATGTTATTTTCATGTCTTGTGAATTCTATTTTGTTTTCGCACTGCCGTCGGTTTGTGTGCTTGTTCCTTCCTGACTGAAAATCAACATTTTTCAGGTTAGCTGTGGCTTCTTTAGCATTCGAAGATTCGGGTGTATTTGCAGGCCAAACCTAAAGATTAGATAGTTGTGTCATAGTTATTTCAAATATGTAAGAATATTGTAATTTTATTTTGAATATAATTCTTGTAAATGCTGTAATCTATTAGAAATGTGAATGAGCAATAAAGTTTATTTTGAATATTTATTTATTGCGGGCTTGACAGCGTTCTACCGCTGACTCTGCGGCGCAGGCTGGCTTGGACACGCACTCGTATCTCGAAAAAAGGGTGCGGGTCGTGACATCCTTCTTGAGAGAATGTGAGGAATGGTTGAGGAAAGAGTGGAATTGAGAGAGAAATCAATGGTGGGAAGGCTCTTCCTTTGGAAAGAACTCTTGAATAGGAAAGTGGAGGCTTGTGATGAATGAAGTGAAATGGAGAGGAGACCCTCTTATGGCCGACCATGTAGTGTTAGGTTAGGACAATTCAAAATGTCTAATATGTCCCTTAAGTTGTCATTTGGCTAAATACATAAAATGTGAAGGGTTGGGCTTATTTTTAACGAAAACCTAATCACTTAATGAACTAATTGGTCATGAATGATTAGTCTAATGGAACTAGTTTAATGACTTGGCTTATGGGCCATGCTTTGCTAATCATTGGACTCTAAATTAGTGTCTAGGCTAACCGGTCCACTAACAATAGTCTAAAATTAGGCTAGCCCCTAACCCAACCAACTAACCTAAATAAATTAAATAGATACACACAATATTCCTAAATAAATATTCACAATATATATTAATTTATAAAATGACAAATTTACCCTTATTTGGAAAATTGGTAGTGACACGTTCTGCCTAGAAATCATATATAATTTGCTGAGTTTGGAGCAACGCGGCCCTGGCACGCATTTTGGTGCAAATCGGGTCCTACGATCTGAGTCAACAGGTCATTTTGAGATCGACTCATCAGAATCCAATTCTGGATATACCTTTGCGTTCATATCATCATTCTGGACTCATTTAAATATAATTTGCTAGATTTAGGAGACTTTGACTCTGGCACGCATTTTCGGGCAAACTTGGCCCTCTAGTTCGGGTCAACAGATTATTTTAGGATCGGCTTATCGGAATCCAATTCTGGATATACCTTGGGATCGTATCATCGTTCTGGACTCGTGAACATATAGTTTGCTAAGTTTAAAGGACTTTTATCCTGGCATATTTTTTAGTGCAAAGTGGGTCCAACGGTAGACCGTATTTTGATCCAAAATTACTATTTTGCCCATGTGTCCAGAATTAGACTTTTGGGTAGTCTATTCTAGCTATGTTCCTTTATTCTGGAAGTTGGTGATGTTTGTTTCAGCATCCAGGGACGTCTGCAGAAGTCCCATTGTTGTTGCTTTTCTTTGGCTTGATGATTTTGCCTGCAGGACATCATCAGATCATTGCATCACCTCCAGACAAGTATACATTGCCAATTTTGATTTATAGTATTTACATGCTTGTTCTCTTATCAGTCGTTCACCTTGGATAAACTGTTACATGATTTTACCTGCTCCCCGTTCAGTCTATTACATGATTATATTTGCTGACACACTAGACATAGTACATGGATTCGTATTGTATGGCATATAGACGACGTATACATGATCATTGATATTACTTGTAGATAGATTTACATGTATATTTGATAGTCTAGTGTTACATGTTAGAGTCAGACTGGACGTGTCGTGAATACGACACGGACAGTAGCCTTAGGTGGAAAGAACAGTTACTAGGTGTAATATCCCATCCCGCTCAGTTCAACTAGAGGAATCGAAACGTAATAGCATTTGGAATTAGCCATGCAACGGCTTGCTCGAAGTCCCGTTCGGTTGAGGCAACTTCTCGCTCAGATGGGTGGATTCAGTGAACTTGTCTCAACTTGGCCTCCACACTAATAATTGGATGTTTTCAATTGCACTGAGTAGATATGCTAATAAAATAGACGAATCTGTATAGCTAAAGGAAATAATCCTGTATTGATTCAAATAAGTATAGAACATGAAATGGTCAAGTTGCTACCTAGATATCATCCCACGATGGCTTTCAAATTGACACTCGGTCCTTTGTTCCGTGGCTTGGGAGAGAGAAAAGTTTGTCTATGTTGCAACTTGGCTATGAACTTAGCGTAGTCATAGGAGTCGAACGATATAAATGCTCGATAAAGCATGCATTGTCCCACCGTCCAATGCTTGGTATAGCCTAATTGTTCCACAGCTCAATGCACGTTTCTACGGTGCAAGTCTTGACATCACCTTTGCTCGCCCTATGGGTTAAGTGTATCATAGGATTTATGGCATAGTCATGGCACTGATAAAGAACATGGTTGTTCAAGTTGAACATGTATACGACCCTACCATATCAAGGCCCATTGTATAGAGTAAGACACATTTATGAGCACTTCAAAGGAAGATGACTTGTGCAAGTTAAGCATGAGGGCTATCAAAATAGTTGTTCCTGAGTTAAGTCAGAAAAATAGTATGGTGACACTGAAAGTCGAAATGATATGGTAACATGGAAGGTTCTTAGGACCTGTAGTCGCCGAAGCAGTCTCTAAACCGTGGAGCTGCATAGAGATGTAAAGAATGAGAAGTAAAGATATGAAAGAGAAATGATACCGAGAATGGTAAATCAAGTTGAATCTTGCATGGTCATGGACAACTTGTGCACAAGGCGTAGTCTTTCTCGAATGAATCACCGGGGCACTGGGATCATATCGGCCTAGGAGGAAGCAAGATAGCAAAGCAGGATGCTAGATATATCGCATAGGAGATTCGGGGCTTGTATGGGTTAATTATCCTGGATGATCGGCGTCTATCCTAGGCGTACCACATAGGAGATTCGGGGCATCCATTGGATGATCACCATCTATCCTAAGCTAAGACCAAGAGAGCTTGACATTGCTAGTGACCCTTCATATAGATGAGTCGGCATAATAGCGGTGATCCGTGTGCATGCCTTAGATTGAGTAAAAAAAAGTGTATACACGGTGTCGGTTAAGTCGAAAGGAGTGTAGGCATGGCACAAATGAGTCAAAAAATATGTGCACAAAATTTGCAACACAAATATGAAGCCTAAGACTTGGCTATAGCAAAGACACGTACTTCGGCATGAGGTGTGGCGTCGTTTGTTGAGTCGTTGACACAAGTCTATTAGTATGCTTTAAGTCGGATTCTAGTAGAAATAGGAAAGACCATAAGGCAAGTATGACTGGGTTACACTATGTTGCGAGGCACGTCCTCGATGTTTGTCACACCAATGGGTTTTATAGCACGGTCTTAAAGTACTTGATAGTATGATCACGTTGGTTGCAAATGAATATGCCAGGAGTCTCTGTCCTAAAATTGATCCTAAGGCAAGAATAGAAAGACAATCAAAAGAATAGTTTGCACAAACTAAAATGAACGTGTTGGTTTTGTATGGGTGGCAAGGAGCTCATAATACCATTATGGTTGTGTACTGACACCCCACCAGTTTTATACGCAAATAGCAGGTACTTGCTCGTCGGGGCGGAGCTCGCTTAGACGCACCGAGGCATGGACTTTCTTGGCATTTCGAAATGTGCGTCCGCATGGGAGTCTTCATCGATACGGGACACAATATATGGACATCGCCTTCTGAAGCATCCGAAAGTTGCAGCCTTAAGCCTTGTATTGAGAGATGAGAGAGAGAGAGTTGAGTGATTGTATTCAGAAAGATTGTTGTATTGGAAGATTGTAATCTTGTCCATATGCCCCCTTTGTAATTTTGCTGAATATAAATAAAAGTTCTAATTTTTTTGTAACACTTGTGTTCGAATACTTGTGTTTCCTTTAAGATATTCAACTTTTTGCATGGGACTTTTGTGCGATGATCCCGTCGCAAGCTGCTATAATCTTCCGTTATAGAACCCGCCTTGCGTAAGCGCAACCTAGGCTCACACAGCATTACGCCTTAGCGAGGATGATTGCTCCTCCAAAACCGGGGCATGATATTAGGCGTGAGGGCTACTATGCCATATCACTATTTACTTAATACTATACATCCTTATCGAGGGATTCTGTCACCGGAGTTACGTGCCTCTCATATTCACCGTGTGACTCTGTTAACGGAGTTACAACTATATTTATCATGTGACCCTTTTATGACTATATTTACCGTGAGACTTCGTTATGGGAGCTACGGGTAGTACCCCGGCGACTCTGTGTTCGGAGCTACGGATTTTATATTTTGAAATCCCTAGCATTGATAGTTGTCCTCATTTGTATATCACACAGACTAGATGGTTTACCTAGTAGTAGTTTTACTTGATCACCTATTTATTACTTTAATCACATGTCTATTACCTGGATCACATGTCACTACCTATATATGATATTTTTTGTACTTTATATCAGCATGTATATTATGTATCTTGCTACATCCCGCTGAGGACCTGGTTTCCTTCCAGGTTGGTTGAGTAGGTTTGTAGAGTTCTTTGCTGGATTGTTTCTGGTACTCATTTCATTCCAGGTTTTCACTCTTTCGGAGTTATATGTTTCATTTTCAGCTATTTGTATCTGCTTAGTAGCCTAGTATTTATTGACTCATATTATTCTTTTCGAGTCTATTTGGGCAAGTATAATTATTGGACTACAGACTAGTATTTTTATTTTTCTCTTCTTATACTTATGTTATATGGATTGAGATATAGAGTTGATTATAGTGATAGTTACACCATTTTTATAGCTTATATATATTTGAGTCGGACTAGAGTCTGGTTGAATACGTAGCTAGCCATGCCACGTGGCTTGGCCCCGCATATTTTGGGACTGGAGAGTGATATAGTTTTTGTAGTGGCCCATGTAGATCAAGATAAATCGTTACTGTTACGTTACTGTATCAAACGAGCCTCTATTAGGATAATATATTAAGATCTCAATCTGCTGCTGTTATTGGAAACTCCTTTGACTTCTACTATCGCCTTTGAATTTCGTATTTGTGCTCAATCATGGCTTCCTTGAGTTCCCATTTATGAACTCTCGCCCTTACCTATCTCAGATGGGCAAACCCTTGTGATTGATCTCAATTTCGATTATATCTTATTATAGATTGTGACTAAGACAGATAACATATTTTATAGGTGATTATTTAGGGTATATAGGGGTTTGGACAGACGTCACCACTAGATGGACCGATAGAAAATGTATGACATTTCTACAAAGATTTAGCTCCTATAGGAAAATCTTTTGATTGAAAGTGAGACCCCTTGACTAAAACATATGGAATTGAATTAGAGGTTTACATATGTATAGATATGTTAGAATAATTTCTAGTAATGATTGAGATGACTACGAATACGAATAGAAGACTACAAAGATCGACTGGGATTAGATAAAGATCGAAAAAGTGCTATCTCTATAATAGAATTACCAAATGATATGACTTGAGAAAAGAATAATTCAACGAGTCATGAATTGGTGATTTGACTTCAGCCTATAAATTATCTAGAAGGTTTTACTTGGGGGGATATAGAAACATATGCTTGGCAGGACTAGGTGATTAGCTAAGGTGGGTAGACTTTTATAGACACTCCACCAAGATATGATAGAGAGTATAGTACGGTACCAGGCTTAGCCCTAAAGAGAAGACTCTAGGACCATGCCACCCTCTGCTTGAGTTAGATAGAGTTCTGGAGAAAAATTATCACAAACCCATACAGGTTGACTAAGAAAAATATGGGAGATTCCTTGGTCATAAAGGTTAAGGTAAGTGAGAATGCAACTTGGAGGAAGACAACTTGAAATAAAGTGCCAACCTAAGGGATAATAGTAATTAAAGTTTGAGGATCTTGTGAGGACAAAACAAACTAGTAAAGCAAGATGATCATGACTAAAAATAAACTTTTGGAGTTATATCATACTGAAATCTTGAGGAATTTTCACGTGGAGGATATAGAAATCAGGAATATAAAAAAAATTGATGACGAGGAACCGTCCTAGGAAGATTAGGTATCAGAGAGAAATATGATCTAGGAGTAGGTAAGTCTGAGATAGACTAGTCAACCATCTCCATATTGGTTGAGACAAATCTTGAATGACCTGTTAGAAATCGGGACTAAAAAATTGACAAATGGAGTTAGACTATGATAGAGGTATCTGAAATAAGTATTTACTTAACCCAGCCCCAAACCTTACCTGGCAGATAGGAGTAAAATGGTTAGGCGTGCTTGTAAGAAATGTATAGTTTGCTTATGGTTAGAAGGAGTAGAACATTGATTATGTTGCTAAAAGATTTGACCTATGGCTTGTAAGAGTATGGTATAGAATTTGAGGTATTGATTGAGTTGAGGATTGATTGTACCTTTCTATCTTCGATGTTTAGTCATAGCCAAGGATCTGGAAATAAAGTTAGAAAATTCGTACCTCAAGAGGCAGATTAGTAAAACCTTCGTCGATGTAAGTTAGATAGAAATCCTTGAGATATTGTAACTGGAATAATTGTATTTGGTTTAAGAGTACGTAGTGAATATACAGGAAGAAAGAATTATAGGAGCACTACCAGGATTAGGTTGAACAATTGAAAAAGAACAATGGTGGAATTGCAGGAAAAGTTCATAAAGAAATTAAAATGTATCAGTTGAGATGAGGGATACGACCGTGATTACCTACGATGACTTGCGAGGACTATAGAAAAAAGTATATCTTAAACAAGACCCTTGAAGTTGAGATTCGAATAAGAAAGATGAGATTATTTCGAAGAAGTAAATTATGCCAATTTTAAGACATATCAAAATGAGGTTAGAAAATTAATTATGATATACCAAAATTTTAGGAAACCAGCACCGTAGGTTATAGACAAACAAATGATCAAGCTTAAGCATTTAGAAAACAAGGAAAAGAAATGAAATGATATAAGATGAGAAGAAAACAAGAATTTTAAGATAAAAAAGTAGAGTATTCTAAAATAGATTGATGAATAGGAACTAGAGTTGAGCAGTACATAGTGGATGATAAATTTTTAAAGATGAAGATGTTTTGTAGATGGAGGAGAACTTAAGAATTAAATATTGTGTTGAATTTTGAGAATCTAGGACATTTGAAGACCTTGACAGATTATATTATGAGCAACTTGATATTGTGTTATTGAGAGTTACCTCTAATGAAGCTAGGCCATAAAATGTAGTGTACTAGTGGAAAAGAGATAAGACAGAAGACCTTTAAATAATATTAGTTAGATTCTGGATTAAGATTAGGCCAGCCGTGTTTAAGGAATCATGTGTTATCTTAGAAACCAGATAGATAGGATAAAGCATAGTATGAACTAGTGTGCAATCTCTTCAGCTTGTTTGACTATCAGATTATCCTAAATGACCAGAAGTTGTAGTACAGACTGTGTCGCTATCCCTTTATTCTTTGATCACCTATCCTATGTTCGCAATCATAACTTCGTGATCATTCCAAATATGAGATCGAGAATGATCTTATCCCTTCCCTAATCATGTCATAATCTCAAAATCAAATCCTTGATTTCTATACCTCATTGTGCCTAATATTTGTATTACCATCGGCATCGTTTCTTCCAAATTTCTTGACCAAGTGCCTACCTGGTCGTGCCTTATTTTCGTAAAAATTACTTCATGAACTTATCAAAAAAATTACTGCAACTTTTATGTACGTGATTCTCTCGAACTTGTCTCCTTATTATGCAATTATAAACCCCTCTATGCCACCTCGCTCTAGTTAGGTCCGACCGAGACAATTTCTTCTAACCTGTTGTGTCACGCCCAGTCCCAAAATACACAGAACTAGGTCATATGACAATGGCCAGCTACGTATCCAAGTGGATTCCAGTCCAAAATTGAATCAGCTGTCCTAGATTGGTGTAACCACCTCTATAACATATTTATATCTCAATCCATAGACAAAATCATTAAGAATGGAAAACATGAGAACCAGTTTGCATCCTAATAATCATATTGCCCGAATAGACTCGAAAGGAATAATAAGAATCTATAAATACTATACTATGAAACGATCAAAACAGCATAAAATACAACATATATACTACAAAAGAAGGAATACTTGTAAAGGGTATATACATAAAATATAACTGGAGCTCATCAAAAATCTAGCAAAGTTCTCTGTAGACCATACGGTTAACCTGGAAGGAAACCAGGTCCTTAGCGGGATGCAACACGGTACATAATATACAGGCCAAGTGTACGACAGTAATGAAATAAATGGATAAAGTAAAGTATGCAGAAAGAAATGGGTGATTCTAACATACCAAACTAAAATAATAATGCAATTTGAGAAACATCACTCGAACAAGCGAGCTTTTATGGTGTACTTCGGAGATCTGGTATGGAATTTTGGTAAATATGATGAATTCGCAGTTCCGGTAAGGAACTGTGGTAACTATGAATCTCCAAAGCTCTGGAAAAGAGGCAACGGTAACAATGTGGGAAGGTAGCACAAGCATACGGTGTATGTTCTCCCCGCCCATGTGACTTCACGAATTGTATCTACGACATGCTCGGCCATAACCTCTAGCTAGGACATCGAGTCATAATAGAAAAAATAGTACATGTATATCAATGTCATCGTCCTAGAATCAGACACGGACTTGCATATACCAAGACAAGTACGGAATCCATTAGTAATATAGTATCACATGAACATGTCCTAGGGTCTGAGTTTCCCCACAAATAATTATCGTGGTAACGCAAATATGAATATCTAGTATCGATACCCGATGCCGCTAACGTCCATCGGCACCCGAATGTGGTTCGGACACAAAGTACTGAACACGGCCCTAGGTATTTCAAATAACATAAACATAAATAAATATTTGTAACTACCTCGATTTGGGATTTCTATTTTCGAAAAATTTGAGTTATAATTTTTTTCCAAAAATTTTATTTTATTTTTGAAGTCAATGTCATTGTTTTTGAAAATATAAAACCATTTTTGGATTATTTAATTTATTTCTAAGCCCAATTATTGATCATTTAATTATTTAATTTAATTTTGAAATTATTTTATTATTAATTGTAAGCCTACCAAGTTTAGACTTGGATTATGGGCTAACTACTATAAATGCCTACCAAGCTTGGGCTTTGATCGTGGGTCTATGATTTGGGTTGGAATAGTTAATTGGTTAATTAGTCCTGATTACATATTAGTTACTAGCTATGGTGTTAGTTAGTCGTTAATTGATTATTAGCTAGAGCAGTTATTATTCTTTACTAATCACCCCCAGATCTATTAGTATTTACATAGGGCTGCCACTAGAGTTGACTTGGAGCACACACTATTTTTTAATATAGATATTGGGGTGTACCCAGTTATTTTATTACATTAATTTTTGACATCACATAGTACTTTGACACCACTGCTCTTCACTGTTTACCCGGCCATCCTCCGTCGATCACCACGCGCTGTCCTCGTATGCCGCCAGTGATCTGGCCGGTATTACTTCCCTCATCTTCTTGTGTTTCCCTATTCCCGACCTTATCCTCCGCTACACCCCCAGTATAGATCTGGTTGAACCGATCTGACCGACCCTGAAATTTTTTTCCCTCCTGTATCGCCTCCCTCGTGATCTACGGTCACTCGACACCACCACCATACATGAATACCACAACCAACCAAACACCATAGTCTACCAAAAAAAACTTCGGCCACCCCGTCAACCATCACCACAAGTCAACAAACACCAATATCAGCCCCAAAGTCAACAATCACTCACCTGAGATCGGACAACTGCGGTACCTCGCCGTCGCATAATCGGCCGAGCCATCACCTAAGAAGATAAGTAGTGCCGTTTGAGCATCATCTGAATCGCTCGTCGTTGCAAATGAGCCTCGCCATTGGATCTAAACTGCCACCACCGTGAAGATCACCATGTGAAGCTGTCGACCCTATCACCTGAGTTCCCCACCATTCGTCTTCTTTTTGCCGCCTAGAGCCGAAGCTCACTGCCGAGGCCGAGCCTCCACTAGTGGCGACCCCTCTCTTCCAGATCAACCGACTTTCCACCACTCCATAGCCTCCCTTGTCCCGTTAGATGCACAGATCCGCTGCTACACCTTAGATCCGTGCAAATCAGACGACATTCGTCGACCCCGTCGGACTTTGCCACTCGTAGGCGACCGTGTCCCCGTACTTTGAGCCAGCGCCTCCGTATCAAACCAGGTGTAGAAGCATAAAAAATCTCAGCTGAAGACATCCCTTCGCCAAAGCGCGGAAGATGTAAAAGACTCAGGCTCAGTGATAAAAAGACAAAACAGAAGATAGGGAGAGAAGTCCCTTTATTATCATGTCTACCAAAGTCTAGTACAGACTCATCAAGAAAATACATAAGGGACTAATTATGTTTTTCTACAAAGGATCTAGTACAGATTCGACAGAAGCCTAGAGGGGTCTACAAGGGATGCAATCTTCATCGAAGCACAGCCTTCCTTCTTCTTGATATACACGCTGGAAGATTAACTTTTACCGAAGCATGTTCTGATATTCTAGCGGGCGTAGCCTCTCAGAAGTATATCAGTAACTCAGCACTTTGAAGAGGCCAGAGCCTTCAAGCCAGAGGCACAGCCACTTGCCTGTGCCAACCTCAGAAATTAGATGGTGGTAGGGCCCTCCTCCCCTTCTTTTATTCTAGAAGCCAGTGTCTTCACTCTAGAGGCACAGCTATCTGCGTGTACCAATCTCAGACACACAAGGGTATCATGTCCTTTCTTTTACAGCCAACGCCATCACTGTTCAGAGGCGCAGCTACTTACCTACGTCCGTATGAGGCACATGATGGTGATATACTCACACCATCTCCATTACTACAGTACAGTTATCTGCTCCAGATCAGAAGCTTAAGTCACTTCTCTACAAGAGACTTGAGAACTCCCATCGCAACCAATGCAAGTCAAGCTGTCGCTCCAAAAGCACAGTAACCTCTCCAACCTGAAGCACAAGCCTACTTGTCGCCTATAGCACAGTGACTCTGGTAGCCCAAAATACAGCTTTGTAAGTTGCTCTATATGTACAAAAATCTCGTCATCATTCGAAGCCAAGTCCACTCGTCGCCTGAAAGTACAGAGGTTCTATCGTCTCCAAAAGTACGGTCTACTCATCACCACAGAATCACAGCAGCACTTAGTCCTCACCAAAGGCACAGGAAGCATGGGTCCACCCCAATTGGTTTGTTTAAACCGCCTTTTGCAGAGAAGATTGGGATTAAATTATGATTGATATCATATCAGGTTGATTTAAATCTTAGATGAGAATCAATTAGACTCCAAATCTAAGATGAAATCATAAGATATACTCGGCTGTATCCGAGCAAGCAAATCGGCATGCGCCACGTGTCACCTCCTTCGGTTATATTTATAACCACCAGTGATCTCGATTGAGGGAAATCTCGATGTCCGCCACATGTCAACGCCGCAGAAGCCTGCACATATAATGACAGCAGATTCTTTCATATCTCAGGAACCCTAATGCACATCGCATATGTGCTTGGTTCTCTATAAATAGAAGGATTTCTTCTTCCACCAAATCGAGATCGATAGAGGAAAATCGACAATCGACAATCTTCAAGGGAGCAGCGATCTCCATCCACGAAGAGTCTATAGTAACCCTAGAGGGGGGGTGAATAGGGTCAAGCTAACTAATCAAGCACTTAGCACAAGCTAATTGACAATTTAAAAATATAAGTGCAAGAGAATAAGCAATAACAATACCGACACCCGATGTATCCTGGTATCCTCCCTAGAGGCAATCCAGTCCCGGAACTCTCTCCGAATTTAATCCACTATTTGAGCAAATAGTTACACACGAGTTTGGATCTGAAGAACTCGCCAACTTCTTACACGAGAACTTTAATCCGAAGGCCTCTCCGACTTCAACCGAGAGTTTGGATACGAAGACTCTCCAACTTCAACCGAGAGTTTAGATACGAAGACTCTCCAACTTCAGCCGAGAGTTTGGATACGAAGACTCTCCAACTTCAACCTTTCACAATAGGTTTTGATGTTCTTATACAATAAGATGAAGATCTTACTTTTCAACTTAATAACTCTAACACAATTTGTGGATGGCAAATGAAAGCTTTGTAGAGTTGTTTATGGATAGGCTTTGGTGGTTTAGAAATTTTTAGTCTCAAAGCATCAACCTTGAATGAAGGGGTTCAAGGCTATTTATAACCAAAGCTTGAAAAGAAGCCAAAGGCAACTTTTTAGTCACGAACCGGCATACCGCCGGTATGATCCGGCATACCGGCGGTATATCGGTCTGGGATTACAACGGCTAGAAATATAGCCGTTGGGATCATTAATGGCTGGAAATTCGACCGTTGGAATTTCAACGTTTCGGAAGCGGTATACCGTCGGTATGGACCGGTATGCCGTCGGTATGCCGGTTTTGTAAACAGAAACTTTCTGTGAACGAAAACCGGTATACCGTCGGTATACGTCGGTATACCGTCGGTATGCCGTTTTCCACCAAAAATGATCCTGGGCTTATTTCTGCCCTAGCTTTCGATTTTGCCATCCATTTCTTGTGTTTACAATAATTCCTAAGACTCATTACAGACTCCAGATAAACTTAGGCAGGTGCAGGCTTCTTCAGAGTCTTGAAATGATGATGGCATGGCTTGGCTTCTTCCTTTGATAGGTGCTGGCTTTTTTCCTTGGCGGCAGCTGTCCAAAGATGTCATCGTGGTGGTTCAAAAAAATCTTGTGGGATCCATCGTCTTTGGCCCACCATGATTTCTTCATTGCATATGTCCACGTTGATCTTGCTTATTGCTTTTCTGCATGTACATGTTAGACGAACAAAGCAATATACATAGTAGCAACTATGATAGGTTTAATGCACATTAGGACAATGCGGAGTTTAAGTATAAGTGCTAAGGCGATAGCATAAATGTTAGTGATATCATAATGATTAAACTTAATTGAATGACCATAATCAAAAACATAGTTTTGATTTTGGCAACCCGATTAAATTTAAGATAGATAAGCTCATATCACTAATATGTAAACCAGTAGGCACATATCACCAAAGGTATAAGTATAAGTAGAAGTGCTTTTAGCGATAGTATGAAGATTGGTAATAATGAAGTGCTAAACTTAACATATTAACCATAATAAAAAGCATGATACAATCATTGGGCCAACAGAGTCGACTACCTTCATCCACCTATCAACCAAAGAACCAACCAACCAACCATCTTCAAGGGATCTTCTCCTCCAGACAGCCTCTTGATCGGTGACCCCAGAGTCCCATCAAAGACGCCAGAGAGCCATAGCAAGGTTGATTCGTCGTCAGATCGTCAATGGAGTAAAGGAGCCGCTGCAGTGCTCGATCTCCACCATCATACTTTCCCAGAAACTACTTCTCCATGTACTTAAAATATCTTATTTAGGACTTCCTTCTTTGTACATAGATACCTTATATATTTAATAAAGCAAAAAGTTCGTTCATTTTGTTACGTCAAACAAAATGGCAACTCTGCTGGGGACTACCTTCTCCTCCAACTAGAAGGCGGTGACACAATCTGATGACAACTTACTGGAAGCTTCTCAAGACATGCTGGTCGTACGCTTCGACCAGCAGGCTTTTGAAGATCTCCTCGAAGACTTCGAAGCGGTTCGTACAACCGAAGAAGACTCGACGTGTCTAGAGGCCTAAGGCGGCTGCAGCCAGCATCACGATGGCAGGAACTGTGTCTCAGGACCCCTTCAACCTCAAGGCCACAGAGAAGATCTTGGCTGCTACAGCCTTATCACCTCGCCCGATTTTTGTCCCAAGAAAGAATAGCGAAGAAGATGGTGGTTCCATGGTTGATCTGACGAAGGAACGATGTCGAAAGAAGCGCACACCGGTCCAACCCCTTACGATGGGAGTATTACCGACAAGGAGATCTGTCTTCGATAAAATTGCTTTCCCTTTAAGTAAACCATCGATGGACACGAAATACTACTCATCCGCTGGGGATACTAGGAAGAGATCCTAGGTGGATAGTGCTTTTTACAAGAAGTGTGTGACACCAGCGACAGGCCAAAGGCCTGTATTGATAGAAACATGTACAACCGACGGAAAGTCATACAAGACTGGCTCTCGCGCTACGATGCCTCAACCAGTCGAATCTCCCTTCCACTGGGGTACTCCTGTGTGTAAGCCAAGCCAGGGGTACGTTCTACAGAGAGGGAGCCACACGAGCAGTGTTCCCGCAGGAGCGACAAGAGGCTTCCTCGCCAGACCCGCTCTGACCGTGCTTACATGCAGCTTCCCTGCATGTACAATGGACGTGCCTAAATCAAGGCACTCTTGTACCCAGATTACCATCAACTGTCGTTGTCAGCAGACGGCTGCACCATCGTCGAGCAGGCGCTCCGTCTTCCAGAGACTCTACTCCACGCCGACTCCATGTCAGAGGCCTAACAAGAGGTCGGTGAGCCATAGAGAAGATGAGCCCCGCATCGCCATATGCTATGCGGTACAGGGTTCCAGAGATTTCAAGGAGCCCTTCCAGAATCCTCGATCGGTTGCCAAACCGAAGAGGAGGTCAGAGAATAGCAAAGCTAAGGTACCCGATGCAGGTGTATTCCAAGGCACTCGTTCCAAATCTGCATTAGATGCCTTATCAAAAACAAGGGGTAGCCAGCCTCCTACCATGCACAACAACCCTGTGTTCCAATATAATAAGGCACAATACGACACAGATGTCTCCATTAGCACAGCTAGTCACCAGACCTAGGGTAGCAACCATACTGAGTCCGAAGAAGATCACAATCTTACGGTATATCCTCAAGGCAGCGAGACTCAGGCGTCTGAGCCAGAGATTAAAGGATCTATGGCTCCCTCGAGTCATCCTCACACTCGGTCTGTCTTTATGGCCAATGACAATGAGGAGGACAACAACAAAGCTCTCAGGCGTATCGAAGTCCTCGAGACGAAGTTGAATACGCTGACGGACACCATGAAGACCCTATCTTCGATCATAATCGACCTCAATTGTAGCACGGCCCCCGCTGCCTCTACACATGTACGTGATCCGCCATCCAATGACAAATCCAGCATGTTGCCTACTGCCAATCAGGCAGGACCATCCTTGTCTATTCTATCGGTTACAAGCTCCGCAATGCCAACCGAGATACAACAGGCCATCAAGGAGCTGTATGCTCATTATGATGCCAAGGAGACGTAAGAAACACTCTGAAAGATAGGGATCCGGCAGCCATACCCTGCCGAATGGGACAACATCGTCTATCCTCCCAAATACAATCTGCAGATGCTTACACCTTATGAAGGGAAGGGGTCTCTTCGATAATACTTGAGGTACTTTGCCTCAGTAACGGGGCACCTGCCAAAGGATGGCGCCCTCCTGTCCAACATATTCATAGGAGTCCTGCAGGGGGTAGCCTATGAGTGGTTCTGCAGTCTTTCGAACGACTGCATCTCGTCATTTGAAGACCCGAAGACTCGATTCGTGGATCGATTCTACGAAGGAGGCATGGATATGACCATGTCGACCCTTATGGAAATTGTCCAGAGGAAGAAAGAACCTGTCCGCACATACATCGAGCGCTTCCGCCAGGCAGCCCTCATATTACCACCCGGCATACCCGAGCCCATGCTTATGGACTCCTGCCGCAAGAACATGCTGCCCGCTATAAAATTGTGGCACAGTACTCCTTGCATAGAGTGGACGCATTTTATTACAGAGGCGGATGCCACACAAAGGAAAGCCCAGGACGCACAGCTCCTAGGGTTACACATTTCTGCGTCCGAAGACAAGGGGATACGCTCGTACAGCAAACCCTAAAGACGAAAAAGGCATGCAAGGTGTCACTACCATATTTTAGCTTGAGGGTAATTTGGTCATTTTGGTTTTTGTGAATTATTTTATTGTTTATTGTATTGGTGTTTTGATTTTTGACTTTTGCTAGTTGTCACTTTAGAGACTAGCCTAGAGTTTGACTTTGACTTTAGTGACTTAGTTAGCATGGTGTGGGACCCTAATGTAACTTTAATTGGTCTTAGTTGACTTGAGTGTGGCTAGGGTTCATTAGAGGATTGGGAGAGTTCATTTTAGTTTGAGGGTAATTTGGTCACTTTGGTTTTTGTGAATTATTTTATTATTTATTGCATTGGTGTTATGATTTTTGACTTTTGCTAGTTGTGACTTTAGAGACTAGTCTAGAGTTTGACTTTGACTTTAGTGACTTAGTTAGCATGGAGTGGGACCCTAATGTAACTTATGTTGGTCTTAGTTGACTTGAGTGTGGCTAGGGTTCATGAGAGGATTAGGAGAGTTTTGTATTTGGACTTATATCTAAGGGGTTGAGCTAGCTAGCTTATGAACTTGGCTCAAAGCCCATTTACATGAAACCCTAACCCTAATCCCCTACATGGCCGTCCACCACATCCCAATTATAACCTAATTTCAGCCTATATAATGTCTCTTCATAACCACTTGCCTCTTTTTGAAATTCTCCTTTAGGAAACCCTAATTTCTTCTCCCTTTCATCATTCCTCCACCAAATTGATCCCAATCTTTTGCATTTGATTCCAAATCTGGAGTAGAAGAAGAAGACTAGCTGGCAAGGAGGAGAGCACATTGGGACATTGCTTGAGGAAGGAGACTTCACTATTTGGGACTTTTTCTTAGAGATTGGATCTCTATAGGTAATCCCTACAAATCACCTTAAAATCCTGATTTAATTCCATAGATGCATCCATCTAGGTGTCCCCTAGCTGTAGGAAAAGTTTGGTGGAAATTCGTGTTGATTTGGTGTCTGTATCAGACATGTATCAGTGTAGGCTTATAGGTGTTTGATGAAATGCCTCAATGGCAATTTTATTGCTATTTTTGAAATCTTTTTTAACAAACTTATAGAGCTACATGTGCTCTTGGATTTCGTGCATGACTGAGTCGACCATTGGCTCGTGTCGTATCGAATGAGGGGCTGGACACGCCGTACAGACCATGCGAGCAGTGTCCTGCTACCCGACAGCAAGTTCTCCGTGTCTGTGTCACTTGGACACGTGACACTTGATGAGTGCCTTGGGGCAGTAAGTGACACGTTAGCCCCCAAGTGGCGAGTCGATTCGTATCGTGTCGACATCATATTTGTGAGTGCACTGATTTTATGTATACTGTGCAATAGCCGTGTCTAGGCTCTGATATGCGTGTCGTACAGAGCGTAGACACGCCATGGACACGAAGTGTCGTGTCTAGAGTATAGCCCTATGTGTGGGCAATACGTGGACACAACCACGTGACTTTACATGAATCGTGTTGTGTCCACGAGCTTATAGACTTGCCGCACGAGCCTGTTCAGTGGCCGTGTGTTGGCGAGTGCTCGTGAGTGTCTGGACACATCGTGTCCTATTGTGTGGACACCATACGACTCGAGGGACACACTGATATATGCAAGAGTATTTACCAACTATTAATTTGGAATTTTTACTTGATTTTGTGTTGGATTTGGATTTTTCCCCAATGTTACGGATACGCGTATAGTAACTTGTTTCCTGGGATTTCGAATATGTGTATTTGATTTCAAATGTAATTTAAATGTTATATATATGTGACATCAACTCTGGTTATTTGATTTTGTGTTGGGGTTCAATATGGAGCTCGATTGCTGTGTGGGTGAGGATGCATGGGTTAACTGATACTAGGTTTTGTATATTCGGGAATGAAGGGTTATGCATATATGTGTGATGAATTGAATGAGAGTTACATGGTATTTTCCTGAGATTTTAAATCATTTCACTGCTGTATACAAAACCAGACATTAAACTCTTCCCCACCATGTTCTGTACACACTATACACTAGTGTACATGATACTACACACACAAGGTACTTGATGCCCTGACTGAACCCGAAAACACTATGAAACTAACACACACACACTCTCTAACCCACTGACCACACAGTTGAACACACACACTCACTGATACACTCATAACCTGATTTCACACATATCCTATCACCCTCACAACTGTACACACACACATACACATCCTATCACACTATGAAACTGTATACACACACACTCTAATTACTGTCACACATAATACCCCTATACAAACTACATATGTATGCCAACAACCACTCACACACACTTCCTACTACTCTATAACCAGTTCACATACACACACATACACCCCTTGACACCATGTATCCTTAACCCTTGGATGTAACCCCAATACACACACACACATGCCACTCACTGACACACCATGAAACTACACACACACACACACACTACACAGGTATGCCTATACACACACCTCCTAACTTGCAGTCCACACACGCACACCATATCACTATCCACTACAATGTTGATACACACACTCACCCTATTTATATATGTATACCATGTTGTGCCTTGCTTGTGTAATTGGGCACTAGCCTATATGAATACATATATATATATATATATTTTTTATATGAATATATATATATATATATATATATATATATATATATATATATATATATATATATATATATATATATATATATATATATATATATGATATATGATATATATATATGAATCCGCGCTCTGGCGATCGCCTAAAACCCTAGTCGCTCCCATCTTTGTCCACGACTCCGGCTTGGCCTCTGGCCGGGCCGACGTCCTCTGCCTGTGGAGACACCCGCTCCATCGGCGTCATGGCTAAGACGTTCGCCGAGGCGGTGGCGGGGACCCCTCCTCCGCCAACCCCTGCCATTCCGATCCGTGCTCCTTCGTTCTCGCGAGGGATCCCGGTGATCTCCTTTTCCGAGGAGGAGGAGACTATTCTTGCGGATCCGTTCCACTTCGCCCTGATCAAAAAGTTCTCCCACTCACGTCCTTCCATAGATGTGATCAGGAAGGCCTTCCTCAACTTCAAGTTCACGGGTCTGTAGAAGCATGGAATTTCACAACCAGAAAGCCCATGCGCCAGACACTACATGCGCCAGAACTCAGACGAAGAACTTCACAGCAAGATCAATAAAGATAGACATTCAAAAGAAGACTTTTATATACAGAAGTCTATTACATGTCTAAGAAAAGGTTGTACAAAGGAGAATTTCTACAAAGAAAAGATCCTAAGTCTACAGCCAGCGGCTACCACGCGCCTTCAGATAAGCGCAGCAGCCACCATGCGCCACCAGTGAGGCGCAGCAGACATCATGTGCCTCCAACCAGGCGTATCCCGCCATCTCTTCAGCAGCTCAGTTATGTGCATCCAGCCCAGCTATGTGCATCCCTTCAGCCAAATTCTTCCAGCCAGGCTCACCTGGCCGAGCAGAGCCCAGTTATGCGCCGCTCTTCCAGCCAGGATCCACAAAGCATTTAATCCTCTGGCTGGAACCAAGGAAGAGAGGAGCACGGCAAAGCTGTGGCCAGGGAAGGCTTCGAAAGAGCCTCCAAAGACCAAGGAAGACCGTGATCGAAATCATGGCACAAGGAGCTTTCAACACAATCAAAGTGGGCGGCACCCACTTTGAAGGAAGAGAGAACCTAGCACCGCCATTCCGATCTACGGCTCTTCCGGAACAACGGAGACGAGGCCCGAACATCCTTATCTTTGGATGCAACAGGCACCTTCCGCCTGCCTCAGAAGCCCTCGACTCCGTCTTTTGGATGTAACAGTCACCTTCAAGTGCATCGAAGACAACACGACGTCTCATCTTCACCCTCGGGAGCACTTCGTCAACAGAATGCACCCGCATGTTCAAGTTCATATTGGAAGTACGTGAGGGAATGAGAAGCAAACCTTCTTTCCATGCCACTATTTATAGGCCGGGCAGATCAAACCCACGTGCCAAGTGGATGGCCCTCCGAATTTCGTGCAATGAATTTACATTAAATGGATGAACCGGACGCCTCGAATTCAGCCAAACGGCTATTCATAGCACTCGAAGAGCGAGACAGTCGCATCATTAAAAGACATGTCCGATGCGCCAGCCAGACAGCGCATCACACGGACGCACCCTTCGGCATCAGGCGCATCACACAGACGCGCCCTACAGTACTCGGCGCATTACAGAGGGTGCGCCCCCACACATCTCTATACCGAGTGGAACGCCAACCGACGCGCCCACTCAGCTGTCCATCGAACGTCACCAACATTAAATGCTGAACTGACAGAGTTGGCAGCACGCCTCCCAAAGTCTGAACAGTCGACAGCTTTTTTAGAAAACGAAGCGTCGACAACGTCAACATCATCATGACTTTATTTCGACGGCTACTGCCACGTGGCCACTCAACCAACAGCATGCGCCTCTACGGCCATGCGTCCAAACCAGCATGCGCCTCAAAAGCCATGCGCCTCAGACTCTTCACTGATCCCGAAAGACAGAAGAAGAGTCTCCAGTTGAAGCTTTGCATGCGCCTCAAAAGCCATGCGCCCCAGACTGATCTCTGATCCCGAAAGACAGAAGGAAGGTCACCTGCATGTGCCCCAAAAGCCATGCGCCCTAAATGATTTGTAACTCCTAAAGGTTATGAACCGCAGCCTCCTCCTGCGCCCAGATCCAAGGCGCAGCTCACCAGATCACTGCCCCCCTCCAAATCCGAGATCTTCGAGCCATGAGTCGACGATACGTGTCCTTTGACTCAACTCATCCAAGATTTTAGCAACGGAAAGATCTTCTCTCTGCTACGTGCCAGCTCACAACAGCAGTATGAAGAGTTCTCCCCCTCGATCAGGGCGCAGCATCCATGCGCCTCCATCAGCAACCTCCACGTGGCGTCCCCACACCGGCGCATCCTACATGCGCGCATGAGCAGCCGGCCTGCAAAACTATAAATAGAAGGATCATCTCCTTCACACACACGGAGGAGACTCAAAGAGGCTGACAAAAAGACAGGAGACTCACAACACAGAGAGAATCCACAACAGAGAATCACCAGAGAGGCAGTTCTAGACACTCAACGTCTTCCTCCTCTCAGCAAGCTCCAGCATCCAGAGCAATCAACACCTTCAGAGAATCGATAACCGTCGTCAGCCGGTCAACGGAGTCAACGTATTACCACTCGCTCCATTGGCACTAAGGACCCAGCTTAAACAAAAGTGTACTCCTAGGACTACATCTAAGTCCTACATTGTAACACTGTTCTGTTTGTATTAAAATTTCAATCAAAACAATTTTAATGGCAAACAAGCTGGCGACTCTGCTGGGGACTTCTTTCTCCTCTACCGAGAAAGTCGTGTCACAGGCCGACGACGTGAAGGTGGGCTCCTCCCACAAGATACTGGTAGTGCGCCTCAATCAACAGGCGTACGAGGAGTTCATTTCTGAAGGAAGTGCGAGTCCTTCGAAGCGGCTGTCGAAGCCGAAGAAGACCCGCACAGTCTGGGTGCACAAAGTCGACGCCTCGGGCACCACCGTTGAAGGGGATACGCCCGTCCAGCCTTCCCTTCCTGCTGACGTCCTCAGCAGTCAAGGTGCGCCCGCTGATGCAGCGCATCTCTCGGGGAAGCGTGCGGCTGACCACGTTCCCCAGCCATCTTCCTCTCAGGCGAGGAAGATACGTCGACGGAGCAGGGGCGCAGCCAATGCCCCGCGCATCACTTCTGATGCGCCACAAAGAGCCTCTGTCTTTGACAGACTCACTCGCTGTAATGGCGAAGAGAATTTGGATGCTGAGTACTATACGCCCGAGCGGGCTGGTACGAAGAAATCCAAGACGGCACGGGCCATGCGCCACAAACGTGCTATGCCAGCAGCCGGCCAGAGGCACACGCTTACAATCACGCGCGCTGCCGATGGCAAGCTGTACAAGGTTGACTCAAGTGCTTCTGCACCAACAACGAGTCGACCTTCAAAGTCCTCATCTCGCTTGGGCGCATTCACTGCGTGTACAACCAAGCCGAGAGAGGCAAACTCAGTGGTCTTGAACTCCCGCGCCTCCTCTGGTTGTGCGTTTGAGGTCCGTTCAAGTCACTTCAAATGCTGTGGTTCCCCCACTACTGATCGTGATGCCTGCTTGGTATTAGATCAGGGGGCGCAGCACTCACCCGACCACCCCGGCGCTTGGCCCTGCCATGCGCCTGAGAGGGGTGTGAGGGTAGCACTCTCCTCCAACGACCTGCGCAACGTGATCACTCACAAGCGCCGGTCAGGAGAGTTGACCAACAAGCACGATGCGCCTCTCACGGGGCACACTTGTGCAGTGGTCACCATCAACTGCTGTTGCAAGACGGCAGTACCGCCAAAGCAGTCGGTCTTCCAACGGCTACAGTCATCGACACCCCTCCGACATCGCCTTGGGACGAAGGTGTCAGCAGAAGAGGAGCTAAAGGTTGCTTCATGCAACGTGATCTCCAACTCCTCATCTGTCCGGAAGACGACTGCCAATTTCTCGTCTTCATCCAAAAGCCAGCCGAGGAAAACCAAGGCAGCTGTCTCGACCTCTGGAGTGTTCGAAGGCACTCGGTCGAGGAAGAAATTCTTGGAGGAAGCTGGGGGTAGCCAGACCCTTGTCGAGCCTCCTTCCGAAGACGAAGATGTCCAAAGCACAGCTGCGGCGGATCTTCATCAAGGCGAAGATGGCCTCCCTGAAGCCCCTCAAAATGACGATGTCCTCCAGGACACCGCCGGGGGTAGTGCTGGAAACGAAGAGGCCCTTCAAGACAGAGCTGAGGGCAGTCAGGCCCTTGCAGATGCGCCTGTCGAAGACGAACTCCAGAATGTGGCTGGGGGTGGCCAAACACCAGGAGAAGTGACTCCCCCACATGAGAGCGAGGCTGAGAGCGAAGCCTCAACTAATCCATCCACTTCCGGCCGTGTCATGACAGTATACATGACCGGGGGTGATCTTAAGACTGATGTGCCGCCACAGGACATTGTCCAACGCATAGACTCGCTAGAGGGAGGACTCAAAACCCTCTCTGCCTCAATGCAAGCACTGACTCAAGCAGTATTTGAGATGCGGTCAACCTTGATCAGGACACCTTCAAATGGTCCTGACCCAGGAGCCAATGGAGAGTCGAGTGTGCCCCTCCAACGGACACCCTCAGACACAGAAGCACCCCGGACGTCGGAGCCCTCAAACGCTCCACTCCAGGTGGCACCTCCTTCCCCGACTCCTAGCTCCATGGAGGACGTGGTCGAAATGATCAAAGATCTACGGGAGCGCTTCGAGTCCAAGAACAGGCAGGAGGAGCGCCAGAAGATGGGCATTCTCCAGCCTTATCCCCTTGAGTGGAACAAGGTGGTTTATCCCCCAAAGTATAAACCACAAACACTCACGCCGTATGACGGGAAAGACTCTCCATGACGGTACCTGACGTACTTCCAGTCGCAGACAGGGCATCTTCCGAAGGAGGATGCGCTCCTCACCAGCATCTTTGTTGGGGCCCTGAAAGGGGTGGCATATGACTGGTACTGCAGCCTCCCCGATAATTCCATATCGTCCTTCGACGACCTGACACGCCTCTTCCTCGACCGCTTCTACGACGGTGGAAAGGACATAACGATGGCGTCTCTCATTGAGATACGCCAGTAGGACAAGGAAACGGTTCGGGTATTCATCGAACGCTTCCGTCAGGCCTGCTTCAGGCTACCTCCAGGCATGCCAGAGCATGCGCTTCTCTCCGCTTGCAGTATGAACATGCTGCCTGCAGTAAAGCTCTGGCTTAACTCTACTCCCCCTCCCGACTGGAGCTCCCTAATCATCGAAGCTGAAGCTGCAGAGAAGAAGGCGGCCAATGCACGTCTTCTGGGTGTTAGCTTCCCCGCCTTTGACGATAAGGGGAAAAAGTCCGCAATCAACAACTCCGGACGAGAAACAAAGGGGAAACAGGCATTGACTGTTAATGCCTCGAAGGGCGCATCTGCGCCTACTCAAAAGCCTCCACTGGCACCGAGACCCAAGGAGGTTTATTCATTCAATGATGACGACACCCTGCAACTCTTTGAGATACTGAAGCAGGGTGACAAGATCAAGCTTCCGGACCCGAAGCGGCCCGATGAAGTCGGGAAAGTGGAAACCCGAGGTACTGTCACTACCATCGGTTTGTCGGACACCCGACCAAGGACTGCTACGTCCTCAAAAATTATATCCAACGCATGATCAATGCGGATGTAATCTCCGTCGACTACGAAGAGAAGACGGTGTCAGCTAATGTGGTGTCACTTCAGTTCGGCACCTTGCCGCTGACTACCACACAAGATGGCGTCGTCCCCATCCCTAAGGCGACAATGGAGGTGGTGAACTTGCCACCCACCCGTGACAATGTGAGTGGACTTGTCCCACTCACCACATCTCGAGGAGAGGTCCTCTGGGTTCACCCCGACCTCGTCTCCGAGGTAACTCAACCGGAGGTACGCCCTACCTCCAAAGCAAAATGCAGGAAGATCAAGTCTTGCCGTACGGTCTCTTCTTCAATGGAAGAGGCGCTTCCTGTGCAGACGCATGCACAACAGAACTCCCAGCCCGGTGAAGCTGCCGCCGAAGTGGTGCCTTCTGACACCATCCCTGAGGAGGGTCCATCCAAACCCTCAGCAGCCAATAAACAAAAGCAAGTGGAGGCCCGTTTCGACAGACCTCTGCGGAAAGAAAATGCTTCGGGGCTAGCCAAGCCCCACAATTTTGACATTCTGGCACAACTGGCCAGTACTCCTGCACGCTTGTCTTTGTTCGAGCTCCTGCGTCTCTCCAAGGACTCCCGAGAAGCTCTCTGCGAAGCTCTGAAGGATGCCGAATCCTTTCTCAGTCAAATCAAGCAGCCCGAAGACCTCCCAACTACTTGTGCACACTGTCATTGTGCGGATGAAGTTATCCCAAACATAACTTTCACCCAACAAGACATGCTGCTCAAGCATCACCGACATAACCGACCGTTGTATTACACAGGGTACATCGGTTCGGTAAAGGTGAGCAGGATTCAGATCGATCTGGGGTCTTCCCTAAGCATCATTCCAAAGGCACTGCTATCAAAGCTGGGGATCCCAATGTACCGGCTGGCGCCCTCCAATACGACCATCAGTAGCTTCAACGCTAGCAAGAGCGAGCCACTGGGCAAGATCCGGCTGAAGTGTCACATCGGCAGCCTCAAAACTGAGGTGCCTTGTTATGTGGTGGATGCCGAGGTCAACTACAACATCTTACTCGGACGACCATGGTTACATGAGTACATGGTGGTACCCTCCACGCTCCACCAATGCATAAAATATGTATCCACCAACGGCGTCATCCGGACGGAGTTTGCAGATATCGATCCCTTCAAAGGGATTGAGGCCTACTTCACCGATTCCGACTTGTACAAGCCACTTGACGAGGAGGAAGCCAACGACGCCGATGATGAAGCAGAGACGGCAACAGAGCCAGACTTGGAGCCCGAAATGACTCCCGACGCCCCCCTTGAAAATCCGATTGAAGGGCAAGCCTCCCCAGAAGGCGCCTCCAATGAGCATCAAGCTATCAGGGAAAGCACCAACTCACGAAGCTCCCCTGAAGATACGTCTCAAGGGAAAGCCACCTCAAACAGCGGCTCCCCTGGTGGTAAAATTACAAGGGAAGGCGCCACTCATCGGAGGCGCAACCGAGGCACCATCATCATTAACTGAGAAGAGCATGCGCCCGAACAGGCATGCGTCCAGAAATCATGCGCCCTGACCTCCATGCTTCTTATTCAAAGTATTCCAAAACTTATTCAAAAGTTTTGAAAACTTTGAAGGGGGTCTTGTAGAAGCATGGAATTTCACAACCAGAAAGCCCATGCGCCAGACACTACATGCACCAGAACTCAGACGAAGAACTTCACAGCAAGATCAATAAAGATAGACATTCGAAAGAAGACTTTTATATACAGAAGTCTATTACATGTCTAAGAAAAGGTTGTACAAAGGAGAATTTCTACAAAGGAAAGATCCTAAGTCTACAGCCAGCGGCTACCACGCGCCTCCAGATAAGCGCAGCAGCCACCATGCGCCACCAGTGAGGCGCAGCAGACATCATGCGCCTCCAACCAGGCGCATCCCGCCATCTCTTCAGCAGCTCAGTTATGTGCATCCAGCCCAGCTATGTGCATCCCTTCAGCCAAATTCTTCCAGCCAGGCTCACCTGGCCGAGCAGAGCCCAGTTATGCGCCGCTCTTCCAGCCAGGATACACAAAGCATTTAACCCTCTGGCTGGAACCAAGGAAGAGAGGAGCACGGCAAAGCTGTGGCCAGGGGAGGCTTCGAAAGAGCCTCCAAAGACCAAGGAAGACCGTGATCGAAATTATGGCACAAGGAGCTTTCAACACAATCAAAGTGGGCGGCACCCACTTTGAAGGAAGAGAGAACCTAGCACCGCCATTCCGATCTACGGCTCTTCCGGAACAACGGAGACGAGGCCCGAACATCCTTATCTTTGGATGCAACAGGCACCTTCCGCCTGCCTCAGAAGCCCTCGACTCCGTCTTTTGGATGTAACAGTCACCTTCAAGTGCATCGAAGACAACACGACGTCTCATCTTCACCCTCGGGAGCACTTCGTCAACAGAATGCACCCGCATGTTCAAGTTCATATTGGAAGTACGTGAGAGAATGAAAAACAAACCTTCTCTCTATGCCACTATTTATAGGCCGGGTAGATCAAACCCACGTGCCAAGTGGATGGCCCTCCGAATTCCGTACAATGAATTTACATTAAATGGATGAACCGGACGCCTCGAATTCAGCCAAACGGCTATTCATAGCACTCGAAGAGCGAGACAGCCGCATCATTAAAAGACATGTCCGATGCGCCAGCCAGACAGCGCATCACACGGACGCGCCCTTCGGCATCAGGCGCATCACACAGACGCGCCCTACAGTACTCGGTGCATTACAGAGGGTGCGCCCCCACACATCTCCATACCGAGTGGAACGCCAACCGACGCGCCCACTCAGCTGTCCATCGAACGTTACCAACATTAAATGCTGAACTGACAGAGTTGGCAGCACGCCTCCCAAAGTCTGAACAGTCGATAGCTTTTTCAGAAAATGAAGCGTCGACAACGTCAGCATCATCATGACTTTATTTCGACGGCTACTGCCACGTGGCCACTCAACCAACAGCATGTGCCTCTACGGCCATGCGTCCAAACCAGCATGCGCCTCAAAAGCTATGCGCCTCAGACTCTTTACTGATCCCGAAAGACAGAAGGAGAGTCTCCAGTTGAAGCTTTGCATGCGCCTCAAAAGCCATGCGCCCCAGACTGATCTCTGATCCCGAAAGACAGAAGGAAGGTCATCTGCATGCGCCCCAAAAGCCATGCGCCCTAAATGATTTGTAACTCCTAAAGGTTATGAACCGCAGCCTCCTCCTGCGCCCAGATCCAAGGCGCAGCTCACCAGATCACTGCCCCCCCCCAAATTCGAGATCTTCGAGCCATGAGTCGACGACACGTATCCTTTGACTCAACTCATCCAAGATTTCAGCAACGGAAAGATCTTCTCTCTGCTACATGCCAGCTCACAACAGCAGTATGAAGAGTTCTCCCCCTCGATCAGGGCGCAGCATCCATGCGCCTCCATCAGCAACCTCCACGTGGCGTCCCCACACCGGTGCATCCTACATGCGCGCATGAGCAGCCAGCCTGCAAAACTATAAATAGAAGGATCATCTCCTTCACACACACGGAGGAGACTCAAAGAGGCTGACAAAAAGACAGGAGACTCACAACACAGAGAGAATCCACAACAGAGAATCACCGGAGAGGCAGTTCTAGACACTCAACGTCTTCCTCCTCTCAGCAAGCTCCAGCACCCAGAGCAATCAACACCTTCAGAGAACTGATAACCGTCGTCAGCCGGTCAACGGAGTCAACACATTACCACTCGCTCCATTGGCACTAAGGACCCAGCTTAAACAAAAGTGTACTCCTAGGACTACATCTAAGTCCTACATTGTAACACTGTTCTGTTTGTATTAAAATTTCAATCAAAACAATTTTAATGGCAAACAGGGTCCTGTCCAAGTTGGGTCCTTGGACCCAAAGCATTTACTCATTAGCCTCAAGAGGAGGCGGATTTCCTCCGTCTTCGATCGAAGGATCTCTGGTTCAACACTTGAGCACCTATGAGACTTTTCAGATGGCACTCAGACTTTTCTCCGACGGAGGAATCCCCCTAGCACCGGTTTGGATCTCTCTCCCTGGACACCCTATCAAATTTTTCAACAAGAATGTATTATTCTCTCTTGCCATGGGCATCGGCAATCCTCTGCGTCTTGATCGCGCTACTGAAGACCTGACACGTCCCAGCGTGGCCCGTGTTCTGGTTGAACTTGATGCTAGCAAAACTCCCTCCCTCTTCTGACTATCCAGTTCTCTAATGGTAGGAAACTATCTCAAAAAGTGGAGTATGAATCTTCTCCCATGTTCTGTTCTTTTTGTAAGCACCAAAGTCATATTCGAAGCTCCTGCAAAGTTTTACAAAACGACAAGCAACCTATGAAAGATCCTCCCACGCATAATACGCGTGCTCCCCAAGTACAGGCTATTTTGGCTACTGGAGAATGCTCCATTCAAGTTCCGGATGAAGGAGGACTTAATAATGACAAGGCTCTACCCATATTGAATGAACCGTCGGCGGATCCCAATACGGCATTAAGTACAAACCCCCCACACGTGACCCTCCCCACAACTCCCCAGGTCCCAACCAATCCCAAACTGCCACATCTCTCTCCAGATAGACAGGCCCCAGCCAATCCTGACCTGCCGCTCCAGGGTGATGGCGGCATCAATCACGTCGAATTGTCTAAGACCCATGCGGACAACAACGACGGGACCTCTCTCATCAACCCTGCCTCTCCTCTTGGTTCGGAGGCTCCTCCGGTTGCCTCCATCCCTCCTGCTCCTACACTCGTTTCGGACGTCCCGCCTGATGACCAGCTCAAGGAGGGAGAACTCAACCCTTCCTTATCGTGGGCTCAACAGGTTGAGGAAGAAGAAGAACGTTCGGGTCCTGTTGCGACCATCGCTGGACGCCAGAAGAAGGTGCCGCCGCCGCCGTCGTCTAGAGTCCTTCGATCTTCAGCTAAGCTCACTCAAAACCCCTCTGCCTCCTCATCCTCTCATGATTGACATCCTTTTTTGGAATGTCCGGGGCATTGCTAACCCTATGACTCTTAAGAGAATTAAGACTCTATCCCGCATGCATAAAGTTCCGCTCTTAGCTATTATTGAGCCGAAAGTCTCTCCGGCTCAATTACACTATTACCAGGTTAAACTTGGTTTTCAAATGTCATTATCGAATGACAAAGACAATATCTGGATCTTTTGTAACAAGGATGGTCAGATCTCCCATGCAGCATCTACGGACCAGTCTTTATCAGTTTTCTTCACTCATCCTCTTCTTCCGGCTACGTCTTTGATTTCAACAATGCATGGCAGTAACACTAAGGAAGGGCGGCGCCTGCTTTGGGACTGATTGCTGCATCTTCAAAACCTCTCTCCCTATCCTTGGTTGATCGAAGGCGACTTTAATGCCATATCTAGATCCGAGGAGAAGTTCGGCGGCCTTCCACCTAACGAGACATCTATGAGGGAATTCAGGGATTTTCAGTTGGCTGCGGGGGTTTCGGAGGCTCCTTTCACTGGAAGTTGCTTCACATGGGTCAAGACAGACGTAGGGCCTGATCGTCAAGGATCCAGGCTTGATCGTGTGCTAATGGATAGAAGTTGGTGGGACTGGGCTCCTCTCACTTCGTGTGATCATTTGAATCGAACGGAATCAGACCATGCTCCCATCCTCGCTCAGTTCCGCGCTATGAGCTGCTATCCCTAAGAAGCCATTTTGATTTCTCTCCTTCTGGCCAACTCATCATACTTTTTTTCATACTGTTGAACAAGCTTGGGGGTCGGTTCATCATCATAATCCTTTTACCAATTTGGGCTTGCGGCTATCTGCTACTAGAAAGGCGTTATCCTCGTGGAGTCATAATACATTTGGAGACATATTTCAATCTGTTAAGACTACGGAAGACAGAGTTGTTGCAACCGAGGTCGCTTATGAGAATGACCCCTCTATGAGATCGGAGCTTCATGCAGCGCAAGCTCACCTCAAACAACGGATTCAAATTGAAGAAGCTTATTGGAAACAAAATGCCCGTTTGAAATGGGACTTACAAGGGGATCGAAATTCGGGGTATTTCCACTCTTGTGTTTCGAATAAGCGTCGACGCCTACATATTCATCAATTACGTGCGGAGGACGGGACTCTTGCTACAGATCTTGAGGGGATTCAACTCATTGCTAACACCCATTTTGCTAATGTATTTCTTCCTGAACCAGTTATCATTGACGAGGATTTCATGGCGGCTCTTCCTAAGATCCTTAATGAGGAGGAGAGTGCTGCTCTTACTACTAAGCCCACTATGCAGGAAGTTTACAACACAGTTAACTCGATTGATCGACATAGTGCCCCAGGTCCTGATGGGTTTTCAGGGATATTCTTCAACAAATGTTGGCATATTATCAAGGATGATGTACTGGCGGCAACCCACATGTTCTTTGATGGTTTCTCTTTGCCGAAGAGTATCACGAGTACTCTTCTAGTCTTGATCCCAAAGAACAAACATCCAGCTTCTATCACTGATTATAGGCCAATTAGCCTCTGCAATTTTGCTAACAAGATCTTCTCTAAACTACTTGCTAATAGGCTTTCGCCTCTGATGACTCGGATTATTTCTCCAGAGCAAAGTGGTATCATCAAGGGTCGGGAAATTGTTGATAACATCATCCTCGCGCAGGAGATGTTCAGTATGCTAGGTCATGACAATTGGGGGCGTAATGCTGCTATAAAACTCGACATGAGCAAGGCGTATGATCGAGTTAACTGGAGATTCCTTTTCTCGACTCTTCGAAGGATCGGCTTCAATAAATCTTGGATTAACATGGTGTTTCATCTTGTTAATATTGTTTGGTTCTCTACATTGATCAATTGCAACATGTCAGGATATTTTCCAGCTTTCCGTGGACTTCGCCAAGGTGATCCTCTCTTCCCTTTACTGTTCGTTATTGCAGCTGAATCTTTGAGTAGGAATCTTCAGCGATTGGCTCTTCTTCCTGGTTTTACGCCCTACTATTCCCCTAGTGGTTGTCCGCGGGTTACTCATCTCACTTATGCAGATGACATTATTATCTTCTCGGGGGAGATAGGCGCTCTATGCAGTTACTTATGAAGGTGTTGCAGCGTTATGAACGTGCCTCGGGTCAACTCGTCAACTCCAATAAATCAGCTATTTGTGTATCTCCGGATTTTCCTGCTGACAGAGCCAATTATTTGAGTGTTATGACTGGGTATCAGATCAAAACTCCCCCATTAACCTACCTTGGTTGTCCTCTTATGACGGGCAGAAGGAATTCTGCTATGTTCGAAGAACTCACGGACAAAGTTCGTAGTAAAATTGAAGGGTGGCATAACAAGACTTTGTCTCCCGGAGGGAAATTGGTCCTCCTCAAATCTGTATTATCCTCCATTCCTATCTATTGCCTTGCTACCAGTAATCCTCCTATATGTGTTTTAACTCAAATTGAAGCAATGTTCAGTGAGTTCTTATGGGGATCGAAGGATGGAAATAGGAAACACTCATGGATAGGGTGGAATCATATTGCTAGACCCCACGAAGAAGGAGGCCTTGGTGTTCGGAGACTCAAGGATGTCTTTGATGCATTTACGGTTAAACTTTGGTAGAAATTGAGATCACAGGATCTACTTTGGACTCAATTCATAAGGATGAAATACTTTTCGACAATCCATCCTAATGACGTTATTGTTCACTCCAACTCATCTCACATTTGGCGTCGTATCATGGTTGGTAGGGATCTCGACACCAGATTCCAGCTGATTGAGGAGGATAACACTGATATTCATTGGAGAAATGCGTAGAGATTCACTGTTTCATCTGCATTGGAGGTTATCCGCACTCATTATCCTGTTGATAACAGGTTCAAGAACATCTGGGGCTCATGTATCCCGTCCAAATGGTCTGTGCTTTTATGGCGTATACTTCATAATCGCCTCCCGACGGATGATAATGTTCAAAGGTTGGGTTTTCAGCTTGCATCTTCTTGTCACTATTGTTCGAATCCTTCATCAGAAACTATTAATCACATATTCTTTGATAGGGAGTTGGCTAGGAATGCATGGCACACTTTACAACACCTTCTTCACATTCGGGGTAGGGTTACATGCTTTGAAGATTGTCTTTCTCTGTGGTGGCGTAAGAATAATCTGCATTATAAACAAATTACGGTCGGAGCTATTTGTTGGGTGTTATGGAAGAACCGTAATAAATGGAGATACGAACAATACAAGTACAATGGGAGACAAATATGCCAGGAGATCCAGAGACAAATTGCCTAAGCAGCAATCGCTTGCTCGTATAGGAAGAAGAAGCTATAATTATTGCTTTTTGTTTTCGGATTTTAGAAATCCTATCTTTTTGTAATCCTGAGTTGGTACTCTATATTTCTCTAATAAATTCGGTAGTGTTCTGAAAATATATATATATATATATATATATATATATATATATATATATATATATATATATATATATATATATATATATATATATATATATATATATAGTTTGTATTTGTGAGTGTGATAACTTGTTTTGGTTTATGATTGTGTTTGAGTGCTAGCCTAGGCTTAGTAAGACTTGTTAGACTAGGCTTGGACCTTGTATAGCTTGGTTGACCTAGTTTGACTAGTGAAGTTGACTAGAGTTGACCAAGAGTTGACTTTAGTCTAGAATGACCTAGAATTCATATATAATGCATTATAAAGTTTAATATTACCATTCTGGACATGTTGTGACCTGTGTTGCTCTAAATAGGACTTATCTACTCTGTCTAGACATATATACTCATCGGATACTCAGGATATCAGGCGAGTATATTCTCTGACCGTTTTATACTTGATAGGATTTATATTTATGCTCTAGATTACTTTACTTGATGCGGTCATATTGTTAACATGGATTGGTACTATATGGTTCCCTTCATGAGATGTTATCCCCCTCGGAAGCATCGGTTTAAGTCATGTCATATGCGTTTCACTTTCATCATGTACTCCAGTGCTTTCACCATTCATGTGCACTCTTGTGATTCATGTACTCTCATGTCACAGAGCCCCTCATGTATACTTTATGTGCACCCGTTTATGGGCCCCCATGTGAAATCATGTACAATAACATAACTTGTCTGGATCCTTGTGTATTGATTAGGGTACGGGAGAGTATAAATGGTCATGTGAATAATTCCAAAGTAGTGTAATCATGTGCAAACTCTTAGAATAATCATGTGCAAATTTAAGCCGTTCATATATCTATCTTGTACTCTACATCACTAGCCACTGTTAGTTCTTTACTTATAGTACATATTTCTTTACAGTCATCTTTTTTACTTCATATATATTCTCCAACGTTTTATGTATCTTACTCTATAGCATGCTTACATTTTCTATCATATTATGAACTGCGTGAGATGTATTGTGCTCGTTTCTGTCCTGACTGGACCTATTGAAATATTACAGATGACATTAAGAAGTTATGTCCTACATACTACGGAACAGGCCTAGATGACACCTGCGAGCTGGACTCCCAGGAGGATCCAGTCCTTGCAGAGGACATTACCCCAGTAGTCTAGGCTAGTTAGCTAGACTAGTTACCTTACTTTATTGTCTTGTCTTATTTTGGATACATTATGTACTTATTTAGGATTTTGTTATTCTGGATGTTGTGGAGATGTTATCTTAGATACTTAGACTTCTTCTCATATTGTATTTCTTTTGGCGACTTTCATATCTATCTATCTTATCGTATTTTCTACCTTAGCTATGATCGAGTTGTATATTTCTATATTGTCCTCCATTTGGAGCGTATATATTGTACAGGTACCTTATAATTGTTAGATGTATGTGACCTAGGACAGCGTTCTACCGTCGACACTGCAGCGTAGGCTGGACGTACCCACTTCTCGTGCCCCTACACTGGATGCGGGTTGTGACACATTTTTAGTGGTGGTCCATACAGGTCTAAATTTGTAGTGGTATTCGAACTAGAGTATCACTATAGCCTGTAGTAGGATATAGGATATAGTTTTGAGGTACTCATAGGAAAACTCTGATCCAATACTTGTCATCTAAATTTTTGTTGATTAAATGCTTTCCTTTGAATAAATAAACTGTCCTCCTTCGATTTTTCGCTTCATTCTCAGTAATTGCTTCTTGTTTTGATCTGTCTTCAGGATATTTATGGAGACACGATCTCATCGCTCCAGTCCGGGGGATACTATCGAGAGTTCGGCCATCTCTCGTCCTGTTCAGCAGGGCCTCAAGACCGCAGCTCTTGTTTTGCCAATCAGGTTGGCATTTCTGCTGTATTTGTAGGTGCACCTCCGCTTGTACAGAGACCTTCCCCGTCATTCCTGATTTCTCTCGGCAGCAGCCACCTTCGGGAACAGTTGACACAACGCAGTTGTTCGACTTCTTTCAGAGGATGGTGGAGGCCCAGCGACAGTAGTCCGCTCATTTCCAGCAGGGCATAGAGAATGCCTATCAACTTGCCCTGACGAATGTGGAGAGAGTTATCGCACCGCCACAGGCAGCCCAGATGCAGTCGTATCAGCCGAGGACACCAGGGATCCAGGACATCCAAAATATGCGTCCACGGGACTTCCGTGGCACTGAGGGGATTCTGTATGCGGATGACTGGATAGAGCACATCGAGGAGATCTTCTTGTAACCACCACTTTTCTGAAAGAGGGTAATTTTGAACTTTTGTAATTTATTTTTATTTAATAATAATATTTAAATCATATTATAATTTTTGGGGATTTTCTTTATTTATTTTATATTATTTATATGGGTGAATTATGATTTTGGTTGTTGCTAGTTTAACCCTAGAGACTGTTTGACTTAGAGACTAACCATGACCAAGGAGACTCGACCATGTGACTAGATTGACTAATTACATATTTTTAGGCTAAGGGTATTTTAGTAATTGTGCATTACTTGAATTGTATTAATTTATTGATTAAATTGCTTGTTGTGCGGTTTGATTGGTAGTTGAATTGGTGTTTTGGTAGTATAAGTGGTTTGACCTTAGCCAACCATGACCTAGAACCTTAATGCTATATTAGAAATAGATTTATTATCATTAGAATTAATTTAGATTTTATTAGTAAATTTTAGAGTGATTAATTAATTTTTAGCCATTTTGGCCTTTCGGTGATTTTCTAGATAAGTTGACTTGTGTTGTGCTAGCAACTGGTTTAACCTTAGTGGACATTGTATAGGGGCCTAACCATACCTTAGAATTTTTATTTTTATTTTTAGAATTTATTTTTGGCATTAGATTATTTTTAAGGCTTTAATTGATTTATTTTAGCCTTTTTGCATGCAAGCCTTTAAGCCTTTTTGACTTGGGCCCATTTCTACTGGAGAATGAGTTGGCCCAAGGGAAACCCTAACCCTAGAGACCCCCCTTGGCCGCCCAACAGCAGTAACCCCTCCTCCTTTTCTTTATTTGTGGAATTGTAGCCTCCACAAGTGAACCCTAATAGTTTCTCCTCTCAAAAACTCATATTTCCTTCATCCGGAGTCTGTTTCTTCCCACCGAACTCCGTTGCACTTGTCAAGGAGAGAAGGATCTGCTGGAGCATTTCTAGCGAGGAGACGGAGGCTTTTGCTTGAGGGAAATCGGCCGACACGACAACCGAGGGGCTCCGTTCATTGAGTTTTTGACACTCAATAGGTAAACCCTAATCTACCATAGTAAATCTGAAATTTCTTTCATTTTTGCATCCATATAGGTGCCCTAGACTTGCCCATGAAATTTGGTTGGATTTCGACTTCGTTTGATGGCGGTATCGGACATGTGTCGGTTCTTTACGGTGTTCGACGAAAAGCCGCTTAGGATAGAAAGTTGCTATTTTTCGATTCTGTCTTCATGGATGTTTAGATAATATTATTTTGATAAACTTTTGTGAAGACGGATTTGGTTTTGACAACGTATCAGCGGCGTTTCAGGCAACGGACGCACGTGCACGGATCCCGTGCACGAGGCCGTGCGTGCCCTGCTGTCCGTGCATTGTTTCTCGATGCACAGGCCATATTTTTGCATGAAATTTCTTGAGCACGTGGGGGCAACCTCTGTCCCCATGCTAGTAAAATTTCATGGCTTTTTGTTGAGCGATCGCGGAGAAATCGCAGGTGCACCGCTCAGCCGCACTGTACATTCAGCCTGATTTTTGTCGCTGAAACGGACTTCATGCGCACACACGACGCAGCGAAGACCCGTTCCAAGACCTATGACACGTCGACCTATACCTAGACTACCTGAGGAATGAACCCCGAGTTGCGACGTGGCCCAACGAACGAGCCACGAGGGCGGAACCGCGCGCACGAGGGCGCGCGGGCACGCGCGTGCGCGCAGCAGGCCGCACGCGGGTACGGGGCTGCCTGCGCCACTTCGGTACAGCGTGTCGCTGTGTCACCATGTCCTAGACCTACCCCAGGACCCCCCCAGCTATGTGCACAAGCACGGGGCTTTTCGTTGTGTGTGCGGCGCTCAATCGAGCGAGAACGCACGCGCAAGTGCGCATTATCACGCAGTATCGGGAAATTCTGATACGCGTTCTGTGGACACGACACGGACACGATTTCAAACCCGAGAGTATACGAGCAAAACACGTGGATCAAGACCAACGTGTATGCCGAGTTTCGCGGGTTCGTTTGGTGTATATTGCATTTTGGGTCGTTGTGTGAATTGGGTTTGTTTCTTTAATTTCGATTTTTGAGTTTAAATGCGATATTTTGATTCAGCTAATTAGCTTATAAAATCTGAGTTTTCAGGACATATATGAGGTTTCGGATTTATGGGAACCAATTTTTGGTTTTGTTTCATAATTTTCCATCATTTATGAGTATATATGCTTTCTATATAGCTATTTACACATATATTTAATTATATATATATATATATATATATATATATATATATATATATATATATATATATATATATATATATATATATATTTTAATTATATATATATATATATATATATATATATATATATATATATATATATTATATATATATATATATATAGAGAGAGAGAGAGAGAGGATAAAGGAAGTGAGGTGCCACCCTATGGAGGGTGTCTACTTGTCACCCCCCACATGCTATCATCATGCACCCATGTGCTTGATGATAGCATGGGGGGGGTGACAAGTAGACACCCCCCCCGTGAGGTGGCACCCTACCTCCCTTATTCTCTCTATATATATATATATCACCCCATTGATACCCAATGCTAATGCATACATGTTGAGAATGGGTCGAGGTGGATTTAATTCCAGATTTTTGACTCTTTAAATTATCTCAAACCATTGCCAATCTTTCCATTGAGCTTTTGTGTGTGTATATATATATATATATATATATATATATATATATATATATATATATATATATATATATCGTTTCCTTAATTTGCATATATGTATATAAATAGTATATTAATTTGGGATATACCATGGTTGTGTTTGCTGTTTTTAATCTCAGAATTCACCCCATTTCAGTAAGCTCCAGGATACACACACACATACACCATCATTTGTTAGATTTAAGGTTTTGTTTGTATTATAAATACACATGTGTGTATATACCTATATGTAATAGATATTTATGCTCGAGAACCCTCTTATAATATATCGTAGTTGTGGTAGCAACTATGGGAGTCCTAGGAAAGATTTGGTTTGTCATTTTGAGCCTAGTTTAGTCGAATTGGCCGACAACAAAAGTCAACTTTGGGTCAAACTTGATCCAATTCAACTCAAACGAACTCCAAGTGACCTAGAATTTTGTGTATGACCTAGAAATTAGTAGACGGACTAGTTGACCCAGGTTTGACCAGGTTTGACCAGCGTTGACCAGGTTTGACTAGAGTTGACCGAGGGTTGACTTTGACCAAAATGGACCTAGAAGCATGTAGTCTTGCGTTGTGGCTATTTCTTTAAATAGGTTTATATTGCCCCAGTTTAGCTACACTTCATCATCAGCAGTTCAGTTTGCCAGGCGAGTACATTCTCTGATCTTTTCATACTTCTTTGGATATGTTCTCTTGTTATAGACTAGTATACTTGATGCTGACACGATGTTCACACGGATTAGTACCCTATGGATCTTTTCATGCGATGTTATCCCCTCGGATACATCGAGTATATCGTGTTCATGTACTTTATCATGGCCATCATGTACTCCATGTATTCATATTTATCCATGTGCACTCATGTGTTATTCATGTACATTCATGACCATATGAGCCCCATGTATAAAGTAGTTGTTATCCATGTGCAATAACATAACATGTATTGATCCTTGTGTATTGATTGGGGGCAGGGAGAGTGTAGTTGGTTATGTGATCATTATCCCCAATAGATATCCATGTGCACTCCATAGTTGTATCCATGTGCAACCCAAACCATTTATGTAAAATCCCTAAATTTCTACTATTTTTTATTAAATTTGGTACTGATTTAAAATTTTGTATTGTACATCGCGTAGCCGTATTGTAAGTCGCACACGAAATTTTATTTTTCGATATTACTCGACGAGTGCGAATATGTGCGAGCGTACATATTTTAGAAAAATATTTTCCCTATTTTTATAGTTTCAAGCTAATATATATATTAATTATTTTTAGCTATCAAAGTTTCTAAATTTATGAGTTTATTTATGAAAGACCTTTTTAGACAGTTATTATAATAAATAATATTCTTATAAAAAGGTATACTAGAAAAGTGTATATTTATAAATATTATTTGTGCAGACATATATATCTCGTAATTAATTATTAATTTATTTTTAAATAATAAAGTAATTTTCAAAATTATTATTAATAGTACTTTTGGAAAACATATTTTGAAATTATTGTGACAATTTAAATCTTGATTTAAATTTTGGATTTATTTAAATTAATATCTATATTTGGGATTTGAATTATCTTATTTTTAAAATAAAGGATCTAAATTAATTAGATTTAAATTGGATTTTGATTTAGATTTGGATTTATTGAATTAATTTAATTAATAGATTGAATTATCTAATTGGGTTTTAAATATTTCTAGTTCTTATCCAATTGAAAATTTGCACATCCTATAAATAGGCAGGTACTCCTCCATATTATTTTCTCCATAATTCATCATCCATAAATTCTCCACAAATCAACCGTGAGTGCATCGTGTCCTTGTCCATCTTTTTCTTCCACTATTTTTCATTACAAATACATATTCCCCATCGTATCCGACAAACCGGAAATGATCAAATTCCCAAATCTCTAAACCCTAATTTTCGATCCCCAAATTCTCTAACCCTAACCTAGCTCTATTTTTTTGTCATTTGACCCCATGTCCTGCCACCAAGTTCAACACCACCATCATTATCAGCACCTCCGGCCACCTTGGCCGTGCGCCACCACCGAACCCCACCGTCGGACCACCATACCCACCATCGATCCCACTGATCTTCGCCGCAACCAACTTCACTAGAACCCGAGTCCATCACTGCCACCCGACCATCCTCTGCAGCACACCGCTGCCACCGCACAGTAGCCCCGTCCAGTCGACCACCACCACCGTCACTGACGCCAACGCCGGCAACCAAAAGAAATCCCACAGCCCAAAACCCACAAATAATAACCACCATCAACAAAGAAGAGAAAATAAAATAACACCCCCTCACCTCCGGCTCGCTGGCCACCCTCACCGTAGCTCCGCCGCTCAACGCCGATAACTGGTTCAGGATCGTCCCCGTCCCCGTCCCGCATGCCCATGCCGCTCACAGCTCCGCCGTCCCTTCCTTCAGATCGTGCAAACCCTCCTCCGTACACATCTTCGCTCCTCTGCGAGCGGCGCGCGCAACCCCTCTTCACCGGCGTGCCCTAGCCTCCTGAGCGCCCCCTCCGTTCCTCTCCATCTCCGCCGTTCTCCGCCTCCCAGCGCCTTCAGACCGCCGGAAAATCCCCCGCTCTACCTCACTCCCAACTCCTCCGATCACCGCCCATCGCCGCCCCACCGAGCCGTCCCCTCACTTCTCTTCATCACGAGCCACCCGCTCCTCTTCTCTCTCACCCGCCGCCTCTCTCTCTCTCTCAGCCTCTCCGCCGCACTCCGTCGGACTCCACTCCGACTTCTTCCTCGAGCTCCTTCCTCTCTCACCCTCTCCTCAAACCCCCAGCCGTCCATGGCGTTCGCCACCACCACGACCAGCCCGACGAACTACCGCCCGGCGTCGCAGCTCCGCCGCTCCTCCCCTTTCTCCTCCGTAGCTGCGCCAGCCCCTCTTCCCTCCTCGACTCATCTCCCCGCACGCCTATGGCGACGCCGTAGCTCCAGCCGACGAGTCTTCCGCCGCCCCTTCCTATCTCTTCTTCACTCTCACTTTTCTCTCGCTGACTCTCTAAAACTTTTCTCTCTCTCTAATCTCTTATACTCTCTCTTGCTTCTTTTTTTTTAACTAGAAAGTTGGTTCTCCTTTCGAGGAGAACCATATGGCTGTTCTCATAATTTTTTTTACTATTTAATTATTTATTTGTTAATTATTATTTTATTTGAGAGAAACAGCAGTACATGTACTGTTGTTGTTATTTTATCATTATCATTATAATTATTATTTTTATCAATACTATTATTATTATCATTATTATTATCATTTTATTATTATTATTATTATTATTATTATTATTATTGTTATTATTATTATTATTATTATTATATTATTATTGTTGTTGTATTATTAGTACCAATTATTATTTAAATTGCTTTATAGATAATTTCTTTAAAAACTAATTTTGTAACAAAATATTACGGGATATGATTATTACTGTGAAATTTTTATCTATTTAAAGTAAAATTATTTGACCAATTATTATTTTACAAAATATGGGTTTTAGACTTAAATAAGTTTCTAAAATTAGTTTGTTTCATTTAAATTATTTTTTGATTTATAAAAATATAGGTTCCATACCAAATATTATTTTGACAAAATTTTGATTTTTTGCCTTAAAAAGATTTTTGATTTCAAGTGTTTAATTAAATTATTTTAACTAAATAAAACCCTATTTTAAGTATTATAAATAGCTCTCTAAAATCGTATATATTATTATCCATTTTTCTTTCTTTGACTTTTTCTCCTTTCCATGACCAAGCATATTATTCCTATTCCTTCGCCAATCCTGTCCTTCCTCCTTATGTCAGCCCTAACTAAATTGACCCTTCTGGACCCAATGGAACTGACCGTGTCACCATCCGTGGTCACCTGGCATAGTTGTTGCACCGAAGTCACAGTTCATGCCACCTTGATCATCGCAGCACACCAGGCGTCCTATCAGGCAAGACACCTTACCATTTGTTGTTTATTTATTTAGCTCATATTTCATGCATTATTATTTTTTTATGCAAAATAAACTGTGATACATGGCATAACCTGTTAGAACTTACTGTTCAGTTATATTTTCTGTTATGTATTATTTTTCTTACACATTAAACCTAGATTTAAGGGACCACCTTTGTGTGTTGCACTCATTGGCCTTGACACGTTGTATCACGAAGTTGTGTGTCGCATGTAAAATACGGACATGCGTGACTGGCTGGCCACCGGTGCGTATAAGCCGTACGATAGGATTAACCGCTAATAGAATTGCATGCTAGTTTGATTTAGCGGTTATAGAGGTTTACTGTTGTGGATACAACATAATAGGCATTGGGTGGAAAGAATAGTTCCTTAATGTATGGGTCATATATGCACTGTCCTGATTGCCGGTTATCTCCAGTGGGGGATACGGTCCTGATTCCTGATATTCCTGAACCGGCCCATGCGTCAAAGGGTTGTTCCTTATTGCATATTTACCATAGTATGGTTAGGTACCCTATTGCATGCATCCCTTATTATTCGAGCAATATTTATTCAGTTTATATGGCATGATATTATGTGTCTTGTTACGTCCCTCTGAGGACCTGGTTATCTCGCCAGGTGTGTACTATTGTCTTTCGCAGGTGCTCTAGCTCTAGCCATGACCATCTCCATTTCTTCGAGGATGATTGCACTTGGATCGTCTTCGCTTCGCTCGCCAAAATCTTTCTTTTATCATGCACCTCTTTCTTTTATTTTGTTGGTAGTGGATTTGTCTCCGCCTAACATATTGTATCAAGACAATTCATTATTATTGTATGATATCTTTTATTCATGTATTTTTGTGTGGATGAGATTAGTTATGGATCTACTGCATTTTATAGCTTATGTATTCATACGAGGTTTCCATATATTGGAGTGTACTTCGTATGTATACAGCTGGCATGTCTACGTTTCTAGTCCTACGTATTTTGGGACTGGGGCGTTAAAGTTTACATAACCAATTCATGCTCTAAATCACGTATAGTTTTCTATAGCTGGCATGTCTACGTCTCTCTCTCTTATTGATTCTCTTTACTGGATATGTTGTAGGTGAACTTGAGTATGTATACAGCTGGCATGTCTACGTCTCTCTCTCTCTTATTGATTCTTTTTACAGCGATTCATGTATAGTTTTCTATAGCTTGCTTTATATGTCCAATCCTGATATGAACTGTTGTGAGAGATATGTGCTCGTTCCGTCCTGATATGAATTGTTCATCATGTTTTATTATTTCTTTTTATTGTTCACTTGTCGTACTTGTTTCATTACTGTAGAATGTACTTTGCTTCGTTCTTGACTGGATATGTTGTAGGTGAACTTGAGACTATATGGACAGGAGCCTGGGATCTTAGTTGAGCAGGATGACACTATTATTCAGGACCTAGAAGTTGTTGTTGTCTTTTAGTTTATAGTCTCATTTTGTATTATATTTTACTCTTGGATATTGTACTATGATGAACTATAGGAACGTAATAGATGTTGTGATTGGATTCTATATTATCTTGTGAAAATCTTTAGATACTTAGTACAGCTTAATACGTTGAGTCTACAACGTAGACTGGACGAGTCCGACTTGTATTCGGTTATTCGGGAGCTGGTCGTGACAATATTTAAGAATTTAATATGGTAACTGAAGGACAAGAATGGCAAGGTACACTTGCCTGGATCCAGAATCTGATGAGTATGATCTAGTCCAATGTCCATGTCCGAAGAGTCGAAAGTGACAAAAGGACCTAGTGAATAATATTTAAACTAATTAATTAATTAATTATTCATGTATGACAAAAGGTTATAAATTAGTACTCATTAACTAACCCTCACTACTAAGTTAATAAATTATTATAAAAAAAGATTTACTATTTAATGTTACAAATAGGACTTTTTCTCAAGCATTAATTGGGAATGAGCCAACTTCACCCTGCATCAACCTTATTAGTCTTTTCTTTGTTCTCAACTCAGGACCCTCCTAACCCATGCTTCCTTTAAGTAGCACCAATCCTCCTAACCTAGTCCGTAGGGTTCTCCTTAATATCCCTGTTCACCCTTATTTTTAAACCACACACACAGCTTACACAACACCTTCTCATACTATTTTACCTTTCTTTCATGACCTTAAATACACAATGAAAGCACTTCTAACATATTGATACCTTGACCCATATAGGAGTAGCACTAAATTGATATTAATTCCCTCATAGAGTTATTGACCAAAAGTACTATGATATTACCAAAATCCTCTTAGATTTTTGCACTCTGTAACACCTAAACTCTCGTATCCCTTCTTAAGAAATACAATATCCCAAAAACCTTACTAATAGAAGTCACGACCATAGTTGGTTGTTGCATTTATAAGTTGAGGGTTTAGTATACCCTAGCACTTATTTACTAGTGGAATCAACGTCCCACCTGAACCATGTACGACTAATCGTACTTGATCCTTTTAGATATAAATCTTCTATCCATTTATACTATGCCTAAGTGGAAATTTCAAGGACGAAATTCTCTAAGGAGAGTAGGATGTAACCCCCTGAATTTTAGGGTTTCTTTTAAAAAAATTTAAATGAATTATTTTTAATAAACAATTTTATTATAATTAGTTTTGATCATTAAATGTTCTTTTTGTGACTTTGATTTTTGGAGCGTCAGGGATGTCAATCTCTCGAAACTTCCTTTATGAGTTTTACAGTAGACAAAATTATCTTCATTTTGGTATATCGTGTCTCACTCAAATATGTTCCCTTGTATTCTATTTTATCGTACAACTTTCTAGACAATTTAGGCCATTTGGCCATCTACCGTAAAACTTGACATAGCTTTTAATTTAATTTGGGGCTCGATATCGATCCAACCTAATCGATCCAATATATGATTTTGACCTATTTTTACGCATGCCACTTGTATGCCATCCAATTGAGCTCTCATATGCTATTATTTCATCAATGATCATAAATGACTTAAATTGTAGTCATGATCGCTCCAAGCCCAAACCTAACCCAATTGAACCCAAACACCCAACCCAAATTCATGTGACCACTCTTATGACATACCCTAAATAATTCACACTCTCACTATAAAACACCAAATACCTAGTCTATCAACTCAAAATCCAATGGATAACTCCATTGATCATATTCTTAAAATATGACTTAGCTTAGCACACCCTCAACCTCCTCTTATAAAAACCAACCCAAAAATGGACCAGCCATTTGGTGGCTGCCAATCCACTCATCCATCACTCACATGACTAAACCTAAAGCACAACTCTCACACTCAAACTACACACACATCACATCCTCCAAAACCCCATATCCTTTCCCCTCTTAAATAGTCATACACACCCCCTGGTGCCAACAGCCGCATTCTTTCAAGTCTTCTTCTCATTCTTCTTCTTTTTCTTCTCCTGACTCTAACTCCTCTTTCTCTTATACTTTCTTCCTCCTATGGAAATGATCGTTGAAGCCGCTGCTTGGGTTGCTGCTCGCAGCCTCCCCTACCACCCAAGAGACCACCTTGGTGGGGCCTCCACCTTCGATCATCGACCTCTGGGCCACAGGCCAACCGGACAGCATCATATTACAGTTGTCGTTGCTGCTATAGTAGCGTAGTTGTACCGCTGCTGCTGCAAGTGTAGCCTCCCTTCCCGAAAATTTTTGAAATATTTTTTTATTTATTTATTTGATTTCAATGGCAATTTTTAGAATTTTATAAATAATTAAATAGTAATTATTACGGTAGATAACTTTAGCAATGGTGGAGCTTTGGAGTACAAGACGACCAGGAATCATGGCACGGATAGTGCAGTAGCGTGCTTTGACTAGTGTTTAGCCATGGTAGGGGAAGGCCGAGTCATATGATTGCTCTAACTAGGAAAACCAGGCCAAGTTGTGACTTAACCCTTACCGAAGATTTTATTTATTATTTTAATTATTTATTATTAAGGTTTATTGACTTGTGGAGGACCCGGTTGTACCAAACCAGTCTGGACTGGAACCGAACTGAGCCTAAGCCCATGTAGTCATGTGTGACGTCCTATGACATTCGTGTTGAGGTATCTTGGTATGATGGTGTCGAATTCCGTTTTAATTATCTAATGAATACTTTCTAAGTATTCTTAATTAAATATTATAAATACCATTATTAGTTGATATTCAATGATAATTATATAGATTGGTCCTTGTACGTTTTGGGACTACTAGAAGACTGTACGAATGATATATATACCATTATTGGTTTATTAAATTTTGTTATTATTATTATTTTTTATTGGGATTGTTATTTAATATTATTATTTTTATATTAGTTTATTGTCAAATAAATATTATGTATGTGTGAACGTGAATGTATATATATATAAATATTATGTATATGTGTATGTGTACATATATCTAAATATATATTATATGTGTGTGTATGTATATTTATATATAAATAGATTTTATGTAGGCGTATATGTCTGTGTATACATATACATATGTGTATGTATATGTGTATGTATATATATATATATATATATATACATATATAAATATATGTGAGTGTATATAGAATATATATATATATATATATATATATATATATATATATATATATATATATATATATATATATATATATATATAAAGAGAGAGAGAGAGTTACATATAAATACATAGATAGGAGGGCAGCCGAGGGCTTAAGCCAGGCCCAATTCCCCGGGCCCAAGACTGAGCCCACTCGGTCATTCCCCAGCCCGAGTGGCCCAACCTTCCCAACCCGCATAGGAACCATTGGGCCACCCAAGCCCCTCGGTTGAACACACAGCACAACCCCATAAACCGCTCACCCAGAGCAGCCCAAACCGTACGGCCTCCTTCCTAGTTCGCCAAAACCGCACGCATCTATATATAAGATGAGAGAAAGATCGAGAGGTTTAAGCCTTAAACCCTAAACTCCTAAGTGCCTCCCCCCGACCTGAAGACCCTGGCAACACGCGCACGTCGCCGCGGCAGCCGCCAGCCGGCGAGAAAGCCGTCGCGCGCATAGAGAGCGACATAGCACACAGCAGCAATGGCAGGCGCCGCGACAATGTTTGGGACATCGTATCTCCCTCTTTCTCCACCGATTTGTGTTCTGATTGTTCAGGTACAACTACAACCTAACCACCTTCGTTTTGATTTGTTTACCTCGATTCACTTTTCACTGCACGCTTCGTACGTCGAACCCAAAGTTGCCGAAAACCTGTCGAAACAGGACACGAAACCAGTCCAAACTACCTTTTTAGAAGGCAGATATTTGCCAATCCAACCACATTTTAGGAAAACATTTAAAGGAAATTTTAGACAACATGTAGAGGATTAAAACCCTATAATTGGAACTATTTTTAGCATTCTGTACAATAAGTAATTTATGTTTGAAGATCCAGAAAAACCACATAAAAACAAATTTCTAAAATTTAGAAAACCTTCGATACGACGTGCGTCCCGCCAATCCGGGCGACGTGGTCATGAACCGAAAGCATTGAAAGGTGCGTAACGGCTTCGTGGTCGTGTGGGCTTTGACGGAATTCAAATTGGTTGCGAGTGCGCGACAAATTTGATGCGTATCCGTCGAAATTTACCGTATCGGCCTCTGTTCAAATTTCCCAATTACTTTATGCACGTTCGTCAGATCGAGACGAAACTTGCACCAACAGGACCGTGTCATTTTTCTGGTCCTGCATGCCAAGTTTGGTACGATTCTGAGACAGTTGATTGGACCGCCATTTTGTGGGCCCCACGATCCGACTCAACAGGTGATTTTGTGCATGGCCCGCCGAAATCCAACTTTGGACATACAGTTGGGATCGTATTAGAAAACCGGATCTGTTGACGTGTAGTTTGACGACTTTAGAGACCATTGACTCTGGCATATTTTTCGGTGCAAAGCGGGTCCAACGGCGGACATCATTTTTGCCCGAAATTATCGTTTTGCCTCTGTGTCCAGAATTGGACTTAAGGACAGGCAATCCAAGCTAATTTGACTGTTCTGAGAACATCGGTAATATTTATTTCAGCTTTCGGAGACAGTTGTGACGATTTGGACTTTACGGCTCACATGTTGACTATATTTTGTGGGATCTGCGTGCACCCTCCAGGCAAGTATACCTTGCCAACTCGTACAATATAATTTATATGCATGTTCACTATCTCACTGCTGTTCTTTTCCTTACATTCATGATTGCCTTATTCCATGTCGGGTACACTCATCTTGTTGTAGTTTTATGTTACATGTTTCTAGTTTCTTGTTCCTTTCCTGTTATGATATTTTCTATCTGCTACACTGTGTCAGTTTCACATATATTCCTTGATAGAGTCGTCTAGTCCTACACCATAATTCCCTCGACTTGATTATAACTTGACTTGACTTGAGTATGACTTGACTTTGACATTCTATAGATTGTGAGTACTTACCTTGACTACGGTCTATAGGATTTTTATACTAGGATTGGCTACTGTCTTGGTTGTGAGTACTTGCCTTGACTGCGATTGAGACACTATAGATTGTGACTACTTGCCTTGACTGCAGTCTATAGCTTTGACCTATTAGCCATTTCTAGTATGGCATGCCAGTGTCTTAGGATCCTTGTGTTAGATCTTGTGTCTTGGTTCATTTTGTCTCGTTGGATATCCTTGATTGATTCTTACTTCTTTGTACATTTACTGTTACATGTTGGCTTATATATTATGTATCTTGCTAGTCCTCTGGGGACCTGATGATCTCTTCAGGTTTAGCGACTGCATGGAGTGAGTTAGCAGAGCGGGATGGTAGAGGATTGCGATGTATGATACAGGTATTTGCTTGTGATATTTCTTTATTATCCTCTCATGCTTTATATTCAGTACCATGTTATATTCTGCTTATTTATAGACTCATATCATTCTTGGAGTCTAATCGAACAATATGATAATGGGCTACAGACCATGACCCATACTTGTTCATTCTTGTTTCATATGATTCCTGTGGATTGAGATATAGTTTAGATTAGACATGATACCCATGACCTTGACAGCTTATACGTACTCGAGTCGGGCAGGAGTCCGCTCGATACGTAGTTGGCTTGCTCACGAGCTCGCGTCCGAAAAGCGGATGCGGGTCGTGACAGCAAGTCTTCCGGCGTGCTTCGACCACCCGCCACCACGTGCCACCCTACGTGCCACCCCGAGCATCCAATCCCCTACCTGTCTCCATGCGGCCCTTCTACACACGCAAGCAAGGCCGTGCCCTTGCAGCACACGCCGAGCCTAAAGCACAGGTACAGCTGCTGCTGTTGTGCCAGCGCCACCCCACACGGCCTACCTCCGGTCGTCGTGCCATGCCTACGACCTTGTCATACGCCAACCAGAGCGCCCTCGGCATGGCCCCGCCCCCTCCGGTGTACTATACAGTCGATTTTGACATTTTTGTTAAAATTCCACTGTGACGCATGTTTTTGAAAAGCCGAAATTGCGCCTTGGGATAGCAAATTTGTGCATATTTTTTTTGATAATAAGACTGTTGGATCATCAAACTCATTTTCCTGTTGCAATCTAGGTGTATAAGTCTACCTCCACTAAATTTTCATTCGTTAATTTGATCGTTTACTATGTCAAAACTGGTCGCAAAGTCGGTTGAATAATTACGTTTATTTTTGACAGTTTCGTGGAGCCAACTTCGTAGAATTGTTTTTCCGTCGTTGCAGCTCCATTTGATGAGGCACCATTTTTGTGCACAGCTGGTATAACCCTTTTCTTGTGATAAATTTTTTATTCTACTGTGAGGTGGTTTGTTTGGTTGAATTCATCGTCAAAGTTGGTCGTCCGAATTCGTAATCTCCAACTTGTAAAATTCTAATTTTGGAACTAGGACTCCGGATTCCAATTCTAATGCTACTAGTGGACTCGTGGCATCGTTCTACCTAGAAAATAAATAAAATTTGCGGAGCTTGGAAAAACGTGGCCCCAATACGCACTTCGGTGCAAATCGGGACCAACAGTCCGAGTCAACGGATCATTTTGAGATCAGCTAATCGGAATCCAATTCTGGATATATCGTTGGATTCGTATCATCATTCTGGACTCGTTGTTATATATTTTGCTAGATTTAGTAGACTTTGACTTTGGCATGCATTTTCGTGCTAAGCTGGCCCACCAATCTAGGTCAATAGATCATTTTGAGATTGGCTAATCGGGATCCAATTCTGGATATACCGTTGGGATCTGTAAGACCCCAGATTAATAAAATATTTTTATATTTTATTTTTGCTTGAATAATAATTTTTGGATATTTTAAAAACAATATTATATATATTTTTTATATATATATATATATTATATATATATATATTGTTTTTAATATTTTAAAAACAATATTAAAAACAATATTATATATATATATATATATATATATATATATATATATATATATATATATATATATATATATATATATATATATATATATATATAACGAGCCTATGGACTATCTTAAACAGATTTATTGTTGGGCCTGAAGCCCAAATATGTGATAATTTGTATTTATTGGCTATACATATTTTGATGGGTCTTCAAGGCTATATTTATTTGTTTGAACCATTTCCTCCTGACCAAGACCATCTCGTGTCATAATGTCCTATTTAATCTTTATTAAACTAAGCCTAGCCCATTTCTATTCTTATTAAACTTTTCCAAATCGACCCAATTATATATATATATATATATATATATATATATATATATATATATATATATATATATATATATATATATATATATATATATATATATATATATATATATAAAATATATATATAATATATATATATATATATATATATATATATATATATCTATATATATATATATATATATATATATATATATATATATATATATATATATATATATATATATATTATATTCCTAAATAAATATTTCCTTCAACCAAACTACTGACCATATATATATATATATATATATATATATATATATATATATATATATATATATATATATATATATATAAAATATATATATATATATATATATATATATATATATATATATATATATATATATATATATATATATATATATATATATATATATATATATATATATATATATATTTCCTTCAACCAAACTACTGACCAATTGCTTGGCCACGTCTAATCTAAACACCCACCTAAGAATTAACCCAATTCTAAAGGTAGACAGTTTCCTATTTATTTTTTAGCCTATATATTTTTATATATTTCTTCTAACATTAGCCTAGGTCCAGCCCAATGCTTATTTCCTTACTCTTTAATACCAAGCCCAACTTAACTAAAATCCACCCTCTCTTCCATTCCATAACCCCCAACCTCTTCCATTCCGTAACCCCCAACCTCTTCCACTCCGTAACTAGACCCTTCCATTCTGTAACCCCCAACCCTTCCATTTCGTAACCCCCAATTCATCCTTTCCTATTCGTAACTTCCCTTTCTTTATAAAAAGAGAAATATTAAAACAAAAACTTAAGCATTACAATCTTCCTCCTTTGGAGCAACCCAGCGACCCATGCTGCACTCGTCGACCCGCTGACATGCTGACGCCGCGTGACAGCCCTGCGATCGACCGCACGACGACCCGACCTTCTTTTTTTGTCCGCGTCTGCTCGTGAGCACCTTTCAAGGTTGATGCCAAGAGCTCCCTCCGAGTTTTTTTGGTACGGTTTACTACCATTTGTAGAAGCATAAAAAAAGATATATTGCTTTTAGTTCCACACCGGCTAGGAGAAGAAGAGAAAGCCTCATTCTACCCTATATATAAAGCCCCCTTGCCTCTTTTGGAAAGGGCACAAAAAATAAGAAAGTAAAGGAAGCCCGTTGAATCCGGGGAGTCTGTTCGAGTCACAAAAAGTGGCTGGGAAGCACAACGAAGACTGCCACTCCCAGGCTATGCGCCAGACGAAGGTAAAACACAAGAAGAAAGGTGCATCACCCTGTTCGTGCATGAAGATAGCTGCACAGGAAAGATCCACTATCTTTGACAGAATTGCCTATCCCTTGGGTAAGGCCAAATTGGACCCTGAATACTATGCTCCTTTCGGGGCTAGTACAAAGAAGTCCAAGGCAGCATGTGCCTCGCGCGATCAATGTGCTACGCCAATAGTTAGCCGAAAGCATGCACCGACAGTAATACGCACAGCTGACGACAACCTATACATAACTAGTTCGAGTGCTTCGAGGCCTCGAATGACACAGTTCTCGAAGTCCCCTGTCACTTGGGCGCTCACGCGCAGGAACCAAGCCAGGGGCAAATATTATGGGGACAAAATTACCTGTCCCCTGAGTAAGGCCATGTTGGAATCTGAGTACTATGAATCTTCTAGGGATAGTACGAATAAGCCCAAGGCAGCATGCGCCCTGCGCGATCAACATGCTACGCCAACAGTTAGCCGAAAGCATGCATCGACAGTAATGCATGCAGGTGACGGCAAGCTGTGCAGAATTGGTTCGAGTGCTTCGACGTCTCGAACGACATAGTTCTCGAAGTCCCCCGTCACTTGGGCGCTCACGTACATGAACCGAGCCAGGGGACATATATTGTGGGGACAGACTCATGCAAGCAGTGTGGCTATGAGTGTGAAGTGAGTCTGCCTCACGAGCAACTCCCTGCTCAGGACCTAAGAATGTCTCATACGCAGGAACTGAGTCGGGGGAAGCACTCCTCACGTCTTCGCTCATGCGCTAAGCTTGGATGCACGCGTGAAGTGAGCGCAGACGTGAATACCTCTTCCTATGACTTACGTAACATGATTTTTCACAAACAAAAGGCTCCAAGTTAATTGGATGAACCTCGTAGTCATCACAATGAATCTCATTTATGAGAGTTATGACTAAGTCTGCAGTCGTCTCGCGAGCCCGACATAAGCAGCAGAAGTCGAGGAGTCATTGACCTTGGAGCTCCCCAAAAGTATTGCTCTGCAGAGATCCCCAAAAGTGCAGCTCTTCAGAGCTCCTCAAAAGCGCAGTGCTTCATCGCTCCAAAAGTGCAGTAACTCAATATCCCCAAAAGTGCAGCGCTTCACCGCCTTAAAAGTGTAGTATTTTAGCGCCCCTAAAGCGCAGCGCCTTGGAGACCCAAAAGTGCAGCGCCCAGAATGAGGCACATATACTGAGCCATCACTTCAGCATTTAATGGCACATAGAACAAAGTGTCAGAAGACAACTATTGATTGCTATAAAGTTGTCGGTTGTCGGTTGTTAGATAGCAGTTGTCAGATATCAGTCCAAAGCATGTCTTCTAATACAAATTTGAAAAGTGCAGTCACGAGGACGTTCCAAAAGTGCAGTCTCAACGATGTCCAGAAGCAAAGTCTCAGCGATGTCCAGAAGTGCAGTCTCAGTGATATTCAAGAGCACAGCCTCAACGACGTGCAGCTCCTTGACAATGTGGCATTTAACAAAATAAGGCCACGTGGCCAGTATGGCGACCGTATCACTTTAGATACTATCAAATCAAGTTTGTTTAAACTAAATAAGATCTTCGAGTAATGTACATACGACATATGGCATTGACTCATTCATGTTTTATGAACGGGTGTTAACTACCCAAAATCTCAACAATAAGTAAATCCTAACAATTGCCACGTGTCAGCTCAGTGGTAGCCCCAACCGTACAGTTACAACATGTAGGACCGATTGTAGGAACGAGTTGTAAAGCAGAATACTCTAGAGGGGGGTGAATAGAGTAGGCAGCGAAAATTAGCTAATTAAAAATGTTACCAGCAAGATCACAGAATATATATCATAGATATATAAATAAAAAATAAAGAGTAGAGAGCAAACACAAACAGAAGGATGTATTCTGGTTTCCCTCTTGTGAGGACTGGTCCAGTCGGAAGAACTCTAGCTTCCAGTTGAATCCACTATTGAAAAATACCATAAGTTTTCATCCGAAGTTCTTGCAACTTCCACAACGCAAGCTTTGATCCGAATTACTCGACCAACTTCAATTATGAAGTATCTTTCTTCAATTAAGCCTCTGATTACAATCACTCTAAAACTTTTAGACCGTACCACACTGGCAAATCAACTAGAGGATTGTAACTGGCTTATTTCAAAATGAATAGCTCGGAATACTTTAGAAGAAGTAGTAGGCTTATAGAGAAGAGATATGAAAGTGAATTGTTTTGTTGAAATGATCGAAATCCTTCTCTATTTATAGTTTTTCCAAAGGTAGAATTCTGGCAGAATTCGGACAGAACTCTAGGAGAAAATCTCGGCAAGATCCGTAACTACAGGAGGACCAAGTTCAAAATCCAACGTCCACTAACCGAACTCTGGCCGAATTCTGGCCGAATTCTGTTGGAGTTATGTCAGGGTTTTTTCAAATTGGTTTTGGACTTTTTGAAAAGATCAAGCAGTTAGGAAGTAGTTTGGGCTTTTGTAAGTGGGCTTGTTTTCAAAATGAAAGGGTATTTTGAAAACGTTTCTTGGGTAGCCTATTTGCCAGTACGACATAGTGTACATCGTATTCCTAGACTCAATAAATATGGAAAATACATTGATCAAATAGGAAACCAATATCCCTTTGATGACGCCTTTCTTCAAATATTTGAGCAGACTTAAAGTCGCCCTTTTCCTTGACGGTATATGTCCAAAGATAAACAGATCTGAAAATCTGAATACCTTTCGGTGGCTTCGCTCCCGAACCCCCACGGGTGGCACTGCCCCCTCGACCCCTATCCGCTGACCGGGCAGCGGAACCCCCGATGCGAGGCCCCAGATAGGTCATTGGGTGGTTTAGAGAAATCTCCTTGTATAACGCCATCTTTGCCCCATTGCATATGTCCTGGTTTGACAAAGCTTGATCATGCTTACTACATGTCTAAGAACATGCTAGACAAACAAAAAAATATGATACAAGCATAGCAATATGATATAGAACATTTAGGATAATGCTAAGTTTAGATAGCAACATGATAGTGATTACATGAATATTAGTGATGTCATTATGGTAAACTTAATTGATTAGCCATATTCAAAAATATGATATAATTATTGGGCTAACAATCTCTCCCTTTTTTATTTTGGCAAATCGTTAAGTTTAATATATATACAATAGATGCATGTATCACTAATAAACACATAATACTAGAATATTGTGTGCTAAATTAAACTTATTTCTTCCCCTTTGACATGATCAAAAATAAGCTCCTCCGTAATTGGAGCTAAAATGAACTCAAGCATAAGTAAAGGAGGAAGGCAAAAACAATCATGATCAAGGATTATGAGAACAGTGTAACGACAAGTTTAGAAAATTGCATAAGTAAAGTATATAAAAAAACTTATCAAAATACAACATAGTTGGTTGAACTTTAACAAAGAACACTGAAATCAAGTAATACATAGTTTGCCAACTAGAAATCCAAAAATGACATTCAAAACTCAATATGATGAATAAATATAACTGTAGTTTTGAAATAGACTTTAATAAGTAGATATCAATATCGTAGAATCCTATTATTGGTCATAAATAATCCATGAGAAAAAAATTTGTAGATCTAGTATAAACCAAATAAATAAAAATATAATGAAACTTTTAACCATGATCACAAAAAAATATGATTCATAATTTGCCCATACAAATTAGTGAATCAATTCCATAAAGAGTATAATCATCGAAAAAGAAATCAAAATAAACTAGAATCTATGCAAAATCTATACCAAAGTCCATGCATTTGAATTCAATTACCATAGCATGATATATGTATATCCATTAGATAAACATGAGGGCAATGAAGACAAAATACTTGAGAAGGAGAAATTTAGTCGACTTGAATGCTCCCCCAAAAAGTATGATCAGTCTAAATATAGATAATCATAAACTTTGAGATAAAATCTCAATAAGAAATGCCAAAAGTAATTTTAAACTCAATCAAATAAGGATAATTAAATATATATTTGGCAAGATAACTTTTAGAAACTTGAATGAGAGAATTAAAAATAAATAATAATAATCATATATTCTCTTATCTAATACAAATTCAAATATCATGAATAACTCAACAAGATATTTTAAGTAAAAGAATATATGTCCATGATGAACTAGGTATACCACATATTAAGGGCATAAAAAAATAAAATAATTAATTTACTCCCCCTTAAAATATGCGTGTCTAGTTCCGAAGTAATATATATGCAAAAATAGATAAAATAAATAATAACAAAATCTAAGGAATATCCAAGATATGGATCTTTCTTTCCTTTGATCAAATGCATGTAAAGTCCAAAACTTAAAACAAATATCATCTTTAGGCAAGAAAAAGAAATATCCAATAAATAAACTCTTAAAGATGAAGAAAATATGTCTTAAATAAAAAATATAACACAAATCAATATTTTTGAAAGCTGTCTTTAATGCGAATAATGGACATATTCAATAAATCAGAGAGAAATCAGAAAGACTTTTGAAATGCAGAATTTATTATGAGAAGTTGCATAAGAAAAAAAATGTTCGAATGCGTCTATTTAGTCCTTAGACTGAAAGATGGCGATTCGAATCCATAAATCATAAATAAACCCATTTTGAAAACATAACTAGATAAATGTCCAAAGAAAAATGTATTCTAGATATATGGCATGTCAAGGGGATAATTGATTTGAAACAATTAACTACTCCACCTTTACATGGTTATATCAAAGAAATAATAGTATAGATAAAATTTAAAATTTTCAGAGACATATTTTCAGAAGTAGAAAACTAATTCAAAAATATTAGGTCTTCTTATCAAAGTTTATTTCTTCCTTTTTAAAGCCTTAGCACGGTGTCTACCTGACGACCGTAAGGTTAAAGAAAAAAAATGCTTTGAGAGAGAGAGATATTCAATATGCATGACTTCTCTCATGCAAAGAGTTACTATTGTAGACAGTAAGTAACTTGAATAAGAAGATAATAATATAAAGCTTAAAATCATGAATATTATACAAGCTAAAGATGAAATCACACGACCATAATTTTCAATGAGTAGTAACAAAGTCATTAAGTCTGAATATCAAAAAGTGTGACAGAAAGAAATGAATATATCAAAAGATGACAAACAATAACCTAAGAATGATCAATGTATGTTACCTTTCTGAAAATAAATATCTTTAAATAATATTATCCATCAAATCTAAAATCCAAAATCCATCAGATAACAATTGCAACTAGATCTCAATAAATCTTTAGTTTATAAAGCGTTGATCAATCTTGGGTTAGCTGTAGGGGTACTATCCCAGCTAACGGAGGTTCATCGGGGAATACTTAAGTACTGCTTCGCTTTGGCCATAACTGTGGTGACAGACAGACCCTTTGTAGGCTTGTACCCAAAACAATTCTCTTCTTTAATAACTGAAGATTTAAGAAGAATTAGTGCATATGAAATAAATTATATTCTATGGACTTAAAAAATACTAGAACAATGTAGCATACGGTATAAGATGTATCAACTACATTTATCCATATATGCTACAAAATTATTGGGTAACAATAAAATATAAAACATTTGTAAATCAAAATGTAGGACCGAGATACGCTGATGTATTTTGGAACCTAGGGGACTGGGTTCAGTACCTTGGATCTAGAACTAGATAATAGTTGTATTTAGACCTTAATAAATCTTAAGTCTATTAAGTATTGATCACTTCGGGTTAGCTGTAGGGGCCGGTTTCCAGCTAGCGGTAGTCCGAAGACTAGTACACCGTGTCGCTTCAGGCTATTTACACTTGTATGACAGAAGGACCCTTTCGGCTTGTTTCCAAAATGATCTCTACTCTTAAGAACTTAGATTCAAAGGAATATATACAGTATCATCGAGCAACATAGAAATGCAAAATCTCTAAATATAAAAGAAGTAAATACCCAAAGAATGGTTTATCAAGATCTAGACATTAAAAATACCATGTATCCAGAATGTCTACCAAAAAGCCAAGAAAAAGAGGCTTTGAGGAAGAAGATGATAAAGATAAGAACATAAATTTGTTTAAAAAAATCAATAGCTTATGTATGAGATAAGCACAAGTTTGAAACTACTTTTCAAAATAATATAATATAGAACTTAAACTTAACTCATATATCCCCATAAAGATATTTGTACAAAAATATAAGAAACATATGAGCAATATATAAATGAAAATGAATTATGTATCCTTAATAAGCATAAGAAAATATCACAAGATCAAAAACATGCATAAATAAACTTTATCAGACAAAGATATAATTGATTCATAAGAAGTTAATCAAAATCAAATTTGTGAATCAATAGTGAATATATTATGCAAGCACAAGGTTAAAATAAAAGTATATGTATATACTTTTCAAATAAACAAGAGACTTGTGCTAAACATACATACTCTCAAAATACTGATTAAAGTAAATACGACATGTTAAAGACAAATTAGTAAGAAGTGACCTGTAAAAAATATTAAATACAGAGAGTCAAAAACATTTAACTCAAAAAAATAGCTCCTATGCATGCTTCAAGAATAAAAATTAAAAGTAAAGAGCATACATAGATAAATGTGTTACACTAATAAAATACTATATAGTGTGAACTAAATATTTAAGCTAAATAGCTAGTCAAGCTAGGATTATGTCTCACATTGATTCAAACAATAAACAATTTAAAAGATATTAATGAAAGCTAATAGTAAGAAGTTAATAAGAACATGCTAGATATTAAAAACTATTTAGGAAGCATGTTACCGAAGTGGTTCTAGTGACCATACTTATATTGGTACAATTGCTTGGAAGATGACCTTTGTAGCTTTGCAATCACCAACATGTTCCATGGTTCTATTTGATATGAGAAGCTTCACCTGCAATATTAGGTGAAGACTTTGGTATCCAATACTTGGATCCACATTTGTTAGCTTTGGGAACCATTTGCACAAGTTTATATTAACTAGTTTTCTAATCTGACAACGATTAGAAACATGTCCATTCAAACCACAATAATGACAAAAAGTATTAATAGTGCTATGTGCAGCAGTATGAGAACGTGCAGTGGGATGACATAATGTGCGTGGATACTTGTAATAGAAAGCATGGTTGTGTGAAGCTTTCGCTTTGCTTACTTCCTTTCTAGATGATCTGTCGTGTGTGACTTTGTGATGTGCTAAGTGTCTTGTGTTAGACTGAGTCGTAGGTTGTACTACCTACTTTCCCAGTCTAATCTCTAACTTTTTAGAGTTATCACAGATCTCATCATACTTAGCAGAAAGAGCATCAATTCTACATGAAGTAATAGAATACTTTTTCTTTTCTGATTCTAATTCTTCCTTAAGTTTAGCATTTTCTTGAATGCTTTTTTCAATACAATCAAGTGCCTCATGCAATTTAAACTTCAGTGTAGAAATCTCAGTAGAATTATCAGAAGGAGAACTATTTCTAGCATCATTCAATAAGCAAGTAAGCTTTTCATTCTCATGCTTATAGGATAGAATATCCTTTCTAGCTTGCTTATACTTATCTAATACTTTCTTGTGTTCTTCTAATAGATCACTAAAAGCATCAGATAACTCGTCATAAGAGAATTCATTGTCTTCCAGAATAAAGTTGTTTTGTACCTCGTTAGATAATGCCATTAAGCATATATTTGTAGCTTGACGAGGTCTCTCTTCTTCTTCGGAATCGCTTGCTTCACCTTTACACCATATACTCATGCAAGTGTACTTGTGAAACGATGATCTACCTTTATTTGACTGTTCATAGTGACTCTCCTTTCTAGCAGTAGTACAATCTTCTTGGATGTGGCCTATCTTCTTGCAATTGTCACATACGAGCACTTTTTCGTATAAGGGATTGTGTTGTACCTTAAATCCCAATTCTATCATGTATATATTTGTATCATTATGAAGACTATCCTTCTCTCTGGAGTTGTTAGCTTTGCTTTCATACCTGCACTCATAAGTAGCTTCAAGAACTTTCCAAATTTTATGAGATGTTGTGCAAGTAGAAATAAGATTGAATACATTTATATCTACAACACAACAAAAGATATGTGTAGCTTTTACATCAAGGCTAGCTAACTTCTTCTCTTCCTCCATGTAACTATAATAAGGCTTGTTGATTATAGAGGATGTGAGAATAGAAGTGATAGTAGGCTTTTTGTAGCCATTAACAACAATTGATCATATGTCAAAATCTAGAGACTTCAGGTAGAAGCTCATTCGTGTCTTCCAATAACTATAGTTTGTTCCATCAAATAGTGGAAGTCTATTTGTGGATTGCTCTTCGGTTGTGAAGTACATACTTGCCATATGTGATAATATGATCTATGTAATAGCTGTAATAAATAAGAATATAATAGCAGTGTTACCTCACTTAACCTGTATAACCTGCTCTGATAATAAGGATATGCTCCAAGGATGTTAAGTCAAATAATAGAGTCCTTGCTAGGATACCAATTGAAGGAGAAATTGGTATGAGCAATAATATCTCTATAAAGAGCACCTGCAATAATATCTCTAGAAGGAGAACCTGCCTTGATACCATTTGTAGGACCGATTGTAGGAACGAGTTGTAAAGCGTAATACTCTAGAGGGGTTGAATAGAGTAGGCAGCGGAAATTAGCTAATTAAAAATCTTAGCAGCAAGATCGCAGAATATATATCACAGATATGTAAATGAAAAATAGAGAGTAGAGAGCAAACGTAAACACAAGGATGTATACTGGTTTCCCTCTTGTGAGGACTAGTCCAGTCGGAAGAACTCTAGCTTCCAGTTGAATCCACTATTGGACAATACCATAAGTTTTCATCCGAAGTTCTTGCAACTTCTACAACGCGAGCTTTGATCTGAAGTACTCGACCAACTTCAATTGTGAAGTGTCTTTCTTCAATCAAGCCTCTAATTATAATCAGTCTAAAACTTCTAGACCGTATCGTACTGGCAAATCAACTAGAGGATTGTAACTGGCTTGGGATTCTAAAATGAATAGCTCAGAATACTTTGGAAGAAGTAGTAGGCTTATAGAGAAGAGATATGAAAGTGAATTGGTGTATTGAAATGATCAAAATCCTTCTCTATTTATAGTTTGAATTCGGGCAGAACTCTATGAGAAAATCTCGGCAAGATCCGTAACTGCAGGAGGACCAAGTTCAAAATCCAACGTCCACTAACCGAACTCTGGCCAAATTCAGGCCGAATTCTGTTGGAGTTCTGTCAGGGTTTTTGCAAATTGGTTTTGGGCTTTTTGAAAAGATCAAGCAGTTAGGAAGTAGTTTGGGCTTTTGTAAGTGGACTTGTTTTCAAAATGAAAGGGTATTTTGAAAATATTTCTTGGGTAGCCTATTTGCCAATATGACGCAGTATACATCGTATTCCTAGACTCAATAAGTATGGAAAATACATTGATCAAATAGGAAAACCAATAGCCCTTTGATGACGCCTTTTTTCAAATATTTGAGCAGACTTAAAGTCACCTTTTTTTCTTGACGGCATATATCCAAAGATAAACAGATATGGAAATCTGAATACCTTTCGGTGGCTTCACCGCCGAACTCCCACGGGTGGCGCTGCCCCCTCGACCCCTGTCCGTTGACCGGGCAGCGAAACCCCCGATGCGAGGCCCCGGATAGGTCGTTGGGCGGTTCAGAAAAATCTTCTTGTATAACGCCATCTTTGGCGGATTGCATATGTCCTAGTTTGACAAAGCTTGATCATGCTTACTGCATGTCTAAGAACATGTTAGACGAACAAAATAATATGATACACGTATAGCAATATGATATAGAACATTTAGGACAATGCTAAGTTTAAGTAGCAACATGATAGTGATTATATGAATATTAGTGAGTCATTATGTAACTTAATTGATTAGCCATATTCAAAAACATGATATAATCATTAGGCTAACACAACAGATTCTTCAGAAATCTCATGCGTGCAGCACTCCTACGCACCAAAACCCCTATGCACATCGTATATGTGCCCGCCTCTAAATAGAAGAAGTCTTCCTTCATTTGGGATATTTTGGCTACTTTTTGATTGGCGTACATAGAACACTACTCACAGGCATTCAGAGAGTCAGAGCAAGTTTTTCTCATCGTCAGATCGTCAATGGAGTAAAGGAGCTACTACAATGCTCGATCTCCCTCGTCACACTTTTCCATAATCAAAATTATACTTAGATCTCCTGTTTAGGAATCTTTTGTACACTTCTCAGTTTGAAATACAAAAATTTGTTCAACTTTTTGTTCATGGCAAACAAAATGACGACTCTGCTGGAAAGATCTAAACAGGAGATTTTATGTGTGACAACCTTATCAGAAGTAATATGGACATAATAGGTTTGGGTACTTCTACTGGAGATTTTATATGGACTTATCATCCTTAGCATACTCAGAACTAAGTATGGATAGTAAGTTGAGATGACAGATACCATCAGAGGTATTATGGACATGCTGGTAGGATGTTTACTCAGAGGTAATATGGACATGGTAAACATAGAATTCTATTAAAGGTATCTTGCTCAGATGTTATGCGAACGTGGTAAGATATGACTTTGTAGGAATGCAGGAAATAATTCAGAGGTTATATAGACGTGATTGTTTACTAATGGAGATATAGCGACATGAAAGTTGCTTAGGTAAGAATGTTTACTCAGAGGTGATATGGACATGGTAAACATTCAATTGGAGTTATCCTACTTAGAGGTTTATATGAACATGGTAAGATAGAACTCTGCGGGGATATAGAAAACAACTAAGAGATGATATAGACGTAGATGTCTTCTACTGGGGAAATGAGAAAGGAACATCCTAGAGTAGTTGGGCTCTAAGTACATATTTGCTGGGGTAGTGAAAACTGGGTAGTTTAGAGGTAACGTGGATATGAACTATGACCTTTATCATGGAATAGTTTTGAAATATTTTTGATCCAGCTGGGAATCACAAACATGGAGATCATTTGGGGCGACTAGGCCCTGTTGCATGTTAATTCATGTTGGGGAACCAGAGATAGATCATGGGAAGAGGAAGTCTCCGGTCTTCGATAATACTCTAGTTGGCAACAATGCCAGGTCACCCTGGGTATGGGGCAAAAGTCGATGCCTTGGAAGCATCAATGTAGGAATTAGAGCCTATTATTCTGGAGTTTCAAGGCTTCGAACGTGACCTCACACCTATGGTGGATGTGGAGCTGAAGAGGCTGACTGTTGAGATCTCCCAATATGAATCGGAGCGAGCTGCCGTTGCATACCAGATTGCCGAAATCGAGGTACAGGTCGAAAAGGTTTGCCGAGGAGGTCCAAGTCTGCCTCCAAGCTGTCCTGGAAGAGCAGTGTGAAGACCTCCGTAAACAGATTCGACACTTAGAAGAAAAGTTGGCAACCGCAGAAGGAGAACTGGAGAAGTCAAAGGACCAACAAACGTCCCTTCGCCAGCAAATCGAGGCCTTAGCTTAGGAGGCTGAAGACGCTGACGCTCATCAGGCAGAGAAGGAGAATGCTTACCAAGGCATGTCCCAGCTTAGAGGAGAGACAGCTAGGCGTCAAAAAGCGAAGCACCGAGCAAGAGAATCTGTCAGACCCAGGATCGCCTTCTTGAAGATTCGGATCGGGGACCTGACACGTCGGAAGTCTTAGACAGTAGCTTTATCATTTTATTTTGTTCCCCTCTTTATAGAGGCTTTTCTTTTTTGATGTAGCAGAACCTTTCCCTTTATAAAAAATAAAAGTTTTGATTTTTTTTCTTTATTTGTCCATCTGTTGTGAACTTTTTTGTAGCATAACTTTGCTAGAGATATTCTCTTGTGGGGATGTTTACTCAGAGGTAATATAGACATGGTAAATACAAAATTTTACAGAAGAATTCTTTTACTCACAAGTTATACGAACATGGTAAGAATAGACTCTGTGGGGATATAAGGAATAACTCAAAAGTTGGTTTGGTAGGAATGTCTACTCATAGGTAAGATGGACATGATAGACATAACATCTCGGTCAGAGGTTTAAACAAACTTGGTGAGATAAGGGATGCGATTCAGATGTAATGTGAACTTGACCGGCTTTTAGAAATACACGGTCAAAACTAGACATAGTATTTTTTTAGAAATTTGTCGTTGATTGGCATCATTAGCAAATCTCCATTTGGTCTGGCAAGCCGGTAAGCACCGTCGAAATACATCATTTTTATAACAAATGGTCCTTCCCATTTGGGCTCAAACTTGCCAAGTGTTTTGTGAGTCATGACCATCGGCCTTCGGACTGACAGCACCAGGTCACCCACTTGAAATGTCCTTTCCTTGACCTTTTTATTGAAGGTTCTAGAAATCTGAGCTTTATATAGCTCAATAGGTTGCTAAGATAATAGACGCTTTTCGTCTAATGCTTTCAACTCTTGTATCCGACGGTGTTGATTATCCTCGTCTGTTAGCTGGTTGGTGACAACCACTCGCAGAGATGGAATCTGGATCTCTAGGGAGAGTACTGTCATGCCCCGATCTTGTAGGACCGATCGTCCTCGCTAAGGCGTGATGTCGCACGAGCCTAGGTTGCGCTCGTGTAAGGCAGGTTCCATAATGGCCGATTACAATAGCTTGCGACGGGATTGTCGCACAGAAGTCCCAAGCAGAAACATTGAGTATATAAGGTAACACAAGCACTGAAACAAAATCAGAGTCTTTATTAATAATGAACATAAGATTACAAAGGCGCGTAGCCAAGATTACATTCACTCAAGCTCACTTATCTCTCAAATTACAAGTCACTCAGCTCTCTCTCATCTCTCAATACACATTTGATGAGTCGACGGATGCTTCAGATAGGCGATGTCCATACATTATGTCTCGTATAAGTTCTGACTTCAAGCGGTCGCACGCCTCGAAATACCAAGGAACTTCGTGCCTCGACGCATCCAAGCAAGCTTTGTGCCAACGAGCTTTACCTGTGCCTGTACATGAAAACTGTATGGGTGTCAGTACTCAACTGTACTGGTGGAGTGAGCTCTTCGCCCACCCATATAAAACTGACACGTTCATTTACTTTGTGTAACATAATCCCTTTATGATTGTCTTTCTATTCTTGTCTTAGTATCAATTTTTAGACATAAATACATGGCCTATTTGTGTCTCTAGACCATTCTCGTGCTTTCATATCAATGTATCGACTCGTGCATGCCTTATGGCCCATACTTTGGGACGCAACAACATGATTGATTTCTTCGACTTGGTTCGTGCTTCAACATCGAGACCGTGCCTCGTAACTTAGCATGACTTAATCAAACTTGCCTTACGATCCTTCTTGACTTAACTTGAAATGACTTAAGTCTGACTTATGCAACTCTATGTCAATGACTTAATACTCGATGCCACATTTCTTGCCGAAGTACGCATCTTTTCTATAGCCAAATCTTAGGCTTCTTAAGACTTGTATTGCAACCGTACATACCATCCTTATCCCGTTCGTGCCATGCTTGCACTTTCTATTCTTCGACAAACACCGTACATGCGAATTATCGCTCAGCACACCAATTTATCTATATGAAAGATCACGGCCCTCCAGGCCTACTTAGACATGTAGTCTGGCATAGAAAAGACGTCCGACGCGGGTAGTGAGCCCCTTTGAAGGTCTTGAATTGCCTGAGTGGTATAATCCAGCTTAACTACCTTGCTCCCCTCCTAGGTCGATAGGTATTGTGGCCCTAGATTCCCGAATCGATGGTGCAAAACCTTGTCGACAAGTTGTCTAATGATCACGCACCTGTAGGAACAAATTTGTTAAGCACAATACTCTATAGGGGGTGAATAAAGTAGGCAGCGGGATATAGCTAATTTAAAAAGTTAGCAGCAAGATCACAGAGATATATATATATATATATATATATATATATATATATATATATATATATATATATATATATATATATATATATATATATATATATATATATATATATATATCACAAGTAAATAACTGTAAAAGCAGATATAAGAGAGCAAACGCAAAAATGGCGATGTATACTGGTTTCCCTCTTGTGAGGACTAGTCCAGTCAGAAGAACTCTAGCTTCCAGTTGAATCCACTATTGAAAAATTCTGCAAGTTTTCATACGAAGTCCTTACAACTTCTACAAATGCGAGCTTTGATTCGAAGTACTCGACCAACTTCAATTGTGAAGAGTAGAACTCTTCGAAATAGAACAGTAGGCTTTAGAGAGAAGAGATGAAAGTGAATGAGTGAATTGAAATGATCGAAATCCTTCTCTATTTATAGTTTTTCCAAAGGCAGAACTCTGTCAGAATTCGGGCAGAACTCTATGAGAAAATTTCGGTAGGATCCGTAACTGCAGGGAGACCAAGTTCAAAAAGTAACGTTCACTAACCGAACTTTGGACGAACTCTGGCCGAGTTCTGTCAGGGTCGGTCAGGGTTTTTGTAATTTGATTTTTGGGCTTTTTAAAATTGTTTTAAGCAGTTAGGAGCTTTTGCAAATAGGGGGCTATTTTTCAAAACATGGGATATTTTTGAAAACATTTTTAGGGTAGCTTATTTGCCAGTACGACTCGGTATACAATGTATTCCTAGACTCAATAAAAGTGAAAATTATATTACATAAAGGAAATACAGACTCAAGTGGCAAGCACAGCTTCGGTCTTGGACAGAATGGGTAGCAGATCTTTGGCAGTGTCCAAGAGTCCAAAATATCTTTAAGTAGTCCGTATATCAAGACAGGTTTGATCAATTATTAAAATCATGACCAATTTGCCAACAATCTTTCCCATTTTGATAATTGATAAACCTTGACCAATATAACATCTTCGATCAATAAGATTTGAAAGATAATCAAAATTGTATTGTATCCTGAAAAACATTTGTTCTTGTATCTTGTAAAAGATGTTAGATCATATTTCTTTCCCGTTGTCACTTAGCAAAATAATTGCAAAGATAGAAGCTCTCCCGCAATGTATGCATAAGAAACAATCGTTGAAGAAATATAAACATAATAAATAGAAAAAAATATTTCACAGGCAGTTAATATTGAAGCATAAAGAGATAGTGCTATATCAAGAAATATGAATCTAAACTGAAATGATATAATATGCTAAGCAGAGCATAAAAAGATGTTCACAATACATCAGCTCAGAAAGTCACAATCTCAAATGCAAAAGTAAACTAAAAGATAAAGTACTGATATCTTGGAATGTCGGAGCATTTCCAAGTAAACAAAGACATAATAATGTCTCAAAAAGTATGACATCTAGACAAAATATAATGCATCCAGATCACAAATCCTCATCATCATCGTCATCAGCAGTGCTAGCACGTCCACCATGTCCGAATGGACCAGCTCCTGAAGTGCCAGCTCCAGAATGGTGTGGAGTAGCACCAGAACCACGGTACCAGTCATAAGCATTACCGAGCTAAAAGAGAGAGAGTGTACCGCCTCATCCTCATAGCGGTATCCAGAGACAGTAGGATCTCTGGGAAGAGAACTAGCAGAGTGTCCAGTCTGGGCAAAACGAAGATCGGCAAAGAAGTTGGCGAGTGCCTGAAATCAACTCACATCGCGGAACTCGCGTTCCCTGGATGTGTCAGTGATGAATGTCCGCAGATCAGAGAGGTGCTGATAAATACCCTCAAAAGACATAGGGTATGCCTGAGAAGGTGGAGTAGGTACAGAAGGAGGAGCAGGAGGAGCGACTGTGCTGTGATAGGAGAGCTGGAGATATTTGGGCTCAGTCCAGAGCACAAGTAGACATATCGATGTCAAAATGCTAAAAGATAGGTGGAATGAACATCACATAAGAGAGATTTTGATCTCTTGTGTGATATCGTTCCATAATCTTGATAATAGTCTTGGGAACTGAAAATGGAATTCCCTTGATGATATAGTATAGGGCAGATAGTTTAAGATTGGTAACATCATCTTTTGAAGTAGATTTTGGAAGAATAGTGGAATAGATGATGCAATATAATTCATAGTTAAACAAGTTCAAGTTTGCAGCCTTGAACTTTCCAGAACGAACACGTGCAGGTGCACAAAGATCGTTCTTAAAGCTGAGAAGAGTCGTACCATCGGGAAAATCGAAATCAGTGATATCATTGAGCGGGGCACCTTCGTTAGGAACACCAAGGATTTCTGCTAACAAGACATCATTGAACTCGATGTTAATACCTCCGACACGAGTCTTAACATCAAAAGTGTCTAACACAAAGTTGCAAAAAAATAATCTAATGGTATTAGTAGCTATAGAGAATTTTTTGGTGACAAGTCAGTGTAACCCTAATGCCTCAAAGTAAGGACGGTGGTCAGGAAACAAAGTCCACTTAATCGGGACGCCAGTGCATATGTTGCGCATGATAAAATCACCATACCATAGTAATGATTGGGCATAAGTTTTAAAATAAAACTCATTGTATGCACCGTCGGTCGATTAGACCGAGGAAAAGAGGGAATCCTCTGGTGGATTTGAAGATGATGCCTCTTCACTGGCATTGGTCTTCTTTCTCTTGGAAGGAGTAAATTCCTTAGGCATTTCTTCCAAATTTGAATAGATGCTAATGAAATTGAAGGAGATGGAAGGAGAGAGTTATACCTTCCAGAAATTGAGTATGTTGTTGAGACAGGAATTCTCCGTATGAATCCAAAATTTTGATAGAAATCTCGAACCGGATTAGGAGCAAGGAGTTAGAGAAAAGCTAAGGTTTTTGAGAGGTTCGGGTGGCTGCTGCTGCTGTTGGGAGGAGTTTGGAAGAGATGAAAAAGAGGGGGCCTCCGGTTCTGACTTAAAAATATATACCACCAACAGGACTCTAGCCGAACTCGGGCCGAGTTCGCCTAGGGTTCTTTTGATGATTTTTTTTTAAAATAATTTTTTAGTCCACATCCTTTTCATCACCCCCTTTCAATTATTTAATTCTAAGTTTAGTAATCTTAAAATTTCAATTAATATAATTAATATTATTTTTAAAATTAAATTTTGTTACACAACAACTATTTCAGATTAGCTGTAGGGATACTGTCCCAGCTAACGGGAGTTCACCGAAGAATTAGATATCGCTTCGCTTCGACTGTAGTCGTGGTGACAGACAGACCCTTTGTAGGCATGTCTTAGAAACCATTTTTGAGTATTAAAAAATAATTGTATAAAATAAAATTAATTAATATTATTGACATCTAATTTTTTTAATTCCCGACGTAAATAATTGAAATGATCTTCCGTTAGAGATTTTGTGAAGATGACAGCTAATTGATTCTCTGTGTCTATGTATATAATGTTTATATCTCCATTTTGTTAATGACCTCTAAGAAAATGATGTTGAATCTCGATATGTTTAGTGCAAAAGTGACATACTGGATTCTTAGTCAAATTGATAGTGCTAGTTTGTCACAGAAAATAGGAATGTGTGTGTATAGTAAGCTAAAGTCTTCTAAGGTTTGCTTCATCCACAAAATTTGTGCACAACAACGTCCTGCGGTGATATACTCAGCCTCAGTTGTTGATAATATGACAAAATTTTGTTTCTTGCTAAACCAAGAGACTAAAGCTTTGCCTAGGAAATGATATGTCAGCATTCGAATAACCGGTTAGGTCAAACGACGTGGTTTTAGGATACCATAAGCCGACAGAAGAAGTACCTTTAAGGTATTGGAAGATACGCTTAACCGTGCACAAATGTGATTCCTTAGGGTTGGCTTGAAAACGTGCACACAAGCAAACACTAAATATTATATCAGGTCGACTAGCAGTTAATTAAAGTAAACTACCAATCATACCTCGATACTTACGTATGTCGACAGGTTTGCCTTGTTCATCAATATCAAGCTTGGTTGAAGTTGCTATCAGAGTGCCAAGTGGTTTGACTGCTTCCAGATCAAACTTCTTTAATAAATCTTTTGTGTACTTGGCTTGATTTATGAACGTCCTATTGTTGGTTTGTTTGATTTACAGTCCGAAAAAAAATTTCATCTCTTCCATCATGTGTATCTCAAACTCATTCTGCATACACTTTGAAAACTCTTGACAAAGAGATTCATCAGTAGATCCAAAAATAATATCATCTACATAAATTTGAATCAAAAGAAGATTGCCATTAAAAGACTTTATAAACAGTGTAGTATCAACCTTCCCTTTTAAAAAGTCATTGTCAAGTAGAAAAGAGCTTAGACGATCGTACCAATCACAAGGGGTTTGTTTCAAACCTTATAATGCCCTTTTCAACTTGAAAACATAATCAAGATTTTTGAAATCGATAAAACTTGAAGGTTGAGATACATAAACTTCTTCTTTTATAAAATCATTCAAAAATGCACTTTTAACATCCATCTGAAATAACTTAAAATTATGAAAATATGCAAATGCACATAACATGCGAATGGATTCTAATCTGGCAACTGGGACATAAGTCTCATCGTAGTCGATACCTTCTTCCTGATTGTATCCTTGAGCTACGAGTCGAGCCTTGTTACGAGTCACTAAGCCATTCTCATTTATTTTATTTCAGAATACCCAACGGGTGCCAATGACCGGATGATCAATGGGCTTGGAAATAAGTTCCCAAACTTGATTCCGTTCGAATTAGTTCAATTCCTCTTGCATAGCATCTAACCAAAAATTATTACTACATGCTTCTTTAATATTTTTGGGTTCAAGCTGTGAAATAAATACAACACATGAAGCTATATCTTTACTGGAGGAATGAGTACTTACACCCCTGGTAATCTCACATATTACCAAGTCCTTGGGATGGTCTACCAAACATCTTATTTCTTTTGGCATATCCTCTGGATTGCTGGTTCCGACTTCTGGTTCTGTAGGAGATTTGCTTGGAGACTCAGCTGGTGCTTTGTGTGAGGGTTCTGCAGGAGCAGTACTAGGTGTACTTATGTCTTCATCATCATCATCGATAGAATGTTGATTGAGTTCATCAAATTTAACATTTATTATTTTTTCGATGATCATCGTTCTCTTATTGAAGACTCTGTACCCTTTTCTTTTTGCCGTATAACCTAATAATATACCTTCATCAGCCTTTTCGTCAAATTTTCCCAAATTATCTTTAGTATTAAGAATAAAGCATTTACAACCAAATACTTTGAAATAAGAAATAGAGGGAGTTCTATCAAACCATAATTCATAGGGAGTCTTCTTTTATATAGGTCAAATTAGAACCCTATTAAGAACATAGCATACTGTATTTACAGCTTCAACCCATAGGTATTTAGGTATACTAAACTGATTTAACATTACTCTAGCCATTTCAGATAGAGTCTTGTTCTTACGTTACACAACTCCATTTTGTTGTGGAGTCCTAGGGCAAGAGAACTCATGCAAATAACCATATGTGTCACAAAATTTCTTGAACTCTACATTCTCAAATTTGTCGCCATGATCGCTTCGAATACGAGTGCTCATGAAACCAATTTTGAACCTTTTTACAAAATGTGACAAATTCTGATAATACATCATTCTTGCGTGCAAGAAAATATATCCACATGTATCTAGAGAAATCATCTACTATTACAAATACATATAACTTACCACCTAGGCTAGCAATTCTACTATGTCCAAATAAATCCATATGCAGCAATTGTAGAGGTCTAGTGGTACTTACAGTATTCTTGGACTTAAAAGCGGATCGGATAGCTTTGTTCATTTCATACTCGCTACATACCGTATCCTTCTTGAAAGAAATATCCGGTAAGCCTCGTACCAGCTTTTTTGTGGATAGTCTTGAAATTGTGTCCATGTTTGCATGACCGAGTCTCATGTGCCGTAGTTGAATCTCATCACTTTTGGCCATCAAGCATCTACCTGCTTTGTTAGCATCTTCTAACAGATAGAAAACATATATATTGTCTTCCCTGATACCTTCAAAGCTAGTACTACCAGTTGAGCTATCAACTATAGTACATTTGTCTTTGATAAAGTTAATGCCATAACCGTGATCAGCTAAATGGCTTATGCTGAGCAGATTATGCTTTAACTCAGTAATTAGACAAACATCTTTAATCACAGGGTAGGGAGCCTTACCAATATTACCAATACCAATAATGTACCTTTTCAAATTATTACCGAAGGAGACATATCCTTCTTTCTTCTTCGACAGTATTACGAATAATGAAGCATCACCGGTCATATGTCGTGAGCAACCGCTGTCGAGGATCCATTTGCTTCTAGCATGTGAAGGGTGTTTCACCTACAAAAGAATTTGCAGATGAAAACTTTGGTACCCATTTCTTGTAGAGTCCATGAATGTTAGTTTTTGGTATCTATGCACAGATTTTTAAATCCACAAGCTTTCTAACTCTACATGAAGAAGAAATATGACCAATGGTGCCACAATAGTGACATTTAGCATGCTGAGTGTTGAAAGCAGAGTGCTGTGCATTATTGGTAGGTCTACGTTTTCTAGTGTAAAAGAATGCATGTCTATTTGTCTTCTTGGGCAATGGTTTGGTTTGGTTAGGTCTGACAGTGTTGGGTTTGACCGTGTTCCGATGATTCGGTAAGTGACACGTATTAGGGTATGAAGCAGCAACTTCAGGCTGTTTTCTATCCTAATTTCCAACTTTTTGGAGGTGTCATATAACAAGCTATATTTAGCAGTAAGTGCATCATTCTAACAGTAGCTTGCTGGAGACTTTTCTTCTCTTTGAGTAAGTCTTCCTCTAATTGGGTAATGGTCTTGTCATTCTCTTCGGATAGTCTTTGGGTCTCGTGTAATAACAGCATAACAGAAGAAAGCTCACCTTCCTCACTAGAATAATTACTACTTCTAACCTCAGCTAGTATGTCGGTAAGTCTTCCTATTTCACCTTTGTACCCTTTTAGTACCTTTTTAGAGGTTTGATATTTACTATGCAGTCTTCTGTAATCCCCTAAGAGGTCAGTAAAGGCATCTCCTAGTTGCTCAAAGGTAAAATTATCATAAGTATCAAACAGGGGGTTAGTGGTTACCTGATCATACGCCATCAAGCATACATTTATAGTGTCATCTGATTGCTCGTCTTCTGAGTCGCTAGCTTCACTTTTATGCCATATACTTGTATTGGCATATCTTCGGGACGTAGACTTTCTTCAGGTAGTTATATTTGCTGTTCTTTCTGGTTGATGATGATGCTGTTGGACATTCTTTTCTCATGTGTCCTTTCTTATTACAGCCATAGCAAATAGGATCTTCATCGTTGTTGTTGTTGTTGTTGTCTTTTGTTCTTCTATTGAATCTCATGAACTTCTTAAATTTTCTCACCATAAGAGCTTGATCCTCAGTGTTAGAGTCACTATCGTCGGAATCATCCTCTACAGTTCTTCTATGTTGAGCCTTGAAAGCGATCGACTTCTCTGATTTCTTCTTTGGTGCAACATCTTCAAAGAGTTGAAGTTCCAGCTCGTGAGTGAGTAGCTTCCCCATGAGTGTTTCAAGAGACATTATTGAGAGGTCATTCACTTCAATAATTGATGTAGCCTTTGGAATCCAATTCTTCGTGAGAGCTCGTAGAAGTTTGTGAATCTTCTCATGGTTACTGTAATCCTTGCCTAATGATGACAGAGGATTTACAATATCTAGGAATCTCGTAAACATCTGGGTGACAGATTCATTTGGCTTCATCTTGAACGCCTCATACTCCTGAGTAAGTCTGCTGATCTTTGACTCCTTGACTTGCGTCGTACCTTCGTGGGTTACTTCAAGAAGTTTCCGCACTTTATTTGATGTTGTATAAGTAGACACCCTATTAAATTCAGTCATGTCTAAGGCATAAAATAAAGCATTAATAGCACGTGCGTCAAGACTAGCCTTTTTCTTTTCATCCTCAGTATATTTATCATGTGGTTTTTCAACCAAAACATCTTCAACAAGAATACGATGAGGCTTTTTGTATCCATCAAAAACTATAGACCATAAGTCAAAGTCTAGAGATTTCAAGAAGAAACTCATCCGTGTTTTCCAATAGGTATAATTTGTATCGTCAAATAGAGGAGGTATGTTTGTGGCTTGGCCTTCACTTATGAACCTCACAGTTGCCATGTGTTGTGTTCTGATCTATGTAACAGTTAAGAATAGTAAAATTATAACTACAATGTTACCTTTTTTTACCTGTATAACCTGCTCTGATACCAATTATAGAAACAAATTTGTAAAATACAATACTCCAGGGGGGGTGAATAGAGTAGGCAGCGGAATATAGCTAATTTAAAAAGTTAGCAGCAAGATCACAGAAAAATATATATATCACAAGTAAATACTGTAAAAGCAGAGATCAGAAAGAAAACGGAAAGACAACGATGTATATTGGTTTTTCTCTTGTGAGGACTAGTCTAGTTGGAAGAACTTTAGCTTCCAATTGAATCCACTATTGGAAAATTTTGCAAGTTTTCATACGAAGTCCTTGCAACTTCTACAAACATGAGCTTTGATTTGAAGTACTCGACCAACTTCAATTGTGAAGAGTCTTTCTTCAATCAAGCCTCTGATTATAATCACTCTGAAGCTTCTAGACCGTACCGTACTGGCAAATCGACTAGAGGATTGTAACTGGCTTAGGATTTGAAAAATAAAGCTTAAAACTCTTTGGAATAAAATAGTAGGCTTTAGATAGAAGAGATGAATGTGAATGAGTGAATTGAAATGATCGAAATCCTTCTCTATTTATAGTTTTCCAAAGGCGAAACTCTGTCAGAATTCGGGCGGAATTCGGGCAGAACTCTATGAGAAAATCTCGGTAAGATACATAACTGCAGGGAGACCAAGTTCAAGAAGCAACGTTCACTAACCGAACTCTGGCCGAGTTCTGTCAAGGTTGGTCAAGGTTTTGCAATTTGATTTTTGGGCTTTTTGAAATTATTTTAAGCAGTTAGGAGATTTTTGTAAATAGGGGGCTATTTTTTAAAACATGGGATATTTTTGAAAATATTTTTAGGGTATCCTATTTGCTAGTACGACTCGGTGTACAATGCATTCCTAGACTAAATAAAAGTAAAAATTATATTGTATAAAAAAAACAGACTCGAGTGGCAAACACAGCTTCAATCTTGAACATAATGGACAGCAGATCTTTGGCAGTGTCGAAGAGTCCAATACATCTTTAAATAGGCCGTATATCTAGATAGAGTTTGATCAATTATTAAAATCAGGTTTGACCATAACCAATGGGCCAACAGCACCTACGTGGACTTCTAGACTCAACGTAAATGCATGGCCTAACCGTCATAACTTACTTCCTTTGCTTTACTTCTTTACTTTTCCATACTTCTTTTGCAGAGCCCAAACCATGGTTGCATCGACGACTGACCTACAGTCCTGACATATTTCTCTTCGACGACTGGCCTACAGTCCCGACTTAACTTCCAATGTTTCCATACTCTTATCGACTCGACTTATGAATGACTAATTCTTAGCCTTCCAGCACAACTTTGAACAAAACTTGTTCTATACGTGCCAGAGACCTTGGCACACATATCTTTGAACCAACCGTGGCTCGTGTCTTAATCCAACTTGTGTTCTACGCAACAATACTGCCCATGTCATACTTTACATGACGAGCCTTGAGATCGTAGGACTACGTGACTTGACAACCGCAGATAACATGGGATAGTGCTTGCTATGACTTCGATAGCCCAGCATAACGGTGCCTAATTTAATCGTGCAACAACTTAATGAGCAAAAGCTATGCCAAGCCTCACATGGTGGAAACGTGCCATACATGCGTTCGACTTGAACAACCAAGTTCTTTGGATGCCTAGACTTATTCCACAAGCCGTGCGATACAATTTAACCCGTGGGCCGAGTAAAGGCTATGCCAAGCCTTGGACGATGGACCGTGCTTGCTTTATCAAGCATCTATATGTGCGACGTCTATAACTTAGGCTAAGTTCATAGCTTTGTGGCAACTTAGACCAACTTTCTTTCTCCCAAGCCACGGGCCGAGTGTCATTTGGAAAGCACGTCGTGCATACTTCTAAGCCGACCGTGGGACCTTCTTCCATGTTCTAACTCAGTCTGACCCAAGTTGGGATTATTTCCTTAGCTATGTGGATGCATCTCTTTTATTATCAAGCCTACTCATGCATTTAAAAACTTTTATTTTATTAGTACAAAGGCCAAGCTGGGGCAAGTTCACCGAAGCTACCTACCTGAGCGAGGAGTCGCCTCGACCGAGCCGGTCTTCGAGCAGTCGTTGCATGGCTAAGTCCAAACGCCATTGGCGTTTTGATTCCTTCGATTAACTGAGCGAGACAGGGCATAACAAGTACCGTCTCACTTGTAGACGAGGGGGAATGACATGTTGCCAGTAGGTGTCCGAACGGTTGTACTGTAGGCCCAAAAATGTTTGCCGAGTTTTTTATTCCAGTCGTGCTTATTAGAAGATACGACCTTCTTGAGTAACTTTATGATTGTCCTATTGAATGCTTCGACTAGCCCATTCACTGCACGATTGTAGAATGTCGATGCTATATTCTGTATCTAATTTTTATCATAAAATCGGTGGAACGCATGACTCACAAATTAGGGGCCATTGTCGTTGATAATTCTTCGAGGAACTCCAAAGCGGTAGATAATTTGGTACTTAACGAAGTTAATCACGTTTGAGGTTTTCACCTCTGCCAATGGTATTGCCTCCGCCCACTTGGAAAAGTAGTCAGTGAGGTGAGGATGAACCGATGTCCTTTGGAGGATAGAGGGCTAATTGGCCTCATAATATCCATTCTCTATCCTTCGAACGGCCAAACGGCCGCAGTAGGGTGTAGGAACTCAGAGGGTTGGTGAATGAAGTCAGCATGCAGTTGACATACTCGACACTTCTTAACGTAATCAACGGTATCTGCCATTATGGTAGGCCAATAGTAGCCCATACGTCGTAGTCGGTCTTACAACTTATGACCAGGTTGGTAAGATCCGCATGTGCCGTCGTATGCTTCACGGAGTGGCTCTTGTGCTTCGGTATTAGATAAGCGCCTAAGGAGAAGTCCATCGTAAGAATGATATTACAACATTTTGGTAGCTATGTCGTAATAAAATTAGAGCGAACGCCTCTTTATAGAAGTGACTTCCTTCGAGTCCTCGGGTAGAATTCTATAGACCGTATAGTCTATAAATGGGAATTACTAGTCCTTAATATCAACATCGGTGTATGTCTGCACTGAGTAGCTCAGACACGTGTGTAGATTGTTCTTTGGACAAACCATCTCTCGCCCTATCACAATGATGAAGTGCTGGGTCCCAACAGGAGCTGCCAAAAAAGCAGCAAGACTAGCGAGGGCTTCGACCTCCAGATTTTGCAATCGAGGTACATTTTCTACAAAGAACCCTGTAAAGATGGAGATGATTTCGATTGCTGCTTGATGATAGCGGACTAGATCCTCATGTCGAACTTTGTATTGGCCTCTAACCTAATTTATTATCAGTTTTGAGTCACCATAAGCCTCAAGGTAGTCGACCCCCAACTGTTTGGCGAGCTGGAGCCCGATGATAAGAGCATTATACTCGACGACATTATTAGTGCATGATTACGTGAGAGAATACGTACTGTGAATGACCAAGCCTTCAGGAGTGACAAGGACCACGCATACTCCCGCAATGATCTTGCTATTGGAACTAGTTCTTGAAGCGCCGTCAAAGAACATTTGCCAGACGGGACAATCTGTGACTGCGTTGGACTCCAAAACCTAGTCAGAAATACCATCATAAAGTTTTGAAGTTTCTGGGACAGGATGTACTGCCAAGAAGTCAGCCAGCGCTTGCCCCTTAACCGTCTTTTGTAGAATGAATACCATGTCGCAAGGCTTTAGCAGGATTGCCCATGTGCCAACCGCGAGTTTAATGCTCCCGGCTTCGTCATAAGAACTCTGAGGAGGGTAACCCTAGAGATGACGTAGATTGTTTGTCCAGCTATGTTGTGGCACATCTTTTGGATGGCGAAGACCAGGGCGAGACACTCTTTCTCTACAGGATTATACCAATGTTCGGCACCAATCATGGTCCTGCTCAGATAGTAGATTGACTACTCATAGCCTTTATTGCTTTTTCGGGATAGTAAAGCACCGAAAGAATGGTCTATTGCTCGGACATATATTAGGAAAGGCTTTCCCACGACCGAGGCTACCAGAACTGGGGGACTGGTAAGATATTTCTTAATGTCATCGAACGCTTTTTGGCATTCCTCAGTCCAAACATAAAAAACCCCCTTCTTTATTACCTTAATGAAGGGTTGGCATCGTCCAGAAAAATTTGCTATGAATCTTCGGATGTATGCCAAACGTCCTTGTAGGCCTCGAAGCTCACGAAGGTTCTTCAGGGGGGCATGTCCAGGATGGCCTTGATCTTTTTAGGATCAATGTAAATACCCTTAGCTGTGATGATGAAGCCCAGGAACTTGCCACTGGAAACCCCCGGAAAAGACTTGGTTGGGTTCATCTTTAGTCGATATGTCCGCATCGAGTCGAACACAGTCCTCAGGTCCTCCAGATGGTTGGCCTTCCTTCGACTTTTGACGACAATGTCGTCAATGTAATATTTCACCATTTTCTGGAGCTGTTTACGGAATATGGTGCTCATAGCCTGCTGATATGTTGCTCTAGCATTCTTTAAACCGAAAGGCGTCACTATGTAACAGTAGATTCCTTTTGGCGTTCAGAATGAAGTATGCTTTTTGCCATCAGGGAACATCTTGATCTGGTTGTAGCCCGAAAACCCGTCCATGGAAGACATACGTTCGAAGCCACAAGTATTTCGATCATTACATCGGTGATCGGAAGGGAAAACTAGTCTTTTGGACAGGCCAAGTTGAGATCCCTGAAGTCTATTCACAATAGCATCCATAATATTGGGACGAAAGTGTTACTATTGCTACTTAACAGGCTTAGCGTTGGGCAAAATATTAAGTCGGTGCATTGCGACTTACGGGTCTAAGCCCAATATGTCTTCATAGCTCCAAGCAAAGACATCAATGTACTCTCGAATAAGTTGCATCAGAGAATGATACATGGAGCACTGTGCCAGAGCTTGATTATGGGAAGCATATTCTTATGGCACGAATCCATAAGCACAGGCTCGGGCACACCAGGCGTAAGCCTCAAAGACTCTTGGCAAAAGTGCTCGATGTAAGCATGCACAAGCTCTTTTTCTTTCTGGACAATGTCCATTAGAGAGGACATCGTCATGTCCATTCCACCTTCATAAAATTGAGAGAGGAAGAGACGCTTCAGATCGTCAAAAGATGAGATGCAGTCACTATAAGAAAAATGGCTTTTCTTGACGGTTTATTTCTCGACGGTCGTGAAAAACCATCAAAAAATGGGTTATCTTGATGGTTTTAGCCTTACGTCAAGAAAGGAGACGTTTAATGTTAATTTAAAAATTTTATAGCATAATAGTTGACGGTTTTAGATGATCTGTCAAGAAAAATCATTTTATTTATTGACGGTTTGGTGATAACCGTCAACTAATATATGTGCAAAAAAAGTTGGCAAGATTTTTGCAGCTGCATTTTAGTAATTTTTTCAAACATTTTATATTTGTTGACGATTATAGTTCTTTTTAATCGAGAAACCGAGCAAACTTTCTCCTGATCTCTCAGAAAACCCTCTTATCACCCCCTTCCTTTTCTCCTCCTCTCCCTAGCCTTCTCCTCAAGAGAGAGAGAGAGCCCCCACTCCTCTCCTCTAAAGAGTATCCCATAGCTCCTCTTTCTTGACCAAAAAAAATTCCCCCTCACGAACCTAACCCTAGTTTTCCCTATAGACGACTCCGACGACCATGGAGAGCGACGCCTCTGACGAAGCCAACGCCATGAAGAAGGCCATCATGCTCGTCCTCAACGGCGAGTTCCTCGATGGGACGGAGGAAGGGGTCGATTCAGGGCTCGATATGGTCGAAGGAGGTCGAAGAACGGGTCGATTCGGGCCTCGAAGTGTCACGACCCGATCCCAAATTAATGGGTCAAACCGGATCATGCCCAGCCTGCACCATTGTGAGACGGCGGCAGTAAGCTGTTCCATATGCAGGTATTCACAACAACATCTGTACATTTGTCACAACTCAATATACGGAAATTTTAAAACTTTTATTTCAGTTCTTTTGTTGGATGGATTTTGAGGGAATAGAAAATGTCAGCAGAGGTTTGGCTGAAGGAGAGGGTCATTAATAGAGGGGTACTTCACCAATGTAAGCTGGACGGGCCCAAGAACGCTGCATTTGTGAAGTTTCAGGTGAAGTAAATGCCTTACTTGCGTTAGATTGTTTCATTATGTTGCTTATGCTTACATATGCCTGTGATATTTGAATCGAGCCCCCATTTCCCATATGCCTTCTCATTCTGGTTCTCCCTGTTACGAGCAGCAGGTTGGGATGCTAGCTAGGTTGGTGAATGCTACCTAGGTTGTCGGTAGAATCATAGCTTTAGTGTTTCCACATCATTTTGACGAATATGTCGTTGTTCATGGTGATGCATACTTGGTCTTTGAATGGAAAGGTTGTAGTATTTGTCTCATCGACCAAAAAAGAGTGAACATTGACCACAACTTTCCAGCAAAATGTTTTTGAATTTCTATGTATTTCTCCAGAACTTTGAATAAAATATTTATAGGACAAAAAAACTAATTTTGAACTACAATTCCCACAGAGAATATAAATGGTTTATCAAGCTTAAAATTCTCAGAAGCCAGCAAAAAACTACTACTACTGATGAACACAAGCTTCAGGTCAGATTTTAGGTCCAACAACAAAACAAAAAAGGGTTACTTGACAACATTCAACTCTACAGCTTGTAAGCAAGAATACGGCCTCATCGACACATCCAAAAAAAAGAAGCACCACTTATTATGTACTTTAAAACAACCCTAGACATTTCTTCAGGATACAAATCTAATTTGCTAACCAACTAGTTCAATCTAACATTTTCCTGTGTTAGATTGTTCTAAATTGTCACTTTTTAAATAACTAGTTCAATCTAACATTTTCCTGTTAAGAACGTGCCTTAAATTTTTTATAGAGTACCTTTATATCTTATAGACTTCATTACTTATTTCATGTTTATGTTGGGATGCAGCCTTTAATGGACGCTTTAAAGAACATGCTTCGCAAGCTGGATATTGGAAGAAAAAACCCATGTAGAGGCTAAAAATCAAACTGCGTCTGAAGTCATATCATCAGGTTACGCCAACATCAAGCTGCACAACATCAGGTTGCACAGGAGATAAGTTGCGTGAGTGCCACGTGGCGCACTTCCTCGAAAAGATATAACGGCATCATCATTGCCTGACAGCTGACAACACGTATATCAAGGAAAATCCGGTCAAATCCCGCACAATACGGCGCTCGAAAAGATTTTGTCAACATGTAATTAATGTTCACAGCTGGCTCACGCAAGTCATTGTGTGGCGCGAGAATTAGTCAGTACAGCACAGAAGACCCAGTTAAAGAGCCAGTTGTTGAGTTGCACCCATGTGCAACCTGACTAGTTGGCGCCACCTGATCAACTTTTATTTTATACGCAGGATGACGTAGTGCACATGCCATTAACTTCGTAGAACGTGCCTACTATACTGCCCATGACCCCGTGCATCTTAATCAAACGATGCCACGCATCCACAGCAGTTAGTACAACTGCTCGCGCAAGTGAACAGGAGGCACACAACCTGAAGTACGCACAACCTGAAGTGCACGCAACCCAGAATAACTGCTAAACAGTTATTACAAGAACTCTATAAATAGAGTTTCAAATCAATCTCAAAGCATCATGAATGATCATAATCTCTTGCTAAAGTGCTGTTGCATCCTCCAGAGGCTCCTGTCTTCGATATCACATCATTTAAGGGATAAAGTGATCGTCTTCTGATCAGATTTCTACAGTTGTACATCCCCAAAAATCAATTATACTCTTGTACTCTTTTCTCGGTTTGTAATCAAACTTTTTGTTTTTGTAAACAAAATGGAGACTCTGTTGGAGTCGACTTTCTCCTCCAACGAGAAAGTGACAACTCAATGTGATACCGCGTCGATCGATAAGACGCAGAAGACCCTGGTCGTTCAAGTCAACCAGACAGCCTACAAGGCCATGATCAATGCTGGGGGTGCCAAGCGCACTACTGTCGCTCTTAAGAGCAAGACGCACTCTGTCTGGACTCCTAAGTCCTCGACGACACAACCTGCTACCTCTGCTCAACTTGCGCCCATCACTGCCCTGGTGCAACCTAAGGAAAACAGCCTTTTAGCTAACCCCTACACTTCTCTGATCCTAAAATCGAAGGAGACTTTGTCTCAACACACTGCTGTCTAAAACAAAGAAAAGAGCCCTTTGGCCTTTTCTGAAGTGGCACAACATGTGCATGTTCCTGCTCTAGCGTAACCTGCACACATTTCTGCCTTGGCGCAACCTAAAAGAAATAGCCTTTTGGCTACTCCCTCTGCTCCTCCAATTCTGGACTCAGAGAAAAATATGTCCAGTACCTCTGCTGGACAAAACAAAGGAAAGTGCCCTTTGGCCTTTTTTTTCTCTGGTGCAACTTGTGCATGTTCATGCTCTGGCACAACCTACGCATATTTCTGCATTGGCACAACGTAAAGGAAAATACTGTTTAGTGGTTCCCTCTTCTTCATCAAGTCAAAAAATTATTGGAAAATTATTAAATCAAGAAAAACGCTCTTTGGCTTTTCCTCATTCTGCTCGAGTCATTAACTGGATGGAAAGTACTGTTAATTGCGCTTTTCTGCCTTTCAACACAAAAGTGGATTCAGTAGAAATCCTACTCTCCTTAGCAGAGACAACCAAATCTCTGTCAGGAAAATGGGTTCTATTCAGAATGAACTTTCCACAAAAAAGGGTATTATGCCTACTCCAAAGAGGACAGGGCAAGATCTGCCGACCCTACGTATCTCAAGATTCCGACAAGGCAAACTGCTAGTATCTCAAGTAGATGCACAAGTAGCACCCCTATCAGACTTGCGCACCTATATCAATAGGTGCCAATTAGGGTCAACCTCATAAAAACACAAATTGTATCAAGTGCAACCTGTACCAGTTTCTAACTTGCACCAGAGGAAGAACTCTGAAGTGAAAAATCCTGAGACTTATGCTAATCAACTTAGCACATCCTTGTACACTCAAGGTACGGGACACCTCAGGAACAGGAACCATGTCCCGAATATCGTCAAGGACAACACTCATGTAACTTCTTCTCATCCTGTTAGTGTTCTCCATGAACTCTTGATACAAAAGCGGAAGGTTGCAAATCCATCCCATCCAGCGGTGGTCCAACAGCAAGAACATCAATGCAATCACCACCATAAAGTTGTCATCAAATATTGATGTCAGTCAGCTAAAAAGTCTGTCTTTGACCGTTTGAATTATGTTCATACTCCTGAACCCATTCTAGTGGACGAAGATGAATTACTCTATGCTTCTGTCAACATGGCATCTCGAAGCACTAGGGGTAGAAAACGTCCAAGACATAATGCATCCCGTAATCCCAGTCAACAGTACTTAGATCGGATTCATGAATCCGGCGAAGGATTATACCAATATACTAGATCAAGAAGCCGAGTCACAATCGGTGAAAAGAACCTTCCTTCCAACCAAGATTCTCTCAGTCAACAGGACACCCCTATCACTTATTTTGGGGGTGATTCCTTATATGACTTTGATGCTGATAATAAAAGTTCTGGAAAGACCATCTTTTCTACTAGTTTGTCTTCAATAACTAGAGAAGTGACTGCTTATGTCGCCACAGAAGATCAAGATACTTCTAATTCTAACAATCAAGAGCAAAGAATTGCTGCTTTGGAGGCTAGTTTGAAGAGCATGGCTGAGATGATGACAGGCATACATGCGGTGATTATGGCACAACATACAGTTCCATTTGTTGTGAATCTAGTTCCGACTCAAGAACCTGTAACAACATCAGCTCCCATCAATATTGATCTAGGGGTACAATCTCCTCACACCGCTTCCATACCAGTACAGACTGCTCCAAGTTAGTCTGGTACTGGAGGTGGTACTTATCATGTAGTACCTCCTCCTAACGTATCAAATCAATCTAATGCTCCACAATCATCAAAAAATACCATTGAGGCCGTAAAACTTTTACGTACTCAATTCGAAGCTTTCAAACAGAAAGACGGCTTACAGAAGCTTGGGATTAAGCAGCCTTATCCCATAGAATGAAAGGAAGTCTAATTTCCTCCTAAATACAAACCCCCTACTATTATGCTGTTTGATGGCAGCACATCTCCAAGTCAATACCTCAATCACTTTGAAGTAATGACTGATCAACTTCAACCAAATAATGCTCTTCTTACTAGAGTATTTGTCGGTTATTTAGCTGGTACAGCATATGAATGGTATCGTAGCTTACCAGATGATTGTATAACCTCTTTCTATGGCTTCAAACAAATGTTCTTGGAACAATTTATGAGGGAACCAACGACATGACTATGTCTGCTCTCATCAAAATCAAACAACGACATAATAAAACTACTGAACGTTTTATTGAACGATTCCGCCGTGAAGCACTCAAAATGCCTCTCGAAACTCCAGATGCTTTGACTATAGACACTTGCAAATCAAACATGTTGCCTATAATCAGCATGTGGATGGGATCAACACAGTTCCAGGACTGGCCTTCCATCATAGTGAATACCAAAGCAGCAGAAGAGAGCGCTGACAAGTTCAAACAATTAGGTATTCAAATGCCAAATCTTGACAAAGATGAACATGCTACACCAAATAATAGTATCCGTCAGAACAATCGCAAGAGCAAAGAGACTTGGCCAACATCTACCCTAACAGCACCACAACAAAGGGTACTACGTTTAAAAGAAGAATACTATTTTGATGAAGATGATATCATGAGTATCTTTGATTGTCTAATCAAGAGCAATAAGCTTCAACTGCCAGAAGCAAAACAGCCAAAGGAAGTTGGTAAGACTGACCATCCTAAATATTGTGTTTACCACAGATTTATTGGACATCCAACTCGAGCATGCTATGTGCTCAAGAGTAAAATTTAGGAGATGGTCAATTCCGGTGCAATCACTCTCCAACAAGATGAGAAAACTGTAACGGCTAACGTCGTCTCTCTACAGTTTAGAGATTTTTTGGCTCAACTTGTTCAGGACGGCATTATCCTCATCCCGAGAACTACTATAGAGATTGTTAATCTTCCACCTGCACGAACTGATGATCTTGTTCCTCTGTATACTGATATAGGGGAAATTATATGGATCCATCCAGATTTAGTGGCTGACTTCGAAACACCGTCTTCCTCCACCAAGTCTAAGAAGGCCACTAAACATAAATCATGTTATATGATTTCGTTGGGTGAATATTGTCTTCCACCTCTAAATGCTACCTTTATCTCGGTAGCAGATAATCCTTCTTCTTTTTTCCCTGTTGAGACAACATTGTCAAAGTCAAAAGCCAAATATCAACCAGCTTTCCATCTGTATAGTCCACAGTCTCGTTAACTAATGACAAAAATAGGATATAATCTACAAAAGGCCTCTAGTTTGAACCATGGAAAGGGATCTCCTACAACTCTTTCTCTATGTCTTTCTCACAACCAATCTCGGGTTGGTTTGGGTTACTGGACAAACTCTTCATCTTGCCAAAAGAAACCTTCCAGAAACAAGATTCAGGCAAAGAGTTGTAATATGGTATCCTTTGAACCTGTATCAGAAGAAGAAGCCTTAACTGGTACCAGGTCTGGGAAACCTTACCTAAGAGACTATTTAGAAGGTCAAAAAAACCCTGCTCTAGCTCTGGAGGCTCCTCAAGCATCATCTTATCCTGCTGTCAATGTTCTATTAGCTTCATCACCTCCAGTAGAACCAACTCTTCCCAAACCGACGACAGCCGACAAAGAAAAATAGCTTATCTGTTTTGATAAAGTATTAAAGAAGACTCCAACTTTAGGAACTCAAGAAGCCGTATAACTTTGATATACTATCTCAGCTGGCTAATACCCCGATTGTCAATTTTTGAGCTACTCCGTCTTTCAAAAAAAACTCGAGAAACGTTGAGTGAAGCTTTGATGCAAGCTGATACTTGTCTAACATTCCTCAAGAAGCCAGAGGAAGAGCCTATAACATGCCTTCATTGTCATAGTATGATGGAACTGATACCCAACATCACCTTTACACAAGATGATATATTGTTGGAAGATAATCGTCATACCGACCCCTCTACTTCACGGGATATGTGATACCATGAAGGTTGATCGCATTTTGATCGATCCTGGATCTGCACTTAGCATCATACCAAAGACTCTATTAGATGCATTAAAGATTCCTGTATACAATCTTTTAACAACTATCACGACAATCTTAGGATTCAATTCTGGAAGAAGTGCACCTCTGGGAACGATTCGTCTGAAAGTTCAAATAGGCAATCTTCGTAGAAATGTTACTTTCTACATGATCGATAATCATGGCTCTTATAATGCTTTGATGGGAAGACCCTTTCTGCATGAGCATAACATTGTACCATCCACTCTACATCAATGCTTCAAATATGTAGATGTCAATGGAGAGGTTCAGAAGGAAGTAGTCGACCTAAATTCTTTCAAAGGTATTGAAGCGTATTATACTAACTCTCGGATGTACAAGAAAGAGTTCATGAAGGTTGTATTAGCGATAAATAGTGAGGAAGATCAGAAAGATACTTTAAAAAATATTCTCATGATCCCCATCAAAGGACATACTACTTGTCCCTCTTCTTCTCAGGCTTTGACTATCTATCTTTTCTCTCATAACAAACAGCCTCCTGCTATAGAAAGGGAACAAAAGGAGATCACCCCTTCTGAGCCTCTGGTTATCGACCTTCGTCGTAACAAACCTTCACCTTCTCCTTCTCCTTCTCCTTCTCCTTCTCCTTCTCCTTCTCCTTCTCCTCCTCTGGTTATCAACCTGACTAAGCCTTCTGTTAAGGCTAAGAATTCTCCTTCTCCTCCACTAGTTATCAACCTTACTAAGCCTTTTATTAAGGCTAAGAATCATGTTGTAAATGATGATGTACAAATCAATAAAATAGCATCTCCTTTACAGTATATTGATATTTTTTATTATACTTGATGTTATTTAGAAATGCTAGATAACTTCGAACCACTTACCATAGGAGCAGTTCAACCTCTCCAAAATGAAGTATTGCTCGAGCCAATGCAGGACTTCTTCTTCTTAGTTCCATCCAGGAAGAAAGATGAACTTCCTATACTTTTTAGTAAAGGAACAGAACAGAAGATCATGCCCAATGGTGAAGAAGAAAATCACGATAACGGAAGACTTCAACTACGTCGTTATAGTCAACAATCAAAAGATATCATTCAAAAGATGGGATATAATTTTAAAGCTGGTCTCAATGGCGGTAAGGGAAGACGAACTCCTATTTGTGTCCCTGTTCCAAAAGAAAAATCACAACAATACTACAGCAAAATGAAGCGGGGACTGGGTTATACTTCGCCAATACCAACTCCAGAAGCTTCCGAATCTGATGAAGAAGAACGATCTAACTCTTCTAATTCTATCTTAAGGGATTCAGACACCAGTGTTGGACACGTCCATCAAGTGACTCTATCTTCCAATATACTAACTGTCGAGTTCTTGAAAGATGACGAAGACTTTGCCGAAGTCTCTAAATCTGATCCTTGGGCACAAAGGATGGATACTTAATAGGAACTTTGCTTCGAGCAACGTGAGCCACCTACCGAAGCTCAGTTGGTTCAAGTCAATGTTGGAGATGAAACTTCTCCAAAACCAATATTCGTCAACAAAAGCCTCCATGGAGTAGATAAACAAGAACTGATCCAACTCATAAAAGAATATATTGATGTATTTGCTTGGAGCTATGAAGACATGCCGGAATTAGATACCCAGATTGCTACCCATAAACTCAACATTCTGCCAAATGCAAGGCCAGTTAAGCAACAACAGCTTCAATTTCGACCTGACATGATGGACGTCATAGAAGCTAAAATCAAGAAGCTCATTGCCTGTGGCTTCATGGCTTCCTCAGAGAAGAACAACATCCAGATTGGGTAGCTAATGTTGTCCCAATTTTGAAGAAAATAGGGAAGGTCCGAGTCTGCATCGACTTCAGAGACCTTAATGAAGCTTGTCCCAAAGACGAATTTTCTCTTCCAATCACTGATGTCATGATCGACAATACTTGAGGATTTGAACGTATATCTTTTATGGATGGATTTTCAGGATATAATCAAATCAAGATACATCCGGAAGATGAGAAAATACATCTTTTTGCACTCCTCTTGGAGTCTATTGCTATACAGCTATGTCGTTTGGTCTCAAAAATACTGGTACAACTTATCAGCGGGCCATGAGTACTATCTTTCGTGATCATTTACGAAAAATAGTTGAATGCTATGTAGATGATATTGCTGTCAAAAGTCTTCTAAAGGAAGACCACATTCAAGACTTGAGAACTATATGCGATCTAATACACCAGCATCAACTTAAGATGAATCCCACCAAGTCATTCATGGGAGTCTCTAGTGCCAAATTTCTTGGATTCGTTATTACCTCTAAAGGTATACACGTTGACCCTGAAAAAATTAAAGCCATTCAAGAGATGCGTCCTCCATGCAACCTAAAAGAGCTACGAGGATTCCAGGGACAGCTTGCGTACATCAGAAGATTCATCTCAAATCTCTCTGGGTGCTGTAGACCGTTTACACAACTCATAAAAAAAGGTGTGTCTTTTATTTGGACTGAAGAATGTCAACAAGCATTTGAAGACATAAAGCGGTACTTGATGAACCCTCCGGTTCTAGTGCCTCCAGTCTTAGGAATACGCTTCCTGATGTATGTTCGAACAATGGACCATTCACTAGGTGCTTTATTAGCTCATAAGAATAAAGAACGTTATGAAAAGGCTATCTATTATCTTAGCCGTACAATGATTAGAGCTAAACATCGATACACCCCAGTGGAAAAAGAATGTCTAGCTTTGATGTTTGATGTTCAAAATATGAGACATTACATCACAGGCCAAACTATTCATGTTATTTCTAAAGTTAACCCCCTCCGGGTCCTGATGAAGAAGCTCGGTAGACTCAATTACAGGCTTGCAACATGGGCCATATTGTTAGCACAATATGATATGGTTTATGTTTCTCAAAAGTCTGTTAAAGGTCAAGCCCTTGTTGACTTTCTGGCAGCTCATCCAGTCCCCGAAACGTCTAAACTCTACAACGAGATTTTAGACGAAACTTTGGAGTCCAACTTGATTTCAGAAGAAATTCTTACATGACGTCTATTCTTTGATGATGCATCAAGAATCGGGCCAAAAGGTGCTATTGTTGCTGCTGTTGGAATCATCCTCGTCTCACCAGAAGAGTTAGATATTCAAAGAGCTTATTCTTTAGATGAGTCGTGTTCCAATAATGTGGCTGAATACAACGCTCTGCTCATTGGTCTCCAATTGGATAAACAATTAGATATTGAGTATCTTGAAGTTTACGGAGACTCCAAACTGATTGTCAACCAAGTTAGAGGCATATACGAAGTTCGACATCAAGATCTGGTCCCATATCATGATACAGTGATCAGGATGTCTACTTCATTCAAAGGCTTCTTCATCGAGCATGTACGCCGAGCGTGTAATACAGAGACTGATGCACTCGCTAATCTTGCAGCAGTTTTAGCAATTCCAGTCAGAAGACAACAAATGATCGTCATCACTAATAGAGAGTTATTTTGCGTCGAGAATAAATTAAATATTGAAGTCAACAATTCAAACATAGAATTCAACAATTTTGTTGAAGTTTGTATTATCAATGAAGATTGGAGGACTTCTTTCATAGACTTTGTGGTCCATGATATCTTACTCGAAGTTCCTAAGGAGGCTTCAACAATTCGTCGGCGGTAACTCAGATTCTATTATAATCATGCTACAAAGTCACTCTACCGACGAACATTTAAAGGCTTACTCCTACGTTGTCTCGCAGGAGAGGAAGCAAAACAAATACTTCATGAAGCTCATGACGGTGTTTGTGGTACACATCAATCTGGTCCTAAACTATAGGATCGTATTCGCCTTATGGGCTAGTATTGGCCCTCGATGGTATCTGATGCAATCGAGTATGGTGCCGAGCATGTCAAATCCATGCTGACTTCATCCATCAACCATCAGAATTTCTTCATCCGACGGCGGCATCATGGCCCTTTGAAGCTTGGGGCATGCATGTCATTGGTCCTATTAACCTTCCTTTGTCTCGAGGACATCAGTTCATATTGGCCATAACTGATTATTTCTCAAAGTGGGCTGAAGCTATACCTCTAGCTGAGATTAAGACAAGCAGTGTTATCAATTTTATTAAGCATCATGTGATCTACAGATTCGATGTTCCTCGGCGAATCATTCATGATAATGGTCCATAATTTATCAGTCAGAAGTTCACTCGATTCTGCGATGACAACAGGATCACTAATATTACTTCTACAGCTTACAATCCTGCAACTAATGGGTTGGCAGAAGCATTTAACAAACTCATCAAGAAGTTTGTTTCTACCAACAAACGGAACTGGAGTAAAAGGCTTGGAAAATGTCTGTGGGCTTACCGTACTATTGTACATACTCCTACAGACTGTATACCTTTCTCTTTGGTATATGGATGCGAGGTCATCTTACCATTGGAAATCCAGATCCCTTCCCTAAGGATTGCTATTGCCAATGAACTCACAACCGAAAACAATGATTGTCTGAGACTTCAGGAGCTTGAAGCGCTTGACGAGAAATGGCGCCTAGATCAACAGCATATTGAGTTATACCAAGCTCGTCTATCAAAAGTCCTCAACTGTAAAGTCAAAGTCCGAACATTTCAGAAAGGAGAACTAGTTCTAACCGTCAGACATCCTATGACTACGACGTACATAAGTAAACGCAAATTTGAAGCGAAGTAGGAAGACCCTATATTATAAGCAAAGTTTTCTCAAATGGAGCCTATCAATTGACTGGTATGGATAGTCGAGTCGCCATGATGCCTATCAATAGCAAATTTCTCAAGAAATACTATGTATAAAAAATACATCAGCACAAAAACTAGAATGAAAATAAAATTCATTTTATTGCATAACTCAGACAGAAGAAAATACATAAAATCAACGAGGACCAGAGCCCTCCTGATCGAAGACCAATTTTGCAAGAAGCTCGAAGACATTATTTTTCGATGACACCAGTAGTTTACAGGCAGCCTTCCTCAGAGCTTCTTCTTCGGTAGTGCTTCCAGGTTCTACCAGTTTGGCGAGAATATCCTACTTCTGTTCAGGAACAACCGAGCTTTCTCCCACTTCTGGCTGGATAGGCGGCGAAGACTCATCAGAAGAAGTATCCATAACGGCTTCGATCTTTGGGATGACCTCAGCCTCCTTGGGTGCATCTTCGAAAGACATTTGCGATGAAAGGAATAGGTGTGGATAATATTCTTCAAAAAGTTCTGCATTATTTATAGACTGAAAGGTCAAAACAATATGTCGCGGGAACCGAAGTGACCTTTCCTCAAAAAGGCATGTTCGTTCATTCATCTCCTTTCATCTCGTGAAGAGGTCTTCATTTATTGTTTGTCTTGAGAACCGAAGCGACCTTTCCTAGAAAAGACATGCTTATTCATTCATCAATCTTTTCGTCTTTATTCACCTCATGAACGAACCTACATTTATTATCGTTTATTTACTTTTTCGTAAATAAAGCCACAGATAATAAATACTCAGAATCCCCTGTGGAGTCCATCCAAATCATCAATTCTGTCTTTTGAAACTCAGCTATTTTAAAAGATACCTTATCTTTATGATAAATTCGTATTATTACAGATATCCTCTTTTTAGACATGATACCCTGTCTTTTAGTCCCAGCTGGCTTGAAGATCATCAATAAAAAAATGAATTCACGTCCACATTACCTCTGGATTCTATTTTCTATATCATCACATCAAATTAAGTCATAAAGGAGAGAAAAAAATCATTCTTTATTCCTTCTTTAAAAATATAGATACATCTTAATGGAAATCTATTACATCTCAGATTTTTATTCTAAATATAACAAATGGAGGTCTATTACATCTTTGGATCTTCTTGTTTGTGCCAGTTTCTTGTCGACTCAACCTGAAGCGGGGAGCAAGGCAACGGAATCAACTCTAGTCTTCTCTCTCAGAAAGACGAGAGGAGAACGATAGAGTATAGCAGCCCAAAGACAAGCTGCTGTCAATACAACTGGTGGAGAAAAGATGACTCTTCATGAGAAGTAGGAATTAAATCACCCTTGTGATATAATTCCTAGTTCTGTGTCTCCACCATCCAACTCTCATGTATAAAGGCCCCTCATACCATCTTGAGGAAGCCCTCTTAAACATGAAGTGTTGTGAGCTGTCTGATGTGTGTGTGTCAAGGTGGTTCAGCTTCATAGCATCCAAGATCATCGATGCCAGTTCTGGGGAGTTTTGTCAGCCGGCCCCCTGCAAGCATTAGAAAGAAGATAAAAATACAGTAAATATTCTTTTCTTCTTGTAACCTGTTATATACAATTGAAGCTGAGATATCATGCGCATCCCTAGGTATGTTTTTCGGAAAGAATAAAACATGAAAGCACATGAAGCGCCACGTATCGTTCAGAGGTTGGTGTTGTCAGAACCAAGAAAAGTCTAAAAAAAAGCGCAGGACGTGTCAAGATAGTTACACAACAAAAATAAAAATGTGCCAGGATCTATAAAATTAAATTTTTTTTATTTCATAATAAAAAGAAAAAAGAGACAGACACCACAGACATAGGCAATATGGCCATTATGTAAAATGACACTCTCATATCACGTTATTTCTTCTTTTCGTCATCAGCTTGACGTAAAGCAACGCTCAACTCCTCGATATTGTGGATCCCCGAGCGATGCATCAGACGGAGGAATCATTTCCACTGTTCCAATGCGCCATGCTCTTCGGAAGACGATGGCCCACCACAGGAACGAGCAAAGACTGTTGGGGTCAGGCCAAAACAATCTAGGAAGTTCTCTGCCCTCATGGACGGGTCAACTTCTAGCAAATATGCTGCAGGCGCAGAGTTCGGCCTCTCCCCAGAAGCTTTGCTATTGACGTTCGCCTCCTTCTTCATGTTCTCTTTGGATGCCATGAGAATGAATGAAGATGGAGTTTGAACCTCATGCCCTTATATATATAGTGAAGGTCGGCCCCCGCTAACTCTTCGGCTTCTCCATAAATGGGTGGGTAACACTTAACGTGGAAGAAGAAGAAGAAAAAAAGATGTTTCGGAAAAAGCGCCCCATAAATAGGTTCGTTATTGGGAATGAACCGAGTACTTAATAATCTTTTTTATTAAGAGTGCATAACCCTCACGTAATGCAGCACTTAGACTGCACGACCATCAGGTTGCACGATCATACACGACAATCAAGTTGTGCAGTAGCCAGGCTGCGCGACTCTTGTATTGCACAGCAATCAAGTTGCGCGACCCTCATGTTGCGCCCAAATTGATTTCATATAATTAAAAGAGAGCACAAATTTTTGAAGCACTGCGTAACACGGATCGACATCAACCAAACCCTAAAAAGGGAGGCACAAGTTACGGGGTGCGCCCAACTCTAAAAAGAGTGGACGAACGTTCTTAGAATCGAGCCAAACCCTAAATAGGGTTGTCGACAATCGGGTCTGTGATCAGATACTTACCCTCCATGACCGGGTTGACAGTCTCTCGTCGTGACGAAGGCAGAACGTATTGACATGCATGTCGCTGCTCTCTGCATGATGAAGCACAAGATGAAGGCTCAGCGAAGCCCTTTCTTTTCTTAACATCGAATCTACTGGGCGCCATTAGCGTTTGTCGAAGAAGCTTCTGAGTCTAGAGGAAAAAGAGACAGAGTTTCGAAGAATCACATCGGTGGTCGAAAAAGCTCGAAAAGAAGAGAAATCAGTTTGTGTGTAAAGAATAAAAGGCCCAAAGTGTATGGCTATTTATAGCCCAAACAGTTACGCAATCTATGTTGAAGAATCGGGCTCGAGTTGACTGGCGCAACCTATACAAAACTAGCATAATTCAAAGTATTTCAAAACTTTAAAGTATTTTCAAGTTTCAAAAACTTTGAAGGGGGTCTTGTAGTGGCTAAAAATGAAACTGCACCTGAAGTCATATCATCAGGTTATGCCAACATCAAGTTGCACAACATCAGGTTGCGCCAACATCAAGTTGCACAACATCAGGTTGTGCCAACATCAGGTTACGCAGGAGACAAGTCGCACAAGCGCTATGTGGTGCACTTCCTCAAAAAGCTGTAACGGCATCATCATTGTCTGACAGATGACAATACGTATCAAGGAAAATCCGTTCGAATCCCGCACAACACGGCACTCGAGAAGATTTTGTCAGCATGTAATTAATGTTGACTGCTGGCTCGCGTAAGTCATTCTGTGGCACGAGAATTAATCAGTACAACACAGAAGACCTAGTCAAAGGCGACAGTTGTTGAGTTGCGCCCATGCGCAACCTGGCAAGTTGGCGCCACCTGATCAACTTTTAATTTAGAAGCAGGATGACATAGTGTGCATGCCATTAACTTCGTAGAACGTGCCCACTACACTGCCCACGACCATGCACATCTCAATCAAACGATACCACGTATCCACAGCAGTTAGTGCAACCGCTCGCACAAGTGAACAGAAGGCGTGCAACCTGAAGTGCGCGTAACCCCGAATAACTGATAAACAGTTATTTCAAGAACTCTATAAATAGAGTTTCAAATCAATCTCAAAGCATCATGAATGATCATAATCTCTTGTTAAAGTGCTGTTGCATCCTCCAAAGGCTCGTGTCTTCAATATCACATCGTCCAAGGAATAAAGTGATCATCTTCTGATCAGATTTCTATAGTTGTACCTCCCCAGAAATCAATTGTACTCTTGTACTCTTTTCTCAGTTTGTAATCAAACTTTTATTTTTGCAAACAACCGAGATAGTGCTTATCAAGGCTTTCTTATCGAGTATTTCCTTGATTTTCTTGACAAGCAAATTTTTCTTTTCTTTTATATTTTGATGTGTATCTAAATAATTCTAGATATTGTGTTGTATGTATTATATTTTAAGTCTTAATAGATTCAGTAAAGTTGTATGTCCACAAAAAACTTGTGCTCTAGTTAGATTTTAGGATTTGATTTCTTGATTTGGATAGGATTTGGTAAGACAAGGTTTCATTCAGGCATAAAACTTGGTCAATCTTTCCATTGAGCCTTCTTTATTCGAAGTCCATTGCAAGCCCATGTTTGAAGTTATTTGTACAAATGCTGATTTTTGTGTCAACTAAACTGATAAAATATGGTTGCAGGTTCTAGTTATAAGACAGACCTAAGGATGGGACTTGGAAAGGTCGCGTCTCAAAGTGCTCGTAAGATACATTAGTTAGTCCAGATTAGTGCATTTTATTCATTTCTAAGTGTAATCTGGCCACATCGTTGCATTTTATTCATTTTCTACTATGGTATGGGTATACCAGTCTGCAGGCATTAGTTACAACTTACATGTAACATCATGTTAAAATAAGCATTTGTGACACTAGTGTTGAATCTTATTTTCAGTCAACTCGATATTCTATTCAGTTCGTTGCTTTAACTTTTGTAGGTGGCTTCTCCTTCCACTGATGTACCTGCCAAATCATCAAGTAGTAAAGATAAGGGCTTGATAAAGAAGATTAAGGGGTTTAATGGTCTTGTGAACAACTATAAGAACTTTAGAGGGAAGGGACAGTATGTTCAGTGGGCAAGGAGCGAAGGGTAGGCCATTGGATCTGAGGATGAGTTCCTCACCAACCATGTTGTCAAGGGCTACTACAAGAATTATGTCAAGGTACACAATCATCATTCCTTCTATGTTATATACTATATACATATTTTTTTCCTTCTTCTTCAAACTATATATATATATATATATATATATATATATATATATATATATATATATATATATATATATATATATATATATATATCTACTCAATCTCTTTATGAATGTTGAAGCCAATTGATAAGATTTTGTTTGATAATCGGTTGACTCTTTTAGAATCATTTTATTCGAGAAATTTATAAGGACGGGAATTTTGTGATCTTGCTAAACCTCAATGAAAGGGTTTCCCCTGAATTCTTTTGGGTGTATATGTGTGCATATGAATCTGTGAAGGGGTTCCAAGTCGGGGAAACAACCTCTTGTACATTGGGATTAAGGTTTCATACATCTTGAGTCCTTGACACTCCCCAAACTTTATATAAGTGTGAGTTCATGGCATCAATGGAAATTACAATTTTCCAAAGGAAAGAAGAGAGCAAAGAATTGATTTCCTTTCCTTTCCTTTCCTTTCCGTCCAAACGAGGTCTTATTGTATATTTGTGCAGTTTGTGTCCTTTAAGCAAATTTTCTTTCTTCTAGCTACTTTATTTACTGATTCCCTTGAAAGTTGATAAGTTTTTTATTCTTTGCATAAAGGTTGTGCTCACTAGACGCTACTATTTGTTTGTAGAAATGCCACTGTTGAAGCTAATATTTTTTGGTGTTTGAATGCTGCATTAGTTTATTTAGGCTTGATGAGTGCTGGTTAATATTTAAGTTTAGAATTAAAATCTTATATTATATTTTTGGCACTTTCCTTTTATCTACTTGTAATATACATGAGACATTCTAAGAAACTGAGCCTGATGTCCGCCAACAGATTGACACATGCATAAGATATATCTTGTTGTTTTTTTGTTCTATTTCTTATCCATTTTGCAAAAATAAGAATCCTAGAAAGTCACTAGTAAAGCTGAAGCAATATTTTGCTTCATCTGATATAGGGTTTCATAAGAAACTGAGCCTGGTGTCCGCCAACAGTTATCTTGAGATGTATTGATATTGTAAGGGCATTACAGTAATTCGTTCCTTGCAAATATTTATAGAATATATGGCGATGCATTATTCATTTTTAACAAAGTAAAGATTGTTGGTTCTCAACATAGAAGACTAATTATATATATTGTGCATGTAGGAAACTTTCTTAGAGCTAATCAATTTTGTAGTTTTTCTTAGAGCTAATCAATTATAACATGCAGAAAACTTCCTCTTGTTGTTCGCCTATAATCCGTAAATTGGTTTAGCTAATCAATTTTGTAGTTTTCCTTAGAGCTTCTCAAGTACATTCAGGTTGATTGCTTTGACATACAGGAAAAAATGAACCTCAATCTTTTTTGAGTTTTGTAAAGCAAGAGAAGGGAATCCTCGGATGTTGCTGCACATGGGTTAAATATTCTTGATGTGGTTAGTATCGAGGGCATTATGACGCTATTATTCAAAAGTTACATATTGGATGAAATTAACAAATGCATTGTTTTGTTTCTTCTCATGTAAGATTAGATTATTCAGCAATATCCTACAGATGAACAAAAGGTGGTCGGTCAAATACACTGATATCTATTTGTTACTTCTTCTCCAAACTATTTTACTTTGTAAGGGTGAACCTCTAACAGTCAAATTACCTGAAACACAAACATGAAGTTTCTGACATGATAATGACAGTTTATCATTTGTATTATTGGTACCATTCTCTTTAGAAAACCTTATTATGTGATAGCTTACATTTTTGGTTTATGAAGGTTGATGGTCTTCTCCGGCTGATGGAAGGAGAGAACACTGGTCCTATCAACTTAGCAAACCCCATGTAACAATCAAGTTTTTCATGACATCAATTTAGAGTTTTATAATGTGTCAGTGTTGGATGTAATATTTTGTGCTTGTCAGTGGTTGGTAGAAAAGAAAACAATGAACATATCAGTATACATGCATCATTTACATATAATGTGGACTTTTTATTTGCTTATATATAATATGTGAAACACACTACCACTTTGGTAGAAAGTAGTTGCTGACCAGATTATATGTTATGATTCCTGAAGGCCCTGTTGAAATTGAGGATTATCGTCAAAAATGACTAGTACAACCCTATACTTATTATTTAATCCTCGCTATTAGTCTGCTATACATACCAGATTAACACAACCATAAAATTGGGCACTATAAAAAGCGACTGCAGGTATGCTATATAAAAAAGGTTACTGTAGGCATGATGATGATACAAAGGCCCTATCGCAAGTGTTGTCCATGTAACAACTAAGTAGACTTATGTCTCCTTTACATATAAGCTGGACCTTTTTTGTCTATATATTATATCATTATATGAGAAATACCCAAGCACTTTGATAGAAAGTAACTACTAACCAGGTTATACCTTACGATGCCTAAAGCCCCTGTTGAAATTGAGGATTATCATCAAAGTGACTTACTGCCCTATACTTATTACTTGATCCTCACTATTAGACACCCCTAATTGACACACGTGAAATTGGGCACTATAAAAGGCTACTGCTATCATCAAAGAATTGGACAAGGTTTTAATACCTGATAATGACGTACTACCTCTTTAGTTTCTGAAGAGAGTTTACAATTAAACTTATCTGTATTTCTACTCCATTTAATGATAAAAGTTTTTAGCAGTATATCACCAATCACCAAGCACTTTACTGTCTTCTCAGTCTCTTGACACACAATCATAAGATGAGCATAAAAAATCTTGCTGGACTATTTCGAACATAACAGCCAAAAATAAGGCATAGATACAGGTACAACTTAGAACTGGCTCTCTTTATGTGATATACATAACATATATCCAGTATATCATCTATCATACTCTATTTATGTGATATAGATAACATAAATTACTGTGTTGACTTGTAGGCCTTGTGGTCATTTTATTTTGTTCTCAGTTATCAATTTATACAACCATGTGCACATAAATGATTACATATATTTCTCTTCTTCTCTCAGGATCTACATAGAAAATGAAGGTGATGTGAATATGGGAGGGATGTGCTCCAGCCGAGTTTGCTACATATTTTGATTTTACTTGTATAAATATCGGTTTTGGATGTTTAAGATGTTACGAAAACTACATACTTTGGTTGTATATGTTTATGGTTGGACATGTGTTGGATGTTTGTATTTGGACGTGTGTTGGATGTTTGTGGTTATGAACAGTACAGTTTGCTAATATAAAATTTGGGTATTATAGTTATTTGATGTATGTATATCTTCTGGATTATTGATATTATGTGTGTGTTTGATTCATAATAAATAGAATTTTGGCTATACAAAGTTTAGATTCTCTTGACGGTTATGAAACGTCAACAATTAACTAAATTTTACTGCAAAAGGGCTTCTTATGACAGGTTTTGTCCGTCAAAAAAAAAGTTTTCTTGACGGCTAAAACCCGTCATCTAGGGCAGAGTCAAGAAAAGTTTTCACCAACATTGACGGTTTCTCCAAACTGCTATCTTGATGGCTAAAAATAGTCAAGAAAACTATTTCATATGACGGCCAAAAACCGTCAAGAAAAGCCCCGTCAGCGACCGTCAAGAAAAGGGGTGAACTTTTCTTGACTCTGGCCTACTTGACAGATTTACAACCGTCAAGATACCCCTTTCTTGATGGGGAAAATCCGTCAAGAAAAGCTTTTTTTTTCTTGTAGTGAGTAATCGGAGAGACTGCAGAACCACTTGTATGCTACCCCCTGTAAAGCCCTAACGAACAAATAGATTTGTGAGCAAGGCGTCGTCCTTTAGTAGATATCCCATCACAAAGGTGAAGTACCTCAGATATCGACGGGGCGACTCCTTCCCATTGAATGGTACAAGAGTCTGTGGTTTGTACTTAGAAGGATACACCACGTTGTCCCACTCAGGGGGATATGGTTGCCGAATCCCCAGCTCTCAAAGTGATTCTTACTTGTCCTTGGCGTCGAAGCGTGCGTACAACTCTTTGAGATCCTGTTGTATGTCGTCTGACATTAGCGGACCGGATACCGGCAGGCCAGATAACCGTGGCAGTACTTGGTTCACAACAGGAGGTAGCACATGAGGAGGTGCATTGGATTCCCCATTTGTTCCTGGATCTTGATTTGCTGGAGCAGGAGCATTGGATGTCAATTTGTCCTTGATCTCCAGAACCATAAAAGTCAAGGCTTACATGGTTTTAGACAATGTAGTGAGGCAGATTTCGAGAGCCTCAATATTATGCATGTGGTTCGCACCTTCGCTGATCCCCGTATTATTACCCTCTGTCATGTACACTAACAGCAAATGATGGAAAGTAGAAGGCACGGTGGACCTTTCGCTTTCTGGCTTAGATCCTTGTGTTTCGCTAACTTGAGGGAAGATGGACAAGCTGAGATCATCTTCTGACTCGAAGTAGTTGCTACCCCCAGCTTGTTGATAGCTTGCACCCCCAGAGGCATCTGTGTCAGCCCCGTACACACCTTCGTCCAGTTGGAACGAAGGGTTGTCATGGATTATAGGGAGTTGGCTACCCCCAGCCTGTGGTGTGGTCAGAGTGACAGTCCTTTATGACAAGGACTTGGCCTTGGCGTGAGTGTGTTGGAACACACCCGTGTTGGGCATCGACAGCTTGCTACTCCCAAGTCGGCCTTTTGACTTGGGTGCGCTGGCCGAAATGGAGGAATTCTTAGACCGTTTCTTGTGGAAAGGTATCCCCCATGCTGCATTGTAAGAGCCGACCAGGAGTTCGTCCTCGACTTCAATTGGCACCCTCTTGCCAAGTCGTTGTTGGATAGGTGCCGCTGATCGCAGTCGTTGGAAAACCGACTGCCATCTTAGTAAAGAAGCTATTGATTAGCTACAGCAGTGATGGTTATATTAGCGCAAGTATGCCCGAAGGTGGACACATTGTGCGTAACAGAGACCTCACATGCCTTATATTTACGAAAAATCATGTCACACAAGACATAGTGAGATGTATTAACTTCTACACTCACTTTGCGCACACAGTCACCTTGCGCGCATGAGTGAAGATGTGAGGAATACGTTTTTTGACTCAATTCCTGCACATAAGACATGCTTAGGTCCTGAGCAGAAGATTGCTTATGATGCAGACCCACTTCACATTCGCAGGAATATTGCTCACATGAGTCTTTCATCACGATTTTGCCCCTGGCTTGGTTCGTGTGCGTGAGCGCCCAAGTGACAGAGGGACTTTGAGAACTGTGTTGTTTGAGGTATTGAAGCTCCCGAGCCAATTCGGTACATCTTGCCGTCAACTGTGCGTATTACTGTCAACGTATGCTTTCGGCTAACTGTTGGCGTAGCACGTTGGTTATGCGAGGTACGTGCTATCTTGGATTTCTTCGTACTATCCCTAGAAGGTACATAGTACTTAGAGTCCAACATGGCCCTACCCAAGGGGTAGGCAAGTCTATCGAAGACAAAAGTTCCTTCCTGCGCAGCCGTCTTCTTGCGCGGGTGGGGTGATGCGCCTTTCTTTTTTGGCTGCTCCTTCGTCTTGCGCGTAGCCTGAGAGTACGGCCTTCACTGCGCTTTCCAGCAATTGTTATTGATTAAGGAGTTGCAACAGTAGTGGATGAAGGTGTGTTAAGTACGCCTGAGTTCAGTGGAGCCTGGAGCGCATCCCCTTCATTCTTGCCGTTCGGCGCAGCAGCCTTGGGCACCCAGGTGCATCGAGTCTTCTTCGGCTTTACTAGCCGCTTCGAAGGACTCGAATTGCCTTCAAAAAGGAGATCTTCGAAAGCTTGCTGATCGAAGTGCACGACAAGCATCTTCTGAGAAGATCCTAGCAGGTTGTTGTCAGATTATGCCACTACCTTCTCGTCAGAGGAGAATGAAGTCTCCAGTAGAGTCGTCATTTTCTTTGCCATGAATAAGAAGTTAAACAAACTTTTCTATTTCAAACTGAGAAGAGTACAAAATATACCTAAACAGGAGATCTAAGTACAATTTTGAGTTTGGAAAAGTTTTTCTCGTCGTCAGATCGTCAACGGAGTAAAGGAACCACCACAGTATTCGGTCTCCCTCGTCACACTTTTTCAGAATCAAAATTATACTTAGATCTCCTGTTTAGGAATCTTTTGTACTCTTCTAAGTTTGAAATACAAAAGTTTGTTTAACTTTTTGTTCATAGCAAACACCATTCTCTTATATTTTATAGAAAGAAATATAGTAGAACTATAGGATTTATTAAAGATGAAGAATAATAGCTCACTGCACGTATAGAGAGTTGTATTGTGCACACGTAAGAGAACTGGAAACACAACATGCATGTGTCTCTTGACTTTTTTTTTTTTTCCTGTTAGATATTTTAACATAATTGCAATAACCCCTTCTTTCCACTTCTAATTAAATTTTATAACTACATACTTCCTTTAATTCATATAAATCATATTTACTCTATAGTAAGTAGTACACAAACAACTAGTAATAAATTGTCTACCTTTATAATAAATGTGTATACTATATATACACCTAGGTATCATTAACAGTAATTTTTGATATATATAATAAACTTGATGAATTATATAGGCTAGTTGGACTTGGAGTTGGGACCGGATCCTCGACCTTAGCATGGGAAGCATGTAAGTATACCTTGCCAACTTGTATAGTATATTTTATATGCATATTTTCTACTTTTTTGTTGTTCTTTTCCTTATATTGTTATATTCATGTTGCTTTACCCTGTTTCTAGTTTTAATTTATCTTGTTTCTAGTTTTACACGCTCGTACATATTTTTCGTTATATTTCATTACATGTTATATTGGTCTTCCGATTCATCTGTGTTTCATAATAGAGATGCCTAGTCCTACGCCACTATTCCTTTGACTCGACTTGACGTGATATGACCTTACTTGAGTATGACTTGACTTGAGATATTATATAGAGTGAGAGAGCTTACTTTATAGGATCGACCTGACCCTCATATTCCTCTAGGAGATTGATACTAGGATTGGCTATTGTAGTGTCCCGTCCCTACATCGTGCCCCGTTGTCTGTCCACGGGGTGCGCAAGAAAGGAACACTGTCGCTATCGACTCGGTCGGGACCGATAGGTCGGGATCGATCGAACGGGAACGGTTGAATTAAGATCCATTCCACGTTATGGAATGGCTTCTTCAGAACCAAGTCCCATATTCAGCGGGTAGCGCCTCGAGGATTGACTCTGCGGCTGAGTCGGAAGAGACCTCCCGTTGCTCTGCTTTTCACGCCGCTTGCGTTGGTTTTGGCTTTGGTTTTCTGAATGCATTTTCGTGAATATTTTCGATGGTTTTTATGGTTTACATTTCGAACTCGCATCTCCTATCGAACTCTTGCATAATACAGTGTTCTAATTGGTTGCTTGTGCGATTTCAGGTGATCACGTAGGCGACGTCTAGCGCAGCCAACAAGTCCCTCGCCTTAAGCAAAGACTCAAGGTGAGTGGCTGACCTCCTTCATCTCGACCCTCTATTTAAAAAATGAGAACTTGGGTAATGGTAATGAAATGGAATGATTCGCTTGGAAAACACAAGTCCTATGTTTGAGTAAAGAAAAGATGAATTGTGTAGAAAAGAGATAGAATTATTTTAGGCCTGCAAAACAACTAAATGAATCGATTACATAACAAGCCCCAACGGTACCACAAATATACCTTGTTAACCTATCAAGGTCATGGACAACTTATCGACAAGGGCGATGGTTTCTTCGAGCGACAACCCGGGGCCACGGGACCGACTCAGCCTAGGAAGAAATAGGTTATAGCCGAGCTGGGTAATAGGCAATCGGTAAGACGGGGACTTGCATCGGGGCTCGCTACTTGCGTTGTAAGGGTCCCGTATTGCCAGGCTATGTCCAAATGGCTAGTTAATGCCAAGTGACCTCCATATCAAACACTTGATATAAATTGTTATCAACTAACAAAGAAAGTGATGGTAAGTTTTATGTCCCACGGTGCGCTCTGCCGGAGGAAATCTTGGTGTAACTTAATGCTTCTTATGAAAATATCTAGGATGGCTAGAAAGACCACTAAAAGCAAGTTGTATAATTTTATCTAAATTCTTGAACCAAATGAGAGCTTGGAAATTAATTAGCCACTCGCCAGTACATGTTGATTGTACTGATCCTCGCTCTCTCTACAGGTGCGATAGATCGGGAGGAGCGTGCTACGTGAAGGGAGGCAACGCTCGTGTGTTTTGAAGCTTCGTCCGTGCATCGAAGCTTGGATCAAACCTTTGAAGACTCCGCTGTTGAAGATCGAAGACAGATGGAGCGACTTCCCACCATCCCAGGTGGTTTTGAAATTTTGGTTGTATAATCAAGGGATGAATGTATGGAATGGCTATCTCGTCGACGTTCATTTTATAATGGAGTCAGTTTGTAAAAAGCCCGCACGGCGCCCTTGTATCGAGTCTGTAAAAATGATGTTAATTATCAATAAAGCTTAAATTTCCTTCTCTATAATGTGTGTTCAATTTACTCTGTGCATTCTTTTGTTGTTGTGTTTCGGATAACCTTATGACTATGCCTTGTGCGAGCGCAACTTAGGCTTGCACGGCATCACGCCCGGGGGACGACTATCGATTCTACGGAATCGGGGCATGACATAATGGTATCAGAGCACGGCTTTACGTCCTTGGCCTCTAGTATCGAGTTTTCAGTCTCAAATCGTTGGCCTCGTATCGATGAGATATGTCATTCCATACAAGGGAGTCCGTAATAAGTTTGGTTACTAATGCATTTTTACCTTCAAAATCCTAGAAGGTGCGGCGGTGAATGTGGCGAACGAAGAAAGTGCTTCGAGCAGCTCGAGTAGCTCGAGGCCCGGACCCTCTAACGATGCCATGGAACGGATGTTGCGCATGCTGGAAGCTCAACAACAACAAGCTCAGGAGAATCAATGCCTGAATGAGCAACATCGACGGGAGACTGAGGCACATCGACGGGAGGTAGAGGCACGCCAGACCCAGTTCGAGGCCCGATTCGATGCACAATTCAAGTTACAGCAGAAGCAGCTTGATACTCTTCAGCAAATTGTCCAGACAGTGGTGGCCAACAATAACAACTTTGCGATAACTCCTGTCGTGACCGAGCCTACGGCCAGACAAAGTGAAATCGAACCGGAGGTACCCGAGCTTATGCCTGCGGCACCGAGAAGTTCCAACTTCGACGTGTCAAAATTCACAAAGAGCTTCCGTACTTCCTTTTGCGGTACTGAAGACCCTTCGTTGGCGATCGATTGGCTGGAGGAGTTAGAAGACTGGTTCGAGCTTCTGGGTGTCGATGAGTCCAAGAAAGTCGCATGCGCTCAACTTCTACTCCGATTGAACGTACACGACTGGTGGGCCGTACAAAAGCGAGCAATCAGATGCGACAACGAGACAGCGGCAATATCTTGGGCCACCTTCCGAGAGGCGTTCGAGATCGAGTACCTTCCCGAAGCCGTTCGGCAAGAGAACGAGAATGAATTTATGCAGCTAAAGCAAGGGAATATGACGGTACGGCAGTACGCAGCAGAGTTCAATAAGTTAGCCAAGTTTGTTGGAGAATTCCTGCCCTCTCTGGCGAGTCGTGCACGACGGTCCGAAGTGGGCCTACGACCATCTATCTCCGCCCATGTGTCTGTTCCTAAATACAAAACGATGGGGGAGTCTCTCAACCACGCCCTCCGCCTTGAAAGCCAATACCCTCCAGGTGCTGCCGACGCTGTGCCTACCTACAATCACAAATGCCCTAGCCACGCGGGAGGAAACAACATGACCAAGCGTCCGAACAATGGGCCCCAAGGCGGATATCAAGGACGTAATCCACGGTACTGCAACCGATGTCACCGTGTCGGTCACACGATCGACGATTGCCGGATACCAGAGGATGGATGCTGGAACTGTGGCAAAAGGGGCCACATACGTGCTGAGTGTCCAACCAGAAGGCCGAACCCAATGGCGCCCCAACAGCACCGTCCAATGGCGCCCCAGCAGTACCGTCCAGGGAATCAAGTCCCAGCGCCTCGAGCCCATCAACATGTACCGCAAAATGGCCAAGACCGTCGCCCCAATGCCCAGGGCCGTGTCTATGCCATGACTCGAGATGAAGTGCTTGCGTCAGATACTGTCGTGACAGGTATACTTAGTTTCAATAATGTTCCTGCTCGTGTACTATTTGATTCAGGTGCTTCGCATAGTTTTATATCGGCGGACTTTGCCGCCGAACACAAATTTCCGACAATATCACTAGATCTCGACCTTAGCGTAAGCACGCCTTCAGGCACACCGATACTCACTAATTTAGCTTGCGCCGACGAGATTATCTGTATCGGCGGTCAAAAGATCGGTCTTGACGTGATAGTCCTAGACATGAAGGACTTCGATATCATTCTGGAAATGGATTGGCACGGGCCGTGCAACGCAACCAAAGACTGCGCTAGAAAGACGGTCACCTTCCGCATTCCAGGGGTGCCTAAATTCTGCTTTTCGTGTGGTGAGGCATCGTCGACCTGCATGCTGATTTCGGCAGTTTCTGCTCGGAGGATGCTGCATTCTGGGTGCGAAGGCTATTTGGCGTCCGTCCGAGACATACGACAGGATGGTGCAAACGCGGGTCAGACCGACATTGTGGCAGAATTCCCCGATGTGTTCCCGGACGAGCTACCTGGCATGCTCCCCGATCGAGAAATCGAGTTCAGCATCGATACATTTCTCGATACTCGACCGATTTCCAAGGCCCCGTACAGAATAGCTCATGCCGAGCTGAAGGAACTCAAGGTCCAGCTACAAGAGTTACTCGATAAAGGGTTTATTTGGCCTAGTGTTTCACCGTGGGGAGCGCCCGTATTGTTCGTGAAGAAGAAGGATGGGTCCATGCGTCTGTGCGTGGATTACCGAGAGCTGAACAAAGCCACCATCCGGAACAAGTACCCATTGCCCCGCATAGACGACTTATTCGATCAACTGCAAGGTGCTTCGGTATTTTCGAAGATTGATCTCCGCTCAGGCTATCATCAACTCAAGATCAAGTCAGACGACGTGCAAAAGTCCGCCTTTCGCACTCGATACGGCCACTACGAGTTCTTGGTGATGCCATTCGGCCTGACGAACGCTCCTGCCGCCTTCATGGATCTGATGAATCGGGTATTTCGACCCTTCCTTGATAAATTTGTGGTAGTATTTATTGATGATATTCTCGTCTACTCGAAGGACAGGGCGCAGTATGCAGAACATCTACGGGCCGTGCTCCAGACACTTCGAGAACATGAGTTATACGCGAAGCAGAGTAAGTACGAGTTTTGGCTCAGCAGCGTATCCTTTCTTGGTCACATCATTTCGTCCGAAGGCATTGCAGTCGACCCGAAGAAAGTAGAAGCTGTTGCTGATTGGAAGCGGCCTGCGTCTGCTAGTGAGATTCGAAGCTTTCTTGGTTTGACGGGATACTACCGACGCTTCGTGAAAGACTTCGTGAAGATTGCATCGCCACTGACTCGCCTCACTCAAAAGGGAGTCGTGTATGAGTGGTCGGATGACTGTGAAGCTTCATTCCAGGAGCTAAAACAGCGACTAATTTCGGCACCTATACTCGCACTTTCGGATGGGCCAGAGGGTTTTTAGATATTCAGCGATGCTTCAGGCCATGGCTTGGGATGTGTGCTCATGCAGCGAAACAAGATGATATCCTTCGCCTCCAGACAGTTAAAGCCGCACGAGAAGAACTATCCTACGTACAACTTGGAGTTAGCGGCGACTGTGTTCGCATTAAAATTGTGGCATCACTATCTATATGGTGTGGCGTGCGCGATCTATACCGACCACGAGAGTCTCAAGTATCTCTTCACTCAGAAGGAATTGAACTTGCGACAGAGGCGCTGGCTCGAACTGATCAAAGACTATGACTTGACGATCGACTACACTCCGGGCAAGGGAAACGTTGTGGCAGACGCTCTGAGTCGAAAATATCTTGCCTCGCTATCCATCAACCGCAGATTACTACAAGATCTAGAAAAAATGGGCATCGATCTCCGGGTTCGATTCAGAGATATACGGTTGGCGCAGCTGCAGTTAGAGCCGAGTTTGCTGGAAAAGATCATGGCCGCTCAGAAGGATGATCCGTACCTGAAGAAAGTATGCGAGCGAATTTTGACAGGTAGTGCGACCGACTTTGCGAAAGACAAGATCGGCGTGCTGAGATTGAATGGCCGACTATGTGTTCCGGATGATTCAGAACTACGAAAGGAGATAATGTCGGAGGCGTATCATGCGAAATATACCTTGCATCCAGGCAGTACCAAGATGTATAAGGACCTCCGCACGACCTTATGGTGGCACGGAATGAAGAGAGATGTGGCGCTCTTCGTGTCGCAATGTATGGCCTGTCAGCAGATAAAAGCTGAGCATCAACGACCGGGTGGGAAGATGCAGAACCTCGCTATTCCCGAATGGAAGTGGGATCACGTCACTATGGATTTTATTATTGGCCTGCCGAAGACACCACGGGGGAACGACGCCATCTGGGTCATCGTCGATCGATTAACCAAGTCAGCGCACTTTATCGCCATCAAAGTTACTTGGAGCGTTGATCGCCTAGCGCAGATTTATCTTGACGAGATAGTACGGCTGCACGGAGTTCCAGTATCCATCGTCTCTGATCGGGATTCACGGTTCATGTCGCGATTCTGGAGTTGCCTTCAGTCGGCGTTGGGTACCAAGTTGCAGTTTAGCTCAGCTTACCATCCTCAGACCGACGGCCAAACACAGCGCGTTAATCAGATTCTCGAATACATGTTACGGCTCTGCGCAATTGACTTCAAATCAAGCTGGGACGTCTACCTATTGCTGGCGGAATTTGCATACAACAATAGCTACCAATCCAGCATCCAAATGGCGCCGTATGAAGCTTTGTACGGCCAGAAGTGCAGATCGCCCATTTGCTGGGATGAAGTCGGGGAACGGCAGATACTCGGCCCGGAGCTGGTGGAACAGACTGTGGAAAAGGTCAAGCTAATTCGAGAAAGACTGAAGATTGCACAGAGTCGGCAAAAGAGCTACGCCGACACCTATCGAAGACCGCTTGAGTTCCAGGTGGGCGATCACGTGTTCCTGAAGGTGTCGCCCATGCGAGGAGTTACTCGGTTCGGCGTGAAGGGAAAGCTGAGTCCGAGATTCGTTGGGCCGTTCAAAATACTGGAGCGGGTCGCCCCAGTGGCCTATAAAATTGCCCTACCGCCGGCGCTTGAAGGTGTGCACAATGTCTTCCACGTCTCCCAGCTGCGGAAATACGTGCACGACCCTAGCCACGTGGTGGATTTTGGCCAGCTGGAGCTAAAGTCTGACTTATCCTACGTTGAAGAGCCAGTTCAAATCTTATAATGCAAGGATAAGCTTCTGCGAAGTCGAGTGATCCCTCTTGTTCGCGTACTCTGGAGGAACCATGCGGCGGAAGAGTCGACATGGAAACTCGAGTCAGAGATGAAAGAAAAGTTTCCTTCATTGTTTTCATAGAGGTAGGTTATGTTCTTAAGTTTCGAGGACGAAACTTATTTTTAGTTGGTTATGGTGTAGTGTCCCGTCCCTACATCGTGCCCCGTTGTCTGTCCACGGGGTACGTGAGAAAGGAACACTGTCGCTATCGACTCGGTCGGGACCGATTGGTCGGGATCGATCGAATCGATCGAACGGGAACGGTTGAATTAAGATCCATTCCACGTTATGGAATGGCTTCTTCGGAACCAAGTCCCATATTCAGCGGGTAGCGCCTGGAGGATTGACTCTGCGGCTGAGTCGGGAGAGACCTCCCGTTGCTCTGCTTTTCACGCCGCTTGTGTTGGTTTTGGCTTTGGTTTTCTGAATGCATTTTCGTGAATGTTTTCGATGGTTTTCATGGTTTACATTTCGAACTCGCATCTCCTATCAAACTCTTGCATAATACAGTATTCTAATCGGTTGCTTGTGCGATTTCAAGTGATCGCGTAGGCGACGTCTAGCGCAGCCAACAAGTCCCTCGCCTCAAGCAAAGACTCAAGGTGAGTGGCTGACCTCCTTCATCTCGACCCTCTATTTCAAAAATGAGAACCTGGGTAATGGTAATGAAATGGAATGATTCGCTTGGAAAACACAAGTCCTATGTTTGAGTAGAGAAAAGATGAATTATGTAGAAAAGAGATAGAATTATTTTAGGCCTGCAAAACAACTAAATGAATCGATTACATAACAAGCCCCAACGGTACCCCAAATATACCTTGTTAACCTATCAAGGTCATGGACAACTTGTCGACAAGGGCGATGGTTTCTTCGAGCGGCAACCCGGGGCCACGAGACCGACTCGGCCTAGGAAGAAACAGGTTATAGCCGAGCTGGGTAATAGGCAATCGGTAAGACGGAGACTTGCATCGGGGCTCGCTACTTGCGTTGCAAGGGTCCCGTATTGCCAGGCTATGTCCAAATGGCTAGTTAATGCCAAGTGACCTCCATATCAAACACTTGATATAAATTGTTATCAACTAACAAAGAAAGTGATGGTAAGTTTTATGTCACACGGTACGCTCTGCCGGAGGAAATCTTGGTGTAACTTAATGCTTCTTATGAAAATATCTAGGATGGCTAGAAAGACCACTAAAAGCAAGTTATATGATTATATCTAAATTCTTAAACCAAATAAGAGCCTGGAAATTAATTAGCTACTCGCCAGTACATGTTGATTGTACTGATCCTCGCTCGTGTGTTTTGAAGGGAGGCAACGCTCGTGTGTTTTGAAGCTTCATCCGTGCATCGAAGCTTGGATCAGACCTTTGAAGACTCCGCTGTTGAAGATCGAAGACAGATGGAGCGACTTCCCACCATCCTAGGTGGTTTTGAAATTTTGGTTGTATAATCAAGGGATGAATGTATGGAATGGCTATCTCGTCGACGTTCATTTTGTAATGGAGTCAGTTTGTAAAAAGCCCGTGCGGCGCCCTTGTATCGAGTTTGTAAAAATGATATTCATTATCAATAAAGCTTAAATTTCCTTCTCTATAATGTGTGTTCAATTTACTCTACGTATTCTTTTGTTGTTGTGTTTCGGATAACCTTATGACTATGCCTTGTGCGAGCGCAACTTAGGCTTGCACGGCATCACGCCCGGGGGACGACTATCGATTCTACAGAATCGGGGCATGACAGCTATATTCTCGATTGAGAGTCGCTTGTCTTGGACTTCCATTGAAACTGTAGATTGGGAGTGCTTCCCTTGACTACAGTCTATAAATTTTACCTTATTGTTATCCATTTCTAGTATGGTATACTATTGTCTTAGGTTCCTTGTGTCTTAGTCTCCTTGTTTCTTAGTAATTCTTTCGTGACTATGTCTTATTTTTCTTGCATATTTTATTGTCACGTCCCAGAACCAGAATACAGGAGAGCGGGGAACAGACACAGCCAGCTACGTACATTGGAGTGCAACATACTTCGCAATACGGTCACGACTGTCTAGATGCATGAGGGTTAAACTACAATCCATCAGTCTCTTATGGTCAAGAACAATCATAGTGTCTCAATCTCAAGCAAGCAAATAATTGTAACAAGATGTTAGATCATCAGATATACCAAGTAAGGTGTCCCAAACATTACATATTCAGATGATCATGAAGCTAGTCATACAAAATGCGAAGACTAGCAAGAGTTAAGTCATACATGATCAACCCTAAGATTTGTCATTCATATTACAGCTAGTGGGTAGACAGAAATTAAGTTGCAACACGAGCTAACACATACTCTGCGGCTAAACGCCTCAAAAGAATAATTTACAATAGAGTGGGAGAGAAAAATAAGAAACCCACTCGCTACCACGGTTACATCTAGTGTTCACCATCTGGCTGGAAGGCAGGTAGATCCTAGGGTGCTACTTCAAAATCTGGGCACATAAAACCAGCTGGATCAGAACCCAGAAGAGCAAGTACCACAAGGGAGGCTCCACTTATGAACTAAAACCAGCATAAAAATGAATAGAAGAACTGATAAAAGAACATAATTAAATAACATGAAGACAGAGTTAAAAGAATACACTAGCTTGCATTAGGAAAATTAGAGGAGAAATATAATTCCCATGTTAATCATGAGACAATCATTCAGGCACGGCCAATCAAGTCCTATGGCTTGCTATCATTAGCTAACTAGGGTTATCACAGGTCTAGTCACTAACAAGATGCAGTTGAGATGTTCCCACAGTCACAAGCCCTGCAAACTATCTAGGTTATCCAGGCAGGGGTTATAAAAGTTTATCAAGGATCAAAAGAATTATTAGGTGACTTAGTGTGCAACACATGACAGTGCGCTGGAAATGTGCCCTACTCGACGGTAGGCTACAAGTCCACATGTGTAGCCGGGATAACGGGATCGCCTGTAATTGGAAAATATCTCTATATGAACTATTTGATCAATCTAGTCGTTAACCTAGTCAGATTCATTATGAATCCCTGACCGTGGTAACCAGGAATCCATATCATAGACATGATGCAAGACAGGACAGGTAGTTTGTACAGGCACAGTAAAAAAAATCAACCATGGAGTCAAGACAAGAGTTACACTTAGCAAGTCAATTTGGCTGTCGCAACAGCGATCAAGATTACACATGTTATGTCAGGTTTACTTGTTATATCAAGAATACTTGTCAGGAGTGCGCCTTGATGGGCCACTATCATGATTATCGAGACGGGATCATATTATCATGTTCAAGTTCAAGTTCCAGAATACCAAGTTGTCAAGTCGGGTCGTCGTAATTTAGGCCAAGTAAAGAAAACATGCAAAGAATATCGAGAACATCCACGGGTGATTGGAATTATCAGTCACATATGAACTCCAGTTAAGGTGAGATAGAAAGATTCTTAAAGCCAAGACGAAGATCTACAACTTTTATGTAATTTTACAAGATTTTAGCTAGAAAATAGCTTAAACAGACAAAAACAGCCATTTAGAGAGATTCGTGCGCGGGCAAAACTGACCATGGCGTACGACAAGCGAAATGCGTTGCACGCACGGACAAAACTGTCCACGGCGCACGGAGCGCGCATGCACCCGATAAAAGAAACGCGCTACACGTGAGGACAAACTGCCCACGGTGCACAGAGCACGGGCGTACGGCGCACAGGCGCACGGTACTGTTCATCGTCCCAGCAGCACCGAAGGTGTGTGAAAACCCATGAACACAAGAAATGTCATAACGTTTTTGAAATAAGTCGAAATCAAGCAGTTCAAAAGCCAAAATTGGCTAGAATAAAATTCTCCACAACATAGAGCTAATAGATTTTGGAATTAACAAATTTTAAGATACCAAAACCAAGAAAAATAATAAAAGTCTTAAAACTTAGATCTACAAAAATGTAACCATCAAAACTAAAAACTTCTAGTGCTAAAGATGCTTAGAATCATACGAGGAAGAGAATAGAACAAACAAAAATATAGATCCATCATGTTCTCCATGGAGCAAGTTGTACTTGCCTTGGGTTGGTGAGAGGTTTAAATAAAGAAAAAAAAATAAGAAGAAGACGAAGAAGAAGAAGAAGAAGAAGAAGAAGAAGAAGAATAAGAATAAGAAGAATAAGAAGAAGAAGGTGGAGAAGTAAATGATAATAAGGAAGAGAGAGAGAAGTTGGTTTATATACCAACCTTTCTCATCTCAAACCAACCAAACCAAACCAAGCCAAGCCAAAGCCCAAGTGAACCAAACCAAAAATAAACCAAGTCAAGATTAAACAAAGACAAGGTTAAGCAAGATAAGTTAAAATATGGGTCACCTGACAAATGTTAGAAATTCGTACACGTATACTGAAAATACGTATAACGAAAAACGGGAGTGACAACTCTACCCATCTGAAAAGAATTTTGTCCTCAGAATTTAATCAAGAGGCTAGAGGTGTCGGGGCAAGCTACATTAACTACAGGCAATCTACGACTAGCAGTTAATCAAGCAATCATTCATGCAAGTAAGGAATTAAAAGCATAAGGCATAAGGAAGACATTATACCATACGAGTCAAACAGATGTAGATATCACGATCGAATATCATCCTCACGTTCCCAGGTTGACTCACCCAAATAGTGATGACCCCAAGCAACATGGACTAAACTAATAGTCTTGTTCTTGAGTATCTTCTCCCTTCGATCCAATGTAGATACGGGCCTTTCCTCATACGAAAGGTTGGTACCAACAACTAATTCCGAATGATTAAGGATATGACTCAGATTCGGGATATACCATCACAATTAGGATACATGAAATACGTCATGTACCTCACGTAATGACGGTAGAAGAGCGAGATGATAGTACACATCACCTGCTCGCTCAAGAATATCAAATGACCCTATATACCTAGGACTAAGCTTTCCCCGTACACCGAATCGAATGACGTCACAGGTAGGCGAGATCCTAAGGAATACGTGGTCACCGATAGAAAACTCAAGAGGTCGTCAATGAGAATCGGCCTAATGGCGTTGACGATCATGTGCAACCCGAAGATGATCTCTAGCTTGTCTGACCACCTCGATAGTCTGAGTAACCATTTTTTGGACCAAGCATCTGTCTCTCGCCTACATCATCTCAGGCTAAAGGTGATCTGTACTTCCTGCCATACAGTGCCTCAAATGGTGCTATCTGGATACTAGCCTGAAAACTGTTATTGTAGAAGAACTCCACTAGATGTAGGTGATCTTCCTACGAACCACCGAAGTCAAGGGTACATGATCGTAATATATCCTCAAGAGTTTGAATCGTGCGCCCCAACTGACCATCTGTCTACGGATGATAAGTTGGACTAAACTTGAGACGAGTTCCCAAACTCTTCTGAAAACAACGCCAAAAGTGCGATGTATATCTTGAATCTTTGTTTCATATGATACTGACTGACACACCATACAATCTGACTATCTGCCTGAGGTACATCTCTGCTAGCTGATCCGTCGACTGACCAATTCTGAAAGAGAGAAAATGAGCTACTTTTGTGAGTCGGTCAACTATAACCCATATTGCATCTCTCCTAGCAGGGGATTTAGGTAACCCAGTCACAAAATCTAAGATAATGTGTTCCAATTTCCATTCTGGGATCGATAAAGGTTGAAGAAGTCCAGCTGGTCTATGATGTTCAGCCTTGACTTGTTGACAAACCAAACAACAAAAGACAAACCGGGCTATCCCCCTCTTCATACCATTTCACCATAAATGCTGACAGATATCACGATACATCTTCGTTCCACCAGGATAAATTGAATACTGCGAACTGTGAGCTTCTACCATGATCTCTTGTCTGATGTCACCATTAGGTATACAAAGACGCCTTCCATGTCGGAGTATGCCATCTTCGTAAATGCATAACTCTGTTCTTCGTCCCGCTTCACATTCTGCGCTAAGCTGCTAAAGCTTAGAATCCGTTGATTGAGCATGTAAAAGCATAAAAAAATCTCAACTGAAGACATCCCTTCGCCAAAGCGCAGAAGATGCAAAAGATTGAGGCTCAGTGCTAAAAAGATAAAATAGAAGATACGGAGAGAAGTCCCTTTATTGTCATGTCTACCAAAGTCTAGTACAAACATATCAGGACTATACATAAGGGACTAATTATGTTCTTCTACAAAGGATCTAGTACAGATTCGACAGAGCCTAGAGGGATCTACCAGAAATGCAGTCTTCGTCGAAGCGCAATCTTCCTTTTTTTCGATACACACGCTGGAAGATTGATCTCCATCGAAGCATGTTCTGACTTTTTTATGGACGCGGCCTCTCAGAAGTAAATCAGTTACTGGGCCAAGGGAAGAAGCTCCCTGAATCCACCATTGGCCCGAGCTTCCAAAAGGCACAGCAGGTGGCGAAGCCATGAATGGGAAGGGCATAGCACAACCTGTGGTTCTTTGGGTTGGCTATCTGCCTATAGCCCAGGTCGTCAGGACCTCCAAGAGCCCTCAGACGTCGCTCAGAGTTGAACTCCCTAAGAAGGACATTTGCATACTTCTCAAAGGCAGCAATGGCTCCTTCTACACAGAGTTCTTCCATAAGAACGTGGCTCCTAGAAACGAGAAAAGCCTCAACCAGCAGCCAACTTACATAAGGCCGATCGTCGCTCGAAGTTAAGTTTGGATCTCATATGGTGGTGAAGGATGCCGAGAAGAAGACAGCGACTCTGCATAGTAGAACTTCCCTTTTTATAGGACCGAAAATGGCCCAAAGTGCACGCCACATGGCCGATGGTCAGAATGCTTGTATTAATAGGATGAACCTAAGACTCAGCACTTTGAATGTTAGTCTTAGAGGCGTAACTACTTACCTGCATCCGTATGAGATGCAGGACGGTCAGAATTCTCATATTAAGTGCACGCCATATGGCCAACGCCTTCACTATGCAGAGGCACAGCTACTTACCTGCGTCTGCATAAGGTACAAGATAGCAATATGCTCACACCATCTTCATTTCCAAGGCACAGTCGTCTGCTCCGGATCAGAAGCTTAAGTCACTTCTCTATAAGAGACTTGGAAACTCCTATCGTAACTAATGCAAGTCAGCATGTCACTCCAAAAGCACAGTAACCTCGTCAACCTGAAGCACAAGCCTACTTGTCGTCTACAGTACAATGACTCCTGTATTCCAAAACACAGCTTCATAAGTTGCTCTATATATACAGAAGTCTCGTCGTCATTCGAAGCCAAGTCCACTCGTCGCCTAAAAGCACAAAGGTTCTGTCGTCTCCAGAAGCACGGTCTATTCGTCATCCCAGAAGCACTGCAGTACTTAGTCATTACCAGAGGCGCAGGAAGCATGGGTCTACCCCAATTGGTTTGTTTAAACCGCCTTTTGTAGAGAAGATTGGGATTAAATCATGATTGATATCACATCAGATTGATTTAAATCTTAGACGAGGATCAATTAGACTCCAAATCTAGGATAAAATCCCAAGATTTACTCGGTTGTATCCGAGCAAGCAAATCGACACGCTCCATATGTCACCTCCTTCGGTTATGTTTATACCACCAGAGATCTCATTTGAGGGGAATCTCGATGTCCGCCATGTGTCAGCGCCGTAGAATCTCGTACCGTGCAATGACGGCAGATTCTTTCATATCTTAGGAACCCTAATGCACATCGCATATGTGCTCGATTCTCTATAAATAGAAGGAGTTCTTCTTCCACCAAAGTATGGACAGAGAAAAATCGACAATCTTCAAAGGATCAGCAATCTCTATCTACGAAGAGTCGACCACCCTCATCCACCAATCAACCCAAGAACCAACCAACCAACCATCTTCAAGGGATCTTCTCCTCCAGACAGCCTCTTGATCGATGACCCTAGAGTCCCATCAAAGGCGCCAGAGAACCATAGCAAGGTCAATTCATCGTCAGATCGTCAACGGAGTAAAAGAGCCGCTGCAGTGCTCGATCTCTACCGTCATACTTTCTCAAAAATCTCTTCTCCCTGTACTTAGAATATCCTATTTAGGACTTCCTTCTTTGTACACAGATACCTTATATATTTGTTTCACTTAACAAAATGCCTAAAATTGGCTTTTGAAAATAAAACTTGAAAGAGTACAAGAAGTACAAATATTCTGGGAAGTATTGCTATGGAAGTCTGATCTGAAGGCGATCACTTTGTTCCTTGGACCATACAATGATGATGAAGATCACTGCTAGAAGATGAACAGTTGGAAAAACTATGTCACCAGAAAGGTATCGACACACTTGGGCACTGATGGCGAGGCCGAATGTTTTTCTGCTTTGCTTCACTCTGTTCTGGAAGAAAGGTTGAAGAAGAATGCTCCGAAAAATCAAAGTCTCTGGGCTCTGATCTCTATGTATTCTCTCTTGTCTCTCTGTGCATCATGTTTTTGATGTGAAAAATAAGTCTATTTATAGACATGACTCCTTGGGCGTAAAAAGCAACATATTTGAATTTCTACGCTGGCAACTGTCACCCACAATGGAAGTTACCCTCTACATACGTTGACACGTGTCCCATTATATCAACAAAAATAGAAAGCACGTACACACGTTCTTCAATAAGTGTGGCATGAAAGCCACGTGGACAAACCACGTTGTCATGTAGCCAGAAACAATCGGGCGTAAAAATGACCTGAAACATATACTGAGCGTAAAGTGGCAAATTGGCGTAAAAATAGGCCAAATAAACTTCCCAGCGTAAAGTGGCTAAAATAGCCTTGAGCTTAAAGTAGCTCAAATAGACTTTACACTCACAATAGTTTTGAGCGTAAAAATCCACATAACTATCGTGCGTAAAAAAAGAAGTAATTTCATTGAGCGTAAAGTGGCCTGTTTTGTACTAAACGACAATATTGATTTCTGTGTAAATCAAATCTCTTCGAGTTCTGCGTTTATACGTTGTCAACAAATTATTATGTCAGATGCATTAAATGCATGATCTGACAGTCATTTCCATCGTAAAGCAGCTAGCGTAAAGGGTAGCTAGCGTACAGAGTAGCTAGCGTAAAGGATAGCCAGCGTACAGAGTAGCTAGCGTAAAGCTTAATAACCTTGGCCTGGTTTGAGGGTAGAGCTCTCCTTCTTTGTCTTGATTTATGAGGTACTTTTTACGCTCCTACAAGACCCCCTTCAAAGTTTTCAGAATTTGAAAAGATTTCAAGAATTTTGAAATACTTTGAACATGAAAAATGGTGCCGGTCAATACTCAACCGTCATAATGAATTTTTTCTTGAAAACATTCGAACACCTCTTCATCTCCCCGAGTTGCATTAATAATAATCAATTTCCCATAAGGAATATGAAGAGTTGATTTGATTGTATATATAAGAAGGAGTTCTTCATTCCCACTTTTCATTCTCATACTGTCATGGCATCAAAGAAAGAGACGAACAAAGAAAAGGCTCCAAGCTCTAGGATTGACACAGAGACGGAGATCGAACGAGCACGTAACTTTGTAGAGTGCTTTGGACTGACTCCAGCGATCTTCTGTCGTATCAATGGTGGCCCCTCAACTGCGTACGAAGGATCAGGTGATGCAGAAGCATTCCTCAATCTGATGCGTCGTTCCGGGATCCACAACATGCACGAATTAGGTGCCTCCCTTCGTCAGCCCAACGAAGGAGAGAAGAAATAGTAATGTTTTATGTAGAAGTGTCTTGACACTTCAACTTATCTGTAGGGGCCTACTCCTCCTTCTTTTTATAAAAATAAAAATCTTAGTATTGATTTCATCTTTATTCATGTAGTGCATTGGTATGTAGAATTGTTCCACGCCTTTTTTGACTGTATCTATGGTTGTTTATTCCCAAGAGAAACAAACCAACATGTGGCAACTGTCCTGTGGTTACGAGCGCCTTTTATTAGGATCTTTCTCGAAATAATCTCACGCCAACCGTTTCTTCGACCCTTTATAAATAGCTGAGTTAGAGAATGTTTTATGCATTCTCATTCTCATTCTTATTCTTTTTCTCCGAAGATAGCTATTTGCAAGATTTTATTCTCCAACAAGAGATTGATAATGACGATGCTTTTCGATGTCGTTGCTTTGTACGCTCAGTCATCAGACGTTGATTCAACCACTCTTAAAGCCAAACCATCTGACCTTGATGGTAAGTTTGATTCATAAAACAATTGTCTTCCTTTGAGATTTTTGTTGAAAACAGATGTCTATCTTTAATAGATAAGGCACGCCTATTAAAAATGAGCGCAAATCTTTGACAGATATGGAGCGCATAAAACACAGGCGCAAAGCCTTTTAGATAAGATGCACATGAAACACGGGCGTAAAAAGGCCTTGTTGAATAAGGTGCACACGAAACACTAGCGTAAAAATGCCTTGTTGAATAAGGTGCACAAGCAACACTGGCGTAAAAAGCCTTGTAAATAAGATGCACATGAATCACAGGCGTAAAAATGCCTTGTTGAATAAGGTGCACAAGCAACACTATTTAATTGGCCAGTATGTGGCTGATGATACTTCTGTTGAAAAAAATTTCTCTGTTGTTTTCTGCAGAAGCTTGGCTAAAGAACTTTTCCAGAACCATTATTGGCGACTTGGATGCTGTGAGGAGCATTATTCTGACATCAACATCAGGGAGCTCATGCACTTTTGACGCGTAGATCAGACAACTCAGAACTTTTCGTGGGATAAAAGGGTCTTCTTCGGATGGTAGGAAGAGCCTTTATATACGGAAAGTTGGATGGTGTAGTCAACTCTATCCCGAGAAATTGGGCAGTAGAGTTCCTTTCACGGCAGGACTAGGAATCGTATCCCAATGCTGGATGCATTCCTATCTCTTCTGAAGGGCCGCCATTTCTCCACCAATTGTATTGGCAGCAACGCATCTTTGGACTGCCATACTCTGGGATTCTCCTCTCATCTGAGAGAGAAGACCAGAGTTAATTCCTACTGTTCCGGTTGCCATTGAGGCTCAGACAGCAAGGAATTGACACCAACAATGAATCCGATGAAGAAGATCCAAAGAAGAAATAGATCTCGATTAGGTCACCGTTGTTGTATAGAATAAAAATCCAAAATGTAATAGATTTCCATTATGATTTGTAAGAAAGTCTAAGAAATGTAATAGACTTTTATGATATGAGAATGGAAATAACAAGTCTTCTAAACTCAATAATTTGTATCTTAACCAGAGGTAATATAGACATGAATGAAATCTTGTTTTCTTTTTCAGAATATACAATAATATCAGAGGTAATATGGACATGACAGCATGTAAGAACTCAAAGAAAAGTAGATTAATATCTATTCAGAGGTCAAATGGACATGATAGATAACGAAATACAAACAGGTTTAATAGTTATTCAGAGGTCATGAGAACATGATAAATAATAAATCCAACTTTTTATGCCAATTGGTAAGATAGAAGATTAAAATTTTCTCTCAAAGGAGATGAGTAATCAGCTTATCCAAACATTGGTAGCTGGGGAAATAAGAAGACAGGTGTCATAGAGAATATCGATGAAAGAATGAATGAACCAGCATTTCTTTCGGAAAACAAAAAGTCGATTCAATTCCACAAAATGGATGAATCTGATGTAAAAAATGGATAGGTCTTTTCGGGAATGAAAAGTTGTTTCAATTTCCAAGACCGGTTCGTTAATAGATCTCTCCTATAAATAGGTGAGAACTCTTTGTAACATTTCATTCTTTATTTCCATCCCTCTATCGAAAATGTCTTCCAAGGATGTGCAGCAAAAGAATGAAGTCTCCATGAAAGTTGAGGACGTCATCGAGATGCGCCCTATTGAGTCAATTATGTCAGACCCAACCAAAATAGGCGAAGGCTCTTCTACGCCCAAGCCACCACAAGATATCCTCACTTTCTTAGTAGAGCCAGGGAAAACTCCTGAAGAAGAAACACTAAGGATGGCTACCTGCAAGTTCTTTGTAAACTCAGGCAATGATGCCTTTGTTGCATTGGTCGACTATGTATTTAATAAGGAAGGCAGTGGTCCTCGTCCTTAATCCTTTATTCTGAACGAAAATAATAATAAAGGAGATTTTATTTTCATTTTGTCTTCTTCTTTTTTTATACATAGTACTTCTTAAGAAATTTGCCATTGATCGGCATCATGAGTAGATCTCCATTAGGCTTGGATAACCGATAGGCGCCATTGGAAAACACAGTCTCAATCATATAAGGGCCTTCCCATTTTGCTTGGAATTTCTCTTTGCTTTTGTGAGTCATCACCATCGGTCTTCGAACAGCCAATACCAGCTCGCCCATCTTGAATACCCTCTCTTTAATTTTATGATTGAAAGTTCGAGATATACGGGCTTGATATAGCTCAATATGCTGTTGTGCTTGAAGACGCTTCTCGTCCAATCCTTCAAGTTCTTGGAGTCGTAAGTGATCATTATTCTCTATAGTTAGCTCATTAGCAATGGCTATTCGTAGAGATAGAATCTGGATTTCCAATGGAAGGACAGCCTCACATCCATAAACCAGTAAAAATGGTGTAAAACCAGTAGAAGTTCGGACCGTTGTTCGATAAGCCCATAAACATTCTCCAAGTTTCTCATTCCAATCACGTTTATTAGAAGAGACAAACTTTTTGAGAAGTTTGATGATCGTTTTGTTGAAAGCTTCGGCTAAACCATTAGCAGCTGGATTATAAGCCGTAGAAGCCAAATTTTGAATTCGATTCTTATCACAGAATCGATAAAATGCCTGACTGGCAAATTGTGGTCCATTGTCATGAATTATCCGTCGAAGAATCCCAAAATGATAAATAACATGGTGCTTGATGAAGCTGATCACATTAGATGTTTTCACTTCAGTGAGGGGAACTGCTTCTGCCCACTTAGAAAAGTAATCGGTTATAGCTAATATAAACCGATGTCCTTTAACAGAAGGAGGATTAATAGGACCAATGATATCCATACCCCAAGCTTCGAAGGGCCAAGAAGCTGCTGTAGGATGTAGAAATTGAGAAGGTTGGTGAATAAAGTCAGCATGAATCTGACATGCTTTACACCTTTTGGCGTAATCCACAGCATATGCTATCATAGAAGGCCAATAATACCCCATTCTTCGAATGCGATCTTGTAATTTTGGACCTGGTTGATGAGCACCACAGACACCATCATGAGCCTTATGGAGTGTCTGTTTAGCTTTATTTTCTGAAAGACAGCGCAACAAGAGTCCATCGTATGAACGACGATATAACATATGTAAAGATGAATCATAATAGAATCGAAATGATCGTCTCTTAATTGATACAGCTTCTTTTGGATCTTCAGGTAAAATCCCATGAACCGCATAATCAATAAATAGATATCTCCAATCCCTCTGCTGAGAGCTTGACTCTGTAGTATAACTCTATTCAATGCACAAATTATTCTTGACAGAGAATAAATCTCGGTCCAATAAAGTAATTGTATTTTGTCTTCGGATTAGAACAGCCAAGTCTGCAGCTAGGCTAGCAAGAGCATCAGCCTCCACATTCTGAGAACGTGGTACGAATTTAATGAAGAATCCTTTGAATAAAAGGACCAATTCGACTACCACTTGATGATAAGGGATGAGATCAGGATTTCTGACTTCATAAGTCCCTCTAACCTGATTAACAATCAGTTGAGAATCTCCATAAGCTTCCAGGAATTCAATATCCAATTGTTTTACGACTTGAAGACCAATCAGTAAAGTATTATATTCTGCTACATTGTTAGAGCATGGCTCATTGAGAGAATAGGCACGGTATATGACCATTTTGTCAGGAGAAACCAAGACGATTCCTACCCCAGAGACAATATTACCTTTAGGTCCAACCCGTGATGCTCTATCAAAGTAAAATTGCCAGATATCATTCTTCGAAGTCATATTGCAATCCATGACTTCATCTGGAATGTCTTCATATAGCTTTGATGTTTCAGGTATAGGGTGAGCAGCTAAGAAATCAGCTAATGCTTGACCATTCACTGATTTTGAGGTATATAAACCATGTCATAAGGAGTGAGCAACATCGTCCAGGTAGCTAACCTGGAGTTAAGAATACTCGGTTTTCTCATCAATACCCGAATGAGATTTATTCTGGAGATGACATGAATAGTCTGTCCTGTCACATAATGTCTTGTCTTTTGGACAGCAAAAACCAAAGCCAGACATTCCTTTTCTACAGAGGTATACCTGTGTTCAGCTCCAACCATTATTCTGCTAAGATAATAAATTGCTTGTTCATGCCCCATATCACTTTTTTGTGCAGGAAGAGCACCAAGTGAATGATCCAAAGCTCGAACATATAGCAAAAATGGTCTTCCTACCACTGGAGGTACCAGAACAGGTGGATTTGTAAGGTATTGCTTGATATCATTGAAGGCTTTCTGACATACTTCATCCCAAAACAAATGATACACCCTTCTTTAATAGACGGGAGAAAGGTTGGCATCTCCCAGAGAGATTGGATATAAATCTCCTGATATACGCAATACGACCTTGGAAGCCACAGAGTTCTTTTAAATTGCGTGGATGACGCATTTCAAGAATTGCTTTGACCTTATCAGGATCAACATGGATACCCTAAGAAGTAATGACAAATCCTAAAAACTTGCCACTGGAAACCCCTAAGAAAAACTTAGTAGGGTTCATTTTCAATTGATGTTGGCGCATCAGTTTAAATACTGTCTTCAAGTCTTGAATGTGATCATCTTTTGATCGACTCTTAACAGCAATGTCATCTACGTAACATTCAACTGTCTTTCGTAAATATTCTTGAAAGATGTTGCTCATGGCCCGTTGATACGTGGCACCGACGTTTTTAAGACCAAACGGCATAACCGTATAGCAGTAAACCCCAAGGGGTATACGAAAAGCAGTATGCTTCTCATCTTATGGATGCATCTTGATATGATTGTATCCTGAGAATCTGTCTATGAAAGACATACGTTTAAAACCGCTTGTATTGTCTATCATGACATCAGTAATTGGAAGTAGAAATTCGTCTTTTGGACAAGCTGCATTAAGATCTCAAAAATCTATACAAACTCGGACTTTTCTATTCTTCTTCATAACAGGAACAATATTGGCAACCCAATCTGGGTGTTGTTCTTCACGAACAAAGCCACATGTAATCAATTTTTTGACTTCTGCTTCAATTACATCTATCATATCTGGTCGAAAATGTCGTTGCTGTTGTTTTATAGGCTTGGCATTAGGAAGAATATTGAGTTTATGAGTAGCAACTTTGGGGTCTAGACCTGGCATATCCTCATAACTCTATGCAAAAATATTAATATATTCTTTGATCAGTTTTATCAACTCTTCATTTTCATCTTCAGAAAAGTTTTTACTGATAAATATTAGTTTAGGCGTAGTTCCATCTCCAACATCAATCTGGAAAATCTCGTCCTCTGTAGGTGGTTGTCGTTGTTCAAAACGAAGTTCCCATTGAGTGTCCATCTGTTGAGCCCAAGGATCATTCTCAAATGGCTCAGATTCACCATCAGTTTGAACCATATTAACTGAAAATATTTGCTCAGATTCATCATAAAGTCTCCTCTAACATATGAGGGGTGAGATGTATCAGATTCAATAAATTGGATTTCTTTCGAATCTGATGATTGTGAAGAACTAGAAGAGAATTCTTCTTGAATATCGTCATTAAACATATGGGACGGATCATATCCCAACCCGTGACGAGTTTTCTGGTAAAATGGATCACCACATAATGGTAATCGTCTACCCTTGCCATGATTAAGACCTTGCATAGTCTTTAAATCATATCCCATATTCTGAATAATCTTGAGAGATTATTGACTATATCTGTCAATTCGGATTCTTCCTTTATCTTTATCTCTAAGATCATCTGTCTGAGCAACAGGGATATTTCTAGCCAGGCCAAACACAATTTGGTGCTTGTTTTTCTTATCAGACGGAATCACAAAATAAGATTCTTCGTGACGTCTAAAAGTTACACAAGCTTGTGATAAAGCGGCTACAGGAAGAAGATAGGAAGAAGATGTTAGAAACCTTTGAGCATAAGGTCCAACATCGACATGAGGAGAAAAAGAATTTTCCTTATTGTCAATGTATAAGGTTTCCTCTGTGTCTATGTCGTCTTTATACTGATGATTTTGATCATCAGAAGATAAAGTCATTCTTTCAACATATTTGACAGCCATATACTCAAAAAGGAAATCTTCATTGATATTGGAAAGTACAGAATGATCAATATTTATATCATTTATAATTTGACTGCTACGCTTCGGATTAATCACTAATGGACCATCATCCGTCTTTTGCGTAGATTTGCCAAGATTGACAATCAATAGTGGTTCTAGATCATTCGTACGAGAAGTATGTCCTTTGACCTTGATCATAAGAGGTTGAACTTGGCTTTTAGTAGGAATATTCACTGATTCCTCAGATGAAGCTTGAGTTCTTCCTTTGACCTTGATCATTAGAGGTTGATTATTGACAGATTGGGGTTGAATTCGCCCTTTGACTTTGATCTTCAAAGGTTGCTCTTCTGGCGAATCTTCATCAATAGACTGATCTTCGACAAATGATCGATCTTCAGCCATGTCTGATATTTTCTTTACATGTTCTTGTTTGTAGAGCCTCGAATCAGAAAAATAGGCTTCTACACCCTTGAAAGGATTGATATCAGCAAACTCAGTCTTTATAACCCCTTGGGAATCCACGTACTTAAAGTATTGGTGGAGAGTTAAAGGCACAATGTTATGCTCATGTAACCATGGTCTTCCAAGAAGGATGTTGTAGGATACGTCTGAATTAATGACATAGAATGTTGCCATAGTTCGAAGATCACCAATCTGAATCTTCAGACGAATCTTCCCCAGTGGTTTGCTCTTTTCAGAGTTAAAACCAACTATTGTGGTACTAGTGTAAGTTAAGTCACTAGTAGGAATCCTCAATGGTCTTAGCATACTTTGAAGAATTATGCTAATGGAAGACCCAGGATCAATGTAAATACTGTCAACTTCAATGGATTCAATATACTCGGTGTAGCACAAAGGCCTATCATGCTTGTTATGCTTTAATAGCATATATTCTTGTGTAAAGGTGATATTGGGAATTGCTTCCATCACACTATGACATTGTGGGCATGACACTGGTATATTATCAGGAGTCTTGAGTTGACTAAGCAGGAATCAGCTTGCAGCAAAACTTCACTCAAAGTTTCGCGACTTTCTTTAGAAAGGCGAAGCAACTCGAAGATAGATAATCTAGCCGGAGTATTAGCTAACTGGGCTAGAATATCAAATTTATAGGGTTTCATCACCACCCCCGACTGGAAGTAGACTTCAACGGGACATCGAAGCATACCGCTTTATGTTTCCCCTTTTCAACCACAGCAGGAACAATAGACGGTTGAGTTGATGGTGTTTCAACATTCTCTGTTTCTTTGGGAATCCCTCATAATCTTTGTGGTACTCTTTTCCAGATCTTGTACCAGCAAAGGTTTCTTCTTCAGACTCAGAAGAAGGAATTACCATATTGCAGGATTTAGTCTTCCTTCCCTTAGCCTTCTTTTTACGAGGATTATTATGCAGAACCTCAGAACCCAATCCAACAGTGGATGTTTGACTTTGAATTTGTAAAGGAAGTCGTATTCCTTTATCATAATTCAAACCTTCTGCCTTTTGAAAATCATAACCCATCTTCTTCATAAGAAGGACAGATTGTTGACTGTACAAGTGAGTAGGCAACGGACTTTTAACAAGTGGTTCAACAGAGGAAGAAGAAGAGATCTCTGTAGCTACAGGAGAATGAGGAATAGACGTCTCTATAGCTACAGGAGGAGAAGGATTCGGGATACGAGGAAAGATCCATGTAGGAACTTTTTTTAAGCAGCGAAGACTTGTTGTGCCCGGTATAAGGAAACACTATTCATGGCTAGCCACTGCTGATGAGTAAGTTTGTGCTTGGTAGGAGGAGCCAAACTTGGACGACATATGTTCAATCCTCTCAGTCTATCTTTTAAAGGAAGGCCATCCCATAGACGATCCAAATCATCAGGATCTGGAATAACATGAGAAATCATGTTGCAGGTTTTGACTTTCTTACCTTTCTTGGATTTTGAAGTTTTACCTTCATTTTCCAACTCATGTACTAAGTCAGGATGCACCCACATAATTTCTCCATTCTTTAATGTGAGAGACAATAATCCTTTATTTTCCTCTCTAGCAGGCGGGATATTCACAATCTTCATCGTTGCCTTCGAAATTGGGATAATTCCATCTGGGATATGTTGTGGAGGAAAATCTCCGAATTGAAGAGAAACCATATTGGTTGTAACCGTATGCTCATCATTAGTTAGAGAGATGGCATTGGCATTAATCAATTCTTGGATTTTCTTCTTTAGGACATAGCAAGCCCTGGTAGGATGATTTATGTATCTGTGATAGATATAATATTTGGGATTGTCAGTCAAATTTACCTCATTAGGCCTCTTTGGCTCCGGGATCTGGAGTTTGCCACTCTTCACCAGACATTGAAATATCCCTGGGATATCACTCTCGTCAAAAGAATATTCTTCTTTTGGCTTAGAAGACTCCTAATTATTCGGCATCGTTTTGCTTTTGGAAAGATTAACCATAAGAGTGTATTTTCCTTTTGCATTACGATTGCCAGAATTATTACCGGGATTACCTTTCTTTCCTTTATCCTCTGAGGCAAAAATCATCCCATGTTCACGAGCCAACCTACCATTGGTCTCGGCAGAAACTGCTGCTATGATAAACGAAGCCCAATCTGTGAATTGGGAACCCGTGAAGACGGCAATGGATGGTCGCAGATTCATCTTGCATGTATCAATTAACGCTGAATCTGGCATACCTGAAGGTATTTTTAGAGTCGCCTGTCGAAAACGTTCAATGAACGTCCGAGTATCTTCTTTCTCCTTTTGCTTAATTTCTATTAAGGAGGACATGTTCATGTCCATACCTCCTTCATAGAAGCAGGAGAGAAACATTGCCTTAAATTCGTCAAAAGACGAAATACAATTATCGGGTAAACTACGATACCAGTCGTAAGCTGAACCCGTCAAGCATCCAATGAATACTCGAGTAAAAAGAGCATCATTTTTCTGCAAATGTACAGTCATAATATCAAAGTAATTGATATACTGACTAGGAGAAGCCTTTCCATCAAACAATACCATTGACTGTGGCTTGAATTTCGGTAGAAAGGGTACATCATTCCAATGAGGAGGATAAGGTTGCTTAATCCCTAACCTCTGGAGTTGATCCTTTTGCTTCAAAACTTCAAACTGTGCTTTAAGCTCACGCACTGCTTGAATGGCTTCGCTGGTTTGCGGAAGCACATTTGATTGAATAGTTGTTGGTTGTACCGTAACCCCCACCGGAGATGGTACATCTTCTGGAATGATGGGATCTGGAGATGCAGAATTTTGGTTAACAGTAGGCTCTTGGATATTCAAAGGTATATCAATCCCTTGGCTATCTTGAGTTTGTGCTGCTACCTGTACCGGTGTTATAATTGTCGGTTGAGCAGTTTGCTGAGCCGTTATTATTTGGTGCATGCTTTGCATCATGTTAAGCATGTTTTTCAATGATTGCTCAACGGCAGTGAGACGTTGTTATGTATTAATAGATGACGTCTCTGGTTTATCTCCAATAGCGTAGGATTCAACCTCTCTTGAAGATACAGAGGGATTAGTATAGAAGTATGAATCGACACTATCAGTTTTGGACTCAAGAGATTGAGTACCACCAGCTTCTGAATTAGAAGTCTGCAACTGTCTTTGTCTTCTTGATCGAGTGTTCTGATATACTCCTTCAAAGGAATCAAGAAATCTATTGAATTGTTGTTGACCTGGGGTTTGGGACGTGTTCCGTCTAGGACGTCGTCCTCTGTTGGTATGAGATGCCATGCTGACTGATGCATATGACAACTCATCAGCTTGTTGTTGGGGCGCATTAAAACTTAACCGATCAAAAACTGACCGTTTGGAAGCCGAACAACAACATTTGATCACAATCTGGTGACACTCACAATGATGATTTTCTTGGGGGAGTGTCACAGGAGATTGTCTATTTTTACGCTTTTGCATTAGCAATTCATGTAAATCAGAAGGATTAGAAGGAGTAGTCTTCTTTATTACATTAGGGGTAGAAAAACGTTTAGTCCCTTGTGTATAAAAGAGATTACTAGCTGTATTCGCAGAACCAAACTGTACATTTTTATGCGCTTGGAGTTGCGTACGTAAATCTTAAGATTTTTGAGCACGAAGGACTCCATCTTTATTGCGTGTAATTTGTAGGTTTGGTACTTTGCGTACAGTAGTATAAGAAGGTTGTTGGTTGAAAACAGAAGTTTTACCAACTATGTTTTTATGCTTCATACGTGCAGGTACATTCACTTTAGATGCAGAAGCATCATTGTGAATTTTATCTACACTGTCACAGACAGGAGATTTACCTTTACGCATAGAGCGCAAAACATGAGTATCTACCGTGTCATAGACGGAAGATTTTCCTTTACGTGTAGAACGTAAATTTTGTGTGTCTACCGCGTCACAGACGGAAGACTTATTGTTACGCTCAGAACATAAGGCATTGGACTCTGCCACGTCACAGACGGGAGACATATATTTACGCCCAGAACATAAAATGTAATTTTTACGCTCAGGGCGCAAAACCTGATTTTTACGCCCGGAGCGTAACACCGGAGAGTCTGCCACGTTACAAACGGAAGACTTGTTTTTACGCGAATGGCGTTTCACCGAAGTAGAGACTGCATCATCACAGATGGGAGCCTCTACAACAGGGGTAGGAAGGATTCCTTTGTCTGCAGAGACAGTAGGGAGATCCGAGGATGCCTTGGATTTGGGAACCCAAACTTTTTGCGCCTTCCTCGATTTTTGAACATTGGAGCAGCGGTTGCTACCCCCAGTCCGGAGCATTTCTTCATAGGCAGTCTGGTCGAAGTGTACAACCAGAGTCTTCTTGGTCGAACCGACCGAAACATCATCGTATTGAGCAATTGTCTCATCGTCAGAGGAGAAGATCTTCCCCAGCAGAGTCGCCATTTTTGTTTCACTTAACAAAATGTCTAAAATCGGCTTTTGAAAATAAAACTTGAAAGAGTACAAGAAGTACAAATATTCTGGGAAGTATTGCTATGGAAGTCTGATCTGAAGGCGATCACTTTGTTCCTTGGACCATACGATGATGATGAAGATCACTGCTAGAATATGAACAGTTGGAAGAACTAAGTCACCAGAAAGGTATCGATGTACTTGGCCACTGATGGCGAGGCTGAATGCTTTTCTGCTTTGCTTCACTCTGTTCTGGAAGAAAGGTTGAAGAAGAATGCTCCGAAAAATCAAAGTCTCTGGGCTCTGATCTCTATGTATTCTCTCATGTCTCTCTGTGCATCATGTTTTTGATGTAAAAAATAAGTCTATTTATAGACATGACTCATTGGACGTAAAAAGCAACATATTTGAATTTCCACGCTGGCAACTGTCACCCACGATGGAAGTTACCCTCTACATACGTTGACATGTGTCCCATTATATCAACAAAAATAGAAAGCACGTACACACGTTCTTCAATAAGTGTGGCATGAAAGCCACGTAGACAAACCACGTTCTCATGTAGCCAGAAACAATCGGGCGTAAAAATGACCCGAAACATATACTGAGCGTAAAGTGGCAAATTGGCGTAAAAATAGCCCAAATAAACTTCCCAGCGTAAAGTGGCCAAAATAGCCTTGAGCGTAAAGTAGCTCAAATAAACTTTAAACTCACAATAGTTTTAAGCGTAAAAACTCACATAACTATCGTGCATAAAAAAAGAAGTAATTTCATTGAGCGTAAAGTGGCTTGTATTGCACTAAACGACAATATCGATTTCTATGTAAATCAAATCTCTTCGAATTCTGCGTTTATATGCTGTCAACAAATCATTATGTCAGATGCATTAAATGCATGATCAGACAGTCATTTCTATCGTAAAGCAGCTAGCGTAAAGGGTAGCCAGCGTACAGAGTAGCTAGCGTAAAGGATAGCCAACGTACAGAGTAGCTAGCGTAAAGCTTAATAACCTTGGCCTGGTTTGAGCGTAGATCTCTCCTTCTTTGTCTTGATTTATGAGGTACTTTTTACGCTCCTACAACGTTCAATAAAGCAAAATTTTTGTTCAACATTTTATTATGTCGAACAAAATGGTGACTCTGCTGGGGACTACTATCTCCTCCAACGAGAAGGCGGTGACGCAATCTGATGACAACTTGCTGGAAGCTTCTCAAGACATGCTGGTCGTACGCTTCGACCAACAGGATTTTGAAGATCTCCTCTCTGGTAAAAAGTCGAAGACTTCGAAGCGGTTCATACAACCGAAGAAGACTCGACATGTCTAGAGGCCTAAGGCTGCTGCAACCAGCAGCACAATGACGGGAACTGCGTCTCAGGACCCCCTCAATGTCAAAGCCACAAAGAAGATTCTGGCTGCTACAGCCTTATCCCCTTGCCCGATTCCCATCCTGGGAAAGCATGGCGAGGAAGATGGTGGTTCCATGGTTGATCTAACGAAGAAACGATGCCAAAGGAAGCGTACACCGGTCCAACCCCTCACGATGGGAGTATTGTCGATAAGGAGGTCTGTCTTCGACAGAATCGCTTTCCCTTCAGGTAAACCTTCGGCGGACTCTGAATACTACTCGCCCGCTGAGGGTGGTAGGAAGAGATTCCAGGTGGCTCGCGCTTCGTACAACAAGCGTGCAACACTAACGGCATACTAGAGGCCCGTGTTGACAGTTACACGCACAGCCAACGGAAAGCTATACAAGACTGGCTCTCGCGCTCCGATGCCTCAACCAGTCGAATCTTCCTTCTATTGGGGTACTCCTGTGCATAAGCCAAGCAAGGGGGTACGTCCCACGGAGAGGGAGCAACGCGACCAGCATTCCCGCAGAAGCGACAAGAGGCTTCCTTGCCATACCCGCTCTAACTGTACTTACATGCAGCTTCCCTGTATGTATAATGGGAGTGCTACGACAGAAGATCCAACCTTCTCCCAAGCAGAAGAAGAATCTGTAGTACAGGACGTGACTAAATCAAGGCATCCTTGTACCCAGATTACCATCAACTGCTGTTGTCAGCAGACGGTTGAGCCATCGCCGAGCAGGCGTTCCGTCTTCCAGAGACTCTACTCCATGTCAACCCTACGCCAGAGGCTTAACAGGGGTCGGTGAGCCATAGAGAAGATGAACCCCACATGCTACGCGATGCAGGGTTCTAGCACTTTCAAGAAGCCCTCCCAGAATTCTTTTATATCGGTTGCTAAACCGAAGAAGAGGTTAGAGAGCAGTAAAGCTAAGGTACCCGATGCAGGTGTGTTCCAAGGCACTTGTTCCAGATCTGCATTGGGTGTCTTATTAAAAACTGGGGGTAGCCAGCCTCCTACCATGCACGACAACCTTGTGTTCCAATATGAGGAGGCGCAATACGACATGGATGTCTCCATTGGTTCATCCAGTCACCAGACTCGGGGTAGCAACCATACTGAGTCCGAAGAAGATCACAATCTTACGGTATATCCTTAGGAGAGTGAGGCTCAGGCGTCTGAGCCAGAAAGTGAAGGATCTACGGCTCCCTCGAGTCACCCTCACACTCGGTCTGTGTTCATGGCCGATGGCAATGAGGAAGACAATAACGAAGCTCTCAGACGTATCGAAGTCCTCGAGACGAAGTTAGATACGCTGATAGACACCATGAAGACCCTGTCCTCGGTCATAATCGACCTCAAGAGTAGCATGGCCCCCGCTGCCTCTACACCTACGTATGATTCGCCAACCAATAACGAATCCAACAGGCTGCCTACTACCAATCAGGTAGGGCCATCCTCGTCTACTCCATAGACTACAGGCTCCGCAATATCGGCCAAGATACAGCAGGCCATCAAGGAGCTGTATGCTCGTCATGATGCCAAGGAGAAGCAAGAAACGCTCCGGAAGATGGGGATCCGGCAGCCATACCCTGCCGAGTGGGACAACGTCGTCTATCCTCCCAAATACAATCCGCAGACGCTTACACCTTATGAAGGAAAGGGGTCTCCCCGACAATACTTGAGGTACTTTGCCTCGGTAATGGGGCACCTGCCAAAGGAAGACGCCCGCATGTCTAACATATTTATAGGAGCCCTGCAGGGGGTAGCCTATGAGTGGTTTCGTAGTCTTCCGGACGATTGTATCTCGTCATTTGAAAACCTGAAGACTCGGTTCATGGACCGATTTTACGAAGGAGACATGGATATGACCATGTCGACCCTCATAGAAATTGTCCAGAGGGAGAAAGAGCATGTCCGTGCATAGATCGAGCGCTTCCGTCAGACAGCCCTCAGATTACCATCCGGCATGCCCGAGCCCATGCTTATGGACTCCTGCCGCAAGAACATGCTGCCCGCTATAAAATTATGGCACAGTGCTCCCTGCACGGAGTGGATGCCTTTTATTACAAAGCCGGATGCCGCACAAAGGAAAGCCTAGGACGTGCAGCTCCGGGGGCTACACTTTCCTGAGCCCGAAGATAAGGGGAGACGCTCGTCTAGCAACCCTAAAGACAAAAAAGTCAAACAAGCCATGACTGTCAACATCTCCAAAGGTTCAGCAGCTGTGAACCCCAAGTGCGGAAGCGCAGAGGTCGAGGGAGACTTACTCCTTCAATGACAAGGATACACTGGAGCTCTTCAAGATGCTTATGAAGAGTGGCAAACTGTCCATCCCGGCACCCAGGCGTCCGGATGAGGTAGAAAACGTGGACCATCCCAAGTACTACCATTATCACCAGTACGTCCATCACTCAATACAAGACTGCTATGTGTTGATGAGGCAAATTGAGCATCTCATTAATGCCAACGTCATATCGTTGGATTACGAAGAGAAGACCGTCACAGCCAACATGGTTACTCTCCAGTCTGAGAGTAGTCCAGCCGCAGAGGCGCAACGTGACTCCATTCTTGTCCCCGAGGTGGCAGTAGAAGTAGTCAACCTTCCACCAGCATCGAGCTACGAGCAAGAGTGCACCCTTTATTTTGATGCCAGGGCCGTTCGGGACTTCGAAAAAATGCTATCCGCCAACATGGTCTCTCTAAATCCCCAGTCGAGGACGAAGACCAAGCGTTCGAGTACTCCAAAGACGAATCTTGGGCGCAGCGGTTATGATCCCAGTAGGAGTGGCATTTCGAGCAGCGCGAACCCCCTATGGAAGATAAAGTCGTCTAGGTCGAATATAAGATGAGGCCTAACCTAAGCCCATCTTCATCAGCAAAAGTCTAACAGAAGATGACAAACAGTCCCTAATACAGCTCATCTGTGAGTATATCGACGTCTTCACCTGGAGCTACGAAGATATGCCAGGACTAAACCCGTAAGTAGCCATGCATCGCCTCAATATCCTGCCCCATATTAAATCGGTCAAGTAACAACAGCGTCGGTTCCGCCCCAACATTATGGCTGCTATTGAAGAGGAGGTCGACAAACTCATCGAGAGCGGCTTCATCCGCGAATAGCAGCACCCAGATTGGGTCACAAATGTCGTCCCGGTCACTAAGAAGAATGGAAAGATATAAATTTGCATAGACTTCAGAGACCTCAATTTGGCCGATCCTAAAGATGAGTTCCCTCTCCCGATCACTGACGTGATGATTGACAACACATGTGGCTTCGATCGTATGTCCTTCATGGATGGGTTCTCCAGATCAAGATGCTCCCCAAAGACGAAAAGCATACGGCATTCCGGACTCTGAAGGGAGTGTATTGCTACACAGTAATTATCACGAACTGCACCCCCTGTGAGGGTACGAGTACGTAACAGCGCCCAGCCAACACCGTAGTATTGGCGGTAGAACGCTGTCCTAGGTTACTATCTAATCAACAACTCATGCAATTATATAAGGTACTTGTCAAATCTCAACTCCGAACGGAGGACAAGTATAGATATAATAGAATCTCAATCACAGTCTAAGTACGATATGATAACACAGAAGTTTATAACTAAGACTAAATAATGACAACAAACCAACTACTAAATAATAAATATCTCAAACAATCTCAAAACAAAACATATCTCAACTTATTTAGAATTCAAGTTCTAAAACATGAAACTAAACCAAGTCAACTAACTAGTCTCCCGATCACTCTGAGTGTTGAGGCCAAAGGTAGCTAAACCATCTCCTGGTCCATAGTAAGTAGGGCAAGTGTCCTCAGGGCAATCATCTGTAAAATTTTCAACAGGTCCAGTCAGGATAGAAACGAGCACAATCTCATCTAGAAAACCCAAGTAAATGGCAGAGAACTATAAAGCAGTTATAGACAGTTGTATTGATGAACATGGCAGTTTATATTCAGGTGATGGTATAGAGAGACAGATAAGTACAAGGAAAGTAAGGTAACTAAAACAAGAGAAGAATCATGACAATAAAGACTGTAAATAGAAACTAGCTGAACTAGAGTAACATGATATAAGTCCATACAGTAAATGTAAACAAGTGTAAAACCTAAGTAAGTCCAGACAACATGAATCTGATACCAGATAATTCCAGTACAAGATGAGTCCAGTATAAGATAATTCCAGTCAATGATCAAAGATTCCAGGGTGAGTCCGGACTATACTCTAACAGTGTATTTTAAAATACCAAGATCGACATGTAAACGGCTATAGGTAATCTGGCACATCACACACTCGGCCGGGTATGAGATGGCTATCATTCCAGCTTGATTCCAGCATGTGGGGTGATTCCAGAATTGGGATATGTCTACATGTCTTACTTAAGTATTTTCTCTCCCAGTAAGTACAAGTGAATCCAAAATATAACATGAGAATCGAGATGAGTCCAGCCAAACATGATGATACCAGCAATGATTCCAGTATATAATAATTACAGTAATAGAGGCCAGACAAGATGGTACGTGTGTCGTATACATAAATCCAGAAATATCCATACGTGTTGTAACAGAGAATCACATACAACTAACTAGAACTGAAGTACAGTAATAGACAAGTAAATGAAAGAACTATCAAAAAATGTACTCGCCTGATACTCTGAAAAGAGCAGTATAATATCAGATGTCTGCACCGGAGTCACAATGTCCTAAATAGAGCAGTACAAGTTATAATGTGTTTAAAATAAGACAAATGAAGTTTATGATACAATCTACATGATTTCTAGGTCAATCTAGGTCAAATTCAACTCTAAGTCAAACCTGGTCAACCATGGTCAACCTAAGTCAACATCTAGCCAAACTAGGTCAATTGGTCACATTTCAGACTCAATGTTGACTTTTGGTCAACTCTAGTCAATCCTGAACTATTGGGTCGAACCTTGGTCAATTCTAGGGTCTGGTCAACTATCTAGTCAAACAGGGTTAACTAGGGTCTTTCTAGGTCATACTAGATCAACATCCTATGTATCAACCTATACCTTAACACAAATGTAAGCCAATACCTTAACACCCAATACCATGTCACATATTACATAGGTAATCCCATTACCTATACTTAAAGACTACCCACATTACCTACACATGCTACATGTCAAAGCCAATCTAACTTACCAACATCTATGACCTTAACCTATTATCCAATACCTATACCACATATCCTTAATAGATGTATGTATCTACCTATAAACCCACTCTCTTAATATTTACCCATTTTATAACACACCCTAGCATACCCACTCTAATTCTCACATGGGACACTAACCCCCTTCTCCCAAATCCTTCACATAGACACTCACACATACTCACAATACCCTATAACCCATATACCTATACATATCTATAGATAGACACACACAACACTGCTAATCCCTCATACCTCCTTGTCTGACTTATAACTGATACTAACTTGGTACATCAACTCCTCACATAATCCTACAAAAAATTTACTAACACTTACACCCTCCCCTAAGAATCCAGGATACTCAAATTTCCTCCAGGATACCCACTAAACTAACTTATACTCATCTAACCCACACTCCCAAATATAATCATGCAACCAACACTTATACTCAATGACAGCCTACACACACATGGGGAGCCTTATGTGCCACTGCCCTGCTATAGACAGGGCCTATGCTAGCTGCTACTGCTAGTGCATCCACTACAATGCATGTGCAGCAGGCAATGCTCTTTGCATTGTTGTTGCTGCTGGTGCCTTGCTCTAATACAATGCAAGCAAGCCAAGCCTAACCAGCCCTTTCTGCCCACAATCTACCAAAATCAGGCGCACCCTCACTGAGAATATTGATCTCACTGCCTATATTCACAGACCCCAACTCATAGATACTTATATATACCTACAAACTTATATAATTATACATACCAACATACATATATTTAGATAACTTAAAAAAATGAAATATAAGACATCTAATATATATTGAACCTTTAAGGAACAACAAAACTGGAATCCCTCTCATAGATCTCACAACTCTCTCATGTTCCAACTGAACTCAACTCTGAACACTCTAGATTCCGATACCAACTCACTCGCCCATACACTCTCGGTCTTAACTAAAACCCAGAGGGCCAAGCCGCAAATCCCACACTCCCTCTAGATACCTGATACTGCCACTATGCTATTATTCTAGTATCTAACCCTTACAACATTGACATCTATTATTCAAGGTTAATTCTGCTAATGCCTACTGTTATCAAGCCTAACCCGAGGCCATCTTCCCTACAATACCACTGCTACCTGAATCTAACTCCTAGAACCTCAATCAAACAACCCAACACACATATAAATACAACTCAACATAACCCAACTCAAGTATCAGAGAAATGGTGACTCTAACTAATCCCAACTTTCGAACACCCCAATACATTATATATATAAAACAAAATCAAACCCAATATGAAACTTATCTGAAATATAACTTAAACCCAGGTAATCACTATAAAAACTCATTCTGAAATCTAGGATTCGAATTTAGCTAATCTGGGAATATTTCCAAAACCTAATAAACAATATGTATCAGTCGATCCCAAAGAAACCCAAACTAAACCTAATCTTATGCAATAATCAAACCAAACACACAAGTCAGAGAGGGTGGTCATGTGTGTGACACTCACAAGTGTCCACGTGTCAACAATGAGTCAGAATTGTGTCCAAATAGGGGGTCAAACTCAGTATCAAAACTGTGTAGACAGTGGGTGTCGTGCGTGTGTCGGGTGAGCTAGGGGCACTTGTGTCCAACCTCATATCGTGAAGTCGTGTCAGTAGATAGGGTAGGTGTCAGGGTATGTGTCGAGTAGCTTAGGTCGTGACCAAGTTGCATCGTGTCACGTATCCGAGGCCGTATCAGAGACCAAATGTGTGCGTGTGTGTGTGTGTTAGGGAAATTCAATGCGAGCTCGAGAACTTTCTCGACTCGCAACCAAGTGTCACGAAACTTGGTGAGGGTCTTGTCAGACATGGCCCCCACCACCTCGTCAAGTTTGACGTGTCCATGTGATGTGTCATGTCCTGTATCAAGGCCGAAAAGTAGGGGATGTGCACAGTGTGCACGAGGCAGTGCAATGTCAGTATGCGGTTGATTTCTCCGCGCACACTGAACGAGGAACCGTGAAATTTTGTGGGAGTAACGTCAGTGGGTGCCCCAACGTGTCCATGAAGTTTCATGGCACGTGGTGTCGTGTCGTGTCTGCTAGGACACTCGAACAGTATGGAAGCCGCATGAGGTCTGGTGCTGTATCTCGTGCGTGCGTGTGTGTCCAAATTTGGACACAAAGGTGCACAGAAAACAACTCAGTCAAACACGATTGTAATCCACACATAAAGAGCTAAAAATTTGTTCAATTAGTTTTGAAAATAAGCAAGATTCAATCCGTTCAAGCATTTCATCAAACACATCAAGTATAGCATTGATACGTGTCCGATACATACACCAAAATTACACGGTTTCCTACCAAACTTGAGGGACAGCTAGGGGACATCTAGATCTAGCCTAGTATGCAAAGAAATCAGAATTAAAATACAATTCGAAGGGTTTTACCTATAGGTGCAAATGATCAAGAAAAGCCCCAAATCGATTGATTTTCGATGCTAGCCAAATCCTCCAAATTGTACTCAAACTGAAATTACTCTCCATGAATATCAAATAGAGAGTGATTAGAATCCATTGCAAAAGATTTAGATAAAAAAAGAATTAAAATATAATTAATAGGAATTTAGGAAGATGGGGATTTACCTTTCCTTTCTCTAAGTGTTGGAATGATACAAAAGAGGAAAGAACTAAATGAGAAGAATATTTATAGGGAGGGGGCCCTAGTGGCTGGTCACTTATGGCTGAAATTAGGGTTAGGGTTCAAGTCATGGGCCATGGGCCAAGTTTCATAAGTCATGGTATTAAATCCTTAAGTCATAAGTCATGAACCTATTCATTATTCCTCCTATTCAAACTAGATTCTAAATGACTAAAAAAGAGGTTGACTTAAGTTAGACTAGGGTCTCACCATGCTAACCAAGTAACCATAGCTAGAGTCAACATCTAGGTTAGCCTGCAAAGTCTCAACTAGTCAAAGTCAAAAATAACAATCACCACTCCAATAATTAATCAAATAATTCCAATTTGTCAAAATGACCAAAGTACCCCTAGGCTAAAAATGATAAATAAATATCTTCAATCACATGGTTAGGCTCTAGGTCAGACAGTCTCTAGGGTTTCACTAGCAGCACATCGAAGTCACAAGTCATGACTTAAAACAAATTTTAAATTGATTAAAAATTACCAAAATTCATAATGTGATATAAATATCAATAAATAATAATTATAATTACAAAATTTCAAAATTACCCTCATTTGGAAAATTGGGTGTTACAGTAATGCCTTTCGGATTAAAGAACGCGGGAGCTACCTATCAAAGGACTATGAGTACCATATTCTGCAAGCATCTTCGAAAGACGGTAGAGTGATATATTGACTATAACGCCGTCAAAAGCAAGTACAAATCCAACCACTTGGATGATCTACGGGCGGTGTTCGATCTAATGCGGACACGTCAGCTAAAGATGAACCCAACCAAGTCCTTCCTGGGCGTTTCCAGCAGCAAGTTCTTAGGCTTCATCATCACAGCAAAAGGAATTCATATCGACCCGGAGAAGACTAAAGCAATTCTGGACATGGCACCTCCAAAGAACCTCTGAGAGCTTCGAGATTTGCAGGGGCGATTGGCGTATATAAGGAGGTTTATAGCAAATCTATCTGGTAAATGTCAACCCTTCACCAGACTAATAAAAAAGGGGTCACTTTTGTATGGACCGAAGAGTGCCAGCGCACGTTCGACGAATCAAGAAATACCTCACCAGTCCTCCTGTACTGGTAGCCCCAGTTGTGGAGAAGCCTTTCCTGCTGTACGTTCGAGCCATGGATCATTCTCTTGGTGCCTTATTAGCCCAAAAGAATAAAGAAGACTACGAATAGGTGATATATTATCTCAGCAGGACCATGATTGGAGCCGAGCACCGGTATAATCCTGTTGAGAAGGAATGTCTCTTCCTTCTCTTCGTCATTCAGAAGACACGACATTATGTGACCGGACAGACGATCCATGTGGTATCCAGGATCAACCCTCTCAGAGTCCTTATGACCAAGCTAGGGGCACTGAATTCATGACTAGCCACATGGGCAATCCTCTTGACTCCGTATGACATGGTGTTCGTCCCACAAAAGGCAGTCAAAGGCCAAGCGTTGGCAGATTTTCTGGCAGCTCATCCGGTGCCAGAAACTTTAAAACTCTATAAAGAAATCCCCGATGAAGTACTGGAGTCCAACGCAGTTTTGGACAACTCAGTATGGTGCATGTTCTTTGACGGAGCCTCAAGAACGGGGCCAAAGGATGAAATCATAGCAGGGGTCGGGATCGTCGTTGTTACTCCGAACGGCCTAGTTATCAATCGTACATATTCTCTCACGGAGTCATGCACCAACAATGATACAGAGTATAACGCCCTCATCATCGGACCCCAACTTGCCAAACAGCTGGGGGTTGACTAATCGAGGCCTATGAAGACTCGAAATTGATCATCAGTCAGGTTCGAGGTCAGTACGAGGTTCCACATGAGGACTTGATCCCTTACCGCCAGGCGACAATCGACATTATCTCCACTTTCATAGGATTATATATAGAACATGTGCCACAATTGCAGAACTTGGAGGTCGACGCACTGCCCGGTCTCGTCGCCTCTTTGGCCGTCCCCGTTGGACCTCATCATACTGTTTCAGTAAAGGGCCGGGACTGAAATGGGCCGGAAGTTAGTCTGTCCAAACAATGCCCTCTGCGTATGTCAGAACTACTCGTTATCAGTAGGTACGGATGAAGGTACTGGGGATTGGCGGTTCCCATTTATAGACTATGCAGTTTATGGGATTCTGCCAGAAGACCCAAGAGAAGCGGCTTTTATTAGGAAACGCTCACTCCGTTTCTTCTACGATTCGGCCATCAAAATGCTATATTGTCGCTCATATGATGGACTTCTTTTACGTTGTTTGTCTCGTACGGAGGCACAATAAGCATTCGGAGAAGCGCAAGATGGAACCTGCGGAGCCCACCAGCCGGGTCCCACAATACCGGTTGCCGTATGGGCTATTACTGGCCCACTATGATGGCAGATGCCGTTGAGTATGCAAAGAAATATAGGGCATGCCAATTTCATGCAGATTTTATCCATCAACCTTCAAAATATTTATACCCCACAGAGGCCTCGTGGCCATTCGAAGCATGGGAAATGGATATCATGGGGCCAGTCAGCCCACCCTCCTCCAAAGGATACCGGTTCATCCTCGCCATTACGGATTATTTCTCCAAATAGGCAGAAGCAGTACCATTGGTAGATGTAAAAACTTCCAACATGATCACTTTCATCAAACATCACATTATTTACCATTTTGGAGTTTCCATAAGGATCATTCACGATAACGACCCTCAATTCGTAAGCCATGCATTCCACCGGTTCTGTGACAAAAGCCAAATTCAGAATATGGCATCAACAGCTTATAACCTGGCAGCTAATGGATTGGGCGAGTCATTCAACAAAACCATTGTTGAACCCCTCAAAAAGGTCGTCTCCTCCAACAAACGCAACTGGAATAAGAAGTTAGGCGAATGTCTATGGGCCTACCGTACGACTGTTCGTACATCTACAGGCAGTACACCATTCTCCTTAGTCTATAGAGGCGAGGCTGTCCTCCCCTTGGAGATTCAAATCCCGTCCTTATCGGTAGCCATCACTAATTAGTTAACCGTCGAAGACAATCAGTACAGGCGGTTACAAGAGTTAGAAGTGCTGGATGACGCTTGCTCGTGCAGCAAAGGATTGAGCTTTACCAAGCTCGCATCTCTGGGTCCTTCAACAAAAAGGTCCGCAAAAGATCCTACCAGGTGGGCAACCTTGTCTTGGCAATACGGAGATCGATAGTGATGACCCACAAGACGGCTGGAAAGTTTGAGCCCATGTGGGAAGGACCGTTCGTCATAGAAACGGTATACTCCAACGGTGCTTATCGGCTAGCTAAGCCTAATGGTGACTTGCTAATGATGCCCATCAACGGCAAGTTCCTAAAGAAGTTTTACATCTGAAGACAGAACCAGCATTGGTACCTACATCCCCTGAAAAGGGTACCCATGAGTTCTGGTAAGGGGATCTCTCTCCCTCCCTCCTATATATTCTCTCAAGTAGATGAAGCACTTTATGTCCATATTATCTCTGGATTGCTCCTCTATGCCTAGAATACGCGACTACCATGTCTATATTACCTCTGAGTAGTCGTTCTTCTCGCATCAGTTCTATGATTATCCCGACGGTCTAGAAAACATTTCACGTCCATATTACCTCTGGATTGTTGTTCTATACCCCGATAAAGATCAAGCCTAACACGTCCATATTATCGCTGGTTAGGCAAATCAATTATGAAGATTCCCTCTTTATTCTGAAGACAAAAGCAAAGGGAACAAGAAAGCTTCTACATATAAAAACATGTGGCTACAAAGATCTATTACAGACTCTTCGTAGTTACATACACAGAAGCAAAAATGCTAAAATTATAGTACAAGCTCTCAATAGCGCGGTCGAGGCAGTGACAGAGCCAATCACTTTCTTGTTAAAAGGAAGCCACCGCCCGAAGCTGCTACTGGCCCGAGCCGGGGATGAAGACTAGCACAGGACTCCCCTATCTCCTCAGCTGGCCGGAGAGAGCAACCATAGCAGCAGGCCTTGCCATTCCTCGGTCGGCATGGCAACCAATGCAAACTCAGGAAGTAAGGGTTCGAGACACCGTTGACGCCTACGACATCCAGGACGGGGGATGTCTCGAGATCCAGTAGTAGTTCTATTACAGCTTTTTTGGATGAAAAGATTTGCCACCGACGGCCGCCTCAAGCAAACTCCAGGGTCATCAGGAGCCGAGCATCGGTCAAGCAAGGCCATTGTTGAAGCAGCTGAGTCTTCTCTTGAAGGGGATAGTCCTTTATATAGGTTGTTCGCGTGGTCCAAGCGCCAGACATCGGTCAGAAGGAAGCTTACAAGTTAAGCTAAAGCTTCACTCCATGTCAGATGACAGTACTGTGAGTGACCGAAGGAACGTGACTCTGAACCTCCTCTGCTAAAGAGATTCGTGATCCCTACAAAGATGCAAGAGGCTCCAATATCAAGAATCTATTAGAAGCCCATACTCTAAAATGATGACTCAGGATAATTAATGTTAAAAGTCAGGCGTGACACCAGCCATTACCCAGCTCGTACAGTCCTGACACGTGTTCATGCTTCTGTTCAAAGTATCCCGAGCTTGACTCAAGTTTGGGACACTTTGAAGGGGGTCTTGTAAAAGTATGAAAAATCTCAGCTGAAGACATCCCTTCGCCAAAGCGCAGAAGATGCAAAAGACAGAGGCTCAGTGCTAAAAAGAGAAAACAAAAGATACGAAGAAAAGTCCCTTTATTGTCATGTTTACCAAAGTCTAGTACAGACACATCAGGACTATACATAAGGGACTAATTCTATTCTTCTACAAAGGATCTAGTATAGATTCGATAGAGCATAGAAGGATCTACAAGGAATACAGTCTTCGTCGAAGCGCAGTCTTCCTTCTTCTTGACACGCATGCTGGAAGATTGATCTCCATCGAAGCATGTTCTGACTTTCTTGTGGGCGCAGCCTCTCAGAAGCATATCAGTTACTCGGCCAAGGGAAGCAGCTCCCTGAAGCAGCCATTAGCCCGAGCTTCCAAAAGGTACAGCAGGTCGCGAAGCCCTGAATAGGAAGGTCATAGTACAACCTGTGGTTCTTTCGATTGGCTATCCACCCACAGCCCAGGTCATCAGGACCTCTAAGAGCCCTCAGACATCGCTCAGAGTCGAACTCCCTAAGAAGGACATTTGTATACTTCTCTAGGGCAGCGATGGCTCCTTCTGCACAAAGTTCTTCCATAAGAATGTGGCTCCTACAAACGAAAAAAGCCTCAAACAGCAGCCAACTTACACAAGGTCGATCACCGCTCGAAGTTAAGTTTGGATCTCTCATGGTGGTGAAGGATGTCGAGAAGAAGACAGCAATTCTTCAGAGGAGAACTTCCCCTTTTATAGGACCGAGAATGGCCCAGAGTGCACGCCACATGACCGACGGTCAGAATTCCCACATTAATAGGACGAACCTAAGACTCGGTACTTTGAATGTTAGTTTTAGACCCTTGGAATTCCCTACATTACGGTGGCAATTAAAAGTGAAGTTCCTTAAAGAGCGGATATTTATTGCCCTTCGCTTCAGAAGCCAAAGCCTTCAAGCCAGAGGCGCATCCACCTGCCTGCGCCAACCTCAGAAGCAAGATGGTGGTAGGCTCCCTCCCCTTTTTTTACTTCGAAAGCCAGTGTCTTCACTCCAGAGACGCAGCTACCTGCCTACGTCAATCTCAGACGCGCAAGGGGGTCATACCCTTTCCTTCGCAGCCAACGCCTTTACTGTTCAGAGGTGCAGCTACTTAACTGCATCCGTATGAGGCACAGGATGGTGATATGCTTACACCATCTCCATACCAACGATGCAGTCATCTGCTCCGGATCAGAAGCTTAAGTCACTTCTCTATAAGAGACTTGGGAACTCCTATCGCAACCAATACAAGTCAGCACGTCGCTCCAAAAGCACAGTAACCTCGCCAACCTGAAACACAAGCCTACTTGTCGCCTATAGTACAGTGACTTCGGTATCCTAAAACACAGCTTCATAAGTTGCTCTATATGCACAAAAGTCTCGTCGTCATTCGAAGTTAAGTCCACTCGTCGCCTGAAAGCACAAAGGTTCCGTCATCTCCAGAAGCACGGTCTACTCGTCGCCCCAGAAGCACAGCAGTACTTAGTCCTCACCAGAGGCGCAGGAAGCATGGGTCCGCCCCAATTGGTTTGTTTAAACCACCTCTTACAGAGAAGATTAGGATTAAATCATGATTGATATCATATCAGATTGATTTAAATCTTAGACGATGATCAATTAGACTCCAAATCTAGGATAAAATCCTAAGATTTACTCGATTGTATCCCAGCAAGCAAATCGACACGCACCACGTGTCACCTCATTCGATTATGTTTATAACCACCAGAGATCTCATTTAAGGGAAATCTCGATGTCCGCCACATGTCAGCACCGCAGAAGCTCGCACAGTACAATGACGGCAGATTCTTTCATATCTCAGGAACCCTAATGTACATCGCATATATGCTCGGTTCTCTATAAATAGAAGGAGTTTCTTCCACCAAAGTATCGATAGAGGAAAATCGACAATCGACAATCTTCAAAGGATCAGCAATCTCTATCCACAAAGAGTCGACCACCCTTATCTACCAATCAACTAAAGAACCAACCAACCAACCATATTCAAGGGATCTTCTCCTCCAGATAGCCTCTTGATTGATGACCCCAGAGTCCCATCAAAGGCGCCAGAGAGCCATAGCAAAGTTGATTCATAGTCAGATCGTCAACGGAGTAAAGAAGCTGTTGCAGTACTCGATCTCCACTGTCACACTTTCCCAGAAACCTCTTTTCTATGTACTTAGAATATCCTGTTTAGGACCCTTCTTTGTACACAGATAGCTTATACGTTTAATAAAGCAAAAAGTTTGTTCAACCTTTTGTTATATCGAACAGAGCTATCTTGATCCTCTCAACTATGCTGGACTGAACTTGCATACTGGACATCAATGCCACATTGGTAGGGAGAACTATCTCTATATCTATCTTCTGAACATCTGCTAATAACTCTGATTGTGCTGTTAGGAAATAAGCTCATGCTCTTCTACTCAACGCATCTGCAACTACGTTGGCCTTCCCAGGATGATACTGCAGGTTGATGTCATAATCCACCAGTAACTCTAGCCATCTTCTCTGACACATGTTAAGATCCTTCTGGGTAAACACATACTTATGACTATTATGGTCGGTAAAAAAAATTAATCGATCTCTACACAAATAATGCCTCCAAAGCTTAAGTGCAAAAACCACCGCTGCTAACTCCAAGTCATAGGTTGGGCAATTCCTCTCATGATCATGAAGCTGACGTGAAGCATAAGCTACTACCTTGCCATGCTGCTTTAAGATGCATCCTAATCCTTTGCCTGAAGCATCACAATAAAGTAAAAATCCTTTCGTCCCATCTGGAAGCGTGAGAATGGATGTCATCATTAATCCTTGCTTCAACTTCTCAAATAAACTTTGACACTCTGTTCTCTATGCAAATTACACATCCTTACGAGTCAATTGCGTCAATGGCACTGAAAATCGAGCAAAGTTTGATACAAATCGTCGGTAATAGTCCGTCAATCCTAGAAAACTGTGAACTTCTACGACGGTACTGGATACTGGCCATGTCTCTATAGCTACTATCTTTTGGGGGACTATTTCCAATCCACCTCTGATGATGATGTGACCTAAGTACGAAATGTGATCAAGCCAAAATTTGTACTTGTTGAACTTCGCATACAACTGGTGCTCTCTGAGAATCTAAAGGACTACTCGAAGATGTTGCTCATGCTCTACCTCACTTTTGCTATAGACTACGATGTCATCTATAAATACTATCACAAACTGATCCAAATAAGGCATAAATATACGATTCACGAGATCTATGAATATTGTTGGTGCATTGGCCGCTCTGAATAGCATAATGAGAAACTCCCAATGTCCATATCTTTATCTGAATATCGTCTTTGGGATGTCTTGCTCTCTGACTCTGATCTGATGGTACCCCGACCACAAGTTAATCTTCGAGAATACTGTCGCTCTACTGAGTTAATTGAATAAATCATCTATCCTTGGTTGGGAAATTTGTTCTTGATTGTTACGGAATTCAAGGTACGGTAATCAACATATAATCTTGTCGTACCATCCTTCTTCTTTATAAGAAATATTAGGGCTCCCCAAGGTGATCCACTTGCATGAATGAATCCCTAGGTTCTGAGTTCTTCAATCATCTTGTACATGATGTCCAATTCTAAAGGTGCCATTCTGTATACTCTCTCTGATACTAGTGACGTCCCTGGAATCAAATCAATAGTAAACTCTCTCTCTCTCTCTCTCTCTCTCTCTCTCTCTCTCTCTCTCTCTCTCTCTAGTGGCATACCTGAAATCTCTTCAGGAAATATGTCAGGAAATTCTTTTACTACTATAGGAAACTGAACTGCTTCTACTACTGCTTCTTCTACTACCAGAAATAATCCTTCCAACATGACAGTCTATTCTTGTATGATGATCCTTCAACCAATCCATTTCTAGGACCACATCATAGTCGGCCATCGAAGATTCTATCAATCTAGCGGGGAACTTTCTAACTCTAACTACGATTCGACACGAGGAAAATACTCTATCTACTCTCACAAGACCGTTACCAGTAAGTATATTGAGTCTTAATAATAATGACTCCGGCACCAATCCTATTCGTATTACGAATCATGCAGACATAAATGAACGCGATGTACCTGAATCAAATAATACTGTTACTGGAAAAGAGTTGACGAGAATGGTACCTGCTACCCCTCACCTGATGCCAATTCTTCTGCTACCGTCAGAGCCATCGCTTGGCCCTATCCTCTTGGTGCTGGTCCCCTCTGCTGGTAACATCTATGCATGTTCTAAACCTGAGCTTGGGCCTGAGCATACTGTTGTGGCCTCTACTGCTGGAAGGTCTGGGCCTGAGGCGGCAATGGCTTCGGAGGCTGGTACTGCTGCTGCGGCTGTACCGGTGCTGGTCCTCTAACCGATGGACTGGTTAGGATTGACGAAGATGAACTGGATATATGTGGGCAGGACCCTATCATGTGGTCTGGTACCCTACAAGCTAAGCACAATCCCTGTGCTCTACGATATTTTGAAATCACGTGCCCATACTTTCTACAATGAGAGCAGCCCGTTGTGGAAGATTGCTTCTACTTCTGTTACTGAGGATACGTCGAAGTCGAGTGCTGAACAGACGAAACTGTGGTTCCCTCCTAGGAGCTCTAATTATCAATGCCCTAGCTGTCGGGACCAGTGCTGATGACTAAGATAACTGTCCATGAGGCCTCTTCCGTCCTCCAGTTCGATCTACTATCATTTGTGAAGTATATTCGTGCCTTCTTGCTGCAAATGGCATCGAATGTCTGGTGCTCAAACTGCTCCACTGCTAAAATAATCTCTAGGTGGAGTCCCTGTTGGAATTGCTACGGTCGGTCTAATTCGGTCGCCACCAAGGTAGGAGCAAACCGACTAAGTCTTGAAAACTTGGTCGTATAACCACCGACCGTCCTTCCCATCTACTTCAGGTTGCTGAATCTTGTCTGCAGATCATATCGAGCTACTGTATCAAAGTACTTCGTCTGAAATTTGTCACTGAATATTGTCCACAAAACAGGCGATCACCAAACCAACTACTTGCATCGCCCACCAGCTGCGGGCTAAGTCCAATAACTGCAGGTGCACAACGACCACCTTTTCTTCCTATAGAATCCAAGCTGCCTCCAGAATAACATCTATATATGAAGCCACGCATTAGCAGTAATAGCATCTACACTGCCGTTAAAGAAAGGAGGGTTCAGGGGCTTGAATCTATTAACCGTATTATTTCCCTGATAACCAACTCTGCCCATAGCTGCTTGTACTGTCTGTTGTAGGGCATCGCCCCGACGATCTTGTGACGCAAGCAAATCCCATATGAGTCCCATCAGGGCTCTATTGTCAGGATCTACAGGTTGGCTGACTGAACTGGCGGCTCTTGTTCCCCGGAAGGCACGACTCGAGATGCTGCCCCTGAGTGCTGGATTTAGTCCCCAGTGTAACGCCCCAGTCATAAAATAGAAGGACTAGAACGTAATCATGCCAGCTGTATACATACAAAGTATATGGACCCTCGTATATATACATAAGCTGTAAAATGCAGTAACCAAGGTACTAAATCTCATCCACAAAGATAAATAATGATATAAAAGCAATTTGAATTTGTCATGTATACAATCGTTGGGCGGAGACAAATCCACTACCAACAAGTAAGAAAAAGTACATGGAAAATAAAATGAGTTTGGAGGGCGAAGCGAAGACGATCAAAGTGCAATCATCCTCGAGGAAATAGTGACGATCATGGCCACAGCTAAAACACCTGCGAAACACAAAAACACACATCTGGCAAGATAACCAGGTCCTCAGAGGGACGTAACAAGATACAATAAACATGCCATATAAATACTGAATATAAAATATGCCACAATCAAAGAAAGTGACAAGACAAAATAAGGTAATCTAACCAAACTAAAGTGAACATGCAGTGAGAAACAATCCTTCGACGCATGAGCCCTGGCTGTAAATGGGATCTGGTATAGTCCCCTCTTGGGCACCAGTGACCTCAGCGCATGACGTTCAAAAACGACAGTGGCCAACCTGAGAGGCTCATCATACCCGTATCTCCAGCGGAGCTTCCGGGTTACAAGGGAAGTGCAATCGAAGCCCATACGTCAGGTATTGTCCTCCCCACCCAAATGTCCCTACCAAGTCGCATCCATGACCATGTTTCTCTACTAACTGCTAAGTCTCCTAACCTGCCTCTATTAGCAGTTAGTCCTAACGCATACACATGGGGATCAGCCCACACGCAAGAACCTCTACATGCTACTCATCTCACACATCCTCGTGGTACAACTGTGTCAAGGTATATGAAATACACTACAATGGTAGTCCCTTAACTCTAGGTCCATATGCAATCAAAGGATAAATAACAAAGTACATCTAATATCACTGAGCAGACAGTAAATCAAGAACTAAAAATAAATGAACAGTGATATGTAATAAAATGTAAACTAAAAATAAACAGTATAATGGCAAGGTATCTTGCCTGGTGTGTCACCTGATATGGTGTGATCCAACAAGTCAGGATGTCCAATAGCCGTGGTTACTGGGTAGACATTTGAAGTCACGAGGAAATTAGGGATATGATTAGTCATGATCAGAGCTTTTGTGGAAATAATTACTTTTTAGCAGAAGATGTTCTTAATAATTAAAAACTAGGTTTTAATAGTATTACATTTTTTTAGGAGAATATACTTATAATAGTGTGAGGACCAAAATAGAATATTTTATATAACCCTTCCTAATTTTTAGACAAGAAAACTCAAAACTTGTAAATATGATTTTTAGGCAAAAATAATTTAGATAACTTCTTTGAAATAGTAGGAAATTATAATTTGAAAACTAAAATATTTGTAAATAATATTAATAATTTAGAAATTTTTATTTAGAGTTTTAAAACCATATTTAAAATATAGGCCAAGCCAATATAGTACTCTGTATATATTTTAAAGAAAATTTTAAAAGATTATTATAACTAGTAAATATCATGATGTAATAAAAGAATAATACAAATAAAAATACTAACAATTATCTATACCAAAAATAATCAACAATACAAATATACCTTGAATATTAATAACAGTTTTATATAATAATAATAATAGTAATGATAATAATAGTAATAATAATAATGATAATAATAATCTTAATAATAATAATCAATATTATAATCAATAATGGTAATAATAATGATTATAATAACATTACTAATAATAATAAACTCAAAGAAACCAACTCTTCATCCCTCTTTCCCAATATTGTCCTAATCCGAGAGAGAGCGAGAACAGTGAAGAAAAAGGGTTACTCACCGGCGGCTCCGGCGGTTGGCCGGCGGGCGCTGGGGCGGAGAAGCGGCGACCGTGAGGTGGAGATCTGGGTACGGTCAGCATGGTCCGTTGCTGGCGCGGTCGACGCGGACACGCTGGCGGCAGCAGGCGGCTACGAGATGGGATCACCTAGGGCGGCGCTCGACGGAGATGGGCGGAGAGGAGGTAAAGTCGGAGGCGGTCGCCGGAGGTAGCACGGGATGTCGAAGGCGAAGGCACGGGGTATCGCCGTGGGTTCTCAGCGGGGCTCGGCCGCTGGAGTTTCTCTCCGGCGGCTCTGGGTCGTGAAGGCGGCAGTGATTGGCAGTGCTGGGGGCGGCGGCGGAGAAGAGGGTGAGGCGGCCATCTGGGATTTTCCGACAGGGGTTCGATGGCTCTGGGCGGAGCACGGTGGAGTCGGGGTTTCATAGCGTAGCGTCCCTTTCTGGCCCGGGAGTGCGGCGGTGATGGGCCACGCATCGCTTAGTTGCGGCGGAGCACGGGGGTCGGGCGCCGGCAGTTTGATCGATACGGGAGCGAGTAGACTCGTCCGTACAGACGGTGGCAGGTGCTGCGTTCGGCGTTGGCTACCGCGGCGGCGGCGACTCAGGTTAGGCTCCCCCCTTCTTCTATTTCTGGTGGTGGCGGGAGTGATGTATTGTATTGGCCGGGATTTTGGGAACCGACGGTGGTGATAGGGTTTTGTCGATGAGGCGGGAAGAAGTTGCCGGGGACGATGACCGGTGGTCGGTGGTGTAGAGGCAGGTGGTGGTGTTGGTGAAGGCGACAGTGGTGAAGATGAAGACGACGACGGCATGGTTCTGGTTGTGAGGGTGATGAAGTTGGGGGTGGCCAGCCTGTGGCCGGGGATTGGCGTTGGAGACTGGCCACGGTCGGGAGGTCGGTTTTGGCGGGGATGCTGTGTGGTGAGGTTGATGGTGGTGTAGAGGCTGGGTTCGACCGAGGCTGTAGATAGAGTCGGGGTAGATGGGTCGGAGTGGCGAGTATTGGGCTTAGCATCTATTTGTGTAGGGATTGTCGACACGGAGAAATGTATATGTAGAAGATAGAATAAGAAGCTGGGCACAGACACGATGCAGATATGTTGATGGTAGAAATTATGGAGGAGTACCTGCCTATTTATAGAATATGGGAATTCCCATTTGGATAGGGACTAGGATTTATTTAAATCCCTAATAGATAAATAACCAATTTATTTAAACTGATTTAAAAATAATTCTATCCAAATCAAATCAAATCTAGATAAATTATATCCTTAATTTAAACTATTTTTAAACAAAGTCAATAAAATCTTTTCCAATTTAAATTACCATATTTAATCAAATATTAAAATTAACAAAATCCCAAATATTATTTTCATAATTAAATAAATATGGTAATAATTAATTTTGAAAATTCTGATAAATACTTAAATATTAATTATGAACTAGCTTTTATAATAACAAATATATTAATAATCAAATATCACATTTCGCAAATCTTTTGAAAATATTTCATATAAACCATAATTTTTCAAATCACCACTCATTTTTAAACGACGAACAAATACTCTTTTTAGAAATTAAAAATATCACATATTATTTGAACATGTACCTTTCCTATAAAAATAAAATTTATAATAAAATATTTTTCTAACATATGTACCTCGACACATATTCGCACTCATCGAGAAATTAAGAAACGCAATTCTCGCGCGCTACGCAAATACAAAAATGTGAATTCTTATGCGATGTGTAGATACGAAGTACAAAAATAAATAGAAACATATATTTTAAATAAAAAAATCCGTAGTAGAAAATTAGGGGGCTTACATCCTACCCAACTTAAAAGAATTTCGTCCTCGAAATTTAGGGATAGATAGGGTAGGTAGGGTCGAAGGGGATGGAAGAGTTCATCGATAAGCAATCGATCAATTATCTGACGGGGGAAGGAAGGCATACAACAGAAAATAAACAATCTTTGAATGATCGTAATTTAGATATCTAAAAATGAATAGATTTTCGGCATAGTGTAGACGATGATCATATGACACCCATCAATCGTAATTTTCAATCAACCCTATCCTAAATTTTTAAATGTATAACACAAAAAATAGGGTAATAACTTTCTCGACAAAATTTAGAGCAAAAGCTCAATATCTGAGTTGTGTTCAATATCGTCAAGCTCCTCGATTCGTCACTACCCTTTTATTCACAAGAACTCTTTCAAAAAGTTTGATTTTTTCTCGAGATTCATATTCCAACAAACTTAAGTTCACTTAAGATACCCTCTTCCCTTTTCTTCGTAATTTCATAAAAAAAAAATTTGAACTCCAAAATTTCACCATCTTCAAAATATTAAATTCAATATCCCTTATTTGAAATTTAATAAGTTCACGAAGTTGAATTCAAAAATCTCTAATAAACTTCTCTCACATATCTATATATATCCATTTTCCTCAAAATAGGTCTTCAATATGTTTACTCAAATGTTAAATCTAACATTCTTTGTAGGAATTTCGTACTTATCCTTTTTGTACCCAAAATAAGCCATCACCTTCAATATTTGTTGATCATATCTTCACAACACAATCCTTTATCATTACAAATGAAAATCCTTTACCTATTAGCGTCTTCTTCGGGAATTGGAATCCATTGATCTTTTAATGCATGATGGTAAAAATGAAACCCGTCTCAAATCAACTTAGGGGCGTATTTCTTAATTTGTCAAAAATGTAAGCAATTTCTTTCTTCAACCATTGGTTATCCTTGAAAGCTACTATCAACATAACACTATATGCTATCGAAGGCAACGTCAACATTGTCTTTATCAAAAATTTACATCCATAAATTTCATATAATTTTTTTTGGTTCTTAAACCATCAACACTCTAGAAGATTCTTCACTCAATATTTGGTTACCTCAAAACAAGCTTTTGAAATTCGAGAATTCTATTTACTCTTGAGTGTTTCATCAAAAACACCGTATTTCATTCCTTACCTCATCTATTCAAATTTGTCGCACATTTTCATTCGTGTCCCATCCATACCTCAAAATCTCGTAATTATCTTAACCACTACGTTATTTATCCCTATTGTAAGTTTTTCCAATCTAACCTCTACTAATCCAAGATTGTCATGATCAAATTTTATTTCGCATAAGGAAATTATACAAGGAACAATGGTTGCATAAAATGGAGAATCGTAGTGAAATATGAGTAAGCAATTTAATTGGAAGGGAGAAAAGTAAGTGTTGCATGAAAAGTAAAAGGTGTTATGAGTCTAAGTAATTCAAGATAATACAAGAAATAAAATGACAAGGGTTAAGCAGTCAAGATAAAACACAAGGTTAAGCTTTTAACGGATTTAGTATATCGCAATCGGGCCGAGGATTTGAGTCGAGATTGAGTCGAGGTATATAGTCAAAAGTATATCGGCACCATGGTAGGGGTTATGGTTGAGTCTTTATGGCCCAAAAGTCGTACCTTAAAAATAGAGTACAAAGGGACGTGTTTTAGTGGGACATGATATACCTACACGAAGGTGAGCTCGTCTAGGTCTTGCATGTGTAATTGGTTGGAAGGAAAGTCTAGTGTTGTGCTTCAAATATCAAAGTCACGATAGGGAACGCCAAAGGATCAAAAATAGAAAGTGGGTTTTCATAACGTACTAATTAATGCACAAAAATAAAAGGTTAAAGCACGAAATAAAGAAAATTAGGAGTCTCGTAGGTCAAGGCTAAATAAGCTAGAGAGACAATTTCTAGAAAAAGTTCATAGATAAGGGTATGGTCAAGGGGATGGTTCTAATCATTTCTAGTTTCAAACAATTAGATGGTCATGAATAATGATCTAGATTTGAGGGAAGGTCGAGTAAGTCAAAGATATGTTCATCGGTTTGGTCGATGACTAACTATACTTGTGTATATGCAATATCATAGTCATAGGTGGCATGACAATCTAATGTGGAATACTTATATCTCACTAGGGTGGCCTTACTTGCTTCTTGGTCTTCTACCAATATATGATCTAAAAATTTCAAGTTTCTCGAAATTTTCTCAATAAAATTTCCAAGATACTTCGCCAAAGTTTCAATTATCTTAGACTATCAACTTTAATCACAATTTTTAAATCTCTAGTAAATCTTGAAACAACCCTTGTATATCGCAACTTGAATAATAACCCCTTTTTTTCTCCAAACCTTAAACTCATCATTTAATGAGTTTATCAACCGAATTTTATATTACAAAATGGAACATTTAAATAACTCCTGAATTTAATCATATATCCTTCAAATGTGAATATCTAGCTTCTAATAAGTCACAAAAAGTAATTCTCCCTTCTTCTTTTTTTTTACCAAAATTTAAATATCCATAATCAAGGCTTTTAAACTCGAACTAAATAACTTTATAAATCATAGATCATATGAGCAAATTTAAATATTTAAATTTTTCCTTTAAAGTCGATTCCATATCTTCCAAAAATATTTCAAACAAAATTTTACCATTATCTCTTCAAGCTCAAAATTAAATACTTAAAATTCGTAAATCGTAGAATCAATTTAAAACTTCAAGCTCTCTAATAAACCGTAAATCATAAACCCTCCATATTCTCTTATAATTTAAAACTCTTTAAAAACTTTTACAATCCAAATTTGAACTCAACGTAAATCATGTGTCACAATTTAAAGATGTTTTCCAAATCGATTTCATATCCCAATAAATCATAAACCATTTCACAATTTCCAAAAATCATAAATCATAAATTTGTTTTCTCGATCTAGCTATTCTCTTGTGTATACCAACATGTAATAGCAAAATAAAATTTCAACTATCGTTTGGAGGCGGTAATATGCTATTACCCAACTTGAAATTAACTAATCCTTAAAATCATATTTCTAGGAAAATAAATGCCTTTATAACACAAACAAAATTCTCAATGCATATTAATTGTCAATGCAATCTATCTAGCCATGTGTTTAACCTATGGGCATATACTAGTGTAGTCATCTTACTAAATACGAAACTAAGAATTTACGGTAGAAGGAGTCAAGCAAGATGCAATTCAAGGAGATCGAACGAGAGTTCGAAAATTGAAGTCAAGAAAGGATGTTAAGTAGGTGGATGAGATTCTAGATTCTAATCCTATATTGCAGGCCCGTTCGGTACAGTCACGTAACCGAAATGGCAAATTAGACCTGCATGGGCCACCACAAAAACATGTAACGCCCCAGTCCCAAAATAGAAGGACTAGAACGTAATCATGCCAGCTGTAAACATACTAAGTATATGGACCCTCGTATATATACATAAGCTGTAAAATGCAGTAACCAAGGTACTAAATCTCATCCACAAAGATAAATAATGATATGAAAGCAACTTTGAATTTGTCATGTATACAATCGTTGGGTGGAGACAAATCCACTACCAACAAGTAAGGAAAAGTACATGAAAAATAAAATAAGTTTGGAGGGCAAAGCGAAGACGATCAAAGTACAATCATCCTCGAGGAAATAGTGATGATCATGGCCACAGCTAGAACACCTGCGAAACACAAAAACACACACCTGGCGAGATAACCAGGTCCTCAGAGGGATGTAACAAGATACAATAAATATGCCATATAAATACTGAATATAAAATATGTAGCCTTTCTTCCTGGAATTTTTTTTAAAAAATATTTTTATTTGTTTATTTGTTTTAAATGTTGATTTTAGAATTTATAAATAATTATTTTAGTTAATTATTACGGTAGATGACTTTAGCCATGGTTGAGTTTTAGAGTACAAGACAACTAGGAATTGTGGCACGGGAGATGTAGCAGTGTGCCTTGACTAGTGTATTAGCCATGTCAAGGAAGGCCGAGCCATAGTGATGTCCTAACTAGGAAAACCACGCCAAGTTGCGACGTAACCCTTATCGAAGATTATTTATTTATTAATTATATTATTTAGTTTTAGGGAACCCGATTGTACCAAACTAGTGCAGATTGGACCCAAACCAAGCCCAAGCCTATGTAGACATACTTTTAGGTATGTAGGAATATTTCCTAGCTTTTTGGGTAGACTTAACGATACTTCCTAAATATTTGGTTATTTATACAAAATGGGTATTATTATTATTATTTAAATAGAGTTTTAGAATAATGGTACAGTTTTCTAGGGCCAGATATGTCCACCAAGACTCTTTGGATTATTGTGGGTCATTGGTATTATGGAGTTTATTTAGTGGGTTTATTGGTATAGGTATATATATAATATATGCGTGTAAGTGTATGTGAATATGAATATATATTATATACGTATATGAATATAAATAAATATTATATATTGTGTACGGGTACGTATATACATATAAATGTATGTAGGGATATACGTGTGTGTGTATATATATATATATATATATATATATATATATATATATATATATATATATATATATATATATATATATATATATATATATATATATATATATATATATATATATATATATATATTATAGGTGTGTACGTGTATATATATATATATATATATATATATATATATATATATATATATATATATATAAATAAGTAATATTGAGATTGATATTTTCTATTAAAAGTATTTAATTAGTTTTTTGGAGATTGTTATATATAAATGTAAATATAGGTGCATGTGTGCATATATATAAATATAAATATTATGTGTGTGTATATATATAAATATATAGATGTATGTGTATACGAGTGCATAGATAAATATATACATATATACATATATATGGATATTTTATATATATATATATATATATATATATATATATATATATATATATATATATATATATATATATATATATATATATTAGATACTAAATAAGTAAGTAAATAAATCCAAAATCAAATAACATAAAGCAGCCCAAGCCGGCCTGCCCATCCCGAGCCCATGTCCCAGCCTAATAACCAAACTCAACCGAGCCTATAACACCCGTACTCATGTACAAACAGGGAGATAGAGAGAAAGGATTCGAAATAAATAAAAACCCAACGCTAAGCCAGGCCCACCAGGGACGAGCCCAGACCCGAACCCAGCAGGAGCCTCCTGGGCCCAAGCCCAGCTGAGCCACCCGAACCCCTTAGGACCAACCCAGCCCAGAGCAATTTCTGGCCACAGCTGAGCATTCAGCTCTTCCTTGCAAAAACCGAGCGGACCCCGACCTTATATAACTTTGTAATCAAAGCGAGAAGGGAAAAACCCTAACAACTCACCGCCGCGGCCCCGACCCTGTGCTACCTGACGACCCCCAGACCCAGGCGCCCCGCCTCGACCACCTGCAGGTCGCACTCAGTCACCGGAGCACCACCACGTCAGCCGAACCCGACAGAAGAGAGCCATCTCTGTTTGAACGACCAGTTCAGGTACCTATGTTTCGAGTTATTTTTCTCCTCTGTTACTCAATGGTTTTTCGATCCAACGCTTCCTAAGTGCAGATCATGTAACCCCCTTCGAACCCTTTCAGAAGGATTTCGTCGTAATCCCCTAGATAGACCATGGGATCGACTCAAAGTCGAGTACTTATCGCTCGAAAAACAGTACGATAGGGTTGTCCTAAACCCTAACTTGTAAGCCAGTTATTGAACTAGATATTAGAGTTTTCGGGAAAGAAATTTAACATCTCTGTAGACACCCTAACCGAAATTAGAATGCAACTGGTAGTTCGTATTTTCGTTTATTATTCATGAAGTTATTCAATGTTGAAGTTCATGAAAAACCTATTTTTAAAATCAATAAAAACCTTCGATACGACGTGCGTCCTGCCAAATTGGGCGACGTAGTCGCGAACCGAAGGCATCGAAAGATGCGTAACAGTTTCGTGGTCGTGTGGGCTTTGGCGGAATTCAAATTGGTCGCGTGTGCACGACGAATTTGATGCGTATCCGTCGAAATTCACCGTATCGTGCACTTTACAAATTCTCTAATTACTTTGTGCACGCTTGTCAGATCGAAACAAAACTTGTGCCAACAGAACCGTATCATTTTTCTGGTCCTGTATGCCAAGTTTGGTCCAATTCTGAGACCGTTGACAAAATCACCGTTTTGTGGGCCCCACAGTTCCACTCAACGGGCGATTTTGTGCACGGCCCGCCGGAATCCAACTCTGGACATACGGTTGGGTTCGTATCGAAAAACCGGATCCGTAGTAATGTAGTTTGATGACTTTAGAGACCATTGACTTTGGCACACTTTTCGGTACAAAGCAGGTCCAACGACGAATATCGTTTTTGTCCGAAATTACCGTTTTGCCCCTGTGTCCAGAATTGGACTTAAGGACAGGCAATCCTAGCTAATTTGACTATTCTGAGAACATTGGTAATGTTTATTTCAGCTTTTGGAGATAGTTGTGATGATTTGACTCTATGGCTTGGCAGTTGACTATTTTGTGGGATTTTGCGTGCAACATCCAGGTAAGATACCTTGCCTTCCTCTACAGTTTATTTACATGCATATTTATATTATTATACAGTTTTACTAGTTGATTATTTATATGTGATTTATATATCATACATGCTAGTTTACATATAGCCTTGTTTATAATTAGCTTTGTAGTTCATATTGGATTGGTTTTCTCATATATCGTGATTGGGTCGTGTCGTGTCATCTCTTGTACTTGGACTGAGTCACATCGTGTCATAGGATGAATAAGTCATATCGAAACTGCTGTACCTTAAAATTTTTGAAGCTAACCTGTGAGTCCACATTAGGGGCGAGGGTTAGTAGTTAAGCTAACTTGCGAGCCCACACCTGGGGCGAGAGTTAGTAAGCTAATCCGCGAGTCCACATTAGGGGCGAGGGTTAGTAGTTAAGCTAACTTGCGAGCCCACACCAGGGGCGAGAGTTAGTAAGCTAATCCGCGAGTCCACACTAGGGACGAGGGTTAGTAGTTATCAGTCCACACCTGCGAGCCCACACTAGGGACGAGGGTGATGCTAGCCTGCGAGTCCATACCAGGGACGAGGGTTAGTAGTATATGGTTCACACCTGCGAGTCCACACTAGGGACGAGGGTGATGCTAGCCTGCGAGTCCACACCAGGGACGAGGGTTAGTAGTATATGGTTTACACCTGCGAGTCCACACTAGGGACGAGGGTGATGCTAGTCTGCGAGTCCACACTAGGGGCAAGGGCTAGTAGTTGTTCAAACCTGTGAGTCCACACTAGGGACGAGGGTTTAAGTATTCGATTGGTTATCGATTGACATCGTGATAACGTGTTCTATTGTTCTTTTCCAGCAGTTCGCTTAGGCATAGTGGTTCTTCCAGTCGTGTATAGTCGTATTTTCGTGCGAATTGGTCTTTCTCGTTTATTTTCTGTATTTTCTTTATTGCATGATAAACTGCTAGATAGGTATGTTTTTATGTATCTTGCTATGTCCCCTGAGGACCTGATTGATGATCTCTTCAGGTTAGTTATTGCGTGGAGTTAGTTAGCAGCTCTGGATGGCATACGTGATGATACGCTTGCGGGATTCAGGTATTGTTATTATATTTATTATCTGCTCGTGCTTTTCTTCATTATCATGAGATATCTTATTTCTTGATTCAGTTTAGACTCTTGTTATTTTTTTTAGAGTCTTATCGGACATATATGCTAGTGGGCTGCAGACCATGACCCATACTTGTTCATTCTTGTTTATTATTCTTATTGTGGATTGAGCTATAGATTTGTTTGCCATGATTTGGCAGTATACCATAGCCTTGACAGCGTTTACGTATTCGAGTCGGGCTGGAGTCCGTTCGATACGTAGCTGGGCTTGGACACGCTTCGTATCCGAAAAGCGGGTGCAGGTCGTGACAAGTTTTTTTGGTGGCCCATGCAGGTCAGAGCATATCGTATCGATTACGTAACTGTACTGATAAGAGCCTGCGACCTTGACTAAACCTTAGAAATCTCAATCCACTCTGCCTTGAAAATTTCCTTAGAAATTCTCTACGTCCTTGAAAACTCCATATTTGCTCTCGATTATACTTTCTTGTTTTTCGTACCATTGATTCTCGTCCCTCTTTATTTCTAGGGGACGAACGATCGTGCTGTCTAGGATTCATCAGAAATCCTTAAGTTCTAGAATAATATTGTTTGACTATTGAATATTTGGTTGTCTATAGATAGGAGGGATTATAGATACCGTACGCCCTAGATATCTGTTGGAAGGAATGTTAGCCAGTAGTTAGAAGACTATAAGACTTTAGTGACCGTGTTTTGAGGAGTAGTGTGACCAAAGGTGGGTATAAGTCCTCGAGATTTCGTAAATACCAAATGACTAGATAAGGCCGTAAACTATTTTGAGAAATTAAATTTGAGGAGATTAAGGTAATAGCAAACTTTGATTTTAAGACATAGTTATGAATTAGAATTTTGAGGACGAAATTATTTTTAAGGTGGGTAGATTTGTAGCCTCCCTTCCTGGAATTTTTTTTAAAAATATTTTTATTTGTTTTAAATGGTGATTTTAGAATTTATAAATAATTATTTTAGTTAATTATTACGGTAGATGACTTTAGCCATGGTTGAGTTTTTGAGTACAAGACAACTAGGAATTGTGGCATGGAAGATGTAGCAGTGTGTCTTGACTAGTGTATTAGCCATGTCAAGGAAGGCCGAGCCATAGTGATGTCCTAACTAGGAAAACCAGGCCAAGTTGCGACGTAACCCTTATCGAAGATTATTTATTTATTAATTATATTATTTAGTTTTAGGGAACCCGGTTGTACCAAACTAGTGCAGATTGGACCCAAACCAAGCCCAAGCCTATGTAGACATGCTTTTAGGTATGTACGAATATTTCCTAGCTTTTTGGGTAGACTTAACGATAATTCCTAAATATTTGATTATTTATACCAAATGGGTATTATTATTATTATTATTATTATTATTATTATTATTATTATTATTATTATTTAAATAGAGTTTTAGAATATTGGTACAGTTTTTTAGGGCCAGATATGTCCACCAAGACTCTTTGGATTATTGTGGGTCATTGGTATTATGGAGTTTATTTAGTGGGTTTATTGGTATAGGTATATATAATATATGCGTGTAAGTGTATATGAATATGAATATATATTATATACATTTATGAATATAAATAAATATTATATATTGTGTACGGGTACGTATATACATATAAATGTATGTAGGGATATACGTGTATATATATATATATATATATATATATATATATATATATATATTATAGGTGTGTACGTGTATATATATATAAATAAGTAATATTGAGATTGATATTTTCTATTAAAAGTATTTAATTTGTTTTTTGGAGATTGTTATATATAAATATAAATATAGGTGCGTGTGTGCATATATATAAATATAAATATTATGTGTGTATATATATAAATATATAGATGTATGTGTATACGAGTGCATAGATAAATATATACATATATACATATATATGGAGATATATATATATATATTAGATACTAAAAAAATATATATATATATATATATATATATATTAGATACTAAATAAGTAAGTAAATAAATCCAAAATCAAATAACATAAAGCAGCCCAAGCCGGCCTGCCCATCCCGAGCCCATGTCCCAGCCTAATAACCAAACTCAACCGAGCCTATAAGACCCGTACTCGCGTACAAACAGGAAGATAGAGAGAAAGGATTCGAAACAAATAAAAACCCAACGCTAAGCCAGGCCCACCAGGGCCGAGCCCAGACCCGAACCCAGCAGGAGCCTCATGGGCCCAAGCCCAGCTGAGCCACCTTAACCCCTTAGGACCAACCCAGCCCAGAGCAATTTCTGGCCACAGCTGAGCATTCAGCTCTTCCTTGCAAAAATCGAGCGGACCCCGACCTTATATAACTTTATAATCAAAGCGAGAAGGAAAAAAAACCCTAACAAGTCACCGCCGCGGCCCCGACCCTGTGCTACCTGACGACCCCCAGACCCAGGCGCCCCGCCTCGACCACCTGCAGGCCGTACTCAGTCACCGAAGCACCACCACGCCGGCCGAACCTGACAGAAGAGAGCCATCTCTGTTTGAACGACCAGTTCAGGTACCTATGTTTCGAGTTATTTTTCTCCTCTGTTACTCAATGGTTTTTCGATCCAACATTTCCTAAGTGCAGATCATGTAACCCCCTTCGAACCCTTTCAGAAGGATTTCGTCGTAACCCCCTAGATAGACCATGGGATCGACTCAAAGTCGAGCACTTATCACTCAAAAAATAGTGCGATAGGGTTATCCCAAACCCTAACTTGTAAGCCAGTTATTAAACTAGATATTAGAGTTTTCGAGAAAGAAATTTAACATCTCTGTAGACAACCTAACCGATATTAGAATGCAACTGGTAGTTCGTATTTTCGTTTATTATTCATGAAGTTATTCAATGTTGAAGTTCATGAAAAACCTATTTTTAAAATCAATGAAAACCTTCGATACGACGTGCGTCCCGCCAACCCGGGCGACGTGGTCACGAACCGAAGGCATCGAAAGATGCATAAAGGTTTCGTGGTCGTGTGGGCTTTGGCAAAATTCAAATTGGTCGCGTGTGCGCGACGAATTTGATGCGTATCCGTCGAAATTCACCGTATCGTGCACTTTGTAAATTTTCTAATTACTTTATGCATGCTCGTCAGATCGAGACGAAACTTGTGCCAACAAAACCGTATCATTTTTCTGGTTCTGTATGCCAAATTTGGTCCAATTCTGAGACCGTTGACAAAATCACCGTTTTGTGGGCCCCACAATTCCACTCAACGGGCAATTTTGTACACGGCCAGCCGGAATCCAATTCTGGATATACGGTTGGATTCGTATCGGAAAATCGGATCCGTAGACATATAGTTTGATGACTTTAGAGACCATTGACTCTGGCACGCTTTTCGGTGCAAAGCGGATCCAACGGCGGACATCGTTTTTACCCAAAATTACCGTTTTGCCCTTGTGTCCAGAATTGGACTTACGGACAGGCAATCCTAGCTAATTTGACTATTCTGAGAACATTGGTAATGTTTATTTCAGCTTTCGGAGACAGTTGTGATGATTTGACTCTATGGCTTGGCAGTTGACTATTTTGTGGGATTTTGCGTGCAACATCCAGGCAAGATACCTTGCCTTCCTCTACAGTTTATTTACATACATATTTATATTATTATACAGTTTTACTAGTTGATTATTTATATGTGATTTGTATATCATGCCTGCTAGTTTACATATAGCCTTGTTTATAATTAGCTTTGTAGTTCATATTGGATTGGTTTTCTCGTGTATCGTGATTGGGTCGTGTCTTGTCATCTCTTGTACTTGGACTGAGTCATATCGTGTCATAGGATGAATAAGTCATATCGGAACTGCTGTACCTTAAAATTCTTGAAGCTAACCTGCGAGTCCATATTAGGAACGAGGGTTAGTAGTTAAGCTAACTTGCGAGCCCACACCAGGGGCGAGAGTTAGTAAGCTAATCCGCGAGTCCACATTAGGGGCGAGGGTTAGTAGTTAAGCTAACTTGCGAGCCCACACCAGGGGCGAGAGTTAGTAAGCTAATCTGCGAGTCCACACTAGGGACGAGGGTTAGTAGTTATCAATCCACACCTGCGAGTCCACACTAGGGACGAGGGTGATGCTAGCCTGCGAGTCCACACCAGGGACGAGGGTTAGTAGTATATGATTCACACCTGCCAGTCCACACTAGGGACGAGGGTGATGCTAGCCTGCGAGTCCACACCCGAGACGAGGGTTAGTAGTATATGGTTCACACCTGCGAGTCCACACTAGGGACGAGGGTGATGCTAGTCTGTGAGTCCACACTAGGGGCGAGGGCTAGTAGTTGTTCAAACCTGCAAGTCCACACTAGGGACGAGGGTTTGAGTATTCGATTGGTTATCCATTGACATCGTGATATCGTGTTCTATTATTCTTCTCCAGTAGTTCGCTTAGGCGTAGTGGTTCTTCCAGTCGTGTATAGTCGTATTTTCGTGCGGATTGGTCTTTCTCGTTTATTTCCTGTATTTTCTTTATTGCATGATAAACTGCTAGATAGGCATGTTTTTATGTATCTTGCTATGTCCCCTGAGGACCTGATGATCTCTTCAGGTTAGTTATTGCGTGGAGTTAGTTAGTAGCTCTGGATGGCACACGTGATGATACGCTTGCGGGATTCAGGTATTGTTATTGTGTTTATTATCCGCTCGTGCTTTTCTTCATTATCATGAGATATCTTGTTTCTTGATTCAGTTTAGACTCTTGTTATTTTTCTTTTGAGTCTTATCGGACATATATGCTAGTGGGCTGCAGACCACGACCCATACTTGTTCATTCTTGTTTATTATTCTTATTGTGGATTGAGCTATAGATTTGTTTGCCATGATTTGGCAGTATATCATAGCCTTGACAGCGTTTACGTATTCGAGTCAGGCTGGAGTCCGTTCGATACGTAGCTGGGCTTGGACACGCTTCGTATCCGAAAAGCGGGTGTGGGTCGTGACAAAATATGCCACAATCAAAGAAAGTGACAAGACACAATAAGGTAATCTAACCAAACTAAAGTGAACATACAGTGAGAAACAATCCTTCGACGCATGAGCCCTGGCTGTAAATGGGATCTGGTATAGTCCTCTCTTGTGCACCAGTGACCTAAGTGCATGACGTTCAAAAACGAAAGTGGCCAACCTGAGAGGCTCATCATACCCGTATCTCCAACGGAGCTTCCGGGTTACAAGGGAAGTGCAATCGAAGCCCATACGTCAGGTATTGTCCTCCCCACCCAAATGTCCCTACCAAGTCGCATCTACGACCATGTTTTTCTACTAACTGCTATGTCTCCTAACCTGCCTCTATTAGCAGTTAGTCCTAACGCATGCACATGGGGGATCAGCCCACACGCAAGAACCTCTACATGCTACTCATCTCACACATCCTCGTGGTACAACTGTGTCAAGGTATATGTAATACACTACAATGGTAGTCCCTTAACTCTAGGTCCATATGCAATCAAAGGATAAATAACAAAGTACATCTAATATCACTGAGCAGACAGTAAATCAAGAACTAAAAATAAATGAACAGTGATATGTAATAAAATGTAAACTAAAAATAAACAGTATAATGGCAAGGTATCCTGCCTGGTGTGTCGCCTGATATGGTGTGATCCAACAAGTCAGGATGTCCAATAGCCATGGTTACTGGGTAGACATTTGAAGTCACGAGAGAATTAGGGATATGATTAGTCATGATCAGAGCTTTTGTGGAAATAATTACTTTTTAGCAGAAGATGTTCTTAATAATTAAAAACTAGGTTTTAATAGTATTACAATTTTTTTAGGAGAATATACTTATAATAATGTGAGGACTAAAATAGAATATTTTATATAACCCTTCCTAATTTTTAGACAAGAAAACTCAAAACTTGTAAATATGATTTTTAGGCAAAAATAATTTAGATAACTTCTTTGAAATAGTAGGAAATTATAATTTGAAAACTAAAATATTTGTAAATAATATTAATAATTTAGAAATTCTTATTTAGAGTTTTAAAACCATATTTAAAATATAGGCCAAGCCAATATAGTACTCTGTATATATTTTAAAGAAAATTTTAAAAGATTATTATAACTAGTAAATATCATGATGTAATAAAAGAATAATACAAATAAAAAAACTAACAATTATATATACCAAAAATAATCAACAATACAAATATACCTTAAATATTAATAACAGTTTTATATAATAATAATAGTAATGATAATAATAGTAATAATAATAATGATAATAATAATCTTAATAATAATAATAAATATTATAATCAATAATGGTAATAATAATGATTATAATAACATTACTAATAATAATAAACTCAAAGAAACCAACTCTTCATCCCTCTTTCCCAATGTTGTCCTAATCCGAGAGAGAGCGAGAACAGTGAAGAAAAAGGGTTACTCACTGGCGACTCCGGCGGTTGGCCGGCGGGCGCTGTGGCGAAGAAGCGACGACCGTGAGGCGAAGATCTGGGTGCGGTCAGCGTGGTCCGTTGCTGGCGCGGTCGACGCGGACATGTTGGCGGCAGCAGGTGGCTATGAGATGGGATCACCTAGGGCGGCGCTTGACGGAGTTGGGCGGAGAGGAGGTGAAGTCGGAGGCGGTCGCCGGAGGTGGCACGGGATGTCGAAGGCGGAGGCACGGGGTACCGCCGTGGGTTCTCAGCGGGGCTCGGCCGCTGGGGTTTCTCTCCGGCGGCTCTGGGTCGTGAAGGCGGCGGTGATTGGCAGCGCTGGGGGCGGCGGCGGAGAAGAGGGAGAGGCGGCCATCCGGGGTTTTCCGACAGGGGTTCGGTGGCTCTGGACGGAGCCGGTGGAGTCGGGGTTTCATGGCGTGGCGTCCCTTTCTGGCCCGGGGGTGCGGCGGTGATGGGCCACGCAACGCTTGGTTGCGGCGGAGCACGGGGGTCGGGCGCCGGCAGTTTGATCGGTGCGGGAGCGAGGAGACTCGTCCGTACGGACGGTGGCAGGTGCTGCATGCGGCATTGGCTACCGCGGCGGCGGCGGCTCAGGTTAGGCTCCCCCCTTCTTCTATTTCTGGTGGTGGCGGGAGTGATGTATTGTATTGGCCGGGATTTTGGGAACCGACGGTGGTGATAGGGTTTTGTCGAGGAGGCGGAAAGAAGTTGTCGGGGACGATTATCGGTGGTCGGTGGTGTAGAGGCAGGTGGTGGTGTTGGTGAAGGCTACATTGGTGAAGATGAAGACGACGACGGCATGGTTCTGGTTGTGAGGGTGATAAAGTTGGGGGTGGCCAGCCTATGGCCGGGGATTGGCGTTGGAGACTGGCCACGGTCGGGAGGTCAGTTTTGGCGGGGATGCTGTGTGGTGAGGTTGATGGTGGTGTGGTGGCTGGGTTCGACCAAGGCCGTGGATGGAGTCGGGGTAGACGGGTCGGAGTGGCGAGTATTGGGCTTAGGATTTATTTGTGTCGGTATTGTCAACACGGAGAAATGTATATGTAGAGGATAGAATAAGAAGCTGGGCACAAACACGATGCACATATGTTGATGGTAGAAATTATGGAGGAGTACCTGCCTATTTATAGGATGTGAGAATTCCCATTTGGATAGGGACTAGGATTTATTTAAATCCCTAATAGATAAATCACCAATTTATTTAAACTGATTTAAAAATAATTCTATCCAAATCAAATCAAATCTAGATAAATTATATCCTTAATTTAAACTATTTTTAAACAAAGTCAATAAAATATTTTCCAATTTAAATTACCATATTTAATCAAACATTAAAATTAACAAAATCCTAAATATCATTTTCGTAATTAAATAAATATGGTAATAATTAATTTCGAAAATCCCGATAAATACTTAAATATTAATTATGAACTAGCTTTTATAATAACAAATATATTAATAATCAAATATCACATTTCGCAAATGTTTTGAAAATATTTCATATAAACCATAATTTTTCAAATCACCACTCATTTTTAAACGACGAACAAATACTCTTTTTAGAAATTAAAAATATCACATATTATTTGAACATGTACCTTTACTATAAAAATAAAATTTATAATAAAATATTTTTCTAACATATGTACCTCGACACATATTCGCACTCATCGAGAAATTACGAAACGCAATTCTCGTGCGCTACACAAATACAAAAATACGAATTCGTATGCGTCGTGTAGATACGAAGTACAAAAATAAATACAAACATATATTTTAAATAAAAAAAATCCGTAGTAGAAAATTAGGGGGCTTACACCCAGGTTGCTGCTGGTTTACTGGAGGTGCTCTACCCGGCTGATCAGTAGGACCAGGAACAATGTGACTGAAGAAAATGACATGGAGAACAATAAAGAAGGACCAAGATAGATCAAGGATAGAAGCATATAATCGAGTCAAGAATTTGGAAGATTAAAAAGCACGAGTAGAGATCAAGGGCGAATGCTGATTGAGACATCTATTCAGTAAAACCCTCACACATCTTCATTTATAAGACCTGTATGGGCCCCACTTAAACCCTGTTACGCTCTAGATCCAGAATACTGGAGAGCGGAGGACGGACACAGCCAGCTACGTATATTTTAGTGCAACACACTTCGTAATACGATCACGGCTGTCTAGAAGCATGAGGGTTAAACTACAATCCATCAGTCTCTTATGGTCAAGAACAAGCCTAGTGTCTCAATCTCAAGCAAGTAAATAATTGTTATAAGATGTTAGATCATTAGACATACAAAGTAAGGTATCCCAAATATTACATATTTAGATGATCATGAAGCAAGTCATATAAAATACGAAGACTAGCAAGAGTTAAGTCATACATTATCAACCCTAAGATTTGTCAATCATGTTACAGCTCGTGGGCAGACAGAAATAAAGTTACAACATGAGCTAACACATGCTCTGCGGCTAAACGCCTCAAAAGAATAATTTACAATAGAGTGGGAGAGCAAAATAAGAAACCCACTCGCTGCCACGGTTACGTCTAGTGTTCACCATTTGGCTTGAAGGCAGGTAGATCCTCAGGTGCTACTCCGAAATCTGGCCACACAAAATCAGCTGGATCAGAACCCAGAAGAGCAAGTACCACAAGGGAGGCTCCACTTATGAACTAAAACCAGCATAAAAATGAATAGAAGAACTAATAAAAGAACATAATTAAATAACATGAAGTCAGAGTTAAAAGAACACACTAGCTTGTATTAGGAAAACAAGAGATGGAATATAATTCCCATGTTAATCATGAGACAATCATTCAGGCACGACCAATCAAGTCCTACGGCTAGCTATCATTAGCTAGCTAGGGTTATCACAGGCCTATTTACTAATAAGATGCCGTTTAGATGTTTCCACAGTCACAAGACCTGCAGACTATCCAGGTTATCCAGGCCGGGGTTACAAGAGTTCATCAAGAATCAAAGAATTATTAGGTGACTTAGAGTGCAACACATGATAGTGTGCTAGAAATCTTCCCTACTCGACAGTAGGCTACAAGTCAATAGGTGTGGCCGAGATAACGGGATCGCCTGTAACTGAAAAATCTTTCTATATGAACTACTTGATCAATCTAGTTGTTAACATAGTCAGATTCATTATGAATCCATGACCTTGGTAACCAGGAATCCATGTCCTAGACATGATGTAAGATAGGACAGGTAGCTTGTATAGGCACATTCAAAAAAATTAACCACGGAGTCAAGATAAGAGTTACACATAGCAAGCCAGGATTGATTGTCGCAACAGCGATCAAGATTTTACATGTCAAGTTTACTTATCATATCAAGAATACTTGTTAGGAGTACGCCTCGATGGGCCACTATCATGATTATCAAGACGGGATCATATTATCATGTTCAAGTTCGAGTTCAAGTTCCAGATTACCAAGTTGTCAAGTCAGGTCATCGCAATTTAGGTCAAGTAAAGAAAACATGCAAAGAAGAACGAGAACATCCATGAATGATTGGAATTATCAGTCGCATATGAACTCCAGTTAAGGTGAGACAGGAAGATTCTTAAAGCCAAGACGAAGATCTATAACTTTTATGTTTTGAGTTTTACAAGATTCTAGCTAGAAAACAGCTTAAACAGGCAAAAATAGCCATGTAGAAAGATCCGTACGCGAGTGCGCAGGGGCAAAACTGGCCACAGCATACGAAGCACACAGGCACGCGGCAAGCGAAATACACTGCACACGGTACACTAAACGTATTGTACGTGCGGACAAAACTACCTACGGCGCACGGAGCACGCAGGCATGGCGCGTAGGCGCATGGCAAAAAAATGTGCTACGTGTGAGGACAAACTGCCCATGGTGCATGGAGCATGGATGCACAGTGCGCAGGCGTGCGGCACTGTTCGTCGTCCTAGCAACACCGAAGGTGTGTGGGAACCCATGAACGCAAAAAATGTCATAACTTCTTCAAAATAAATCAATATTAAGTGGTTCAAAAGGCAAAATTGGGTAGAATGAAATTCCCCACAACATAGAATCAATATATTTTAGAACTAACAAACTTTAAGAGATCAAAACCAAGAAAAACAAGAAAAGTTTTACAACTTAGATCTACAAAAATATAACCCTTAAAACCAAAAATTTTAAGTGCTAAAGATGCTTGGAATCATACGAGGAAGTGAATAGAACAAACAAAAATAGAGATCCATCATGTTCTCCATGGAGCAAATTGTACTTGCCTTAGATTGGTGGGAGGAGTAGAAGAAGAAGAAGAAGAAGAAGAAGAAGAAGAAGAAGAAGAAGAAGAAGGTGGAGAAGTAAATAATAAAAATAAAAGAGAGAGAGAGAGAGAGAAGTTGGTTTATATACCAACCCTTCTCATCTCAAACCAACCAAACCAAACCAAGCCAAGCCAAAGCCGAAGTGAACCAAACCAAAATAAACCAAGTCAAGGTTAAACTAAGACAAGGTTAAGCAAGACAAGTCGAAACACGGGTCACCTGACAAATGTCAAAAATTCGTACATGTATACTGAAAATACGTATAACGAAAAACATGGGTGACATTTATACTGTTACATTCGACAATTTTTTATGTATTTTGATAGTCCCGTGAGGACCTGGTGATCTCTATAGGTACTTGTTGAGACTTCTATAATAGAAGGGTAGATTGGTAGACAATTGTATCTCTAGGATTCAGATATCACTAGTGGTACTTTTATTGTTCTCATCTTTTATATTTTATAATGACATCTTCAGCTGTATAGCCTAGTTTTACAAGCTTTACTTTTTGTTATGAGCTTATTCAAGATGATTGAATTAAGGTTTGGCCAACTTTATTAGAAATTGTCTATTCTTGTATTTATATTCAAGTGACATCAGTGTATTACTGTTTGATCATCATAATGCATTTGGTTCCCACTTGAGATTATTATCTTTGGATTGAGATATAGTTAGACTGGCTAATTATGATTATACAGGACCTCTAGACATCATATATGTATTCGAGTAGGGTTAGAGTCTACTTGATACATAGCTGGCATGTTGACGTATCATGGTCCTACATATTTTAAGACTATGGCATTACAGGATCGTATCATCATTCTGGACTCGTAGATATATAGTTTGCTAGGTTTAGATGACTTTTATGCTGGCACATTTTTCGATGCAAAGTGGGTCCAACGGTAGACCACATTTTAACCCAAAATTATCATTTTGCCCCTATGTCAAGAATTAGACTTTTGGGTAGTCTATCCTAGCTATTTTTCTTATTCTTGAAGTATTAGTAATGTTTTTTCAGCATCCGGGGACGTCTAGTGGAAGTCCCACTATTGTTGCTTTTATTTGGCTTAATGATTTCACCTGCAGGACATCATCAGATCATTGCATCACCTCTAGGCAAGTATATCTTGCCAATTTTGATTTACAGTATTTACATGTTTGTTTCCTTATCTGTTATTTACCTTAGATAAACTGTTAAATGATTTCACCTCCTCCTTGTTCAGTCTATTACATGATTATACCTGCTGACACACTAGATATGGTACACAAATTCATATTAAATGGCATACAGGCGACGTGCACATGATTATTGATATTACTTATAGATAGATTTACCTGTATACATGATAGTCTTGTGTTACCTGTTAGAGTCAGATTGGATGTGTCGTGGATGTGACACGGATAGTAGCATTGGGTGGGGAGGACAGTTACTAGACGTGGTGTAGTACCCCGTCCCTATATCATGCCATATTTCTCGTCTACAGGACGTACGAGAAAAGAATACTGTCGCTATCGATTTAGTCGAAGCTGATTGGTCGGGATTGATGAATCGATTGAATGGGGCCGATTGAATTAAGATTTTTTTCTCTTTATGGAATGGTTTCTTCGAAATCAAGTCCCATATTCAGCGGGTTGCGCCTCGAGGATAGAATCTACGGCTGAGTCGGGAGAGACCTCTCGTTGCTCTGTTTTTTATGCCATAATTCCTTCTTTGCCTTTGGTTTTCTGAATACGTTTTTGTGAATATTTTTGATGGTTTTTATGGCTTGCATTTTTGAACTTCACATTTGTATCGAACTCATTGAATGGGACAATGTTCTGATCAAATGCTTATGCGATTTCAGGTGATCGCGTAGGCGTCGTCTAGCGTGACCAATCAGTCTTTGGCCTCAAGCAAAAATCAAGGTAAGTGGCTGACCTCCTTTACTTCAACCCTCTGTTTCTAAGCTATCATAAAAACAAACGAGATATGCTTGTCTTTATAGTGTTGAATTAATAAATTGTGGCATGATTCCTCACGAACACATGCTATAAAACTGCTTTAACATGAAACTGATGCATGCTTTCTTATGCCATATTTACTATAGACATGTGCAAAATAAAGATTGAATTGATTAACAAATATCGTAACGATAAGGCAAAGTACCTTAAATGGGCTGTGTTCTAAAGAACGGAGAAGAATAGTATGGTCATTAGACAACTTGTGCACAAGGTATAGTTTACTCGAACGGTTGCCTATGCCAAGGAACCAATTCAGCCTAGAAGGAATGAGTATATCAGTGCTAGCATGACTAAAACGAGTGATTCAGGAACTTTTGAACAGGGCTTGCTACCCGTCGTGAAAGGATCGACGTCTAACACAGCTATAGTCCAAGATGGCTTGAAACTGCCAGTGACCTTCACACCCTTGCACTGTCTTATCTGATAACTGTGACACAGGATGAGCATGGATAGTTACTAAATGTATGTAATTTTCATATACTTGTCTCATAAAATATTCATATACAATCCATTAGGATGGTTAGAAAGATCACCAAGTATATAACATGTTTTATAAAACTTCTTGAACAAATAAGAGCATGGGTTTAAATTAGCACCCACCAGTACATGTGATCATACTGACCCACGCTCTTCGTAGGTGCTACGAATTAGGTGGAACGAGCCAGCTAGCAAGGCGTCGTTCGTGTCTTGAAGCTTCGTCCATACGTCGAAGACTTTTCTTGAATCCTTTTGAAGACTCTCTACAATAGTCCAAAGAAGATGTCGCGACTCCTTACTATTCCAGATGATTTGTAAATGCTGGTTGTACAAAGGAATATAATGTATGGAATGACTATCTCATCATCGTTTATTTTGAGTCAAGTTTATATGCCCGCACGGCATCAAGTTGTAATCAAGTCATGTAAATGATGTCCATTATCAATAAAAATAAAGTTTCTTCTATATCACATGTGTTGTTTAATTTCTTTGCGTACTCTCTATTATTGCGTTTTGGATAAACTTATGACTTGCCTTGTGAGGATGCAAATTAGGTTCACATGACATCACGTCCAGGGGACGACTATTGATTCTGCATAATTGGGACGTAACATAATGGTATCAGAATACGGCTTTATGTCTTTAGCCTCCCGTCTAGAGTCTTGAACCTTTAACCTCGTATCAATGAGATGAGTTATTCTATACAGGGAGTCTATAATATTTTTAAAAACTAATGAGAGTTGTCTTCTTATTCCAGAAGTTGTAGAACCTGCAGCAGTGAACGAAGCGAGCGCTTCCAGTAGCTCGAGTAGTTCCGAACTCGGGCCTTCCGAACCCGGGCCTAACGACAACCCTATGGAGAGGATGTTGTATATGCTATAAGTGTAGCAGAGACAGGCCGTGACATACTAACGTGAAAGCAAAAATATGCGCCTACAATCCGAGAGGCGACATGCCTAATTTGAAGCCAAGTTCGAATTGCAATTTAAGATGCAGCAACAGCAGCTTGATACGCTACAACAATTGGTACAAACGGTAGGGGCCAATGAAATTCTGCAACAACTCATACTGTCAAACCTGTGGCTCGACCTACTGAAGTCGCACCAAGGGCCCCTACGCCTCAGCCTGCGTCGCTAGAGAAAAATACCTTCGATATCACCAATTTCAAGAAGGCGTTTCGCACTTCCTTTTCTGGCACTGAAGACCTTTCTCTTGCGATCGAATGGTTAGAAGAGATTGAAGACAACTTTGAGCTCCTTGGTATCGAAAAATCAAATTAAGTCGCTTGCGCTCAACTTCAACTTTGGTTGAATGCGCACGACTGTTGGGTCGTACAAAAACAAGAGATCTGATGCGATGATACAATCGTGCCGATCTCTTGGGCTACTTTTCGTAAGGCCTTCGAAGTCGAATATGTAGCAGCAGCGATTCGTCAGGCGAAGGAGGACGAATTTATGCAGTTAAAGCAAGAAAATATAATAATACATCATATGCTGCAGAATTCAACAAGCTGGCCCGATTTATTGGTGTCTATCTACCAATAGCCATGAGTCGAGCAAGAAGATTCAAATTGGGCCTGAGGCCTTCAATTTTTGCCCATATGACTATGCCTGAATACCAAAGAATGGGCAATTCACTCAACCATGCCCTCCACCTCGAGCCTCAGTATCCTCCTGCCACTACCGGCACTGTGTACTATAATAATCACAAATGCCATAGTGATATAGGAGGCAACAGTTCATATAAGCATCCAAACCACGACAATGAAGGCGGCAACCAGGGTAAGAATCGAGTATGCTATAATTTTTGCCACAAAGAGGGGCACCTGGCTACCGAATGTCGAATAAAATATGGAGCATGCCACAAGTACGATCGGGTAGGCCACTTTGTGCGTAATTATTCAAAATGTGGGCCGAACCAACGCCCTTCGCAACCGCAGAACCAGCAGAATCGAGGCTAGGCACCTCGAACTCCTCCAGGCGTACAAGCAAATGGCCAAGACTGTCGTTCCAATGCCCAGGGGCGAGTCTACGCCATGACCCATGATGAAGTGTTTGCATCTGACATAGTCGTGACAGGTACACTATTTTTCAATAACAAACATGCTCGTGTACTATTTTATTCATATGCTACATATAGCTTTATATCGGCGGATTTCACCGTCGAGCACAAATTTTCCGTAACACCTCTAGGCATTAACCTTAGTGTTAACATCACGTCGGGCATGCAACTACTTACACACACAAGCTGCAGAGACAGAATCATTTGATTGGAGGTAGGAAAATTTATCTAGATGTGATAGTTCTCGATATCAAGGACTATAACATCATATTGGGAATGGATTGGCTCGGCGCTTGTAATGCCACCATTGACTGTGCTGGAAAGACGGTCACATTTTACCTTACGGGAGAGACTGAATTCTACTACTCGTGTGGTGAAGTGTTGATGGCCTGCATGGTGATCTCTGCGATATCTGCTCGTAGGATGCTGCATTCCGACTGTGAAGGCTACTTGGCTGTCGTGTGCGACATGCGGTAGGATGGTGCAAATGCAAATTAGACGGACGTTGTGGCAGAATTCCCCGACGTATTCTCGAAAGAGTTACCTGGCATGTCACCCGATCGAGAGATTGAGTTCACCATCGACACATTCCCCAACACCCGTCCAATTTCCAAAGTCCCGTACAGAATGGCCCCCGCAGAACTGAATGTGCAGTTGCAATAGCTGCTCGACAAGGGATTCATACGACCTAGTGTCTCACCATGGGGAGCCCCTGTATTATTCATGTAGAATAAGGATGGGTCGATGCATCCCTGCATAGACTATTGCGAGCTCAACAAAGCTACCATCCGGAATAAATATCCCCTGCCCCGCATCGATAACCTCTTTGATCAGCTACAAGGTGCCTTAGTGTTTTCGAAGATTGATCTTCGATCGGGTTACCATCAGCTCAAAGTCAAGTCAGATGATATGTCGAAGTCAGACTTCCGTACTCGTTATAGCTACTACTAGTTCATGGTAATGCCATTTGGCCTAACGAATGTCCCTGCCGCCTTCATGGATCTTATGAATCGGGTGTTTCGTCTGTTCCTTGACAAATTTGTGGTTGTCTTCATAGACGATATTCTCGTCTATTCAAAGGATAGAGTGCAATATGCACAACATCTGCGGACTATGCTTCAGACCCTTTGTGACAACTAGTTGTATGTGAAACAGAGCAAATATGAATTCTGGATAGACAGTATATCATTTCTTGGAAAGATCATCTCCGCCGAAGGTATATCAGTTGATCCGAAGAAAGTTAAAGCCATTGTTAATTGGAAATGGCTAGCGTCAGTCAGTGAGATTCAAAGCTTCCTCAGCTTAGCTGGATACTATAGACGCTTCATGAAAGAATTCGTGAAGATCGCATCGCCATTGACTCCCCTCACTCAGAAATAAGTCGTGTTTGAATGGTCAGATGAATGTAAAGCTTCCTTCTAGGTGTTAAAGCAGCGGCTCGTCTTGGCCCTGATACTCGTACTTCCAGAAAAGACTGAGGGATTTTAGGTCTTCAGTGATGCTTTCAGCCATGGCTTGGGGTGTATGCTCATGCAGCGAAATAAGGTAATTTTTTTGTTTTCCGACAGCTGAAGCCGCACGAGAAGAACTACCCCACTCGTGACTTGGAATTGGCAGAGATTATATTCACGTTAAAAGTGTGGCGTCACTATCTTTATCATGGCGTCAGTATTTTTACATATCACAAGAGCCTCAAGTATTTCTTTACCCAAAAGGAGCTGAACTTGCGACAGAGGCGCTAGTAGAACTGATCAAGAATCCATTGTATGAATCTTTAAACAAGATATGCCTTATAGCAAACAAATTCTAAACTATGCGGTTTAATTTGATCAAAAGAAATTCTCGTTTTGCCTAAGAAGTTTCGGATGAATTGAAAATTCCGATCGAATAATTCAGCCTATTCCACCTTAATAGAAGTACATTTATGTTTCTGCTTCACGAAAATGATATTTTATAGTCATTTTTAATAATATCAGGCGTTATTCCTATCTTAGCATTTGTAATTTCTGGAGTTTTAGCTCCGATTAGTGAAGGACCAGAGTATGACTTGACGATCAACTACACACCTGGCAAAGAAAATGTGATGGCCGATGCATTGAGTAAAAAATACATAGCCTCGTTATCCATCAACAAAAGTCTACTACGGGACATAGAGGATATGGGCATTGAACTGCGGGTTCTACTCGTGGGAGTTAGCATGGCACCGTTGCGGCTAGAATCATGCTTGTTAGAAAAGGTCAAGTCCTCTCAGAAGGACGATCCATACATAAAGAAAATACGGGAGCTTGTTTCGACGGGTAAGGCGACCGAATTTGTGAAAGGCGAAGCAGGAGTGTTGCGGGGTAACTGGTCGGCTATGCATCCCGGATGACTCAGAACTGCGAAAGGAGATACTATCGAAGGTGTACTATGCAAAATATACCTTACATCCAGGCAGCACCAAGATGTACAAGGACCTCCGTATGCCCTTCTGGTGGTACAGAATGAAGAGAGATATGGCGCTCTTTGTGTCGCAATACATGGCCTGTAAGCAGGTGAAAGCTGAGCATCAGAGGCCGGGCGAGGAGATGCAGAACCCGACAATTCTGGAATAGAAGTGGCAGCACGTGTGCATAGATTTTATTATTGGTGTGCCGAAGACGCTACAGGGAAATGATGCCATATAGGTCATCGTTGATCGACTAACCAAGTCAACGTATTTCATTGCCATCAAAATTACTTGGAGCGTCGATCACTTGTCTCAAATTTATATTGATGAGATAGTACCGCTGCAGGGAGTTTCGATATCCATTTTCTCTGATCGTGTTGGACGATTTTTATAACACTTTTGGATTAGCCTTCAGTCGGCTCTAGGTGCTAAGTTGAACTTTAGCTCGGCTTACCACCCCAGAACGATGGCCAAACAGAGCGTGTGAATCAGATTCTTGAAGACATGCTACAGTTCTGTACAATTGACTTCAAGTCGAGTTGAGAGATCCATCAACCTCTGGCCGAATTTACATACAATAACAGTTATCAATCCAGCATTCAGATGGCACCGTATGAAGCCTTGTACGAACGAAAGTGCATATCATCCATTTGATGGGATAAAGTCGGGGAGCGACAGATTCTTGGCCCGGAGCTGGTGGAACATACCATGGAGAAGGTCAAGCTTATTCAAAAAATACTTAAGATTGCACAGAGTCGACGGAAATGCTACGGTGATGTCCATCATTGACCCCTCGAGTTCCTGGAAGGCGATCATATGTTTCTGAAGGTAACGTCCATGCAAGGAGTTACAAGATTCGACGCAAAAGAAAAGCTCAGTCCAAGATTTGTTGGTCATATTGAAATACTAAAATGAGTCGCCCCAGTGGCTTACCAGATTGCATTGCCGTCATGAGCATTATCGGATGTGCACGATGTCTTCTATGTCTCTCAGTTGCGGAGTACGTGCATGATCCGAGCCACGTAGTAGATTTTGGTCAGCTGAATCTAAAGGCGGACTTGTCTTATGTGGAAGAACCAGTCCAAGTCTTAGAGCACAAAGATAATTTGCTTCAAAATTGAGCGATCCTACTCGTTCGTGTACTCTGGAGAAACTATTTAGGTCGAAGAGTCGACCTGGGAACTCGAATCAGAGATGAAAGAAAAGTTTCATTTCCTATTTTTCTAGCGGTAGGTTCTCTTATTAAGTTTCGAGGACGAAACTTTTTCTTAGTTGGTTATGGTATAGTGCCCCGTCCCTACATCGTGCCCCATTTTTTGTCTATGAGGCACGCGAGAAAGGAACATTGTCGCTATCGATTTAGTCAGAACTGATTGGTCGGGATCGATTGAATCAATTGAGACCGATTGAATTAAGATCATTTCCTTATTATGGAATGGTTTCTTCGAAATTAGGTCCCATATTTAGCGGGTTGCGCCTCGAGGATAGACTCTGTGACTGAGTCAGAAGAGACCTCCAGTTGATCTGTTTTTCATGCCGTAATTGCTTATTTGGCTTTGGATTTCTGAATGCATTTTCATGAATATTTTCGATGGTTTTTATGGCTTGAGTTTTCGAACTTCGCATTCGTATCGAACTCATTGATTAGGACATTGTTCTGATCAAGTGCTTGTGCGATTTCAGGTGATCACGTAGGTGCAGTCTAGCGCGATTAACCAGTCTCTTGCCTCAAGCAAAAATCAAGGTGAGTGGCTGACCTCCTTTACTTCGACCCTCTGTTTCTAAGCTATCATAAAAATAAACGAGATATGCTTGTCTTTATAGTGTTGAATCAATAAATTGTGGCACGATTCCTCGTGAATACATGCTATAGAACTGCTTTAACATGAAACTGATGCATGCTTTCTTATGCCATATTTACTATAGACCTATGCAAAATGAAGATTGAATCGATTAACGAATATCGCAATGATAAGGCGAAGTACCTTAAATAGGCTATGTTCTAAAGAACGAAGAAGAATAGTATGGTTATTAGACAACTTGTGCACAAGGTGTAGTTTTCTCGAACAGTAGCCTAAGCGAAGGAACCGATTCAGCCTAGGAGGAACGAGTATAGCAGTGCTAGCAGGACTAGCATGAGTGATTCAGAAACTTTCGAACATAACTCGCTACCTGTCGCAAAAGGATTGTCGTCTAACACAGCTATAGTCCAAGATGGCTTGATACTGCTAGTGACCTTCACCATTACACTGCCTTATCTGATACCTGTAACATGGGATGAATATGGATAGTTACTAAATGTATGTAATTTTTATATGCTTGCCTCATAAAGTATTCACATGTAATCCATCATGATGGTTAGAAAGATCACCAAGTATATAACATGTTTTGTAAAACTTCTTGAACAAATGAGAGCTTGGATTTAAATTAGCCACCCACCAGTACATGTGATCGTACTGGCCCTTGTTCTCCGTAGGATGCTACGAATCAGGTGGAACATGCCAGCTAACAAGTCATCGTTCGTGTCTTAAAGCTTCATCCACGCGTCGAAGACTTTTGCTGAATCCTTTTGAAGACTCTCTACAACAGTCCAAAGAAGATGTCGCGACTCCCTACCATTCCAGGTGGTTTGTAAATGCTGATTGTACAAAGAAATGTAATATATGGAATGACTATCTCATTATCGTTTATTCTGAGTCAAGTTTGTAAGCCTATACGGCATCAAGTTGTAATCGAGTCATGTAAATGATGTCCATTATCAAAAAAAATAAAGTTTCTTCTATATCACATGTGTTGTTCAATTTCTCTGTGTACTCTCTATTGTTGTGTTTTAGATAACCTTATGACTTGTCTTGTGCTGACGCAAATTAGGTTCGCACGACATCACGCCCGGAGGACGACTATCGATTCTGCAGAATCGGGATGTGACACATGGGGGCTATTGTGCCTATATCACCATTTACATATTACTATACATCCTTATCGAGGGATTCTGTAACCAGAGTTATATGCCTCTCATATTCATCGCGTGACTCTGTTAACGGAGTTGATGACTATATTTATTGCGTCACTCTATTAACGGAGCTACGACTATATTTACTATGAGACTCCGTTATCTGAGCTACAGGTATGTACCTCGGGAGACTCTGTGTTTGGAGCTACGTATTTTATATTTTGAAAGCCCTCGCGTCGAAAGTTGTCCTCATTTGCATATCACATAGACTAGATGGTTTGCCTAGTAGTAGTGCTACTTGATCACCTGTTTATTACTTTGATTACATGTCTATTATCTGGATCATATGTTACTACCTACACATGATATTTACTGTACTTTATATTGGTATCTACATTATGTATCTTTCTACGTCCCACTGAGGACCTGGTTTCCTTCCAGGCTGGTTGAGTAGGTTTATAGAGTTTCTTGCTGGATTATTGTCGGTACTCATTTCATTTCAGGTATTCACTCTTTCGGAGTTATATGTGTAATCCCACTTTTCCTGAATAAATAAAATTTAGTATTTTCCTGATATTTTAGAATTTTAAAAATATTTATTTTTAATTTATTTTGTGGAATATTAATTTTTTTATTAATAATAGAAGCAATATGATTATTATGAAGGGGGAATGTTTATTTATTAATTATTAGGGATTAATGAAGGTAAGATTCTAGAAATTTTAGTCATGAATGGTTAGTTAATTAATTAACCAAGGCTAACCTAATCTAGAATATTCCTCTAACTAATCCTAACCAACTCCACCATTCCTAACAACCTCCTAAAAAACTCTAACAACCTATAACAAACTTTTACCCATATTTTGTAATAAAATGGTTGTTTTTGTAATAAAACATTTTATTATGCCATTTTTCTTTTCTTTCCCTCTTCAATCTATTTAAGCAGCAGACCCCACTGCTTTGATTACTGATTCAAGGAGTGGCGGAGTCCTGTCCAATTTTCTTCTGATTTCTTCTTATTCCTTCGTCATCCTCCACGAATCCAAACCCTAATTTTCGGAGATCAACCATGACAGAGGCCTTCACCACAGCAAGTGGCGACGATGACTAGGCGTTATTCTTCCTACCAGCGGTGCGTGACTTTTTCTCAACGACAACAGCAAGGATCATCTTCTCCGACGACGGTTCTTCACCTTCCTCAGCGTTCTCCACACAAGATCATCATCTTCTTCCTCTGATCGATCGATACGAACCCCAGTAAGTCTCCATTGATACTGTCGAACTGTTTTTGAACTCAAGTTCATATGATCTACTCTTTTATCATTCTGTTGATTGATTTCTCTTCTTATTTGTGTCGAACGAATTCTACAGGAGCAGTCCACCGTCGAGTTGATCGATTCGATTGGAGTTTACTGTCTCGATCAAGAACACGACATCATCATGGTAAGTTCTTGGTTTGATCCTTCCTTGAGAATGTTCTGTTAATCTCGGCCTAATCAATTGATCGATGCGATTCAGTATAAGAACACTGATCAGGATCGACTGTTTTGAGCCTGGCTGGTCATTTTCCCCGACGAGAGCTTGGCATCATCAACGCTATTCTATGACTCAAGGTCGAGGCTCAGGTTCTTGGATTTGGTAATGTCACGACCCGTACCCGGATATTCGGGCATGAGTACATGGGCCACGCCTACCCTATGTCGCGGTATCGACGATAGAACGCTGTCAAGTACCTAATAACTATCTACAACATCTAGGTGATCTATAACAACAATATATACTCCAATCAAAACATCTAAGAAGATAAGAATAAGAAGAGATAACAGTATCACTAGAACAACTAAAATCTACAAAATGAACATATGAGACAAGAATGTGTCGGAGGCATAACCGACAACGAAACATGAATCTAAAATAAAGAAAGAATGGCCTAGAACTTCCAGAAGACAACTCACTGTGAAAGAATCTCGAGATCCGTCTCAGCTAGCATCATCCTGTAGTCCAATAATATAGGGCATAACAATTCTTAATATCTGTCAACGTATCCAGTCAGGATTGGAACGAGCACATCTCCAACAACTATTTTCCAATAAATGACAAGTGCTATGAAACAGTAAATAGAAAGAATATACAGAGAAATCGAATGTACATGAAAGTAGCATGGCAACGGTAAAGCAGTAAACTAGAGCAAGAACAAGAGAATCTAATCATGGCATGTACAAGAATCAATAATCATCTATCTATGTGTGTAAGCACTAGTTTCAACATATGACCGACTTGGAAACATGCACGGGAATATGGCTTGGCTAGTCATACGTACAATGTATGACAAACACTCACGGGAAAATAATATCATGCACGGGAAGGTATGGTCACATGTCTACACTACTACTCCCCGCCCCCGACTGGTAGAGTGTATCCAAACATGACACGTTACGACACAGAATTCTACGAGAAGGTAGCAAGTCTCATCGAGAATCAATGTCCATATATTGTACAAGAACTACAATAAGACTTGTACAAGATACACTAATCCGTGTGACCGATGTGTCAAGAATCATGAATATCTATACTAGATACAAGAAACATAGTAAATATCATGAATGGAAAATTATCAGAGAATGTACTCGCCTCAATTTAGTTGGAAGTCGACATGCACGACACGAACGTGTCGACACGGAATAGGTACCGATGATATGCTCCACAAGGTGGTCCCAAATAATGACACGGCCAGTTCCATTGAGTCCAGAGTAGTCCAAAAAGCCTAATTTGATATATAAAAGTATAGAATCAGAATTTGGCACGATAGTAGAGATGAGAAATAGGAAACGACTATAATAGTCGTGACTTACTATTTAAGGGAAAAATAATAACTATATATATATATATATATATATACAATCTATTTACAAACCATTTATAATATTTATAAACTATAATTTTATTTACAAATTATTATTAGGTAATACTAGGAAACCAAAAATCATTTAGAGTTTTACAAAACCATCTATATATATATATATATATATATATATATATATATATATATATATATATATATATATATATATATATATATATAATTTTTTTTATTTTGGGGTGTCCTTTTTACTAGAGCTTAGGCGCGTGCGCCTAAGGAGGGGTTCGAACCCGGGCCTCCCGCCCGGGGACCCTCGTCGCTACCAACAGGCCACGACCCCGCGGACATATATATATATATATATATATATATATATATATATATATATATATATATATATATATATATATATATATATATATATATATATATAATATTATATATATATATATATATATATATATATAAAAATATATATATATATATATATATATATATATATATATATATATATATATATAAGCTAATAATATGATTTGTAAGTTGCAGGCTATTAAAATATCAAGTTTGTACCTCGTTATTCGTACATTAAAACCTATGACACACAAATCGAGACAAGACGATCAACCATAAGGTTAACAATCTTATCATCGCGATCCACATGGTCATCTTGTCAATTTCAGCGATGTGAGATCACTGGAATCCACAGATGTCAGTTTTGTTGCACGAATTCCGAAATACGAATATAATAAGAATTAATTATAATTAATGGTGATACATAAAGAAAAATATCTACATACGTTGTCAAATGATGAAACAAATATCATCAACGTGTCCAGAATGGTCAATTTAGCTAGGATAGCCTACATATAAGTCTAATTTGGATATAGGAGCAAAATGATAATTTTGGGTCAAAATGATATCCGCCTTTGGACCCACTTTGCACCAAAAAATGTGTCAGAACAAAAGTCTACTAAACCTAACAAATTATATGTTCACGGATCCAGAATGACGATACGAACCCAATGGTATATCCGAAATTAGATTCCGATGAGCCGATCTCAAAATGGTCCATTGATCAGGACATTGAAATTCGGTTTGTACGAAAATGCGTGTCGGAGCCAAAGTCCACTAAATCTAACAAAGTATATGTCAACGAGTCCAGAATGATGATACGAACTCAACGGTATATCCGAAATTAGATTCCGATGAGCTGATCTAAAAAATAATCCGTTAACTCGGACTATGGGGTCCGTTTTGCACTGAAATACGTGCCAGAGCCCACATCCTCCAAATCTAGCAAAATTATATCAATTTATGCCAAAACGACGCCACAAGTCTACTGGTAGTGTCAGAATTTGAATCCGGAGTCCCGGATCCAAAATTAGAATTTTATAAGTTAGAAATTACGAATTCGGACGGCCAACTTTGGCGTCAGATTCAACCAATCAAACAAGCTCACAATAAAACGGAACTTGAGAGAAAGAAGATGGTTATACCAGCTGTGCACAGGAATAGTGGCACATCAAACGGAGCTGCAACGGTAGAGATATGAGCCTACGAAGTTGGCTCCACGAAACTGTCCAAAAATAGCATAATTTAAATGGTCAATTTGGCGGCCGGTTTTGATCTATCAAACGATCGAATTAACGGTTGAAACTTGAGAGGAGCGAAGGGGTATATACCAATATTGTGACGGAGGAAAGAGTTCATCGAACCAACGGTCAGATTGTCTAGAAAATACGTACGAAGTCGCTGTGACGAGACACAAATTCTGAGTACAAAACTCGTGCGTCACGACGGGATTCCGTACGGAATGCACGAATAGCCTAGGCTGCACGTCGGGGAAGAAGGTGGCTGCCACAGAGGAGTTCATCGAGGCTTCGTCGGACAAGGGACGGTCGTGGCCGCTGTAGGAGCGTAAAAAGTGCTTCATAAGAATGAGTCAAAGAGATGGATCATTCCATTCAAATCGATCCACTTTATGCCAAAGAGTGGCTAATCACTTTACGCCTGAAGCAGGCTAATCATTTTACGCCCGGGTCAAAGCTAATGATTTTATGCCCAAGATAGGCTAGCCACTTTTACGCTGGACAAAGCTGTCAAGTCTTGCATTTAATGCAAAGTCTGACATGAAGATTTAATAATGGCATATATCACAGAAATCAAAGGAATTTGTTTTACACAGAGGCCCATTTGTCGTTTAGTATGTGGACTGAGCCACTTTACGCTCATAATATGGCTTCTTTTACGCACGGAGACTATACGAGTTTTTTTACGCTCAACGGTTGACGTGTGCGTAAGGTTTATTTGGGCTACTTTTACGCTCAAGGTTATTTAACAACCACTTTACGCGGGAAGTCTACATCAGGACTATTGTACGCCTAGTCTACTACTTTACGCTCAAGGTATATTTGGGTTGTTTTTACGCCCTATTCCAATTCAGAACGTGGTTTGCCTATATGGCTTTCATGCCACACATCTCGAAGAACGTGTGTACGTGCATCCTATTCTTATTGAAATGATGGGACACGTGTCAACGTATGCAGAGGATGACTTCGGTCATGGGTGGCAGTTGTTAGCGTAAAGAAGGAACTTTTGCTGAGTTTTTACGCACAAGAAGCCAAGTCTATAAATAGACTGATTTTTCTCATATAGACAGACAGAGAGAAAGGAGAGAATACATAGAGATCAGAGCCCAGAGACTTTGATTTTTCGGAGCATTCTTCTTCAACTTTTCTTCCAGAACAGAGTGAAGCAAAGCAGGAAAGCATTCGGCCTCGCCATCAGTGCCCAAGTGCGTCGATACCTTTCTGGTGACTTAGTTCTTCCAATTGTTCATCTTCTAGCAGTGATCTTCATCATCATCGTATGGTCTAAGGAACAAAGTGATCATTTACAGATCAGACTTCCATAGCAATACTTCCCAAAATCAAATTTGTACTTTGTGTACTTTTTCTCGTTTTATTTTCAAAATCCGATTCCAGGCATTTTGTTAAGTGAAACAAAAATGGCAACTCTGCTGGGGATGACCTTCTCCTCTGACGAGGAGGCAATTGCTCAATACGATAATGTGTCGATTGGATCGACAAAGAAGACTCTGGTTGTACACTTCGACCAGACTGCTTATGAAGAAATGCTCCGAACTGGGGGTGGTTCTCGCCGCTCCAATGTTCAAAAATCTCTTAAAGCACGAAAAGTTTGGATTCCTAAATCTAAAATAGCTTCTGATATCTCTGTTGCTTCTGAGGGCGAGGGAATTCTTCCCACTCCTGTCGTAGGGGCTCCCGTTCGTAACGAGGCAGTCCTTACTTCAGCGTTGCACTCTAAGTGTGGCAAGTTATCTCTCGTCTGTGACGGTGAAGATAATCAGGTTTTACGCCCAGTGGGTAAAAACCAAATTTTACGCTCAGTGCATAAGAACGAGTCTCCCATTTGTAATGAGGCAGACTCTAATGCTTGTGCTTCTAAGTGTAAAAATAAGTCTCCCGTCTGTGACGTGGTAGACACACAAAAATTACACTCTTCACGTAAAGGAAAATCTCCCGTCTGTGACGTGGTAGATAATCAATTTTCATGCTCTACGCGTAAAGGTAAGTCTTCTGTCTGTGACAGTGTAGATAAAATTTGCAACGATATTTTTACATCTAATGTGAATGTACCTAAATGCATACAGCGTAAAAATATTGTTGGTAAAGCTTCAGTTCTACACCAACAGCCTTCTTATACTGATCTACGCAAAGTACCAAACCTACAAATCACACGCAATGAAAATAGAGTCCTTCGTGCTAAAAAATTATCAAGATTTGCGTACACAACTCCAAACGCGTAGAAATGTACAGTTTGGTTCTGCGAATGCAGCCAGTAATCTTCTTTATACACAAGGGACTAAACGTTTTGCTACCCCAAATGTAATAAAGAAGACTACTCCTTCTACTCCTTCTGATTTACGTGAATTGCTAATGCAAAAGCGTAAAAATAGACAATCTCCCGTGACGTTCCCCCAAGAAAATCATCACTGTGAATGTCACCAGATTGTGATCAAATATTGTTGCTCGGCTTCCAGACGGTCAGTTTTTGATCGATTGAATTTTAATGCACCCCAACAACAAGCTGATGAGTTGTCATATGCGTCAGTCAACATGGCATCTCACACCAACAGAGGACGACGTCCTAGACGGAACACGTCCCAAACCCCAGGTCAACAACAATTCAACAGACTTCTTTTGAGGTAATATAAACATGATAGTAATGCAATTCTAAAACAGAAAGTAAGATTTGATTATCTATCATGTCCATATTACCTCTGGATAGATACAAACTATTGAGTTTAAAAGACTTATCATGTTCATATAACCGCTGATAAGTATTTTCCGCCTCATAACTATGGTTATTTTAAAATGAAGGGATCACAAAATAAATATTTTATTCATTCCTTGTGAAAACATTACAAAAATGAATGAGATAAAAGATGACAAGGAGTTCTTCTAAGGTGGAGTAGAAACATCTTGAAGCAACTTCTGTAGTTCTTCCAGTCGTTTATCACGAGAACTCACAACCTTTTTAGTAGCTTCAGCACGTCGAGCTTCAGGGGTACAAATACGAGAAAGTCCAGCGAAACTGATTATCAGATGATCCTTGGCTTCATCAAGGGTTCTGATAGTTGATTCAGCCCCGAAGGCTTGTTCTTCTAAAATGGAGCTCTGAGTGAGGTGCAGATTTCGAGCATCGATCATCTTTTCTCTTTCAGCCTTCAAACGAGCTAATTCAGCTTCAATTTCACGAATCTTATCATTTTTATTCTGAATATCTATGTTCAAAGCATCGTAAGCTACTCTGTGACCATGCAGTGTGGGCTTTATTCCAGCCAAAAAAGCTTTCTCTTTGGCAACTTTCAGACTATGTTCATGAAGAGCTTCATTATATGTAGTCTCCCGAGCAAGATAATCAGCCGTTAAGGCGTCATATTCCTCCTGGATGAGACTTTCAACAGTCTCCCTTGATAGCTTGAGGTATTCATTGATTGGTTGTTCAAGGTCCTCTACAATTTTCTCCAATACTGCAGCTCTTCCAGCATCATCGAACATAGCAACATTCTTAATGGTCAGAGCCATCGCTGCCTTCAAAATCTCGTAACTGAGGCCCTTATTCAGGACCATTTTTATTAGGATTGCTAGAGTTTTGTAAAAGGTCTCAGTATGAATCTCAACTAGGAGATTCATCTCTATGCTGGAGCTTGGTGTGGCAGCAATATCTAGTAGATCTCTTTTTTGGAGACCAGAAACAGATGTTGTTGGTATGACAGCCGGTTGAGACGAAGACGTTGCTGTTACTGCTGTCATGGCCAATTGATCCCTAGGAGCTTCAGGGATTATATCTCCAACACCAACAGATATCATTGGTGTAATAACAGACTGAGATGGAATTATTGTTGTTACTGCTGCCACAGCCAATTGATTCCCAAGAGCTTCAGGAGCAATGTCTTCAATATTTGTTACTCCAGCCGTTTCTGGAGTTCTGGTGGCGGTAATATCGGTGGATGTGGTGACAATTGCGGGAGCCGGTTCAGGTTCTGGCATTGGCTCATCAGAAACTGGTACTGAATCAGTAGCAATAATAGAAGATGTTATTATAGCTTCCCCAGTTTTAGTTGGTGATTCAAGAATGCTTTCAGCATTTTCTTCAATTGTTTGTTCCGCAGGATTTTCTATCGCTTTAATTGCAGTGAAATTTTCTACAGTTGCTTCTTTATTCAAATCTGGTTCCCCTCCAGCAGCTCTATCATCACCTACAGTGAGGCCTATTATAGTCTCTTCTTTGTGCTGGTCTTCAGCAGGAGAGGACATTTCAGGTTGTGCTTGTTGTACCTCTAATGATGGAGGATATTCTTCTTGAAGCTCCATTTCGGGTTGTCGAATTCCCTCCTCATCAGCGTCTTCTTCCTTTGAAGAAGAAGTTTCATCCTCAGATTCCTCATTTTCTTCATAGATATCTTCTTCTTGAGGAGGAGGAGCCACAGGTTTTGGTGCAATGATGATATCTACAAAATGAACAAAATAAGTTAATATACAAAATCATGGTACATAATTCCGTATAGGTTTTGTATGATACCTGGAATATGTGCGTTATGTTCAAGATATGAATCATAATCGCCATCCCAATCATCATCTTCGAAGTCGAGAGCCGGCTTATCTGATGGAATACGGTCTCGGTCAACAGTAGATACAGCAGTAGCATCCCCTGTAACTTGTGCCTTGGTTGGCAAAGATAAATGGAGCGAGGAGCTAAGACGTCCAGGAGACAAAAGTGTTACAGTTTTTGGTGCTACTACTGGTAGAGGGGCTGAAGATCCTTCTCCTGAATGGACTAAAGAAGAACCAACAAGATGATCTTCTTCAACCAAGGCATCATCTTCTGGAGTGAGGGCTCTTGGTTGGGAAGGCCTTTTAATGGTAGACTTCTTCTTCTTTTCCGGAGTTTTCTCTGGAAATATGACGGCTGCACTTTGTTTTCTCTTTCGACCTTTGCCAATGATGATAGGTTCTGCAGTTGGTTCCCCAACTCCTGTAGGGATAACTTCCAGATATGGATCTGGAATGCCAGTATCGTCAGAAATGTCTGCTGGCACCCTGACCGGTTCCTCAATATTTCCTTCTTTAGGCCACCTTAGACTACCTTTCATATTGTAGCCGTGGGCAAAAGAACTAATTGAAGCATAAAAGTGAGCATACGTATAAAGTATACGTAGCTCTGTAGTACTAGTGGCGGTTGAGACTCTAAACTTAGCACCAGTACGAGCAACATTGAAATATCTCCAACCCCTAGCACCGTCGAGTAATTTTCCATAATGACGGAAGTTAGTAGAGGGGTTACCAACATGAAGTTGGTCATATCCAAATTGGCGAGAGAACCTACTGGGTAGATATGGTTCAAACGCACAATTATCTTCATTTCTATATATCAAGTGAGAAGGTCTGATGCATTGAAGCCATCTGAAGACTGATGATGGCAATATCGCTCTTCCTTCGACTTCATCTTCAAACTGAATGCCAAAGCAATCTGCTGGAACTTGTGGCCGAGTACAGAAGAAGTTCCAACCATAAGAATAGTTCAGAACTGCTCGAGTATCCGCCACAGTCGTAGTAGTCCATGTAGCCTTGCTAAATTTTTGGAGGAAGACTTCCTCATTATCCCCTGGGCCTGGTGGTAACAGATTGCAGTTGTGGTGCAACAACCAGCCCATTAAATAAGTATAGGGCATTTCTACCCTGGGGAAAATGTTTCGATGAGGAGCATTGTTAATTAACTCTTCACCGAAAGTCCTTAAACATGCATTTATACGGCACACCATGGCTGATAGCAGATTGATTCTTACTTTAAAAACCAAGCGTACTGCTGGCCATAGTACGTTGCGGTAGATTCTGTCAACAGTCCCAGTACCTGGCACGACCCATCTTCTCAGCCATAAAGAAAGGAAGCCGGCCAACAAAGCTCTCCTAGAGATTTTCTGATTGCCGTATCTAAGGAAGCTCAAGGCTTCAGTTCCGGCAGGGAATTCCCCAATCTTTGTAGACAGATATTTATTCGGGAATTTGTAGGCAATCATCATATCTCGAATTTTGTTAGAAGGAGTTGTCGAATCTATATTGATTGCCGGGGCCTTGTTTTCCTGAAATCTTTCTTTGTCATCTTTGGATATCTTATCCTTATAAAAGAAGAGATAAGTCGTCCACTTGTTGATGTATGCTAAATGAGATGTACTTTCATGCATTGTAGTACAAATCAGATAGTGACACATCAATTCTTCATATACCTCAATCAACTGAGGGTTAGTCTCTCTGATTTCAGCCAATTCTCTGTTGGAGGGAACGTATTCCTCATATGGGGCTTCCCCCATTGGCAGCTTCGAGATAAACTACATCTCATGAAGAGCAAGGCCCATTTCACCTTTCGGGGTTGCAAAAGTTCCAGTTGAACTTATATATATCTCCATTAAAGCCATGAATAGGTTTCCGTTCGGAGGAATACCCTGACTGGTGGAAGCTATCGCTTCATACAAGCCAATATCTTTCAGCTCTGTCTCAAAGTTCTTCATCATCCAAATACTTATCTGGATCCAGTTTTGGTTAAATGGAGTCAACCACCCCGGCAGCCTAGGGTTTGTTTGGGGATATAATACATCAGCCCTCATAAATTTGTTGACAAATATTTGGGTTTGTACTGGTTGAATTAAACCCGAGTCTTCACTGGGATTAGCTCCTGGCATGAGGCCAAAAATAGAAGTGACACCACCATTGGGAACACTAGCAAAATACCCCATGTCATTAGCATGCTCCCTCTTGAAAATAATTCTACCTGGTCTTCCATAACTATTAGGAGTCAAATTCCACAGCATTTGTCGATGGTGGGTAGCATGGAAAAATGCTGACAAAGGATAATCTCTGTCCATATCCGGAAGATACATGGCTCTATCCCCAAATTTGAATACCCAAGACTCCTTCTTGGGGTGTGTCTGGGACTTACAGTCAATTGCGTCCCCAAACAAGAAGGCCGGTTTTGCAAATTGTTGTGCATCTAGTGAAGTCAACAAATCTACATTCAGCATGGATACCAACATCCTATCCCCTTGGGCTGCTATCAGTTGTGCCCTCTCTATAGGGTATTCAGGGTTCGATTGAGGAAATTGGACATGAGATAAATCTTCCAGATAATTCGAACCCACCATGCCAACTGACGAGCCAAAGACTTCTGCAAGAGGGTGAATTTGCAAGTCCACTGCAAAAAGAAAAGGAAATCAAGTTAGAGAAAATCTAATTTGATGTCATTTATGCAGATAAATGGATCTAAAAAGTAAAAGTTTTCTAAAAAGTCTTTTATTTTTACACAAAGTCTTTTTTTATTTTGGAAATTTTACGCTGGCACATTAGATGTGGGCGTATTTCAGTTTTACGCTGACACGTATAACGTGGGTGTATTTTTGAGCTTTACGCTAACACGTATACGTGGGCGTATTTTGTTTATCTCAGTTTCTACGCTAACACGTATAACGTGGGCGTGAAACAAAAGACCTTTTTCTTCTCCGATAAAGTTCTACAGCCATAAGGGAGTACTTTACCCCTCATAGGCGGAGCTACGGCTGGGTTGGGTTGTCGGTGTGGTGTTGATGATCGAACGGGAGTTTTTACATGTTCTGCCGATAACGAATCAATGGCTTTCTTTCCTTTACTACTGCCGGCGGCGGACTTCTTGGGGGCCATCGAATGGAATGCAAGAGGAAGAAGAGAGTTCAAGAAGGATCGGGATTACGGGAGCAAGAAAATAAAGTAAAGTTCTTTCTCTCCCCGAAAAAACCCTATTTATAGGGAATTTTCAAATCGGTTCAAATTCCAGATTTTACGCCGACTGTTGGATATCCCCACTTTTACGCGGATGACTGTTGAGTATCCCGAATTTTACGCTGACTGGTCAAATCTCAACTTTTACGCTTCTGTTCAAAGTGTTTCAAATTTTAAAGATATTTGAAAACTTTGAAGGGGGTCTTGTAGGAGCATAAAAAGTGCTTCATAAGAATGAGTCAAAGAGATGGATCATTCCATTCAAATCGATCCACTTTACGCCAAAGAGCGGCTAATCACTTTACGCCTGAAGCAGGCTAATCATTTTACGCCCGGGTCAAAGCTAATAATTTTACGCCCAAGACAGGCTAGCCACTTTTACGCTGGACAAAGCTGTCAAGTCTTGCATTTAATGCAAAGTTTGACATGAAGATTTAATGATGGCATATATCACAGAAATCAAAGGGATTTGATTTACACAGAGGCCCAATTGTCGTTTAGTATGTGGACTGAGCCACTTTACGCTCATAATATGGCTTCTTTTACGCACGGAGACTATACAAGTTTTTTTACGCTCAACGGTTGACGTGTACGTAAGGTTTATTTGGGCTACTTTTACGCTCAAGGTTATTTAACAACCACTTTACGCGGAAAGTCTACATCAAGGCTATTGTACGCCTAGTCTACTACTTTACGCTCAGGGTATATTTGGGTTGTTTTTATGCCCTATTCCAATTCAGAACGTGGTTTGCCTACATGGTTTTCATGTCACACATCTCGAAGAACGTGTGTACGTGCATCCTATTCTTATTGAAATAATGGGACACATGTCAACGTATGCAGAGGATAACTTCGATCATGGGTGGCAGTTGTTAGCGTAAAGACGGAACTTTTGCTGAGTTTTTACGCACAAGAAGCCAAGTCTATAAATAGACTGATTTTCTCATATAGACAGACAGAGAGAAAGGAGAGAATACATAGAGATCAGAGCCCAGAGACTTTGATTTTTCGGAGCATTCTTCTTCAACTTTTCTTCCAGAACAGAGTGAAGCAAAGCAGGAAAGCATTCGGCCTCGCTATCAGTGCCCAAGTGCGTCGATACCTTTCTGGTGACTTAGTTCTTCCAATTGTTCATCTTCTAGCAGTGATCTTCATTATCATCGTATGGTCCAAGGAATAAAGTGATCATTTACATATCATACTTCCATAGCAATACTTCCCAGAATCAAATTTGTATTTCGTGTACTTTTTCTCGTTTTATTTTCAAAATCTGATTTCCAGGCATTTTGTTAAATGAAACAAAAATGGCATTTCTGCTGGGGAAGATGGATTTCGGAGAGGACTCATCACCGATATCAACTTGTACAACCTCATCTTCGGTGGGAGGCTCTCTTTGTTCGAACTGCCTCTCCCATTGCGCATCTAGCTGTTGTACCCACGGCTCTAACTCAAGAAGTTCAGGAATGTCTTCATCTTCTTCATAGGCGTCGGCAAATACCATATTGACGGACAAGACTTGCCTGAATACGTCCCCGATGCTGACATCCGAATCGGAAGTTGGTGATCCGGTTGAGTGTGAATACCAGTCGCATTCCTCATCTGAGATTTCAGGGGTCGTTGCAGGTATAACATAACCTAGCCCACATCTGGTTTTGTTATAGTAATCTCGTGGTTTCCCAGCGAGGATCGAGAATTGTAAGGGTAATCGTCGTCCAGTGCCGTAGTTCAAGCCTGGCGTAGCTTCCAGATCATACCCCTGTTTTTGTATGAGATACTTGGGTTGGGAGCTACACAGATAAAGGGGCAGTTTCTCGATGTCGGGTTCGAGATCAACTTCTTCTATCCTGAAGGGTTGTGGATCATTCTTCCGGTCGAAGATGATTGGATGATCCTCTCCCTCGACTATGCGGTAAGCGTCTTCCTCTGGAGTAAGTTGGTTTGCGGTGTAGACATTTGTCACCTGTGTGTGTAGGTAGGTGCCTATACCGTGTTCCATAGCATACATTGTACAAAGCTTATTAAGCTCGATGTAGTTCAAAGATAGCCCTTTATTGATGAAGTAAGGTATCTTTTCCAGTGGGATTACATCATCTGCGGATGGAACATCAGTGTGAGCAGCCACATACTTGGCCAGCTCTGACTCTTCTTCAGCCACCCCCTATGTCAATAAAGACTAAGAGGATGACTTGGGCAGCTTAATCATCAGGGTCTCCATAAGTAGGACAGAACGTGGAATCGTTGGCGTACTGACGACCCCCAGTTTGGTGCTCGGAGCTGGACGGGGCGTTGTCGATCAAAAACAAAATGCCTGGAAATCGGATTTTGAAAATAAAATGAGAAAAAGTACACGAAGTACAAATTTGATTCTGGAAAGTATTGCTATGGAAGTCTGATCTGTAAATGATCAGTTTGTTCCTTGGACCATACGATGATGATGAAGATCACTGCTAGAAGATGAACAATTGGAAGAACTAAGTCACCAGAAAGGTATCGACGCACTTGGGCACTGATGGCGAGGCTGAATGCTTTTCTGCTTTGCTTCACTCTGTTCTGGAAGAAAAGTTGAAGAAGAATGCTCCGAAAAAATCAAAGTCTCTGGGCTCTGATCTCTATGTATTCTCTCCTTTCTCTCTGTCTGTCTATATGAGAAAAATCAGTCTATTTATAGACTTGGCTTCTTGTGCGTAAAAACTCAGCAAAAGTTTCGTCTTTACGCTAACAACTGCCACCCATGACCGAAGTCATCCTCTGCATACGTTGACACGTGTCCCATCATTTCAATAAGAATAAGATACACGTACACACGTTCTTCGAGATGTGTGGCATAAAAGCCATGTAGGCAAACCACGTTCTGAATTGGAATACGGCGTAAAAATAACCCAAATATATCCTGAGCGTAAAGTAGTAGACTAGGCGTACAATAGCCCTGATGTAGATTCCCACGTAAAGTGGTTGTTAAATAACCTTGAGTATAAAAGTAGCCCAAATAAACCTTACGCACACGTCAACCGTTGAGCGTAAAAAAACTCGTATAGTCTCCGTGCGTAAAAGAACCCATATTATGAGTGTAAAGTGGCTCAGTCCACATACTAAACGACAAATGGGCCTTTGTGTAAAACAAATCCCTTTGATTTCTGTGATATATGCCATCATTAAATCTTCATGTCAGACTTTGCATTAAATACAAGACTTGACAGCTTTGTCCAGCATAAAAGTGGCTAGCCTGTCTTGGACATAAAATCATTAGCTTTGATCCGGGCGTAAAATGATTAGCCAGCTTCAGGCATAAAGTGATTAGCCGCTCTTTGGCGTAAAGTGGATCGATTTGAATGGAATGATCCATCTCTTTGACTCATTCTTATGAAGCACTTTTTACGCTCCTACAAGACCCCCTTCAAAGTTTTCAAATATCTTCAAAATTTGAAACACTTTGAACAGAAGCGTAAAAGTTGAGATTTGACCAGTCAGCGCAAAATTCGGGATACTCAACAGTCATCCGCGTAAAAGTGGGGATATCCAACAGTCGGCGTAAAATCAAGAAATAGTGTCGGTCAACACTTAACCGTCACAATGAATTTTCTTCTCGAAACTTTCGAATGCCTTTTTACCTCCCCGAGTTTGCATTAATAATGAGCAGTTTCCCATAAGGAATATGAAGAGTTGATTTGATTGTATAAATAAAGAGAAATTCTTCATTCTTGCCATTCATCCTCATAGTGACATGGCGCCAAAGAAAGAGATTAACAATGAAGAGGCTTCGAGCTCCATGATTGATTTTGAGCGAGCACGCAACTTTGTAGGGTGCTTTGGACTGACTCCAGCAGTCTTCAGTCGCATCGATGGTGGTCTTTCAACTACGTATGAGGGATCAGGAGATGCAGAAGCGTTTCTTAATTTGATGCGTCGCTCTGGGATTCGCAACATGCACGACTTAGGTGCCTCCATTCGTCAGCCCAATGAAGGAGAGAAAAAATAATATTCCATGTATTGCGACTCTTTTATGTGTAGGGGTCCACTCCCCCCTTTTTTATAAATAAAATCTTGATGTTAATCTCATCTGTTGGTACATAGAATTGTTCAAAACTTCTTTAACTGCATTTATGGTTGTTTATTCCCAAGTTAAACAAAACAACACGTGGCATCTGCTTTGTGGTCACGAGCGCCTTTTTAGTAGGATCTTTCCCGAAATAGACTCATGCCAACCGTTTCCTCAACCCTTATAAATAGCTGAGTTAAAGAATGTTTTATACAATCTCATTCTCATTCTTTCGAAGATAGCTTCTAACAAATGATGATGCTTGCTGTTCTTCTGTACGCTTGGTCAACAGATGTTGATTCAACAGTTCTCAGAGCCGAATCATCTGACCTCAATGGTAAGTTCAATTCGTCAAACAATCGCCTGCCTTTGAACTTTTTTGTCGAAAATAGATGCCCGTGAGTGTAAATCCTTGACAGACGTAGAATCTTATAGGTAAGATGCATGGGCGTAAAAGCCTTGTTGAATAATATGCTCATGAAACATTGGCGTAAAGAACCTTTGTTGAATAGGGTGCACATGAGACACGGGCGTAAAAACCTTGTTGAGTAGGGTGCACGAGCATCAGTCTTTAATTGATCAGTAAGTGACTGATGATAAGATTTTTCTGTTGTCTTCTGCAGAAGCTTGGCTGAAAAATTTTTCCAGAACCGGTATTGGCGACTTTAATGCTGTGAGGAATATTCTTCTGACATCAGCATCAGGAAGCTCATGCGCTTTTGACGCGCAAATCAGACAACTCAGAACTTTTCGTGGGATAAAAGGGTCTTCCTCAGATGGTAGGAGGAGCCTTTATACACGAAAAGTTGGATGGTGGAGTCAACTCTATCCCGAGAAATTGGGTAGTAGAGTTCCTTTCACGGCAGGACTAGGAATTGTATCCCAATGCTGGATACATTCCTATCTCCTCTGGAAGGCCGCCACTTCTCCACCAATGGTATTGGCAGCAACACGTCTTCGGGCTGCCATACTCTGGGATTCTCCTCTCGTCTGAGAGAGAATACCAGAGTTTGATTCCTTCTATTCTGGTCGCCATTGAGGCTCAGACAGTAAGGAATTGACACCAACAACGAATCCGATGAAGAAGATCCAAAGAAGAAATAGATCTCGATTAGGTCATCGTTGTTGTATAGAATGAAAAATCCAAGATTGTAATAGATTTCCATTATGATTTGTAAGAAAGTCTAAGAAATGTAATAGACTTTTATGATGAAATGAGAATGGAAATGACAAGTCTTCTATGCTCAATGATTTGTATCTATCCAAAAGTAGTATAGACATGATAGATAATAAAGTCTTATTTTCTGTTTAGAGTATACAATACTATCAGAGGTATTATGGACATGACAGCATGTAAGAACTCAGAGAAAAAGTAGATTAATATCTATGTAGAGGTCAAATGGAAATGATAGATAAGAAAAGTAAGTGGATTTAATATTTATCCAGAGGTCATGAAAATGTGTCATGACCCGCACCATAGAATAAGGGCACGAGAAGTGGGTACGTCTAGCCTACGTCGCAGTGTCGGCAGTAGAACGCTGTCCTAGGTCTCATGCATCTAATAGTATAAGGCTAAACAGTTTATACTCCCCGAATGGGGGTGACATAGCAGATACAGACTCAATCACATCTAAGGTAGAGCATGATAAGGATAGATAAAACATGAAATCCGAAAAAGGTACAACAGAGAGAAATCTAAGTGTCTAAGATACACAAATCCAGAAATACATCTCAAATCTCAAAACTCAGATACAGTAATCCATAAAGTAAATACAACCCCAGACAATTGAAATAACTATCTAAGCAACCTCTAATGTGTCTCCTCTAGGCTAGCAGGCAACCTCCAGCTATCTGTAAAATTTATCAACAGGTCAAGTCAGGACGGGAACGAGCACATATCTCTAAAACAGTTCATAGCAGGTTAGGAGTATAAATCATGCAATAGAGTAAAATACAGGAAGTGCTGAATAGGAAGTACGAGTAAACAGAAGATATTTTATAACTGAAAGTAAATACATGATAGTAGAAACTGTAAGTGACTACGTGATTTAGAGCACAATGGTTATGTAAACGGCTTGGGGGCACATGAATACAAATAAGGAGGCACATGAATACAGCTACTGGGGATAGTGATCACATAACCAATTCTACTCACCCCGCCCCAATCAATACACAAGGATCCGTTCAAGTTATGTTATAAGCACATGAATACAGCTAAGATACGTGAACTCATGTAATGAGTAGTACATGAGGCACATGATAAGCACATGAAAGCACATGAAAGCACATGAAGCACATGAGAACATGTAAAAAATATGAACTAGTACGAGTACAAGGAGTACCTGATGCACATGATAAAGTACATGAACATGAAATACCCGATGCACCCGTAGAGGGATAACATCTCAGGAAAGGATCCATATAGTACTAATCCGTGAAGATACGTGTCAGCATCAAGTAGAGTAATCTAGAGCAAGAATATAATCCAGATAAGTATGAAAAGATCAGAGAATGTACTCGCCTCGATAACCTGAACAGCTGATAAGTATAGGGGTCCAACTGAAGCCACAGAGTCCTATTTAAAGCAACACAGTTTACAAGGTGTTCAAATTGTAATAAATAAATCTCTACAAGCAATCTATCTTATACTAGGTTCTTCTAAGTCAAAACGACTCTAGGTCAACTCCGGTCAATAATCTAGTCAAACTAGGTCAAGTGTTGACTTATAGTTGACTTTGGGTCAACTGGTCAACTCTGGTCAACAGGGTTAATTCTAGTCTAATTATTAAAGATAAAAAGTGTACTTCGTTATTCGTACGTCGAAACTTATGACACGTAAATCGAGATGAGATGATCAACGGTAAAGTTGATAATCTTATTATAGTGATCCACGTGTCCAACTTGTCAATTTCAGCGATGTGAGACTGGAATTGACTGATCTCAGTTTCGTTATAGTAATCCCGAAATACGAACATTATAAGAATTAATTATTAATAAATTATGAAAAGGTTAAACTCAAAGAAATTATAAACAAACATTGTCGGACGATGAAATAAATATCGCCAACGTGTCCAGAATGGTCAAATTAGCTAGGATAGCCTCCCCTTCGGTCCAATTTGGACACAAGGGCAAAAAGGTAATTTCGGATCAAAACGGTGTCCGTGTCGGAGCTGTTTTGCACCAAAAAATGTGCAAAAAAACAAGTCTATAAAATATAATAAATTATATGTCCATGAAACCAGAATGACGATACGAACCTAACGGTATCTCCAGAATTGGATTTCGTTGACCCGATCTCAATTTGGTCCGTTGACCAGAACTTAGAATTTTGGTTTGCACGGAAATACGTGCCAGAGCCAAAGTTCTCAAAACTCAGCAAACTATATGTCAACGAGTCCAGAATGACGATACGAACTCAACGGTATGTCCGAAATTGGATTCCGATGAGCCGATCTAAAAATGACCCGTTGACCCGGATATTGGTATCCGACTTGCACCGAAATGCGTGCCTGGTCAATGTCCACCAAAATCTAGCAAATTATATGTCAACGAATCTAGAATGACGATACGAACTCAACGGTATATCCGGAATTGGATTCCGATGAGCCGACATCAAAAAGTCCCGTTGACCCAGAATGTGGAACCCACTTTGCACCGAAAAACGTGCCAGGGCCCACGTTCTCCAAATCTAACAAATTTTATATGAAAACATGCCAGAACGATGCCACGAGTCTAATGGTGGTGTCAGAAATGAAATCTGGAGTCCCGTGTTCAAAAATGGAATTTTACAAGTTGGAAATTACGAATTCGGACGGCCAACTTTAGCGTCGAATTCAACCAATCAAACAAGCTCACAATGAAACGAAACTGGAGGGGTAGTAAGAGGGTTATACCAGCTTCGTACAGAAACTGGTAGCACGCCAAACGGAGCTGCGGTAGAGGAGATACAAGCTGACAAAGTTGGCCCCACGAAACTGTCCAAATTTAATATTTAATACAATTTAAACGGTCAATTTGGTGGCCGGTTTTGATGTATCAAACGATAAAATTAACGGACAAAAATTGACAGGAATGAAGGTGGATATACCGAGATTATGACGGAGCAAAGAAATCGCCGATCCAACGGTCGGATCTCTAGGAAAATGTGCACAAAGTTGCTGCGACGGAGCGCCAAAATGAACTCGATTTCGCACGCGTCACGACGGGACGTCGTGCAAAACGCACGAATCGCCTCGACGGCGTGTCCCGGAGGACGGTGGCCGTCAGAGGAGGACTCGCCGGAGTGGGGCGCACCCACAGCGAGCCACGGCGACCCACACGGCGGCGCGGCGGCGCACGACGGTGGCCCGCACGCGCGCGCGTGCGCGCCTGTGCGGCTGTGCACTGCTGCAGCCGCGCGCTGGTGGTCGACGAAGCGGCGACGGGGACTGCGCGGCCAAGGGCCGACGGCGCAGCGAGATGGGGGTGGCCTGTGGTGGTGGTGTTAGCTTGGATGATGATGGTGGTGAAGGCCATAGTGATGGTGGCGGCTAAGGTGGGAAGAAGGAGGAGGAAAGGGGAGGTCCTGTGGGGGAGGAGGCCGACGGCGACGGAGGCCGGAGGCCGACGGCGACGAGGCCGGGCCAGGAGGAGGGTGGTGCTCGGTGGGGAGCTCGGGGAGAATGCTGTGTTGGTGTAGTTGTTGCTGGTGGAGTTTTTTGTTTTGAAATTAGAATATGTGAGAGAGAGAGAAAGAGATGAATGAAATTAATGAGAAGGAGGAAGAGAGGGAAAAATAGTTTGGGAGTTAGGACCGGCCTATGGCTGAGTGAATGTGTGGGAAAAAATAGGTGGTGAGGATTTAGTATAGGGAAATCAAAAGCTAGAATTAATTGTAGGAAAATTGGCCATTCCTATGGGAATTTTTAAAACAGAATTTTACATCGAATATTAAAATAGGTAAACATGGTATTTAATATTATTTTGGGGCAAGAAAATGAGGGCATCATGAGAGAGGAAAAATGAAGCTGGGGTTGGGTTCAGTGGAGCCGGATTGGATCCAAAATCGAACATTATGCAAAAATCGAATAAAAATAGGTATTGAAGATCATGGGTAAATAAGTAGCACTTGGGGATTCCAATAAATGGGACACAAGTGTCGGACGGGTAGTAGGCTCAATGTGGGCCATGTCCATAATTGGGGCTGACAGGTTTTGGTCGACAGGGGACCCACAAATCAAGTTGGAAAATGAATGTGACGCCGTGGGGTAAAATAAATCGAGTCACGTGTCAGGAAAGTTATGCGAAGCAAATGGAGCACAAAATGGCGTGTCTGAGTGGGACACGAAGGTCAAGGGTGAAGAGCGTCTCGAGTAGATCATCAATGAGATGTTGGTTTCAAGAAACTGACTGGTCTTGCGCTTCTAATTTAAAAGTCACGGTAACGTGCTGAAAATGATCAAGGAAAAGAGTGGGAAAAATAATTAATAATCAACTGGTCTAATTTGATCCGAAGTTCAGCGAAGTAAAAGAGTACAAGAGAACAAGTTTGGATGGGACACTATATACCGTCATGAAGGTAATCATGTCCACTCCAAAACTCGTGAAGAAGATTTCCAGAGTTGAACATCCCTGACACTCCGAATATCAATGGCACGGGAAAGTACACTTAAAGATAAATAACAGAATAAATTATTTATTAAAACTAAATCAATCCAAAAAATTTAAAAAAATCAACCCGAAATTCAGGGTGCTCACATCCTACCCACCTTATAAAAATTTCGTCCTCGAAATTAAAATGTTCGTAATCCTTCTAGGTCAAACCCCCACAATCAAATCCCAGAACTTAAACAAATCATACCATCAAAAAGGACGACATACAGGGTCATGGCATATGGTGACAGTGAAAGTCTCATCTAGGTATACTAGTCATGCTAACTGAAACGGTCATAGGGTATCAAAACACACAAGCAGTCTAGGGTGTCAAACTGGAAAAGACACAGAATAACAAATCATCAAAACTGTAAGACAGCCTACCATCCTATGTGAAAACTGGTACTTATCATAAAAAGTAAAGATAACTACCAATTATCCATAAATGGTTACTATTCAAGAAAACAATCAAAATCAGAAGTTAAAGAGTGAAAGTCAATTGCATGGAAATCCAATCACAATATATATATATATATATATATATATATATATATATATATATATATATATATTAGTCTCGATACGATCTAAGTTGATCAAATTGGGAAAATCAAGATTGGGCAATATGGAGGACAGTTCAACAAAGTCTGAGAACAAGCATACAAGGATGGAGATTCAGGTCATAATCGATTTTAATTCAGTTGAGTACAATCCAAGATAAGAAAAGATAATCGAAGTTGAGTTGGTCGTGATTAAGGAAACTAGGATTCAATGATATTGAAAAAACCCTTTAGAGAAAAATAGGAAAATATTTCATACGAACTCAGTAAATCATCTCTCTCTAATACTATCAGTTTATCATTTGTCAATCATATTTTTCTCACAAATCCCAGTATGAAAATCAACCCTCATATGACTATCATCGAAATTTTATAACCTTCAGTCATCTAAACCTTTACCATAATCACCATAGACAAAATTTTAAACTTCTAAAATATTTTCCATGAAGCATACCCCTCCTAATTAGGTATCAACACTTATTCATTTAATCAAATTTTCAAATCCATTCACCTCGTTCTAAATTAAAACCGAAACCTCTAACCCAGTTTATGAAATCCTTGTACTTGTTTAAGTCAAGTCTCGTATTTACTAAACTCCAATACCACTATGTCACACAAAATTTTATTCTTGTTTATAAAACAACCTTCATTTTTTCTTCAACGTTCACCTTCAAATGTTATCCTTTTGAATTCCACAATTTCTCCCAATCATCTAAAAATAATTCCTATAGCTTAAAATTCTTGTGTTCTCTCTGTCTCTAGTCACCCTCTTACAATATCTAGTTCAACTTCGCATGATCATAGAATACAATTAAATTCCTTTTTCTATCTCTAAATTTCTACATAGCCTTGTAATAGTTCCCAAGAATCAATAACCAAGATTTTCTAGTCCTCAAAACTAGGTTGACCTCTGATACCCTCATTAGTTTTTTTTTTGAATACATCCATGAATTTCTCGTAACCCAATTTTCTGTGATTGTTTCTAAATTGATAACATTTATCACTCGATTCCATTCTAACCTTTACCACATCTCCCTCTAATTTTTTTATTTTTTATAATTGACATCCAACATTCTAATTCCTACTAAATCATCCTATGATAACCACTTACGTCATTTCCACACTAGATGATTTACGTCACTTCCTCAACATTTTTCAGGCAAAAATGATACGAAGATTCAAGAGTTTTCAAGGTATAGCTGACAGAATTATATACGAGACAGGGAATTGATGTAATCATGACAGGTATATAAGACAAGGAATGATGGTAATAAAAATACTGGCAGGAAAAGAATGATAAAAGAATATGTTCTGCTTATATGTTTAAAAGAGGAACCCATTTTGAAATCAGGGCTATAATATCAAATCCAAATAAGGTCTAGCAAAATCATCGATTTATTGCATTAAGAAGAAATTTGTTAGAAGTTACACAAGGGTTTATAAAAACAACTAAAACTACTACTAAGTTAAATAATGAGAAACAAAACAAAACAAAAATTCTCTTTCTTTTTTTTTTTTGAAAGACTGAACAAAAGTAGTGAAAACATGTTCAAAAACATTTAAGGTACAATCTGATAATCATATGCGTCTATCCAAAATCATGGTGCTCTAAATCCTCGTCATACTAGTAAGCAAGGCTATGATAATCACAAAGTCCTCGACTTAGGCACATACATCTAGAGTCGTGGTATTTAACATTTTCGCAATGCCGCTAGCTTGGCTGCGAAAACCTTAAATTCCCACACCCAAGAAATATATCCAAAGCCAGACTATATGTCCTCACCATGCTGGCTAATGTGACTATAGAAGACTAGATTCCAAAACTTAGATGACCTAGCCCATATAATTTCATCTTGACAAAATTAAGTTAAATCAACAATGAATACTCAAAAATCAAATCAAATTTATCAACGAACATCAGAATTCAAAATGAACAAAAATCCTTCAAATCATATAAATACAAACTCGGATGCTACAGCTAACATCAAGATTCAAAATTCAACAATCTTCAATCAAATCAATAAATACAAACTCAAATTCAACAATAATCCATCAAAATTAAATTCGCCAACAAAAAATAAAGATAAATCAAATTAAGGGAAAAAGAGTTTTCAAATCGAAGTTAAAATAAGATTCTCAAGGATCGTCCCAGGAATCTCTCAAGGGATCCTAATTGTGATTGAGTATCTTCAAAAATATATCCTAATTCTACTGCAGGCTGTAGTGGTACTCTAGTTCGAATACCACTACACAAACTTGACCTGCATGGGCCACCACTAAAACGTGTCACGACCCACACCCTAGAATAAGGGCACGAGAAGTGGGTACGTCCAGCCTACGCCGCAGTGTCGACGGTAGAACGTTGTCCTAGGTCTCATGCATCTAACAGTATAAGGCTAAACAGTTTATACTCCCCGAATGGGGGTGACATAGCAGATACAGACTCAATCACATCTAAGGTAGAGCATGATAAGGATAGATAAAACATGAAATCCGAAAGAGGTACAACAGAGAGAAATCTAAGTGTCTAAGATACACAAATCCAGAAATACATCTCAAATCTCAAAACTCAGATACAGTAATCCATAAAGTAAATACAACCCCAGATAATTGAAATAACTATCTAAGCAACCTCTAATGTGTCTCCTCTAGGCTAGCAGGCAACCTCCAGCTATCTGTAAAATTTATCAACAGGTCCAGTCAGGACAGGAATGAGCACATATCTCTAAAACAGTTCATAGCAGGTTAGGAGTATAAATCATGCAATAGAGTAAAATACAGGAAGTGCTGAATAGGAAGTACGAGTAAACATGAGATATTTTGTAACTGAAAGTAAATACATGATAGTAGAGACTGTAAGTGGCTACGTGATTTAGAGCACAATGGTTATGTAAACGGCTTGGGGGCACATGAATACAAATAAGGAGGCACATGAATACAGCTACTGGGGATAGTGATCACATAACCAATTCTACTCACCCCGCCCCCAATCAATACACAAGGATCCGTTCAAGTTATGTTATAAGCACATGAATACAGCTAAGATACGTGAAATCATGTAATGAATAGTACATGAGGCACATGATAAGCACATAAAAGCACATAAAAGCACATGAAGCACATGAGAACATGTAAAAACATGAACTAGTACGAGTACAAGGAGTACCTGATGCACATGATAAAGTACATGAACATGAAATACCCGATGCACCCGTAGAGGGATAACATCTCAGAAAAGGATCCATATAGTACTAATTCGTGAAGATACGTGTCAGCATCAAGTAGAGTAATCTAGAGCAAGAATATAATCCAGATAAGTATATAAAAAGATCAGAGAATGTACTCGCCTCGATAACCTGAACAGCTGATAAGTATAGGGGTCCAACTGAAGCCACAGAGTCCTATTTAAAGCAACACAGGTTACAAGGTGTTCGAATTGTAATAAATAAATCTCTACAAGCAATCTATCTTATACTAGGTTCTTCTAAGTCAAAACGACTCTAGGTCAACTCTGGTCAATAATCTAGTCAAACTAGGTCAAGTGTTGACTTATAGTTGACTTTGGGTCAACTGGTCAACTCTGGTCAACAGGGTTAATTCTAGTCTAATTATTAAAGATAAAAAGTGTACTTCGTTATTCGTACGTCGAAACTTACGACACGCAAATCGAGATAAGATGATCAACGGTAAAGTTGATAATCTTATTATAGTGATCCACGTGTCCAACTTGTCAATTTCAGCGATGTGAGATCACTGGAATTGATTGATCTCAGTTTCGTTGTACTAATCCCGAAATTCGAACATTATAAGAATTAATTATTAATAAATTATGAAAAGGTTAAACTCAAAGAAACTATAAACAAACATTGTCGGACGATAAAATAAACATCGCCAACGTGTCCAGAATGGTCAAATTAGCAAGGATAGCCTCCCCATCGGTCTAATTTGGACACAAGGGCAAAAAGGTAATTTCGGGTCAAAACGGTGTCCGTATCGGAGCCATTTTGCACCGAAAAATGTACAAGAAAACAAGTCTATAAAATATAATAAATTATATGTCCACGAAACCAGAATGACGATACGAACCCAACGATATCTCCAGAATTGGATTCCGTTCACCCGATCTCAATTTGGTCCGTTGACCAGAACTTGGAATTCCGGTTTGCACGGAAATGCGTGCCGGAGCCAAAGTTCTCAAAACTCAGCAAACTACATGTCAACGAGTCTAGAATGACGATACGAACTCAACGGTATGTCCAGAATTGGATTTCGATGAGCCGATCTAAAAATGACCCGTTGACCCGGATATTGGTATCCGACTTGCACCGAAATGCGTGCCGGGTCCAATGTCTACCAAAATCTTGCAAATTATATGTCAACGAGTCCAGAATGACGATACGAACTCAACGGTATATCCGAAATTGGATTCCGATGAGCCGGCGTCAAAAAGTCCCGTTGACCCAGAATATGGGACCCACTTTGCACCGAAAAATGTACCAGGGCCCACGTTCTCCAAATCTAACAAATTTTATATGAAAACATGTCAGAACGACGCCACGAGTCTAATGGTGGTGTCAGAAATGAAATCTGGAGTCCCGTGTTCAAAAATAGAATTTTACAAGTTGGAAATTACGAATTCAGACGGCCAACTTTGGCGTCGAATTCAACCAATCAAACAAGCTCACAATGAAACGAAACTGGAGGGGTAGTAAGAGGGTTATACCATCTTCGCACAGGAACTGGTAGCACGCCAAACGGAGCTACGGTGGAGGAGATACAAGCTGACGAAGTTGGCCTCGCAAAACTGTCTAAATTTAATATAATTTAAACGGTCAACTTGGTGGCCGGTTTTGATGTATCAAACGATAAAATTAACGGACAAAAAATGACAGGGATGAAGGTGGATATACCGAGATTATGACGGAGCGAAGAAATCGCCAATCCAACGGGCGGATCTCCAAGAAAATGTGTGCGAAGTTGCTGCAATGGAGCGCCAAAATGAACTCGATTTCGCGCGCGTCACGACGGGACGTCGTGCAAAACGCACGAATCGCCTCGACGGTGCGTCCCGGAGGACAGTGGCCGTCAGAGGAGGACTCGTCGGAGTGGGGCGCATCCACGGCGAGCCACGGCGGCCCACGCGGCGGCACGGCGGCGCACGACGGCGGCCCTCGCGTGCGCACGCGCGCGCGTTCGCGCCTGTGCGGCTGTGCAATACTGCTGCCGCGCGCTGGTGGTCGGCGAAGCAGCGGCGGGGACTGCACGACCAAGGGCCGACGGCGCGACGAGATGGGTGGCCGGTGGTGGTGGTGTTAGCTTGGATGATGATGGTGGCGGCTAAGGTGGGAAGAAGGAGGAGGAAAGGGGAGGTCCTGTGGGGGAGGAGGCCGACGGCGGCGGAGGCCGGTGGCCGACGACGAGGCTGGGCCAGGAGGAGGGTGGTGCTCGGTGGGGAGCTCGGGGAGACTGCTGTGTTGGTGTAGTTGTTGCTGGTGGAGTTTTTTGTTTTGAAATTAGAATAGGTAAGAGAGAGAGAAAGAGATGAATGAAATTAATGAGAAGGAGAAAGAGAGAGAAAAATAGTTTGGGAGTTAGGGCCGACCTATGGCTGAGTGTATGTGTGGGAAAAAAATAGGTGGTGGGGATTTAGTATAGGGAAATCAAAAGCTAGAATTAATTGTAGGGAAATTGGCCATTCCTATGGGAATTTTTAAAACAGAATTTTACATCGAATATTAAAATAGGTAAACATGGTATTTAATATTATTTTGGGGCAAGAAAATGAGGGCATCATGAGAGAGGAAAAATGAAGCTGGGGTTGGGTTCAGTGGAGCCGGATTGGATCCAAAATCGGACATTATGCAAAAGTCGAATAAAAATAGGTGTTGAAGATCATGGGTAAATAAGTAGCACATGGGGATTCCAATAAATGGGACACAAGTGTCGGACGGATAGTAGGCTCAATGTGGGCCATGTCCATAATTGGGGCTGATAGGTTTTGGTCGACAGGGGACCCACAAATCAAGTTGGAAAATGAATGTGACGCCGTAGGGTGAAATAAATCGAGTCACATGTCAGGAAAGTTGTGCGAAGCAAATGGAGCACAAAATGGCGTGTCTGAGTGGGACACGAAGGTCAAGGGTGAAGAGCGTCTCGAGTAGATCATCAATGAGAAGTTGGTTTCAAGAAACTGACTGGTCTTGCGCTTCCAATTTAAAAGTCACGGTAACGTGCTAAAAATGATCAAGGAAAAGAGTGGGAAAAATAATTAATAGTAAACTGGTCTAATTTGACCCGAAGTTCAGCGAAGCAAAAGAGTACAAGGGAACAAGTTTGGATGGGACACTATATACCATCATGAAGGTAATCATGTCCACTCCAAAACTCGTGAAGAAGATTTCCAGAGTTGAACATCCCTGACACTCTAAATATCAATGGCACTGAAAAGTACACTTAAAGATAAATAACAGAATAAATTATTTATTAAAACTAAATCAATCAGAAAAATTTTAAAAAAATCAACCCGAAATTCAGGGTGCTCACAAAACATGATAAATAACGAATCCCACTTTTTTTCAATTGATAAAATAGAAGATTTAAAATCCCTCTCCAAGGAAACAAGAAATCAGCTTAACCAAACCTTGGTAGCTGGGAATAAGGAGACAGACGTCATGAGCATATATGTCCATATTAATGGATAAATGAACCAACATAACTCTCGGGAAAAGAAAATATTGATTCAATTCCATAATTAAATGGATGAACCTGATAAAATGAACGGACAGACCTTTTTGGGAATGAAAGGTTGTTTTCAAAGACCAGTTCATCAACAGATCTCTCCTATAAAGAGGCAAAAACTCTTTGTAACGTTTCATTCTTATTTCCACTCCTCTATTGGAAATGTCTTCCAAGGATATGCAGCAAAAGAATGAAGTCTCCATAAAGGTTGAGGATGTCATCGAGACACACCCCGTCGAGCCAATTATGTCAGGCCCAACCGAAGTAAGCGAGAACTCTTCTACGCCCAAGCCACCACAAGATATCCTTGCTTTCTTAGTGGAGCCAAGGAAAACTCCTAAAGAAGAAGCACTGAGGATGGCTGTCTGCAAATTTTTCATGAGCTCTGGCAACGATGCTTTCTATGCATTGGCTGACTATGTATTCAATAAGGAAGGCGAAGGCAGCGGCCCTCGTCCTTAATCTTTTGTCTTGAACAAAAATAATAATAAAAGAAACTTTATTTTTATCATTATTTTTCTTTATACATAGTACTTCTTAAGAAATTTGCCATTGATTGGCATCATGAGTAGATCTCCATTAGGCTTTGATAACCGATAGGCGCCATTAGAAAACATGGTCTCAATTACATAAGGACCTTCCCATTTCGCTTGGAATTTCCCTTTGCTTTTGTGAGTCATAATCATCGGTCTTCGAACGGCTAATACTAACTCGCCAATCTTGAATACCCTCTTTTTAACTTTACGATTGAAAGTTTGAGATATACGGACTTGATATAGTTCAATATGCTGTTATGCTTGAAGACGCTTCTCGTCCAATCTTTCAAGTTCTTGGAGTCGTAAGCGATCATTGTTCTCTATAGTTAGCTCATTAGCAATAGCTATTCGAAGAGATGGAATCTGGATTTCCAAGGGAAGAACAGCCTCACATCCATAAACCAATGAAAATGGTGTAAAACCAGTAGGAGTTCGGACTGTTGTTCGATAAGCCCATAAATATTCTCCAAGTTTCTCATTCCAATCACGTTTATTAGAAGAGACAAACTTTTTGAGAAGTTTAATGATAGTCTTATTGAAGGCTTCGGCTAGACCATTAGCAGCTGGATTATAAGCCGTAGAAGCTAAATTTTGAATTTGATTCTTATCACAGAACCGATAAAATGCCTGACTGGCAAATTGTGGACCATTATCATGAATTATCCGTCGAGGAATCCCGAAGCAATAAATGACATAATGTTTGATGAAGCTGATCACATTAGATGTTTTCACTTCAGCAAGGGGGACTGCTTCTGCCCACTTAGAAAAATAATCGGTTATAGCTAATATGAACTGATGTCCTTTAACAGAAGGAGGATTAATTGGACCAATGACATCCATACCCCAAGCTTCGAAGGACCAAGAAGCTGCTGTAGGATGTAGAAATTCAGAAGGTTGGTGAATAAAATTGGCATGAATCTAACATGCTTTACACCTTCTGGCGTAATCCACAGCATCTGCTATCATGGAAGGCCAATAGTATCCCATTCTTCGAATGCGATCCTGTAATTTCAGACCTGGTTGATGAGCACCACAGACACCATCATGAGCCTCACGGAGTATCAGTTTAGCTTCATTTTCTGAGAGACAACGCAGCAAGAGTCCATCATATGAGCGAAGATATAATATATGTAAAGATGAATCATAATAGAATCGAAATGATCGTCTTTTAATTGATGCAGCTTCTTTTGGATCTTCAGGTAAAATCCCATGAACCGCGTAAAATCAAGAAATGGAGTTCTCCAATCCCTTTGCTGAGAGCTTGATTCTGTAGTATAACTCTGTTCAATACACAAATTAGTCTTGACACAGAATAAATCTCGGTCCAACAAAGTAATTATATTTTGCCTTCGGATTGGAACAGCCAAATCTGCAGCTAGGCTAGCAAGAGCATCAGCCTCCACATTCTGAGAACGTGGTAAGAATTCAATGAAGAATCCTTTGAATGAAAGGACCAATTTGACTACTACTTGATGATAAGGGATGAGATCAGGATTTCTGACTTCATAGGTCCCTCTAACCTGATTAACAATCAGCTGAGAGTCTCCATAGGCTTTCAAGAATTCAATATCCAATTATTTTGCGACTTGGAGACCAATCAATAGAGCATTATATTCTGCTACATTATTGGAGCATGGTTCATTGAGAGAATAGGCACGGTATATGACCATTTTGTCAGGAGAGACCAAGACGATTCCTACCCCAGAGACAATATTACCTTTAGGTCCAACCCGTGATGCTCCGTCAAAATATAATTGCCAAATGTCATTTTTCAAAGTCATATTGCAATCTAGAACTTCATTTGGAATGTCCTCATATAACTTTGATGTTTCCGGTATAGGATGAGCAGCTAAGAAATCAGCTAATGCTTGACCCTTCACTGATTTTTGAGGTATATAAACCATGTCATAAGGAGTGAGCAGCATCGCCCAGGTAGCTAACCTAGAGTTAAGAATGATTGGTTTTCTCATCAATACCCGAATGGGGTTTATTCTGGAGATGACATGGATAGTCTGTCCTGTCACATAATGTCTTATCTTTTGGACAGCAAAAACCAAGGCCAGACATTCCTTTTCTACAGGAGTATACCTGTGTTCTGCTCTGACCATCATTCGGCTAAGATAATAAATCGCTTGTTCATGCCCTATATCACTTTTTGTGCAAGAAGAGCACCAAGTGAATGATCTAAAGCTCGAACATATAGCAAAAATGGTCTTCCTATCACTGGAGGTACCAAAATATGTGGATTTGTAAGATATTGCTTGATGTCATTGAAGGCTTTCTGACATGCTTCATCCCAAACAAATGATACACCCTTCTTTAATAGACGGGAGAAAGGCTGGCATCTTCCAGAGAGATTGGATATGAATCTCCTGATATATGCAATGCGACCTTGGAAGCCACGGAGTTCTTTTAAATTGCGTGGAGGACGCATTTCAAGAATTACTTTAATCTTATCAGGATCAATATGGATACCCTGAGAAGTAATGACAAATCCTAAAAACTTGCCACTGGAAACCCCTAAGAAAGACTTAGTAGGGTTCATTTTCAATTGATGTTGGTGCATCAATTCAAATACTGTCTTCAAGTCTTGAATGTGATCATCTTTTGATCGACTCTTAACAGCAATGTCATCTACATAATATTCTACTGTCTTCCGTAGATATTCTTGAAAGATGTTGCTCATGGCCCGTTGATATGTGGCACCGGCATTTTTAAGACCAAACGGCATTACCGTATAGCAGTAAACTCCAAGGGGTGTACGAAAAGCGGTATGCTTCTCATCTTCTGGATGCATCTTATTATATCCTGAGAATCCATCCATGAAAGACATGCGTTCAAAACCACATGTATTGTCTATCATGACATTAGTAATTGGAAGTGGAAATTCGTCTTTTGGACAAGCTGCATTAAGATCTCGAAAATCTATGCAAACTCGAACTTTTCCGTTCTTCTTTATAACAGGAACAATGTTGGCCACCCAATCGGAGTGTTGTTCTTCACGAACAAAACCACACGTGATCAGCTTTTTGACTTCTGCTTCAATTGCATCCATCATATATGGCCAAAAATGCCGTTGTTGTTGTTTTACAGGCTTAGCATTAGGAAGAATATTGAGTTTATGAGTAGCAACTTTAGGATCTGAACCTGGCATATCCTCATAACTCCATGTAAAAATATCAATATATTCTTTGATTAGTTTTATCAATTCTTCCTTTTCATCTTCAGAAAGATTCTTACTGATGAATATTGGTTTGGGCGTAGTTCCATCTCCAACATCAATCTGGACAATCTCGTCCTCTGTAGGTGGTTGTCGTTGTTCAAAACGAAGTTCCCATTGAGTGTCCATCTGTTGAGCCCAAGGATCATTCTCAAATGTCTCGGATTTATCATCAATTTGAACCATGTACGCTGAAAATATTTGCTCAGATTCATCATAATAGTCTCCTTTAACACACGAGGAGTGAGAAATATCGGATTCAATGAATTGGACTTCTTTTGAATCTGATGATTGTGAAGAGCTAGAAGAGAATTCTTCTTGTATATCGTCATTAAACATATGGGACGGATCATATCCCAATCCATGACGAGTTTTCTGGTAAAATGAATCACCACGTAATGGTAGTCGTCTACCTTTGCCTTGATTGAGACCTTGCATAGTCTTTAAATCATATCCCATATTTTAGATAATTTTGAGAGATTGTTGACTATATCTGTCAATTCGGATTCTTCCTTTATCTTTATCTCTCAAATCATCTGTCTGAGCAACAGGGATATTTTTAGCCAGGCCAAACACAATTTGGCACTTGTTTTTCTTATCAGACGGAACCACAAAATAAGATTCTTTATGACGTCTATAAGTTACACAAGCTTGCGATGAAGCGGCTACAGGAAGAAGATAGGGAAAAGATGTTAGAAACCTTTGAGCATAAGGTCCAACATCGACATGAGGAGGAAAAGAATTTTCTTTATTGTCAATGTATAAGGTTTCCTCTGTGTCTATGTCGTCTCTATATTGATGACTTTGATTATTAGAAGATAAAGTCATTCTTTCAATAAACTTGACAGCCATATACTCGAAAAGGAAATCTTCATTGATATCAAAAAGTACAGAATGATTAATATTTACATCATTTACAATTTGACTGCTACGCTTTGGATTAATCACTAGTGGATGATCATCCGTCTTCTGCGTAGATTTGCCAAGATTGACAATCAGAGGAGGTTCTGGATCATTCGTACGAAATGTACGCCCTTTGACTTTGATCACAAGAGGTTGAACTTGGCTTTTAACAGGAACATTTACTGATTCCTCGGATGAAGCTTGAGTTCTTTCTTTAACCTTGATCATCAAAGGTTGATTGTTGACAGGTTGGGGTTGGATTTCCCTTAGACTTTGATATTCAAAGGTTGCTCTTCTGGCGGATCTTCGTTAATAGACTGATCTTCAGCAGATGATTGATCTTCAGCCATCTCTGATATCTCTTTCACATGCTCTTATTTGTAAAGCCTTGAGTCGGAAAAATAGGCTTCAACACCTTTGAAAGGATTGATATCAGCAAACTCAGTCTTCACAACCCCTTGGGGATCCACATACTTGAAGCATTGGTGGAGAGTCGAAGGCACGATGTTATGCTCATATAACCATGGTCTTCCAAGAAGAATATTGTAGGATACGTCTGAGTTAATAACATAAAATATTGCCATAGTTCGAAGATCACCAATCTGAATCTTCAGACGAATCTTTCCCAGTGGTTTGCTCTTTCGAGAGTTGAAACCAACTATTGTGGTAGTGTAAGTCAGATCACTAGTATGAATCCTCAATGGTCTTAGCATACTTTGAAGAATTATGCTAATAGAAGACCCAGGATCAATGTAAATTCTGTCAACTTCAATGGATTCGATATACCCGGTGTAACACAAAGGCCTATCATGCTTGTTATGCTTCAACAGCATATCTTCTTGTGTGAAGGTGATGTTGGGAATTGCTTCCATCACACTATGACATTGCGGACATGATACTGGTATATTGTCAGGATTCTTGAGTTGAGCTAAGCAGGAATCAGCTTGCAGCAAAGCTTCACTCAAAGTTTCGCAGCTTTCTCTAGAAAGGTGAAGCAACTAAAAAATAGATAATCTAGCCGGAGTATTAGCTAACTGGGCTAAAATATCAAATTTATAGGGTTTCATCACCACCCCCTGACTAGAAGTAGACTTCAACGGGACATCGAAGCGTACCGCTTTCTGTTTTCCCTTTTCAACCACAGCAGGAGCAAGAGACGGTTGAGTTGATGGTGTTTCGACATTCTCAGCTTCCTTGGAGGATCCCTCATAATCTTTGTGGTACTCTTTTCCAGATCTTGTACCAGCAAAAGTTTCTTCTTCAGACTCAGAAGAAGGAAGTACCATATTGCAGGATTTAATCTTCCTTTCCTTAGCCTTCTTCTTGTGAGGATTGTTATGAGGAACCTCATAACCCAATCCAACAGTAGATTTTTGACTTTGAATTTGTAAAGGAAGTCGTATCCCTTTATCATAATTCAAACCTTCTGCCTTTTGAAAGTCATAACCCATCTTCTTCATGAGAAGGATAGATTGTTGACTGTACAAGTGAGTAGGCAGTAGACTTTCAACAGGTGGTTCCATAGAGGAAGAAGAAGAGATCCCTGTAACTATAGGAGAATGAGGAATAATCGTGTCTGCAGCTACGGGAGGAAAATGATTCGGGATACGAGGAAAAATTCCTGTAGGAGCCTTTTCATAAACAGCGAAGACTTGTTGTGTCCTGTATAAGGGAACACCATTCATGGCTAACCACTGCTGATGAGTAAGCTTGAGCTTGGTAGGAGGAACTAGACTTGGAGGACATATGTTCAATCCTCTTAGTCTATCTTCCAAAGGAGTGCCATCCCATAGATGATCCAAATCATCAGGATCTGGAATAACATGAGAAATCATGTTGCAGGTTTTGACTTTCTTACCTTTCTTGGATTTTAAAGTTTTACCTTCATCTTCCATTTTAGGTATTAAGTCAGGATGTACCTACATAATTTTACCATTCTTTAATGTAAGAGGCAACAATCCTTCATTTTCCTCCCTGGCAGGCGGGATATTCAAAATCTTCATCGTCGCCTTCGGAATTGGGACAATTCCATCTGGTACTTGTTGTGGAGGAAAATCTCCAAATTGAAGAGAAACCATATTGGTTGTAACCGTATGGTCATCATTGGTTAAAGCAATGGCACCACCATTTATCAGCTCTTGAATTTTCTTCTTCAAAATATAGCAAGCACTGGTAGGATGATTAATGTATCTATGATAGATACAATATTTAGGATTGTCAGTCAGATTCACCTCATTGGGCCTCTTTGGCTCCGGAATCTGAAGTTTGCCACTCTTCACCAGACATTAGAATATCCCTGGGATATCACTTTCGTCAAAAGAGTATTCTTCTTTTGGCCTGGAAGATTCTTGATTATTCGGTGTCATTTTATTCTTGGAAAGATTGACCATAAGAGTGTCTTTTCCTTTCATATTACGATTGCTGGAATTATTACCAGGATTACTTTTTTTCCTTTATCCTCAGAGGCGAAAATTATCCCATGTTCACGAGCCAACCTACCATTGGTCTCGGAGGAAACTGCTGCTATGATAAACGAAGCCCAATCTGTGAATTGGGAACCCGTGAAGACAGCGTTGGATGGTCGCAGATTCATCTTACATGTATCAATCAACGCTGAATCTGGCATACCAGGGGGCATCTTTAAAGTCGCCTGTCGGAAACGTTCAATGAACGTCCGAGTATCTTCTTTCTCCTTTTGCTTGATTTCTATTAAGGAGGACATGTTCATGTCCATACCTCCTGTATAGAAACGGGAGAGAAACATTACCTTAAATTCGTCAAAAGACGAAATGCAATTGTCGGATAAACTACGATACCAGTCGTAAGCTGAACCCGTCAAGCATCCAATGAATACTCTAGTGAGAAGAGCATCATTTTTCTGCAAATGTACAGTCATAATATCAAAGTAATTGATATACTGACTAGGAGAAGCCTTTCCATCAAACAATACTATGGACTGTGGCTTGAATTTCGGTAGAAAGGGTACATCATTCCAATGAGGAGGATAAGGTTGCTTAATCCCTAACCTCTGGAGTTGATCCTTTTGCTTCAAAACTTCAAACTGTGCTTTGAGCTCACACACTGCTTGAATGGCTTCGCTGGTTTGTGGAAGCACATTTGATTGAAAAGTTGTTGGTTGTACCGTAATCCCCACCGGAGATGGTACATCTTCTGGAATGATGGGATCTAGAGATGCAAAATTTTGGTTAACAGCAGGCTCTTAGATATTTAAAGGTATATCAACCCCTTAGCTATCTTGAGTTGGTGCTGCTGCCTGAACCGGTGTTACAATTGCTGGTTGAGCAGTTTGCTGAGCCGTTATTATCTGGTGCATGCTTTGCATCATATTAAGCATGTCTTTTAATGATTGCTCAACAGCAGTGAGACGTTATTCTGTATTAACAGATGACGTCTCTGGTTCGTCTCCAATAGCGTAGGATTTAACCCCTCTTGAAGATACAGAAGGATTAGTATAAAAGTATGAATCAACACTATCAGTTTCGGACTCAAGAGATTGAGTACCCCCAGCTCCAGAATCAGAAGTCTGTAATTGTCTTTGTCTTCTTGATCGAGTATTCTGATATACTCCTTCAAAAGAATCAAGAAGTCTGTTGAATTGTTGTTGACCTGGGGTTTGGGACGTGTTCCGTCTAGGACGTCGTCCTCTGTTGGTGTGAGTTGCCATGTTGACTGACGCATATGACAACTCATCAGCTTGTTGTTGGGGTGCATTAAAATTCAATCGATCAAAAACTGACCGTCTGGAAGCCGAGCAACAATATTTGATCATAATCTGGTGACATTCACAGTGATGATTTTCTTGGGGGAGCGTCACGGGAGATTGTCTATTTTTACGCTTTTGCATTAGCAATTCACGTAAATCAGAAGGAGTAGAAGGAGTAGTCTTCTTTATTACATTTGGGGTAGCAAAACATTTAGTCCCTTGTGTATAAAGAAGATTACTGGCTGCATTCGTAGAACCAAACTGTACATTTCTACGCGTTTGGAGTTGTGTACGTAAATCTTGAGATTTTTTTAGCACGAAGGACTCCATTTTCATTGCGTGTGATTTGTAGGTTTGGTACTTTGCGTAGATCAGTATAAGAAGGCTGTTGGTGTAGAACTGAAGCTTTACCAACAACATTTTTACGCTGTATACATTTAGGTACATTCACATTAGATGTAAAAACATCGTTGCGAATTTTATTTACACTGTCACAGACAGGAGACTTACCTTTACGCGTAGAGCGTAAAAATTGATTATCTACCACGTCACAGACGGGAGATTTTCCTTTATGCGAAGAGGTAATTTTTGTGTGTCTACTACGTCACAGACGGGAGACTTATTTTTACACTTAGAAGCAGAAGTATTAGAGTCTGCCTCATTACAAATGGGAGACTCGTTCTTATGCACTGAGCGTAAAATTTGGTTTTTACCCACTGGGCGTAAAACCTGATTATCTTCACCGTCATAGACGGGAGATAACTTGCCACACTTAGAGTACAACGCTGAAGTAAGGACTGCCTCGTTACGAACGGGAGCCCCTACGACAGGAGTGGGAAGAATTCCCTTGCCATCAGAAGCAACAGAGAGATCAGAAGCTATTTTGGATTTAGGAATCCAAACTTTTCGTGCTTTGCGAGATTTTTGAACATTGGAGCGGCGAGAACCACCCCCAGTTTGGAGCATTTCTTCATAAGCAGTCTGGTCGAAGTGTACAACCAGAGTCTTCTTTGTCGATCCAATCGACACATCATCGTATTGAGCAATTGCCTCCTCGTCGGAGGAGAAGGTCGTCCCCAGCAGAGTCGTCATTTTTGTTTCACTTAACAAAATGCCTGAAAATCGAATTTTGAAAATAAAACGAGAAAAAGTACACGAAGTACAAATTTGATTCTGGGAAGTATTGCTATGGAAGTCTGATCTGTAAATGATCACTTTGTTCCTTGGACCATACGATGATGATGAAGATCACTGCTAAAAGATGAACAATTGGAAGAACTAAGTCACCAGAAAGGTATCGACGCACTTGGGCACTGATGGCGAGACCGAATGCTTTTCTGCTTTGCTTCACTCTGTTCTGGAAGAAAAGTTGAAGAAGAATGCTCTGAAAAAATCAAAGTCTCTGGGCTCTGATCTCTATGTATTCTCTCCTTTCTCTCTGTCTGTCTATATGAGAAAAATCAGTCTATTTATAGACTTGGCTTCTTGTGCGTAAAAACTCAGCAAAAGTTCCGTCTTTACGCTAACAACTGCCACCCATGACCGAAGTCATCCTCTGCATACGTTGACACGTGTCCCATCATTTCAATAAGAATAGGATTCACGTACACACGTTCTTCGAGATGTGTGGCATGAAAGCCATGTAGGCAAACCACGTTCTGAATTGGAATAGGACGTAAAAATAACCCAAATATACCCTGAGCGTAAAGTAGTAGACTAGGCGTACAATAGCCCAGATGTAGACTTCCCGCGTAAAGTGGTTGTTAAATAACCTTGAGCGTAAAAGTAGCCCAAATAAACCATACGTACACGTCAACCGTTGAGCGTAAAAAAACTCGTATAGTCTCCGTGCGTAAAAGAAGCCATATTATGAGCGTAAAGTGGCTCAGTCCACATACTAAACGACAAATGGACCTCTGTGTAAAATAAATCCCTTTGATTTCTGTGATATATGCCATCATTAAATCTTTATGTCAGACTTTGCATTAAATGCAAGACTTGACAGCTTTGTCCAGCGTAAAAGTGGCTAGCCTGTCTTGGGCGTAAAATTATTAGCTTTGACCCGGGCATAAAATGATTAGCTTGCTTCAGGCGTAAAGTGATTAGCCGCTCTTTGGCGTAAAGTGGATCGATTTGAATGGAATGATCCATCTCTTTGACTCATTCTTATGAAGCACTTTTTACGCTCCTACAGCCGCGCAGTGGCGTGTGGTGGTGCTGCCACGCTGCTGTGACTGCAGTGTACGTGCGCGCGTGTGTTGCTTTGTCGCTGCTGCTTCCGCGCCGCTTCCCCTAGCTGCTTCCTCGTGTACATGCCTGGCCGTACACTGGGAGGTGCGCGTGGCTGCCCAATGGTGGTGGCCGACGGTTGTGGCTGCTGTTGCAGTAGAATGGAAGAGGATGAGAATGGAGATAAAAATAGAGATGATGATGTGGTGATAGTGTTGGAGAAATGGTGAAAAAAATGAAGAATAAGGAGTTAGAGGAGGTGATATTGTTGAGGGGGTTGTCGGCCTAGGGAGGCTGCTGCTAATGGGGGAGGCTAGGGAGGAAGAAGGAGAATTAGTTGGTGATGAGAGTTAGTTGCTCGGTTATGAGGGGAGGTTGGAGCTGTTGTGTGAAAAAAAGAAGAGTGAGAATGAGTGAGTTTGTAGGTTAAAAAAGTGATAGGGGAAAAGGTTGGTTGTGAGTGGTTAAAAAAATAGAGGGTGCAAGAGAGGAAGAGGAATTAGGGCCGGCCATAGCATGTGAGTGTTGTCATGCAAAGATGATCAATGGTTGGGATAAGGAGGAGTTTCAGTGAAAGGCTAGGATTGAGAGTGTGTTCCAAATTATGTATTTACGTATATATATTCACCCTAAAATATATACACCTCCAAAATATCACATATACTCTAAAATATTTCTATGTATAACTATACTCTAAATACGTATATGAATACCTACATACCCTATATAATTTGTATATATTTATATATACTCTACACAGTATCCATTTGCACTATAATATACATATGAATATTGATATATTCACTAAAACATTACTTGTATCTCTATTCTTCAAATTATATATATATATATATATATATATATATATATATATATATATATATAATTATATGCCTTAAAAAAATGTATTACTATGAATATTTAGTAGTAGCAGCAAAATAAAAGAGGGGGTCATATGCACATGGATTGGGTGGTGATTGATGGAGGCAAAATTCAAGGGCCAAGATTAAGTGTATGCTAGATTAGGTCATAATTTAGGAATTTAACCAATGGAGTTGTCATTAAATTTTTTTGAGTGGGTACACTAGGTGTTTGGTGTTTTGTAGGGGGATGAGTGTGTTGGTGTCCATGAGGGGATAACATGAAGCTTAGATTTGGTTCAAATGAGTCGGGTCGGGTCAAAATCGGGTTTGATGCAATAAATGACTTAATTTAGTCCTTTATGATCACGGGTAAATAAGTAGCATACATGAGCTAAATTGAATGGAACAAAAGTGTCAGTGCATAGTAGGCTTAATGTGGGCCATGTCCATATCTTGGGTTGAACTGATGTCCCCAATTCAAGTCGAAAATAAATGTGACTCCGTGGGGTGAATCAAGATTGGGTCTCGTGTCAGGAAAGTTGCGCGATAAAAATAAAGCACAAGATGATGTGTCTAAGTAGGACACGAAGGTCATGGGTGTAGGGTGTCTTGACTGGATCATGCATATGAAGTTGGTTTTGAGAAAATAACTAGTCTTGTGCTCCTAAATTAAAAGTCATGGCAATGTGCATATGATAATCATAAATAAAAGTAGAAATGGTCAAATGGCCTAAATTGATCCAAAAGTTGTGCGATGCAAAAAGAATATAAGAGAACAAGTTTGAGTGCGACATTATATACCAAAATGAATGTAATCTTGTCTACTACAAAACACATAAAGGAAGTTTTGAGAGATTGACATCTCTGACACTCCAGAAATCAAAGTCACGGAAAAGAATATTTATTGATCAAAAATATTTATTGAAAATAATCCATTTAGAAAAATTTAAAATAAACCCTAAAATTTAGAGGGCTCATAGGTAAGTCCCAGTTGAAATTGATTGGTTCTTCCTTTTGATTTAAGTAGTTGATCGAATGGATCATGGATCCTTCGATTTTGTGATAGAAATTCTCTTTCAAATTCAAAATTAGTTTTAAACATCCTTGATTTGGGAATGTGTCCCAATTATTTATTTAAATGTCCAAACCAAGTTTCGTTTGTGTCCGGAGACACGAAGGACAGTATCAGATACGATCATCTGCGTTTTCATCACTCAGTTCAGATCTATTCTCCTCAGGTATTGTTCTAACCTTCTTGATGTTGACGAACATATCGCTATGTATCTTGAATTAATGAAGTACTGGACATGACTTCGACTGGGACACGGGGGAATTTTAGGTTGGTTCATGTCCAGCATAAGGTGTCGTGTCCAAAGGAGACCGACTGGGGACTGAAGTATAGCAGTGTTCTGCTTATAAGCACGAATATGTAATTTGAACTGAATGTAACTCAGTATATAATGAGTTGGGTTCTGCATATGGTTTTGCTAGACTTTGGATTCTGTATATGGCTTGATGGGCTTTGGGTTTTGTATATGTTTTGCTGGACTTTGGGTTTTGGCCGGGTTGTGTTTAAGCAGTACTGGTTGGCCTTTGGGAGTGGGCTTAGCCATTGGATCAGAATAATGTCCATATTGGTTTAAATCGAACTGGATTGGGGTCCAGTAGAGTTTTTGGACTGAACTAGACTAGAGACTGGGATTGTGAAATCATCAATTAGTAGTGTATTTTGTTAACTAATTTTAGGCATATGTTAGATGGCAAATATTTTATCTTTAGCAAAGATATTTTATAAATAGTTGTTAGTATTGTTATTATTATTTTCATTTTAATAGTCATTATTATCATTGTATTAACTTTATAAGTAATATTTTATGACAAATAATCTAGTATATTAATATTTACCCTAAAACGTTTATTTTACTAGTAGCAATATTTATCTAACTAATACTATTTTGTTATGCTAGTATCTATATAAAATTTTGCTATGTAGTTTATTAAAATCTCTCTTCTTCGAGAGTATATAGTGATGATGATTAATTAACTAGTTTATATAAATAATTAACTTATTGTTAGCAATAAATAGTAAGCTAGTTAGCAAAATTTAGTTAGTTGTCAATATTAGAATCTAATCAATTTCCCAATTGATTCTAGGTGGACCTAGAGATTACTACATTCCTATTACCGATCTTCCAGAGCAAGGCAAGTACTTCTATGATTTTGATTCATTTACTTCATGCAGTAGTCTTTTTATATTAGACACATTGTTATACGACGTGGTCTTATATTCTGGTTCATGATCTTTTACTTATATCTTGGGGAGGGAAATACTACAGATATGTGACCACAGCCCAACTTAGGATTCATGTTGATAGCTTAATCGCACACATGTTCACGTGTGATTAAGCTGTACCATTTACTTGCTCTTATTTATGATCTTTACCCAGCCGGTCACATATTTTTGTATGTATTTCAAATTCACATGTCATGATATTTGATTACACGTTTCATATTTTGTTAGGTTATGCATTTATTATTCATGATCATCTTGTTTTATGTTTTTTTTTACTTGTTCACATGTTGTACTTGTTTTATTATTATAGATTGTACTCCGCTCTTGACTGGATATGTTGTAGGTGAGCTTGAGGCTATTTGTTCTACCTTTTATGGGCATGAGCCCTAGGGGTGTGCATTTTACTGTTTCAAACCGAAAATCAAACCGAACCGGACCGAAATAGGCGTTCGGTTCAGCTTTTTTCTGATCGGTTCGGTCCTCGATTTTAAGTTTAGAAAAGTTTGGTTTTTTGGGTCGGTTTTCGGATTTGGGTTTCGGTTACCGACCCGACACGAAAACCGAATTCATATACAGAAATTACATGTTTACCCTTCATATGTATATATACCAAAGTTTTTCTAACCCTAATTCATTTCTCTCTCCATTTTATTTTTTTGCAGCCGCTCTTGCTTCTCTCCCTGGAGTTCTCTAAGGTTTGATCTGCTTCTCTCCCTGGAGCTCATATATCTAGCACTCTTTTTTATTTCTCTCCCTGGAGCTCTCTAGTTCTGAGGAGCCAGTGAGTCATCCATTGTAGGAGCGTAAAAAGTGCTTCATAAACTGAGTTAAAGAGATAGAGCTTTACACTCAAAATGAGTTGTTTTACGCCAACTACTTTACGCCAGGGACAAGTTAGCTACTTTACGCCAGGGACAGATCAGCTACTTTACGCCAGGGACAGATCAACTACTTTATGCCAAGGACACGCCAACCACTTTACGCCAAGGACAGGTTGTCAAATTATGCATTTAATGTAAAGTGATAATGGGTCTGACATAAAGATCTACTGACAGCGTATAACACAGAATTCGAAGGGATTTATTTTACACAGAAACCAATATTATCGTTTAGAATGCGGACTGAGCTATTTTACGCTCACATGATGGCTTCTTTTACGCATGGATACTATATGAGTTTTTTTACGCTCAAAGTTGACGTGTGCATAAAGTTTATTTGGGCTACTTTTACGCTCAAGGTTGTTTTATCAACCACTTTACGCAAGAAGTCCATTTTAGGGCTATTTTACGCCTAGTCTACTACTTTATGCTTAGAGTATATTTGGGTTATTTTTACGCCCGATCCTTTCTGACTACTTTGGAACGTGGTTTGCCTACGTGGCTTTCATGCCACATATCACGAAGAACGTGTGTACGTGCATCCTATTCTTATTAAGATAATGGGACACGTGTCAACGTATGTAGAGGATGACTTCAGTTATGGGTGGCAGTTACTAGCGTAAAGACAGGACTTTGCTGAGTTTTACGCACGAAAAGCCAAGTCTATAAATAGACTTATTCTTTTATATGAGACACACAGAGAGAGACAAGGGAGAATACATAGAGATCAGAGCCCAGAAACTTTGATTTTCCAGAGCATTCTTCTTCAACCTTTCTTCCAGAACAGAGTGAAGCAAAGCAGGAAAGCATTCGACCTCGCCATCAGTGCCCAAGTGCGTCGATACCTTTCTGGTGACTTAGTTCTTCCAGTTGTTCATCTTCTAGCAGTGATCTTCATCATCATCGTATGGTCCAAGGAACAAAGTGATCGCCTTCAGATCAGACTTCCATAGCAATACTTCCCAGATCAATTTGTACTTTTTTGTACTCTTTCAAGTTTTATTTTCAAAAGCCGATTTTCAGGCATTTTGTTAAGTAAAACAAAATGGCGACTCTGCTGGGGACGACCTTCTCCTCTGACGAGGAGGCAATTGCTCAATACGATGATGTGTCGATTGGATCGACAAAGAAGACTCTGGTTGTGCACTTCGACCAGACTGCCTATGAAGAAATGCTCCGGACTGGGGATAGCACTCGTTGCTCCAATGTTCATAAATTGCGGAAGGCGCAAAAAGTTTGGGTTCCCAAATCCAAGGCATCCTTGGATCTCCCTACTATCTCTGCAGGCAAAGGAATCCTTCCTACTCCTGTTGTAGAGGCTCTCATCTGTGATGAGGCAGTCTCTACTTTGGTGATACGCCATGCGCGTAAAAACAAGTCTCCCGTTTGTAACGTGGCAGACTCTCCAGTGTTACGCTCTGGGCGTAAAAATCAGGTTTTGCGCCCTCGGCGTAAAAATCAGGTTTTATGTCCTGGGCGTAAAAACATGTCTCCCGTCTGTGACGTGGCAGACTCCAATGCCTTACATTCTGAGCGTAACAATAAGTCTCCCGTCTGTGACGTAGTAGACACACAAAATTTACGTTCTACACGTAAAGGAAAATCTCTCGTTTATGACGTGGCAGATACTCATGTTTTGTGCTCTATGCGTAAAGGTAAATCTCATGTCTGTGACAGTGTAGATAAAATTCGCAATGATGCTTCTGTATCTAAAGTGAATGTACCTACACGCATGAAGCATAAAAATATAGTTGGTAAAACTTCTGTTTTCAACCAACAACCTTCTTATACTGCTGTACGCAAAGTACCAAACTTACAAATTACACGCAATGAAGATGGAGTCCTTCATGCACAAAAATCTCAGGATTTACGTACGCAACTCCAAGCACGTAAAAATATACAGTTTGGTTCTACGAATGCAGCCAGTAATCTTCTTTATACACAAGGGACTAGACGTTTTTCTACCCCAAATGTAATAAAGAAGACTACTCCATCTACTCCTTCTGATTTACGTGAATTGCTAATACAAAAGCGTAAAAATAGACAATCTCCCGTGACACTCCCCTAAGAAAATCACCATTGTTAGTGTCACCAGATTGTAATTAAATGTTATTGTTCGGCTTCTAAACGATCAGTTTTTGACCGGTTAAGTTTTAATGCGCCTCAACAACAAGATGATGACCAAGAACATTAGTTGTCATATGCATCAGTCAACATGGCATCTCATACCAACAGAGGACGATGAGAAGGAATACGTCCCAAACTCCAGGTCAACAACAATTTAATAGACTTCTTGATTCCTTTGAAGGAGTATATCAGAATACTCGATCAAGAAGACAAAGACAGTTGCAGACTTCTGATTCAAAAGCTGGGGGTACTCAATCTTTTGAGTCCGAAACTGATAGTGTCGATTCATACCTCTATACTAATCCCTCTGTATCTTCAAGAAAGGTTGAATCCTACGCTATTGGAGATGAACCAGAGACGTCATCTGCTAATACAGAACAACGTCTTACTGTCGTTGAGCAATCACTGAAAGACAAGCTTAACATGATGCAAAGCATGCACCAGATAATAACGGCTCAACAAATTGCTCAACCGGCAATAGTAACACAGGTGCAGATAGCAGCACAAACTCAAGATAGTCAAGGGGCTGATATACCTTTGAATATTCAAGAGCCTGCTGTTAACCAAAATTCTGCATCTCCAGATCCCATCATTCCAGAAGATGTACTATCTCCGGTGGGGGTTACGGTACATCCAACAACCATTCAATCAAATGTGCTTCCTTAAACCAGTGAAGCCATTCAAGCAGTACGTGAGCTCAAAGCACAGTTTGAATTTTTAAAGCACAAGGATCAGCTCTAGAGGCTAGGGATTAGGCAACCTTATCCTCCTCATTGGAATGATGTACCCTTTCTACCAAAATTTAAGCCACAATCAATGGTATTGTTTGATGGAAAGACTTCTCCTAGTCAGTATATCAATTATGACTGTACATCTGCAGAAAAATGATGTTTTTCTCACTCGAGTATTCATTGGGTGCTTGACGGGTTCAGCTTACGACTGGTATCATAGTTTACCCGACAATTGTATTTTGTCTTTTGACGAATTTAAGGCAATGTTTCTCTCTCGCTTCTATGAAGGAGGTATGGACATGAACATGTCCTCCTTAATAGAAATCAAACAAAAGGAGAAAGAAGATACTCGGACGTTTATTGAACATTTCCGACAAGCGACTCTAAAGATGCCTCCTGGTATGCCAGATTCAGCGTTAATTGATACATGTAAGATGAATCTACGACCATCCATTGCTGTCTTCACGGGTTCCCAATTCACAGATTAGGCTTTGTTTATTATAGCAGCAGTTTCTGCCGAGACCAATGGTAGGTTGGCTCGTGAACATGGGATGATTTTTGCCTCAGAGGATAAAAGAAAGAAAGGTAATCCTGGTAATAATTCTGGCAATCGTAATACAAAAGGAAAGGACACCCTTATGGTTAATCTTTCTAAAAATAAAACGACGCCGAATAATCAGGAGTCTTCTAAGCCAAAAGAAGAATATTCTTTTGACGAGAGTGATATCCCAGGGATATTCCAATGTCTGGTGAAGAGTGGCAAACTCCAGATTTCGGAGCCAAAGAGGCCTAATGAGGTGAATCTGACTGACAATTCCAAATATTGTATCTATCACAGATACATAAATCATCCCACCAGGGCTTCTTATGTCCTAAAGAAGAAAATCCAAGAGCTGATTAATGCTAATGCCATCTCTTTAACTAACGATGAGCATACGGTCACAACCAATATGGTTTCTCTTCAATTCGGAGATTTCCCTTCTCAACAAATACCAGATGGGATTATCCTAATTCCGAAGGCGACGATGAAGATTGTGAATATCCCACCTGCCAGGGAGGAAAATGAAGGATTGTTGCCTCTCACATTAAAGAATAGTGAAATTATGTGGGTACATCCTGACTTAGTACCTGAAATGGAAGATGAAGGTAAAACTTCAAAATCCAAGAAAGGTAAGAAAGTCAAAACCTGCAACCTTCGAAATTATCCTAATTCCGAAGGTGACGATGAAGATTGTGAATATCCCACCTGCCAGGGAGAAAAATGAAGGATTGCTGCCTCTCACATTAAAGAATGGTAAAATTATGTGGGTACATCCTGACTTAGTACCTGAAATGGAAGATGAAGGTAAAACTTCAAAATCCAAGAAAGGTAAGAAAGTCAAAACCTGCAACATGATTTCTCATGTTATTCTAGATCTTGATGATTTGGATTATTTATGGGATGGCATTCCTTTGGAAGATAGACTGAGAGGATTGAGCATATGCCCTCCAAGTCTGGCTCCTCCTACCAAGCTCAAGCTTACTCATCAGCAGTGGCTAGCCATGAATAGTGTTCCCTTATACAGGGCACAACAAGTTTTCGCTGTTTATGAAAAAGTTCCTGTAGGGATTTCTCCTCGTATCCCGAATCCTTCTCCTCCCATGGTTATAGAGAATTCTATTCCTCATTCTCCTGTAGTTACAGAGATCTCTTCTTCTTTCTCTGTTGAACCACCTGTTAAAAGTCTACTGCCTACTCACTTGTACAGTCAGCAATCTGTCCTTCTCATGAAGAAGATGGGTTATGACTTTCAAAAGGCAGAAGGTTTGAATTATGATAAAGGAATACGACTTTCTTTACAAATTCAAAGTCAAAAATTTACTGTTGGATTGGGTTCTGAGGTTCCTCATAACAATCCTCGTAAGAAGAAGGCTAAGGGAAGGAAGACTAAATCCTGCAATATGGTACTTCCTTCTTCTAAGTCTAAAGAAGAAACCTTTGCTGGTACAAGATCTGGAAAAGAGTACCACAAAGATTATGAGGGATCCTCCAAAGAAGCAGAGAATGTTGAAACACCACCAACTCAACCGTCTCATGTTCCTGCTAAACCATCTGTGGTTGAAAAGGGGAAACAGAAAGCAGTACGCTTTGACGTCCCGTTGAAGTCTGCTTCCGGTCAGGGGGTGGTGATGAAATCCTATAAATTTGATATTCTAGCCCAGTTAGCTAATACTCCGTCTAGACTATCTATCTTTGAGTTGCTTCGCCTTTCTAAAGAAAGTCGCAAAACCTTGAGTGAAGCTTTGTTGCAAGCTGACTCCTGCTTAGCTCAACTCAAGACTCCTGATAATATACCAGTGTCATGCCCACAATATCATAGTGTGATGGAGGTAATTCCTAATATTACCTTTACACAAGAAGATATGCTGTTGAAGCATAACAAGCATGACAGGCCTTTGTGCTACACTGGGTATATTGAATCCACTGAAGTTGACAGGATTTATATTGATCCTGGGTCTTCCATTAGCATAATTCTTCAAAGTATGCTAAGACCGTTGAGGATTCCTACTAGTGACTTGACTTACACTAGTACCATAATCGTTGGTTTCAACTCTGGAAAGAGTAAACCACTGGGAAAGATCCGTCTGAAGATTCAGATTGGTGATCTTCGAACTATGGCAACATTCTATGTTATTAATTCAGACGTATCCTACAATATCCTTCTTAGAAGACCGTAGTTACATGAGCATAACATCGTGCCTTCAACTCTCCACCAATGCTTCAATTACGTAGATTCCCAAGGGGTTGTAAAGACTGAGTTTGCTGATATCAATCCTTTCAAGGTTGTCGAAGCCTATTTTTCTGATTCAATGCTCTACAAACAAGAGCATGTGAAAGAGATATCAGAAATATCTGAAGATTGATCATCTGCTGAAGATCAGTCTATTAATGAAGATCCGCCAGAAGAGCAACCTTTGAAGATCAAAGTCAAAGGGCGAATCCAACCCCAACCTGTCAACAATCAACCGCTGATGATCAAGGTCAAAGGAAGAACTCAAGCTTCATATGAGGAATCAGTGAATGTTTCTGCTAAAAGCCAAGTTCAACCTCTGATGATCAAGGTCAAAGGGCGTATTTCTCGTACGAATGATCCAGAACCACCATTGATCGTCAATCTTGGCAAGTCTACGCAGAAGACGGATGATGGTCCATTAGTGATTAATTCGAAGCGTAGCAATCAAATTGTAAATGATGTAAATATTGATCATTCTGTACTTTCTAATATCAATGAAGATTTCCTTTTTGAGTATATGGCTGTCAAATTTGTTGAAAGAATGACTTTATCTTCTGATAGTCAAAGTTATCAGTATAAAGACGGCATAGACACAGAGGAAACCTTATACATTGACCATAAGGAAAATTCCTTTCCTCCTCATGTCGATGTTAGACCTTATGCTCAAAAGTTCCTAATATCTTCTCCCTATCTTCTTCCTGTAGCCGCTTCATCGCAAGCTTGTGTAACTTATAGACGTCACGAAGAATCTTATTTCGTGATTCCGTTTGATAAGAAAAATAAGCACCAAATTGTGTTTGGCCTGGCTAGAAATATTCCTGTTGCTCAGACAGATGATCTGAAAGATAAAGATAAAGGAAGAATCCGAATTGACAAATATAGTCAACAATCTCTCAATATTATCCAGAATATGGGATATGATTTGAAGACTATACAAGGTCTCAATCAAGACAAGGGTAGATGATTACCATTAAGTGGTGATCTGTTTTATCAGAAAACTCGTCATGGGTTGGGATATGATCCGTCCCATATGTTTAATGACGATATACAAGAAGAATTCTCTTCTAGCTCTTCATAATCATCAGATTCGGAAGAAATCCAATTCATCGAATCTGATACGTCTCACTTCTCATATGTTAGAGAAGGTTATTATGATGAATCTGAGCAAATATTCTCAGTAAACATGGTTCAAACTGATGGTGAATCTGAACCATTTGAGAATGATCCTTGGGCTCAACAGATGGACACTCAATGGGAACTTCGTTTTGAACAGCGACAGCCACCTACAGAGGATGAGATTGTCCAGATTGATGTTGGAGATGGAACTACGTCCAAACCAATATTCATCAGTAAAAACCTTTCTGAAGATAAAAAGGAAGAGTTGATAAAACTGATCAAAGAATATATTAATATTTTTGTATGGAGTCATGAGGATATGCCAGGTCTAGATCCTAAAGTTGCTACTCATAAACTCAACATTCTTCATAATGCCAATCCTGTAAAACAACAGCAACGGTATTTTCGACCAGATATGATGGATGCAATTGAAGCGGAAGTCAAAAAGCTGATCACATGTGGCTTTGTTCATGAAGAACAACACCCGGATTGGGTTGCCAACATTGTTCCTGTTATAAAGAAGAACGGAAAAGTCTGAGTTTGCATAGATTTTCGAGATCTTAATGCAGCTTGTCCAAAGGATGAATTTCCACTTCCGATTACCGATGTCATGATAGATAATACATGCGGTTTTGAACGCATGTCTTTCATGGATGGATTCTCAGGATATAATCAAATTAAGATGCATCCAGAAGATGAGAAGCATACTATTTTTCGTACACCCCTTGGGGTTTACTGCTATACGGTTATGCCTTTTGGTCTTAAAAATGACGGTGCCACGTATCAACGGGCTATGAGCAACATCTTTCAAGAACATCTACGGAAGACAGTTGAATGTTACGTAGATGACATTGCTGTTAAGAGTCGATCAAAAGATGATCACATTCAAGACTTGAAGACAGTATTTGAATTGATGCGTCAACATCAATTGAAAATGAACCCTACTAAGTCTTTCTTAGGGGTTTCCAGTGGCAAGTTTTTAGGATTTGTCATTACTTCTCAGGGTATCCATGTTGATCCTGATAAGGTTAAAGCAATTCTTGAAATGCGTCCTCCTCGTAATCTGAAAGAACTTCGTGGCTTTCAGGATCGCATTACTTATATCAGGAGATTTATATCTAATCTCTCTGGGAGATGTCAACCTTTCTTCCGTCTATTAAAGAAGGGTGTATCATTTGTTTGGGATAAAGCGTGTCAGAAAGCCTTCAATGACATCAAGCAATACCTTACAATCCACCTGTTCTGGTACCTCCAGTGGTAGGAAGACTATTTTTGCTATATGTTTGAGCTTTGGATCATTCACTTGGTGCTCTTCTTGCACAAAAAAATGATATGGGGCATGAACAAGCAATTTATTATCTTAGCCGAATGATGGCCGGAGCTGAACACGGGTATACTACTGTAGAAAAAGAATGTCTGGCCTTGGTTTTTGCTGTCCAAAAGACAAGATATTATGTGACAGGACAGACTATTCATGTTATCTCCAGAATAAATCCCATTCGGGTATTAATGAGAAAATCGAGCATTCTTAACTCTAGGTTAGCTACCTGGGCGATGTTGCTCACTCCTTATGATATGGTTTATGTACCTCAAAAATCAGAGAATGGTCAAGTATTAGCTGATTTCTTAGCTGCTCACCCAATACCTGAAATATTGAAGTTATATGAGGACATTCCAGATGAAGTCGCGGATTGCAACATGACTTTGAAAGATGACATCTGGCAATTATATTTTGATGGAGCATCACGGGTTGGACCTAAAGATAATATTGTCTCTGGAGTAGGAATCGTCTTGGTTTCTCCTGATAAAATGGTCATATACCGTGCCTACTCTCTCAATGAGCCATGCTCTAACAATGTAGCAGAATATAATGCTTTGCTGATTGGTCTCCAAGTAGCAAAACAATTGGATATTGAGTTTCTTGAAGCTTATGGAGATTCTTAACTAATTGTTAATCAAGTTAGAGGAACTTATGAAGTCTGAAATCCTGATCTCATCCCTTATCATCAAGTGGTAATCGAGTTGATCCTTTCATTCAAAGGATTCTTTATTGAATTCGTGCCACGTTCTCAGAATGTGGAAGCTGATGCTCTTGCTAGCTTAGCTGCAGACTTGGATGTTCCAATTCGAAGACAAAATATAATTACTTTGTTGGACCGAAACTTATTCTGTGTCAAGAATAATATGTATATTGAACAGAGCTATACTACAGAGTCAAGTTCCCAGCAGAAGGATTGGAGAAGTCCATTCATTGATTATGCGATTCATGAGATTTTACCTGAAGATCCAAAAGAAGCTGCATCAATCAAGAGACGATCATTTCGATTTTACTATGATTCGTCTTTACATATTTATATCGTCGTTCATACGATGGACTCTTGCTGCGCTGTCTCTCAGAAAGTGAAGCTAAACAGATACTCCATGAGGCTCATGATGTGTCTGTGGTACTCATCAACCAGGTTCGAAGTTACAAGATCGCATTCGAAGAATGGGGTATTATTGGCCTTCCATGATAGCAGATGCTGTAGATTACGCCAGAAGGTGTAAAGCATGTCAGATTCATGCTAACTTTATCCACCAACTTTCTGAATTTCTACATCCTACAGCGGCTTCTTGGCCCTTCGAAGCTTGGGGTATGGATATCATTGGTCCGATTAACCCTCCTTCTGTTAAAGGACATCGGTTTATATTGGCTATAACCGATTACTTTTCCAAGTGGGCAGAAGCAGTTCCCCTTACTGAAGTAAAAACATCTAATGTGATCAGCTTCATCAAACACCATGTCATTTATCATTTCGAGATTCCTGGATGGATAATTCATGACAATGGACCACAATTTGCCAGTCAGACATTTTATCGGTTCTGTGATAAGAATCGAATTCCAAATCTGGCTTCTACGGCTTATAATCCAGCTGCTAATGGTTTAGCCGAAGCTTTTAACAAGACGATCATTAAACTTCTCAAAAAGTTTATCTCTTTTAATAAACGTGATTGGAATGAGAAACTTGGAGAATGTTTATGGGCTTATCGAACAACAGTCCGAACTCCTACTGGTTTTACACCATTCTCACTGGTTTATGGATGTGAGGCTGTCCTTCCATTAGAAATCCAGATTCCATCTCTTCGAATAGCCATTGCTAATGAGCTAACTATAGAAAATAATGATCGCTTACGACTCCAAGAACTTGAAGGATTGGACGAAAAGCATCTTCAAGCACAACATCATATTGAGCTATATCAAGCCCGTATATCTCGAACTTTCAATCGTAAAGTTAAAGAGATGATATTCAAGGTTGGCGAGCTGGTATTAGCTGTTCGAAGACCGATGGTGATGACTCACAAAAGTAAAAGAAAATTCTAAGCAAAATGGAAAGGTCCTTATGTAATTGAGACCGTGTTTTCCAATGGCGCCTATCGGTTATCCAAGCCCAATAGAGATCTACTCATGATGCCGATCAACGACAAATTTCTTAAGAAGTACTATGTATAAAAAAAAGAGACAGAATGAAAATAAAATTTCTTTTATTATTATTTTTGTTCTGAACAAAGGATTAAGGACGAGGACCATTGCCTTCCTTATTAAATACATAGTCGGCCAATGCATCGAAGGCATCGTTGCCTAAATTCATAAAAAAAAAACTTGCAAGCGGCCATCCTCAGCGCCTCTTCCTCAGGAGTTTTCCCTGGCTCTGCTAAGAAAGCGAGAATGTCTTGTGGTGGCTTGGAAGTAGAAGAGCCTTCGCTTATTTCGGTTGGGCCTGACACAATTGGCTCAACGGAGCGCGTCTCGATGACGTCCTCAACCTTCATGGAGACTTCATTCTTTTGCTGCACGTCCTTAGAAGACATTTTCAATAGAGGAATGGAAACAAGAATGAATCTTTACAAAGAGTTATCATCTATTTATAGGGGAAAGCTATTAATAGATTGGTCTTGAAAATTGAAACAACTTGTCATTCCCGAAAAGACCTGTTCATTCATTACGGCAGATTCATTCATTTAATTGTAGAATTGAATTGACCTTACGTTTCCCAAAAGAAACGCTGGTTCATTCATTCTTTCATTGATGTTGGCATATATCCTTAATGACATCTGTTTTCTTATTCCCCAGCTATCAATGTTTGGTTAAGCTGATTATTTGTCTCTTTGGAGAGAAATTTTAATCTTCTATCTTATCAGTTGATTAAAAAGTTAGACTCATTATTTATCATGTTCATTTGACCTCTGAATAAATATTACATATGCTTGTATTTCCTATCTATCATGTTCATTTGACCTCTGAATAGATATTAATCTATTTTTCTTTGAGTTATTACAATCTGTCATGTCCATATTACCTCTGATAGTATTGTATACTCTAAACAAGAAAATGAGATTTCATTATCTATCATGTCCATATTACCTCTAGATAGGTACAATTTATTGAGTTTCGAAGACTTATCATGTCCATATTACCTCTGATAAGTATTTTCTATCTCATGCCTATTATTTAATTGCAAAATAAATGATAGGATCACAAAACAAATATTTTATTCATTTCTTGGATAAGATAAAAAGTTACAAAAGCTCCTTATTTTCCTAAGGTGGAGCAGAAACATCTTGAAGTAATTTTTGCAGTTCTGCCAGGCGCCTATCACGAGAGCTCAATACTTTCTTAGTCGCTTCAGCATGTCGAGCTTCGGTAGTACAAAGATTAGAAAGTCCAGCGAAGCTAATTATCAAATTATCCTTGGCTTCATCAAGGGTCTTGATAGTTGATTCGACTCCGTAGGCCTGTTCTTCTAAAATAGAGCCCTGAGCAAGGTGCTAATTCCTAGCAGCGATCATATGTTCCCTCTCTGCCTTTAACCGAGCCAATTCAGCCTCAACTTCTTGGATTTTATCATTCTGCTACTGAATCTCCAGGTTTAAGGTGTCATAGGCTGCTCTATGACCATCCAGCTCGGGCTGTATTCCAGCTAAAAAGGCTTTCTCTTTGGCAACCTTTATACTATAATCATGGAGAGCTTCATTATATCTTGTCTCCCGATCAAGATAATCAGCCGTTAAGGCGTCATACTCTTCTTGTATGAGACTTTCAATAGTCTCACTTGACAACTTAAGGTACTCTCGGATGGGTTGTTCAAGACCCTCCATAATTTTCTCTAATATTGCTGCTCTCTCCATATCATTGAACATAGCAACGTTCCTGATGGTAAGAGCCATAGACGCTTTCAAGCTCTCATAACTGAGACCCTTATTCAGGACCATCTTGATTAGGGTCGCCAAAGTTTTATAAAAAGTTTTAGTATGAATCTCAACTAGGAGATTTATTTCTATGCTTGAACTTGGCGTCGCGGCAATATCTACTAGATCTCTTCTTTGGAGACTAGGAACAGATGCTGTTGGTGTGACAGCAGATTGAGATGAAGCAATTCTTGTTACTGTTGTCACAGCCATTTGATCCCTAAGAGCTTCAGGGATTGTGTCTTCAACATTTGCAGATGTAGTTGCTCTGATAGCAGGCTGAGATGAAGCCATTGTAGTTACTGCTATCATAGTCAACTGGTTCCCAGCAGCTTCGGAATCAATGTCTTCAATGTTAGTTACTCCACCCGTTTATGGAGCTGAAACTACTAGAGTTTCAGTGGAGGTGATGGGTACAGGTAGAATGATGGTGGTGGCAGCTGACTCAAGATCAGGCATATTCTCCTCCGGAACTTCTACAGGATCAGTAGTAATAGCAGAGGGTGCTATCACAACATTCTCAGTTTCGGTTGGTAATTTGACTATGCCTCCATCATCTCCTTTGATTTCTGGCTGTTCAGGCTTTGGAGGTACTTCAAGTTCTTCATCGAGGTTAGTTCCTCCCTCAACAGCTGCTTCATGGTCTGCAGTTAGTTTTTTTGCAGCTTGTTCTTTTTTTTGGTCATCAATACGAGAAGATAATTTGGGCTGAGCCTCTGCTTCAACCTCTGTTTCAACCTCTGCTTCAAGCTCTTTCTGTACTTCTTGTTGCTCATCTTCTTATTGGATTACTTCTACTTCGTCTGAAGAAGAAGCCTCTTCATCAGATTCCTCGTTTTCCTCATGGATATCCTCTTGAGGAGGAGGAGGAGCCACACGCTTTGGTATAATAATGGTATCTACAAAATGAACAAAATAAGTTAATATAATCATGATACATAATTTCGTATAGGTTTTGCGTAGTACTTGGAATATATGCGTTTTGTTCAAGGTATGAATCATAATCACCATCCCAGTCATCATCGTCAAAGTTGAGAGCCGGCTCGTCTGATGGGATACGGTCTCGATCAGCAATGTGTGCAGCAGTAGCATCCTTCGTAACTTGTGCCTTTCGAGGCAAAGATAAATGGAGTGAGGAGCTAAGGCGTCCAGGAGATAAAAAAAATTATAACTTCTGATGCTGCTGCTGGTTGAGGTGTTGAAGACCCTTCTCCCGGATGGACTAAAGGGAAACCAACAAGTTGGTCCTCTTCGACCGAGATGTCATCTTCTGGAATAAAGGCTTTGGGTTTGGAAGGCCCTTTAGTAGTAGTCTTCTTCTTCTTCTTCTTCTCAGGAGACTTCACTGGAAGAGTGGTTGCTGTAGTCTGCTTTCGTTTACGGGTTTTTCCAATAACTATTGGTCCCGCGGCTATCTCCCCAGCTCCTTTAGGAATTACTATCAGAAATTCATCTATAGCAAAAGTATTGTCTGGTACGTCAGGAGTTATTCTGATGGGTTCTTCAACATTTCCCTCTTGGGCCCATCGCAGACTTCCTTGTATGTTATAACCGTCTTCGAATGAGCGAATGGATGTATAAAAACGAGCATACGAGTGAAGTATACATAGCTCAGTTGTACTAGTGGCTGTAGATATGGTGAATCTAGCACCAGTACATGCAGTGCTGAAATATCTCCATGCTCGTGCACCGTCAATCAGCTTTCCATAATGATAGAAGATGGTGGAAGGATTGCCAACGTGAAGTTGGTCATATCCAAACTGGCGAGCGAACCTACTTGGTAGGTAAGGCTCAAACGTGCAGTAATCTTCATTCATGTACATCAGATGGGAGGGTCTGATGTACGCCATCCATCGGAAGACAGATCTTGGTAATAAAGCTGATTTATCTACTCTATCTTCAAATTGCACGCCAAGGCAGTCGACTGGAACTGGTGGCCTTATACAGAAGAAGTTCCAGCCGTAAGATTAATTTAATGCTGCTCGGGTGTCTGCCACCGTTGTAGCTCTCCATGTGAATTTGCTAATTTTTGGAGGAAAATCCTCGCTTCATCCTCAGGGCCCGGTGGCAGCAAATTGCAATTGTGGTATAGTAACCAACCCATCAGATAGGTGTAAGGTAGCTCCACCCTTGGAAAATTGTCTCGATGAGGAGCATTATTAATCAGCTCTTCACCGAAAGTCCGTAGACCTGCATTTATTCGGCATACCATTGCTGACAGCAGGTTGATTCTGTTTTTGAATACTAAACGTACCGTTGGCCATAATACGTTGCGGTGAATCCTATCCACGGTACTGATCCCTGGCACGACCCATCTTCGTAGCCATAAGGATAGGAAGCCTGCCAACAAGGCCTTCTTTGACATTTTCTGACTACCCTGCCTCAGGTAGCTTAAAACCTCAGTCCCCGCAGAGATGTCTCCGGTTTTGGTTGACAGATATTGGTCGCGAGCTTTCTGTGAAGCCATCAACTCTTAGATTACATCTGCAGGAATTATTGAGCAAGGTTTAATGGTTTGAGTTTTGTCTTCTCGAAACCTGCTCTTCTCAGTCTTGGACACTCTATTTTTATGGTAAAATAGATAGGTTATCCATTTGGTTATGTATGCCAAATGTGACCCAGTTTCGTACATACTGGTACAAATCAGATAATGGCACATAAGTTCTTCATAGACTTGCACCAGTTCAGGGCTCTTCTCTCGAACTTCTGCTAATTCCCGATTGGAAGGAATGTATTCTTCACAAGGGAATTCGCCTATCGGCAGCTTCGAGATGAATTGCATCTCATGTAAAGCAAGGCCCATTTCGCCGTGTGGAGTTGCAAAAGTTCATGTCGAACTCAAATACAATTCCAGTAAAGCTAGGAATAAGTTGCTGTTCAATGGAATGCCATAACTGGTAGAGGCCACCGCTTCATACAGGCCAATATCGTCTAATTCTGTTTTAAAATGCTTCATGACCCAATTACTGATCTGAATCCAGTTACTACTGTAAGGGGTTAGCCACCCTGTCAGCCTAGGGTTGGTCTGAGGATATAAGACTCCTTCCCTTAGAAATTTATTTATGAACATGGGAATTTGTACTGGCTGGATGAGAAGTGAGTCCTCACTCGGTGTAAACCCGGGCAATAGACCAGAAAATGGAATGACACCACCACAGGGAGTGCTAATGTGATAACCCATGTCATTTGCTCTCTCTCTTCTGAAAATGATCCTACCCGGTCTACCATAGCTATTAGGAGTCAAATTTCATAGCATTTGACGGTGATGGCTAGCATGGAAGAAAGCAGATAAAGGGTAATCCCTGTCTATGTCAGGGAGATACATCACCCTTTCTCCAGATCTAAATACCCAAGCCTCCTTTTTGGGATGAGTCTGCGATTTGAAATCTATCGCATCCCTAAATAAGAAAGACGGCTTCAAGAATTGTTGATTGTCCAGTGACACCAGCCCTTCCCCGTCGATCATGGATAACATCATCCTATCTCCTTGGGCAGATATCAGTTGTGCTCTCGCTGCAGGGTATTCGGGGTTGGATTGAGGAAATTTGACATGAGATAAATCCTCCAGATAGTTCGAGCTCACCATGCCCGCTGATGAGCCAAAAACTTCCTCAAGAGGATGAGCTTGTAAATCCACTGACAAAAGGAAAAAAAGATCAAGTTAGTAAGAAATCTAATTTAAAGTTTTATGAGTAAAGACATTGACTTTTACGCATACTAAAATGGATTAAAAATTTTAAAGTGTAAAAAAGGTCTTTGTTTTATAAAGTTTTTTCATTTTACGCTAGCACATGCTAAAGTGAGCGTATTTGAAAATTTTACGCTGGCATGAATAGACATGAGCGTAATTCGAATTTTACGCTGACACGTATAACGTGGGCGTATTTCTTAAATTTTACGCTGGTATGAGTAGACATAAGCGTAATGCAAATTTTACGCTGACACGTATAACGTGGGCGTATTTCTTAAACTTTTTACGCTGACACGTACAACGTGGGCGTATTTTGTTATTTCAGTTTCTACGCTAACACGAATGACGTGGGCGTGAAATCTGAAAGTTCGGGTTGTCTTCTTCTTCTCCGATGAATGTTCCGGCTAAAAGATAGGGTTTTACCCTTCATAGGTGGAGCTACGGCAGGATTGGGTTGTCGGAGTGGTGTCGATGACCGAATGGGAGTTTGTTCACGGTCGGCCGATGAAGAGTCAACGGCGGGTTTCTTCCCTTTGTTGTCGGTGACAGTTTTCTTGGGAGCCATCGAGTTAAAGTGAGAAAGATTTCGAAGAAAGGGGGGCAAAGAGATTCGGGATTGCAAAGAGACAAGTAAAGTCCTTATCGAACTCGAAAAGCTCTATTTATAGAGATTTTGAATCGGTTTAAATTCCCTATTTTTATGCCGACTGTTGGATATCCCTATTTTTATGCGAATGACCGCTGGATATCCCAAATTTTATGCTGACTGGTCAAAACCCGAATTTTACGCTTCTGTTCAAAATATTTCAAATTTTGAAAATATTTGAAAACTTTAAAGGGGGTCTTGTAGGAGCGTAAAAAGTGCTTCATAGACTGAGTTAAAGAGATAGAGCTTTACACTCAAAATGAGTTGTTTTACGCCAACTACTTTACGCCAAGGACAAGTTAGCTACTTTACGCCAGGGACAGATCAGCTAATTTACGGCAGGGACAGATCAGCTACTTTACGCCAAGGACACGCCAACCACTTTACGCCAAGGACAGGTTGTCAAATCATGTATTTAATGTAAAGTGATAATGGGTCTGACATAAAGATCTACTGACAGCGTATAACACAGAATTCAAAGGATTTGTTTTACACAGAAACCAATATTATCGTTTAGTATGTGGACTGAGCTATTTTACGCTCACATGATGGCTTCTTTTACGCATGAATACTATATGAGTTTTTTACGCTCAAAGTTGACGTGTGCATAAAGTTTATTTGGGCTACTTTTACGCTCAAGGTTGTTTTATCAACCACTTTATGCGAGAAGTCCATTTTAGGGCTATTTTACGCCTAGTCTACTACTTTACGCTCAGAGTATATTTGGGTTGTTTTTACGCCCGATCCTTCCTGACTACTTCACAACGTGGTTTGCCTACGTGGCTTTCATGCCACATATTATCACTCCCCATTCCCGGAATACGTAAATTTTTTATTTTTCATGTATATGGTATCTGGCACCTGTATCTTTATTGTATATATCATGTATTTGTAACTAGCCATGGCATGGAACAGTATCTCGTCGCGGATTAGTGTGCCACCCCTTGTCCTTGTTTGGTTGTAGGCGTGGTTCACTGTTTCGATGATAAGATTTCCGAACCGTGTTGTGGTTAGGATTTTATTTAATTAATTTAATTAGTTGTATCATGTAGCATTTAACATGTCATTAGTCATGTGGTTAAGAGCATGCTTAAGCTTAGGGTTTCTTTGAGTCAACCCAACCCCTATATATATTCTCTTCCTCACTCTCTCTCCTCATTCACTCTTTTCATTTCTTTTCCTCCCAACCAATAGGCAAGTACATCTTGCACCAAATGGAGAGATTCTTGCATTTTTCATTTCTTGATTTTTCTTAGATATTATTTGTCTATATTGTTCTTCTCTTCATTCTCTACAAGTTTAGTTCTTGGAGTTTTTGATTTTAATGGCTAGTTTGGTATAGATCTAAGTTTCTATAACTAGGGTTTTATGGATTTCCATGGTTTTGATCTATCAACTTGGTTGTTTTCAAAAACTAATGGTTTTATGTTGTAGAGAATTCAATTTCATTCAGTTTTGGCTTTTGTTTCGCTTGATTTCGACTTCAGATGAGGAAGTTATGGCCATGGCAAGTTTTCGAAACTTTCATGGCTGAACTTGCTGTTTGGGGACGATGACCCCCATGCGCCCGGGAGGCCATGCGTCGGGAGGCCATGCGCTGTGAAGTCCCGGCAACGCATCTCATGCGCCGATTCATGCAGGAATCTCATGCGCCGATTCGTGCAGGAATCCCATGCGCCGATTCATGCAGGAATCTCATGCGCCGATTCGTGCAGGAATCTCATGCGCCGATTCGTGCAGGAATCTCATGCACCGATTCGTGCAGGAATCTCATGCGCCGATTCGTGCAGAAATTTCATGCGCCGATTCGTGCAGGAATCCCATGCGCCGATTGGTGCAGGAATCCCATGTGCCGATTGGTGCAGGAATCTCATGCGCCGATTCGTGCAGGAATCCCATGCGCCGATTAATGCAAGAATCTCATGCGCCGATTCGTGCAGGAATCTCATGCGCCGATTCGTGCAGGAATCCTATGCGCCGATTGTGCAGGAATTCCATGCGCCAGAATTGCTCTATTTTACTGTTTTTGCCTGTTTAAGTTATTTTGCAGCTAGAATCTTGAAAAACTCAAAACATGAAAGTTGTAGATCTTTGTATTGGCTTCAAGGATCTTCATGTCTCACTTTAACCTGAATTCACATGTGACTTTTATGTCACGAGGGGTCCACGTGACTTCCTGACTTGACCATATTCCTGACCTGATTACCTGTATACGTGCTGGTACATGTTCTAAGTGTGTATTGAGATACAATATTAGTATGCACTGCTGTGCTATTTAATGAGTGCACTGAGGTGTGACTCTACATGCCAAGTGATCGTTCGTGTTATATGTCAATACATGTGTACCTTCCAGTATAGTCATGGTAATTGGTCAGTAATAGTGTCGTGGTATGTTGATTGTTGTTTGAAGCATTACACTAAGCATGGATCTAGATCGGGCCGATGTAGATTCATACTTAGGGTACACGTACTATGGTACGACATATAGGAGGATGACCATGTGACCACGACATGTGATTCCATATCAAGATAGGGTTAATCTAAGAAACCCAAATTGGTAGATGCATTGGGTGGGAAGAATCCCGAGATCATGCCATACTGGCCACCCCAGCTCCTGTCCTGACGTGTCGGGTTGGCCGCCACGGTTACAGTTTTCATCCGCCTATAGTGGATGACTATATCCGACTCCTACGTGCTATGTGTTATATGTTTAGCACGGTGGCCTTACGGGGGACCGGTGCATAATCAAAGTTCTATGTGTATATGTATATTATATGGTTTGGCTAGCCCTGCTGGGTTGACACGATCTGAGGATTCCTATATATTGCATTACTGGGATAACCCAGACAAATCATAGAAAGCCGTAGGATTGATTGGCCGCTTGTAAGCTGACTTGTTTTGTGATATGTTCTCTTCTGTTAGCAACTGAGGAACCTGGACTATCGTGGTGCGTGGTCCAACCCATGTCCTTGTTTGGTTGTTGGGTTGGGCTATTGTGCTGCGACAGGCTATGGACCGAAGTCGCGATCAGAAGCCCTTTTACCTGCCCAGGGCTATAGGATATATCTTATCTCGGCACAATATTGGCACCGTTTGTCCTTGTTTGGTTGTAAGGGTGTCGTATTATCTCGATGATATGGTATAAGCCTATAACTCGTGAATCAGGTCTTATTTAACTCATGGGTTTTATCTCACTCTTTTGTGCTCCCTTGTGGTACTTGCTATTCGGGGCCTGACCCCGCTGGTTTTGTTTGGCCAGATCCCGTAGCAGCTCCAGAGGATCCAGCTTTCTACCCGAACAATGGTGCACACCAGGAGTATGAGCACCGGAGACCATGAGTGGGTTTCTTCTTCACCGCTCTGATATCTTCTATTTTGTACTTGGCGTTTAGCCACCGGCACATGTTTAGCCGGCAGTTCTGGATACTAGTTTCCTTTGCATAATTATAATTAAATCAGACTGCAGCTGACTATAGTTATGTACTATTGACTCTCGGAACTAGCTCATCATTTTGTACAGCTAGACTCATGAATCATTTTGAGGAAGCGTCGGGGACGCCTTACTGCTTTGTCTTATATGATTATTATTTACTGCTTCTTGTTTTGATTGATTGAGACATAGATGCTCTGTGGGACCATAGGAGACCTGATTGTAGCATGCACCCCCTAGTCTCTTGACAGCCACGATCGCCGTATGACGTCTATATACCTCATACGGTGTAGCTGGCCTAGTCCGTCTCAGTATTCCGGTACTGGGGCGTGACAAGGTTTTAGTGGTGGCCCATGCAGGTCTGTTTTTCAGACTTGTGGGGTGTTGCGATTATAGGAGTCTCAATCAAAATATGTCCCCTTTGATCTCCTGATTCATCTTCTCCTTCTCTCGTCTTGATTGCTAACTTGATTATCATCCTCGATTCTTTCCCGTCCTGTCTTTTGATATCTTGTATCCTTTCCTTTAGGGGCACATCATTCTCGACTATTGGAGGAGCCGGCATGGAAGAGAATCCAGTAGATCAGGGACCAGTTGGAGATCAACAAGGGGTAGCCCCTCTACCTGGACAGATTCACATCGAGAATGTTACCGAGCATAAACTAGTTGAGCCACAGAGGCCAGAGGATCCCGTACCTCCAGTGATGCCGGTGGTACCAGTAGCACTAGACGTGCCGGCACTATTGCAGATTATTAGAGGGTTATTGGAGACCCAGCAACGCCAGACGGCAGCCCAACAGCAACAACAAACCCGACAGCAAGAACAGAATGTGCTACAGAATCAGGGGTTGCAATTAGCCCTTGAGAGAAGTGTCAGGAATGATTCAGGAGCGTCCGGAAGGTTTTGTCGACTTAATCCGAGATATTTTGACAGTACGGAGGATGCCATCACGGCGGATGCTTGGCTTCAGGATACAGAGGCCATATTGATCGCAGCAAAGGTTCCAGCAGAAGAAAAGGTTGACCAAGTCAGATTATTGCTTCAGGATCTCGCCCGCGATTGGTGGACATCAGAAGAGGTTGGAATGAGGCGTCCTGTTCCCTGGGATAGCTTCAGTACCAGATTCAAGGCCAAGTACTTTGGCGTGGTAGCGCGGTATGAGCTACAGCAGAGGTTTATCAGTCTCAAGCAGGCTGGTAAGACGGTGGATGGTTATGCAGCGGAGTTCTGCAGGTTAAGTAGGTTTGCTCGGATGATGGTGGCGACAGAGCCAAAGAGAGCAATGAGGTTCCAGCAGGGACTTCACCTAGAGATTTTACAGCTGGTCGAGGGGCACGACTACCAGACATTCGATGCAGTATTGACGGCGGCTCGGAGGCACGAGCTTACTATTCAAAGGTTATCAACAAGAACCGGGGGCCAGAAGAGGTCTCATACGCAGAGTGTTGGGAGAGGAGCAGTACCTCGGACGTCAGCACCAGCACCTGGCGTCCGTATTCATGATGCAGCACCAGTCACGACAATTGTGACTGCACCAGTTCGACAACAGCAATAGAGGAACCAGCAGCAGCGTCAGGAAGCACCAGTGGGTTACACTTATTATGGTAAGGGAGGGCACACTAGAGATGTGTGTCGTTCAGCTAATGGATTATGCTTGAGGTGTGGCAGTCCAGACCATAGGATTGCCAATTATCATATGATGCAGAGGCCAGGAGGGCCAGCTCAACGGTTTTCGGCGTTGCCAGCTCCAGAGGTAGCACCGTATCAAGGGCCAGTACTAGCAGTGAGGCCACTAGCCCAGCGCCCATTACTGACACAAGCTCAGATGTACCGACAAGCACAACATCAGGTTGGACAGCAGGGCCAGGGAAGGCAGGGACAAAAGCAAGAAGAATTTAGAGTATTAGAGCAGAGGTTGGCTGAAGGCGATCAGATTTTGGGTAAGTTTTGAGTATTATTTATTATAATTCCTTGAGTTTTATATTCGAAGAGTGAAGGCGACTTTCTCGTCTCACTCATCTGCTCTCGTATCATGTGATACGTGATTACGAGAGTACGTCCTGGACAGAGTCTCGTTCTTGATTTAGTCATTGGTACCGACTTATCACAAGCGTTGACCCTTGTCCACTTTGGGTGTCAGTGTAGGACCTCGAGGACGAATTCCTACCTGACTTAAGAGACATATTTTATTCGTATGTCTCCGATCATTTCCTTCTAGGGTATGATTATTGTTTGTGCTCTTACTTAATTATTCTTGCTTTCTTAAACTATTCATGTGCCATGTGTTGTTTGATAATTGTGCTTGCTATATGTCATGAGTGTATTTCGTGATCTGAGAGCGCGCTCGACTAGCCTTATCGAAATTCCGAGGACGGAATTTTTTCTAAGGAGGGTAGAGATGTCACTCCCCATTCCCGAAATACGTAATTTTTTTATTTTTCATGTATATGGTATCTGGCACCTGTATCTTTATTGTATATATCATGTATTTGTAACTAGCCATGGCATGGAACAGTATCTCGTCGCGGATTAGTGTGCCACCCCTTGTCCTTGTTTGGTTGTAGGCGTGGTTCACTGTTTCGATGATAAGATTTCTGAACCGTGTTGTGGTTAGGATTTTATTTAATTAATTTAATTAGTTGTATCATGTAGCATTTAACATGTCATTAGTCATGTGGTTAAGAGCATGCTTAAGCTTAGGGTTTCTTTGAGTCAACCCAACCCCTATATATATTCTCTTCCTCACTCTCTCTCCTCATTCACTCTTTTCATTTCTTTTCCTCCCAACCAATAGGCAAGTACATCTTGCACCAAATGGAGAGATTCTTGCATTTTTCATTTCTTGATTTTTCTTAGATATTATTTGTCTATATTGTTCTTTTCTTCATTCTCTACAAGTTTAGTTCTTGGAGTTTTTGATTTTAATGGCTAGTTTGGTGTAGATCTAAGTTTCTATAACTAGGGTTGTATGGATTTCCATGGTTTTGATCTATCAAACTTGGTTGTTTTCGAAAACTAATGGTTTTATGTTGTAGAGAATTCAATTTCATTCAGTTTTGGCTTTTGTTTCGCTTGATTTCGACTTCAGATGAGGAAGTTATGGCCATGGCAAGTTTTCGGAACTTTCATGGCTGAACTTGCTGTTTGGGGACGATGACCCCCATGCGCCCGGGAGGCCATGCGCCGGGAGGCCATACGCTGTGAAGTCCCGGCAACGCATCTCATGCGCCGATTCATGCAGGAATCTCATGCGTCGAATCGTGCAGGAATCCCATGCGCCGATTCATGCAGGAATCTCATGCGCCGATTCGTGCAGGAATCTCATGCGTCGATTCGTACAGGAATCTCATGCGCCGATTCGTGCAGGAATCTCATGCGCCGATTCGTGCAGGAATCCTATGCGCCGATTGGTGCAGGAATCCCATGCGCCGATTAATGCAGGAATCTCATGCGCCGATTCGTGCAGGAATCCCACGCGTCGATTCATGCAGGAATCTCATGCACCGATTCGTGCAGGAATCTCATGCGCCGATTCGTGCAGGAATCCTATGCGCCGATTGTGCAGGAATTCCATGCGCCAGAATTGCTCTATTTTACTGTTTTTGCCTGTTTAAGTTATTTTGTAGCTAGAATCTTGAAAAACTCAAAACATGAAAGTTGTAGATCTTTGTATTGGCTTCAAGGATCTTCATGTCTCACTTTAACCTGAATTTATATGTGACTTTTATGTCACGAGGGGTCCACGTGACTTCCTGACTTGACCATATTCCTGACCTGATTACCTGTATACGTGCTGGTACATGTTCTAAGTGTGTATTGAGATACAATATTAGTATGCACTGCTGTGCTATTTAATGAGTGTACTGAGGTGTGACTCTATATGCCAAGTGATCGTTCGTGTTATATGTCAATACATGTGTACCTTCCAGTATAGTCATGGTAATTGGTCAGTAATAGTGTCGTGGTATATTGATTGTTGTTTGAAGCATTACACTAAGCATGGATCTAGATCGGGCCGATGTAGATTCATACTTAGGGTACACGTACTATGGTACGACATATAGGAGGATGACCATGTGACCACGACATGTGATTCCATATCAAGATAGGGTTAATCTAAGAAACCCAAATTGGTAGATGCATTGGGTGGAAAGAATCCCGAGATCGTGCCATACTGGCCACCCAGGTCCTGTCCTGACGTGTCGGGTTGGCCGCCACGGTTACAGTTTCATCCGCCTATAGTGGATGACTATATCCGACTCCTACGTGTTATGTGTTATATGTTTAGCACGGTGGCCTTACGGGGGACCGGTGCATAATCAAAGTTCTATGTGTATATGTATATTATATGGTTTGGCTAGCCCTGCTGGGTTGACACGATCTGAAGATTCCTATATATTGCATTACTGGGATAACCCAGACAAATCATAGAAAGCCGTAGGATTGATTGGCCGCTTGTAAGCTGACTTGTTTTGTGATATGTTCTCTTCTGTTAGCAACTGAGGAACCTGGACTATCATGGTGCGTGGTCCAACCCATGTCCTTGTTTGGTTGTTGGGTTGGGTTATTGTGCTACGATAGGCTATGGACCGAAGTCGCGATCAGAAGCCCTTTTACCTGCCCAGGGCTATAGGATATATCTTATCTCGACACAATATTGGCACCGTTTGTCCTTGTTTGGTTGTAAGGGTGTCGTATTATCTCGATGATATGGTATAAGCCTATAACTCGTGAATCAGGTCTTATTTAACACATGGGTTTTATCTCACTCTTTTGTGCTCCCTTGTAGTACTTGCTATTCGAGGCCTGACCCCGCTGGTTTTGTTTGGCCAGATCCCGTAGCAGCTCCAGAGGATCCAGCTTTCTACCCGAACAATGGTGCACACCAGGAGTATGGGCACCGGAGACCATGAGTGGGTTTCTTCTTCACCGCTCTGATATCTTCTATTTTGTACTTAGCGTTTAGCCACCGGCACATGTTTAGCCGGCAGTTCTGGACACTAGTTTTCTTTGCATAATTGTAATTAAATCAGACTGCAGCTGACTATAGTTATGTACTATTGACTCTCGGAACTAGCTCATCATTTTGTACAGCTAGACTCATGAATCATTTTGATGAAGCGTCGGGGACGCCTTACTGCTTTGTCTTATATGATTATTATTTACTGCTTCTTGTTTTGATTGATTGAGACATAGATGCTCTGTGGGACCATAGGAGACCTGATTGTAGCATGCACCCCCTAGTCTCTTGACAGCCACGATCGTCGTATGACGTCTATATACCTCATACAGTGTAGCTGGCCTAGTCCGTCTCAGTATTCTGGTACTGGGGCGTGACACATATCTCGAAGAACGTATATACGTGCTTCTTATTCTTATTGAGATAATGGGATATGTGTCAACGTATGTAGAGGATGACTTCAGTTATGGATGGCAGTTACTAGCGTAAAGACAGGACTTTGCTGAGTTTTACGCACGAAAAGCCAAGTCTATAAATAGACTTATTTTTTATATGAGGCACACAGAGAGAGAGACAAGGGAGAATACATAGAGATCATAGCCCAGAAACTTTGATTTTCCAGAGCATTCTTCTTCAACCTTTCTTCCAGAACAGAGAGAAGCAAAGCAGGAAAGCATTCGACCTCGCCATCAGTGCCCAAGTGCGTCGATACCTTTCTGGTGACTTAGTTCTTCCAGTTGTTCATCTTCTAGCAGTGATCTTCATCATCATCGTATGATCCAAGGAACAAAGTGATTGCCTTCAGATCAGACTTCCATAGCAATACTTCTCAGATCAATTTGTACTTTTTTGTACTCTTTCAAGTTTTATTTTCAAAAGCCAATTTTCAGGCATTTTGTTAAGTGAAACATCCATCTCTCTCCCTACGAGCTCTGTCTCGTCTCCAAAGCCCTTCCTCTCTCTCCAGACTCCAGACTCCGAACTCTACAGCACACTCTCTCCCCCATGACCTAGATCTAAACCTAGATCGAGCGGTCAAATATTCGAAATCTTTACTTCAACAGCCAGATCTAAACCTAGATCTAGACTCTCGATTTACTATATATATATATATATATATATATATATATATATATATATATATATATATATATATATATATATATATATATATATATTAATTTATGTGATTTTTTTTCTTCATTTTTTTTTCTTCCTCTCTTAGTATTTTCGTGATTTTGATAAAAATATAATTAGGTTTCCAGACCAAGGAAGTTTCTCTAGCTATTTGAATTTTTTTTCATTTATCTGAAATTTTCACAAAAATTTACAACACCAGGTTTCATGTGCTATGAAATTATTATATACTATTGTTGTATCTTAATTATAGGGTGAGATGTGTCATATAGATGGAAGAGATGCATCGAATTTTTGATTAAATTGATTTTTGTGGCTTCATATGGTCTCAGATTACTTTTGGTTCCCTTTATCTCGATTAATGATGAGACAAGTTATATCTTCATCTAGCAGTTTGTTTCAGATTTGTATATTGACATTGTAATGGTGATGCTTGTAAGACAACAAAGTTACTTTCCAATTTCTTCTTTATTTCTATGAAATTTTGCAGGCCAACAAATTTATCCCAGTATAAAGTTTGTGATTGTTTGTGATTGTAAAGTTTGGAAGAGATGTACCATTTGTATATTTCGTTACTTGTTTATATTTGATGTAAAATTGTGAGTGTAAAGTTTGTTCGAGCATTTCTTTTATTATATGTACACGTTTGTGATTGTGTTGTAAAATTAAATGTGCACATTTGAAATTTTGTTATGAAATTTTGCAAATCCATGTCTGCCCATTAAGCTAGACCCATTGTACAAAGACCCAACTAAACCGAACCAACTGAATTAACCGAACCATTTTGGTTCGGTTCGGTTTAATTCGGTTTATGAGTATTACGGTTCGGTTCGGTCAAAAGATAATCGGTTCGGTTTAATTTTGGTTTTTAAAAATTTTGGTTCGGTTCAACCGAACCGACCGTTTGCACACCCCTAATGAGCCCGAGGCCTTACTTGAGCATGACAACATTATGACTCAGGACCTAGGAGTTGCTGCGGACATTTAGATCTACTTTTATTTTGTCTAGTAGACTTTACTTTTGATATTGTATTGTAAGGGTACTTGTGATGTGGACTGACACCTTTATTTCTGTCTCCGATTTAGTTGTAAAAGGTGTAATAATAACTAGGCATGTGGTGGTGTATTGTGATAAACTCTGGGAACATATTAGATGTTGTGATGTGGATTTCATCATATCTTGTGAAGTTCTTTAGATGTCTAGTACAGCTTACTACGTTGAGTCTACAACGTAGGCTGAGCATGTCCGACTCATCTGATTATTCGGGAGCGAGTTGTGACAATATGTTTCATTTTTTTATTTGTATCTGCTTAGTAGCCTAGTATTTATAGACTCATATATTCTTTTTGAGTCTATTCGGACAAGTATGATTATTGGGCTGCATACTAGTATTCATATTTCTCTCTTCTTATGCTTCTGTTGTATGGAATGAGATATATAGTTGATTATAATGATAGTTATACCATTTTGTTTACAGCTTATACGTATCGAGTCGGACTAAAGTCTGGTTGAATACGTAGCTGGCCATGCCACGTGGCTTGGTCCCGCGTATTTTAGGACTGGGCGTGACAATGTATATAAAAGTTTTATTATAAAGATTTAAATGAGTATATGGATTAAATACTCTTATTTCAATATATTTATGGTAAAAAAAATTCATTTTTATTAATTTATATGTAATAGATCACACCATAAGTTGGTCAATTTTATTTATTTAATTATTTGAAATAAATAAATTGTTACATATGTATATGTGTACATTATAATATAGTATTATATATATATATATATATATATATATATATATATATATATATATATATATAATATTTTACATGCAATATATATATATACACACATGATGATATATTCATGTATAATTATATTTTAGAAATTTTACTAAAATTATTTTTGGGTTAATAAAAATATATTTTAAAATTATTTTGATAAGCATCAAGTATCATTTAAATTATTTTGGATAATATTAAATATATTTGAAATTATTATTGTGATCCATATTTGGATCAAGATTAGATTGATTTAAATTTTAATTCGTTTAAATTAAATAAAGATTTATCCAATAGGGTTTTATAGGATTCATGATCCTTATCCAACTAGAAATCTTCTCAACCTATTTAAGGAGAACCTCCCCTTATTTTTCTCATAGATCTCTGGTCATCACCATAACCGTAGCCATGCCACCATTACAATAGCCACAATATCCACATCATTACTATAGTTTCCATGCACCTTGTTAGTGTCCATCCATTACCCTCCATTATTTTCTATTTTTAATTACACCATTTTCGTGTCCGACACACCAGACACGAATCAAAAAACCATAAACTCCTTTTCTATGTCGGACACAACCCCGATACATAACACTTCACCACCAAAATCAGAACAAAAAACCCTAACCCTAATTTTGGCCGACGACTGCCACCAACCGCTGACCCACCACTACCTCTCCTCCTCCGTGTTGGCGTCAAGACACTCTTTCCTGTACCACCCCTGCTTGCCACTATTGTTCCCATCGGTTTTCGACCATCACAATACCCCCGTTGCCACCAGATCCTGACCTCTCCCTACCGTCATCGTCGACACCACTCTGCCACCATAGTCGTTGTCCTCCTCACCACTCTCCAGTCTTCTCCACCTAAACACCCAGTCACCCCCGATTCTCATCGCCAGCCAATTTTCTGCCACCACCACCATAGTCGACCCAGATACCATCACCAGTCTCCTTCACAACCCAATACCACCGCCGTGCCCCATCTGCCCCTTCGTCAGGCCAATGCCAATTTTCCTTGCACAACAGATCTGGGGATAACGACCCAGATCTGGCCGGTTGACCCGTCACGCTCCGATTTTGCATAATCGATCATCCCCACTAAGGCGTGATACGCGAACCTAGGTTGCGCTCGCGCAACGTGGGTTCCATAACGATCGATTACAACAGCTTGCGATGGGGTCATCGCACAAAAATTCTAAACAGAGAAGTTGAATAACACAAAGATATATACAAAATGAATGATCTTTATTAATATTGAAAATAAGATTATAAGGGCGCGAAGCCATTTTTATAAATCACTGAAGCTCACTTTATCTCTTGCTAAAGACACTCAGCCCTCTCTCTTCTCTCAATTACAATCGCTCATACCCGAAGGCTTACAACTTTGCGGGTGCTTCAGAAGGCGATGTCTATATATTACATCTCGTATAGGTGAAGACTTCAACGCAGCCGCACGCCTCGAATGCCAAGGAACTCTAAGCCTTAGCGCATCCAAGCGAGCTCCGCCCCGAACATGAAAGTACATGTTACTTGTGCATGAAAACTGGTGGATGGTCAGTATACAACCGTATTGGTGAGTGAGCTCCTCGTCCATCCATATAAAACTAACACATTTATTTATTGAGTGCAACTATTGTTTTGATTGTCTTTCTATTCTTGCCTTATGATCAATTTTATGCTTAGACTCCTGGCCTATTTTGTGTCTCTAGACCATCACCGTACCTCGCACTAATAACTTACTTATCATTGTGCCTCTAGACTATTCTCGTGCCAACAACATCAACGTATCAACTCGTTCTTGCCTTTTGGCTCATACTTTGAGATGCAACAACATGGTCGTGCCATAAACTCTGTTCATGCTTCAACATCGAGGCCGTACCTTACAACTCAACATGACTTAAGCAAAATTTGTCTTATGGTCCTTCCTGACTTAAACTCGAAATAACTCAATCCAAACTTATTAAACTTTCATGTCCACGACTCACCAACCATCACGATGCCACACCTCATGTCAAATCACGTGTCTTTGTTATAGCCAATTCTTAGGCTCAATAATCATGGTGAAGACCGTGCCTCCATTTCCTTAATTCATTCATGTCGTGCTTGCACACTTTTGTGACTCAGTCAACACCGTGCATACGAATTGTCGCTCAACACACCACTTATCTATATGAAAGGTCATTGGCATGACAAGCCATCGTGGACATAGTTAGAAAAGATGGTGGGTCAATCAATGCAGGTAGCTAGCTCTAGTGAAAGCCTATCAAATTCCTGGTTGCCTACCAAGCATCAGCTATACCGTATTTCATCCATGGCCAGATCGGTCATATGGCCCCAGGTTGTCGTCCGAAAAAACATCGCCCTTATGCACAAGTTGTCCATGATCACGCACCTACGAGACTTCATCTAGAATCACGTAAATGCATGACCAAATTTGTGGTACGACTCAAACCCTTTGCATATCGTGCTCATAAACCATACTTTTTATACTTCGTTGGATACTCCCAAACGAGGGACCTCCTCGGCGACAAACGGTCGCATGAGCTTTTCATTCTTTGAAACCCAGGAAACATTACTGCATAGCTTCCTACTTAACTTGAACAAAACGTGTTCCATAAGTGCCGTAGACCGTGGAATACTTATTATTGAAACAACCGTGTTTCATGCCTTAAACCAATTGTGTTATGTGCCGCACTATCGCTCAAGTCATACTCTATTTGATAAGCTTTGAGACCGTGGGAACGTATGGCTATACTAAGTTATAGAACCATGGGATAGTGCCTGCTATAACAATAAGTCGTTATCCAGTAGCGTTACCTTGCTTAACTCAATACGTGCGGTCGAAAGACCGAGTGCCAACTTTGAAAACCATCGTGGAGTGATATCTAGACAACGAGTTAACCATTTTCCATGTTATACTCAATCTAACTCAGAGCGAAATTATTTTCTTTAGCTATGTGGGTTCGTCTCTTTTATTATCAAGCCTATTCGGTGCAGTAAAAAACTTCAATTATTAGTGTGAAGGCTAAGCTGAGGCAAGTTCATCGAAGCCACCCACCTGAACGAGGAGTTGTCTCGACCGAGAGGGACTTCGAGCAAACCGTTGCATGGTTAAGTCCAAACATCGTTGCGTTTCAATTCCTCCGGTTGAACTGAACGAAACATGGCATTACATGACCTCTGTCGAGCCCTTTCTTTTTTGCACCAACCAGACGACGCTCCAGCGTCGCGCTGCTTTCCTCCAGTGATGCTTGCCATCGTATCCAAGCCAGTAGTGCCGACCCTGACTTCATTTGATCGCTCCACCAGTCCGATGAGCTAACAATTATGCTGCCAGCGTCGTACCGGCGAGTCCTCTCTTCTCCGGAGCTGTCTAGCCTTCTTCTTCTCACCCCTGCCTGCGTCACCATCGGCGTACAACCACTGGTGAGTCCTTCTCCCTCTCGCTCTTTTCTCTCAGTCCATCTGCCTCTAATCTCTCTCATCTCTCTCACTTTAAAACGTTCTATATATTATTATTATTATTATTATCATTATATTATTATTATTATTATTATTATTATATTATTATAATGTATAGGGAACAACAGTACATCTACAATATAGTCCTTATTACTTCTAATTTACTAGTTTATTAAAATTGTTGAAGACATCATATATATATAAATTTATTATCATTTTTATATATGAAGCATCAATATTATTAGTGTTATTAAATATTGATAGTTATTAAATAAAATATTTTGTAAAATTTTCTTAAATGTATAGTTTGGGTTTGGCCCTATATTCAATTCCAAAGTGGGTTTAAAGCCCTAAAATATGTTATTATATTATTTTTATTGTATTTTAAGTACAGCTTTTGTCCTAAAAGTTATACTTGACAAAATTAAGACTTTTGGTCCTAGAATGATTTTCGAGAATTCTTGAGTGTTTACCTAAAAATATTTTTACTAATGAAAATATAGATTTTAAATATTATGTATGCAAATTTTTTAGATTATTAATTCTCGACCGTAACTAATCGTAAATTTCTTTTCTTATGAATTCGGACTTACTCCTATCAACTTCAGGAATTGGACTATTCTGGACGTTGTGAGATCGTCGCACCACCACCAGGCAAGTATACCTTGCTTTGATTTTTGTTTATTTACATTATGTCATCATATTGTATTTATATTTAAATTATTCAGTTATTTTTTTAAAAAAAACTAATAAAATTCGTGTCCGAGTCGCACTTGGGTGCAAATTACTAATTCAGTAATGTTTTTTGTTACATTATGCACATTGATTTAGAGTCAATGGATTGTCCTTTATTTGTGTCATATTCATTGGCTTTGACACATGTGAGTCACGAAGTCATGAGTCGCATATAGATTCGGACTTACGTACCGACCGTACATCGTTGCGTATGGAGCAGGGCATGTAAGGTTTTAGTGGTGGTCCATGTACGTCTATTTTTCAGACTTGTAGGAGATTTATCTTGTTAGAATCTTAATCATATGTATTTTTCTTCATTTGATCTTATCTTGCTTATCGTATTTCCCGATGCCCTTAAACTGTAAACATGCTGACATATCCTTGCTTTATTCATGTCCATTATTGATATCTTGTGTTCTTATCCTTCAGGGACATTCCACTTTTTTCTTCACCTGAGGATTTTATTGCTCTGTCTTCTCCTGTTGTTCATCTATCAGGCCAACATCAGATCCCGTCTCCGTAGAGTCAGGAGCCAGCACCATCCCATGATTTATTGGCAGCTCAGTTTACTCCACTCCAGACAGTTCAGCCAACTCAGTTAGCCCTACCATTTTCTCTGTGAGACTCGTCTCACAATATCTGTATATGTTTACGGATACGTATTTCATACTATATTCGATAATTTTCTTGACTTTCAGATAAACTTAAAAACCATGATTTTTGAGACTTTATTACTTGACTGGCATACCGCTAGTATACCGATGTGTACCGCCTGTATACTGTCCGAAAGATATTTCCACTTTTAGATATTTTTGATTTCAGATATTTTCATGAATAGTGTTCTTATATTTTTTTATTAGTATTTAGATATTTTTATGAATAGTAATGATACATTCTACTATTCATTGATTTCTTGGTTTTCTTCTGAATGGCCGAGATCGATTCAAATCGAGTCGCGGATCGCGATCGAACGATCATGATTAATTCACCTTCTCTATATACACCATTTCATTTATTTTTAAATTTTTTTACAATCTGTCTCCACTCTTCTTCTCTTCTCGTTTTTTTTTGTGAGCTGGAAGCTTGGTCTCGAGGCCTCAGAGTGTGATTTTTTGAACCCCTCTTAGGGGTGAAGTTGAAGAGTTACGTCACGTCCCAGTTCCAAAATACATAGGAACCCAAGACATGAGCATGCCAGCTGTTCAACTATAATAAGTATCCAATTTAATGGACTTATCCTAATTGTAATATGTTGAAATCCTACATCTACAATACAACAGTCACTTGTAATCTAATATCTCCATAATGACAACATAACTACTATAATCTTATTCAAAGGATAACAACATCAACATAGAGAGAAATATATAATAAAATATCTGAATGTAATAGAAATAAGCCTGAATATCCAAATACAAGGATCTGTCTAAAATAGTCAAAGTCTAGTAGAAATATATCCACAAAAATAAAAGTACAATACTGGAACTAATAAAGTAATAAAATAAAATACTAGTCAGGGCATATCTTGTAGCGCCCCGCTTTCGATAGGCGACGGAACTTCATAATATGCTTGCGCCGAGTCAGATCGGCCGGGAACTTAGATGGCCATCTGACTCGATCGCTAAGCTTGGTAAACGTTAACGCCTTGCGGCATCGATTCAAATCGATTTGGACGGAAGTTACGAGAATCGATCCAACTAATGGAACGACTTCTGTTGGAATAAGTCCTAGATGCAGCGGGCTGCGTCTCGACGAGTGAGCTCTCTATAAGAGTCCCTTCGACGGGACCGGACCGCTGTATGGTTTTCTTGGAGCTTTGCCGCTGGGCTTGATTGAAGTGCTTTCGCGTCGTTTTCATGGATGCAATTACAATTTCGATGCAAGGGGAAAAGAAGGAATTCTAACAAAGCGTTGGTGCCATTGCAGGAGCTCGCGTAACTAAGGATTGACGTTGCGTAGCGCTTGGACGATCGGCACGAAGCAAAGTAATCGGTGGGTGATTCGACCCTTCTTTTCTACTCTGTCCCGCAAACTTATTCCTTGCTTCAAATTCATTCATATCGAACGATGCCAAGTTAATTGCATGCCAATCCACTAAGGTCAAGAACTCAGGAAAAACGTATTGATTTTGAGTAATCTACTCTGAAAAATACAAGTTTCTCACATAAAACAGAAAAGTTTAAGGTTCTAGTAAAAAGATAGACTATTTCATGTGCTGCAAAATATTATGAAACGTCGATCGTGGGTTATGATGCCTCGGACAATTTGGTGCCTACGGGACGCTAAATCGGGAGTACGACTTGGGGAAAAATGAATCGTTGCATAAGTTGGGGGAAATGATAATGCCGTTCAATACTGTCCGCGCTATACAAAACTGTTGCATATGTTAAACTGTTCACGCATTGGCATGGTCATGGACAGCTTGTGTACAAGTTGATATTTTTCTCGAATCGATATTCGGGGCATCGGAATCTAATCGACCTAGGGGGAATGAATAATCGTGCTTCGGCACTGATGCATTTCGGGACCGTCGGTCAGGCTTGCAACCTAGACTGAGCGGGCCGAAATGCCGTTGAAATAGTCCCACGTGATGTGTAACATCAATGACCGCATATAAGATAGTAGCATGCTCACCTATTGTCTTATGCAGGTGTAAATATTATCTCTGTTTTCATGCAGGGATGAGCACGGCCGTGGTAAGAAATATGATAAACTGCTATGGTTCATTGTATACTTTATTACGCAAAGATGGCTATCGAATATGAACTGAATTCATTTAGTTCTAATAGAAAGACAACTCTAAAGTATGCCTATCCTAACAATCAGAGTCGGTTTAGACGAGTGGGTTCGTCTCGTCCACTTAGCAAGTGTGCTAATCCCATTCTCCCAATTTCTCCAGGTGCGACGGGCGCGCCCAACTAAACTGGAGCTGAAGTATGGAGAGGCATTTTAAAGCTCTTCCTATGCTGAAGTATTTTGAAGCCAATTCAAGTCGACGGCTTATGTATAAAGGAGCGAATGTATGGGACGGCAAGCGTAGTTCAGGCAACTTGTCGAATGTATTTTTCTTTCTATTTTCAATCAATGTAGCCGCAACGGCATCCAATATAATTACGACTTGCACTTCGTTGCAAGCTATGAATAAAAAGCATTTCTATCTTCCTATACTGCGTCTTAAATTCTGATGTGATTTGTGAAGTTTCAACTTGGCGTATTAATACAAAAAGCAACGTAACGTTCTTGTCTTGTACGAGTGCAATTCCAGACTCGTACGACATCACGCCTTAGCGAGGACGATCGAATCGGCAAAGTAACACCGGGGACGAACGGTTTGTCGACTCGGGACGTGACAAATTGGTATCAGAGCACAGTTATATTTCCTCGAATTTTTGAAAGATCTTTCATTGTTGGAATGTCCATTGCGATGGCTCGATTGAAGGCTTGTCGGCATGCTGCGTGAAATACAAGTTCCATACAGGTAAGCCCGTAGATATTTTTGAAAAATACTAACGGGTTTACACTGTTTGTAGGAATGACTAAGCGAGATAAGAAAATCGTCGGCCCAACAACCCAAACCGTGGATAGTACGTCGAGCACAAAGAGCACTGGCCCTAGCGAGATGACTATGGAGAAGATGCTACAGTTGATGGAACTGCAGCAGCAACAGCTTCAGATGCAATTCAAAGCCCAATTTGATGTGCAGCAGAAGCAGATGACCGCCCTGACTCAGATAGTGAGCAGGATGGCGGGCGATACCAAGGCGACGGACGCGGTACTCGAGGGAAAGCACGGTAATCCAGAAGAAGACGAGGAGGAAGAAGTCCCCCCACAAATGATAAACTCTCCTTCCATGCTCAAAGTGAAGGAGTTTCGTAAAATGAATCCGCCGAAGTTCAACGGCCGAGCGGAGCCCAACGTGATAGTAGGATGGCTCGCAGAGATGGAGGACTTGTTCGATCTCCTCTGCATCGAAGGGTCCCAGAGGGTGGCCTGCGCGGCGCTGTAGTTACAATTAAGAGCACATGACTGGTGGGCGGCGAAGAACCAAGAGATCTGTGAAACCGATGCCAACAAAAAGATTTCTTGGGAAATGTTCAAGACAGCCTTCCTTGAGCAATACGTTCCTCGCGCCATCCGTCGACAGAAGGGGGATGAGTTCATGATGTTGAGGCAGGGGAATATGAGTGTTGAAGATTATGATACAAGCTTCTCGAAACTTGCAAAATTTGCCGGCGCCTTCCTGCCCAACAAAGAAGAATGGTGCGAGCATTTTCAGCAAGGCCTCAACGACGAACTGCGTAGGGACGTCATGAACCAACGATGCCAAACTTATCGTGAATCCTACGAAGCCGCACTTGATAGTGAGCGGATCTTTGGCCGTATGTTACAAAGGGCCGTGTCTGTCGTTCGCAACAACTTCAACAAGCGTCCTATCGACGCCGGCGTCGGGGGATCGGGAATAACAAAACGTCCGAACAGATTCGATGATCGAGGCCATGGCAGTCAACACTGCACCAGGTGTGGTAGGCGTGGGCACCGAACCGTCGACTGCGTGACAAGATCTTGCTACAAGTGTGGTAAAATAGGTCATATAGTTACCTATTGCCTGCACAAAGGTCCGAATCAACACAACCCACCGAGGAACGTTCCGAATCCGTATAAAGCGCCAATACTGCAAGGCGCAAATGCGGTGCCCGTCAACCAGCAGAACCAACGCCACGGAGCTCAAGGCCGAGTTTATGCCTTAACTCGGGACGAGGCGTACGCGTCCGATACTGTTGTAACAGGTATATTACTCTACAAAAGTATACCTGCTCGAGTCCTATTCGATTCGGGTGCGACGCATAGCTTTATATCTGCTGATTTTACGAAAGAAAATAAAATAACCATGCAATCACTAGATATAAAAATTAGCGTTAGCACTCCGTCGGGAGTCGATATGCCTGCGAACTTTATTTGTAGGGATGGCCACATTTGCATCGGAGGAAGATATCTATCATTGGATGCCGTCGTACTAGACATCAAAGATTACGACATAATCCTGGGCATGGATTGGTTGGGCGCTTGTCGTGCAACGATCGAGTGCACGGAGAAGAGAGTAGTGTTTCGTCTTCCTGGCGAGACAGAGTTCTCATATTCGTGTGGTACGGTCTCGAAGGCGACAATGATGGTGTCAGCAATCTCGGCAAGGCGTATGTTGCGTTCCGGCTGCGCGGGATACTTGGCATCTGTTCGAGACACGCGGAAGGATAATACAAACACAATACAGACTGATGTTGTGGAAGATTTTCCCGACGTTTTTCCTGACGAGATGCCCGGGATGCCGCCTAATCGAGAAATTGAATTCAGCATCGACACCTTTCCGAATACACGGCCGATATCCAAGGCGCCTTACCGAATGGCTCCAGCAGAACTGAAGGAGCTGAAGGTGCAATTACAAGAGTTGCTAGACCGCGGATTTATTCGCCCTAGCATCTCTCCGTGGGGTGCCCCTGTATTGTTCGTGAAGAAGAAGGATGGGTCGATGCGGCTATGCATCGACTATCGTGAACTCAACAAGGCGACCGTACGGAACAAGTATCTTTTGCCGTGAATCGACGACTTGTTTGACCAACTGCAAGGTGCGGCAATATTTTCAAAAATCGATCTTCGTTCAGGCTATCATCAATTGAAGATCAAGTCCGACGACGTATCAAAGTCTGTCTTCCGCACTCGATATGGTCACTACGAATTCCTCGTCATGCCATTCGGTTTGACGAATGCCCCCGCCGCGTTCATGGATCTGATGAACCGAGTCTTCCGACCTCAAATAGATAAATTTGTAGTCATATTCATCGACGATATCCTTGTCTACTCAAGGAATCGGGAAGAGCATGCGGAACATTTGAAGACGGTACTGTAGATTCTGCGTGAAAACAAATTATACGCCAAGCAGAGTAACTGCGAGTTCTGGATGAGTAGCGTGACATTCCTCGGGCACGTAATCTCTGCCGAAGGTGTCGCGGTGGACCCAAAGAAGATTGATGCGGTGGTGGATTGAAAACGACCTATCTTGGTTAGCGATATTCAGAGTTTCCTGGGCTTAGCGGGCTACTATCGTAGATTCGTGCGAAGCTTCTCAAAACTAGCGTCGCCTCTGACTCGCCTCACCCAGAAGGGAGTAGTATTTGAATGGAGCGACGATTGTAAATCCAGTTTTCAAGAGTTGAAGCAACGGCTCGTCTCAACTCCAGTCCTTGCACTTCCAGACGGTCCAGAAGGCTTTCATATATTCAGCGACGCGTCGGGAACTGGCCTCGGGTGCGTACTCATGCAGAGAGACAAAGTCATCTCCTACGCTTCATGGCAGTTGAAGCAGCACGAGAAAAACTACCCGACGCACGACCTAGAATTGGCGACGATCGTCTTTGCGTTGAAGTTATGGCGGCATTACCTCTATGGTGTGGCATGCAGAATCTACACAGATCACAAAAGCCTGAAATACTTATTTACGCAACGGGAACTCAACCTACGACAGCGACGTTGGCTCGAACTCATAAAAGATTACGAGCTAACGATCGAGTATACGCCGAGCAAGGGAAACGTGGTGGCCGATGCACTTAGCAGAATGTTTATGGGAACACTGGCCATAAACAGGGAGATACGGCGAGACCTTGAAGCGATGGGTATCGAACTCGGAATTGAGTATCGACACCTGCACCTAGCTCAGCTGAAGTTAGGATCGAGCCTGCTTAGCAAGATAAAGACCGCACAGGAGGATGACTCATTCCTGAAGAAAATACGCGAGCTGATTTCAACGGAAAGGGCGACTGACTTTACGGAAGACGGAGACGGGACAATGCGACTGAAGGGAAGGCTTTGCGTTTCTGAAACTGCCGAACTCAGAAAAGAAATTCTGACGGAGGTACATTATGCGAAGTACTCGTTACATCCTGGAAGCACCAAGATGTACAAGGACTTGCGCACAAACTTTTGGTGGCACGGTATGAAGAAAGACGTGGCTACGTTCGTATCGCAATGTATGGCGTGTCAGCAGGTGAAGGCAGAACACCAAAGGCCAGGCGGCGAGCTGCAGAACATTGCCATTCTCGAGTGGATGTGGGACAATATCTCGATGGATTTCATTGTGGGATTTTCGAAAACACCGCGAGGGAATGACGCAATTTGGGTCATTGTTGATAGATTGACCAAGTCAGCTCACTTCATTGCAATCAAAGTAGGATGGAGCATCGATCGGTTAGCACAAATCTACGTCGATGAGATTGTTCAACTGTACGGGATACCGGCCTCAATAATTTCGGACAGAGACGGGCGATTCCTATCACGTTTCTGGACGAGCCTCCAAGCGGCGATGGGGACCAAACTGAACTTTAGTTCGGTGTACCATCCCCAAACAGACGGTCAGACGGAGAGAGTCAATTAGATCTTAGAAGACATGCTGCATCTGTGTGCGATCGACCTAAAGACTAGTTGGGATACGCATTTGTCGCTTGCGGAGTTTGCGTATAACAATAGTTATCAGTCGAGCATTCAGATGGCTCCATACGAAGCACTCTACGGGAGGAAGTGTCGTTCGCCGATATGCTGGGATGAAGTCGGAGAGCGACAAGTGCTTGGACCGGAACTGGTGGAGCAGGCCGTCGAAAAAGTCCGCTTGATTCGAGATAGACTCCGTATCGCACAAAGTCGACAAAAGAGCTACGCAGATCTTCGTCGACGACCGCTAGAGTTCTTGACCGGGGACCATGTGTTTCTAAAAGTAACATCCATGTGCGGTGTGATGCGGTTCGACGTTAAAGGCAAGTTGAGCCCGAGATTTGTAGGCCCCTTCGAAATTATTGAGCGAGTTGCGACGGTTGCTTATCGGATCGCACTACCTTTTGCCTTAGCTGATGTGCACGATATTTTCTACGTTTCACAACTTCGAAAATACGTGCACGATCCAAGTCATGTGGTTAGCTTCGATCAGTTGGAGCTACGTACTGACTTGTCTTACTCGGAGGAGCCTATTCAAATTTTGGACCGCAAGGAGAAGGTGCTGCGAAATCGGTCGATGTCCTTGGTCCGCGTGCTTTGGCGGAACCATACAGTCGAGGAGTCGACGTGGGAGATGGAGGCGGAGATGAAAGAGAAGTACCCTACGTTGTTCGTTTAAATTAAGGTCAGACCCTTGTTCTTAAGTTTCGGGACGAAACTTTTTCTTAGTGGTATATTATGTAGCGCCCCGCTTTCGATAGGCGACGGAACTTCATAATATGCTTGCGCCGAGTCAGATCGGCCGGGAACTTAGATGGCCATCTGACTCGATCGCTAAGCTTGGTAAACGTTAACGCCTTGCGGCACCCATCGACTCTTGCCGCATGGCACCCCATCGACTCTGGCCGCATGGAAAGAAGGGCACACATCCATCCTTGGCCGCATAGTGCCTATTTTGGCTGAATTGTGGCCATAATTTCTCCCAACTTCCAACACGAAAGTTGTAGATCTTTGCCTTGGCTTCAAGAATCTTCATGTCTCACTTTAACTAGAATTCATATGTGACTTTTATGTCACGAGGGGTCCGTGTGACTTCCTGACTTGACCGTGTTCTTGATTTGATTACCTGTATACGTGCTGGTACCTATTCTAAGCGTGTATTGAGATACAATATTAGTATGCACTGCGGTGCTATTTAATGAGTGCACTGAGGTGTGACTCTACGTGCTAAGTGATCATTCGTGTTATATGTCAATACATGTGTACCTTCCAGCATAGTCATGGTAATTGGTCAGTAATAGTGTCATGGTATATTGATTGTTGTTTGATGCATTACACTAAGCATAGATGTAGATTTGGGACTCCTTGAGTCGTTGTGGATTCGTATTTAGGGTACACGTACTATGGTATGACATATAGGAGGATGACCATGTGACCACGACATGTAATTCCAATATCAAGATAGGGTTAATCTAAACAACTTAAATCGGTAGAAGCATTGGGAGGGAACAGAATCTCGAGATCGTACGTCACCAGCCACCCCAGGTCCTGTCCTGACGTGTCGGGTTGGCCGCCACGGATACAGTTTTATCCGCCTATAGTGGATGACTATATCCGACTCCTACGTGCTATGTGTTATATGTTTTAGCACGGTGGCCTTACGGGGGACCGGTGCATAATCAAAGTGCTATGTGTATATGTATATTATATGGATTGGCTAGCCCTGCTTGGATGCGATACGATCTGAGGATTCCTATGTTGCATTACTGGGATAATCCAGACAAATCATAGAAAGCCGTAGGATTGCTTGGCCGCTTGTAAACCGACTTGTTTGTGATATGTTTTCTTCTGTTAGCAACTGAGGAATATGGACTATCGTGGTGCGTGGTCCAACCCATGTCCTTGTTTGGTTGTTTGGTTGTTTGGTTGGGCTATTGTGTTGCGATAGGCTATGGACCGAAGTTGCGATCAGAAGCCCTTCACCTGCCCATGGTTATAGGATATATCTTATCTCGGCACGATATTGGCACCGTTTGTCCTTGTTTGGTTGTAAGGGTGTCGTATTGTCTCGATGATATGGTATAAGCATATAACTCGTGAATCAGGTCTTATTATTACGCTTGGGTTTTATCTCACTTTTTTGTGCTCCCTTATGGTACTTGCTATTCGAGGCTGACCCCGCTGGTTTTGTTTGGCCAGATCTCGTAGCAGCGCCAGAGGATCTAGCTTTCTACCCGAACAATGGTGCATACCAGGAATATGGGTGCCAAGGACCATGAGTGGGTTTCTTCTTCACTGCTCAGATATCTTCTATTTTGTACTTGACATTTAGCCACCGACACCTATTTAGCCGGCGGTTCTGGACATTTAGTTCCTCACATAATTGTAATTAAATCAGACTGCAGCTGACTACGATTATGTACCTATGACTCTCGGCACTAGCTTATCATTTTGTGTAGCTAGGCTCATGATTTATTTTGATGAAGCGTCGGGGACGTCTTACTGCTTTGTCTTATATGATCATTATTTACTGCTTCTTGTTTTAATTGATTGAGACTTAGATGCTCTGTGAGACCATAGGAGACTTGATTGTAGCATGTACCCCCTTGTCGCTTGATAGCCACGATCGCCGTATGACGTTTATATACCTCATATGGAGTAGCTGGCCTAGTCCGTCTCAGTATTCCGGTACTGGGGCATGACAAAATTAAAAGAGTTATCTTTTATACCTAGGAATTGGATAGCCCTGAGTAAATTGTTTCAGTGGCAAACTTATAAATAAATGAAAATTTAGACTAGTCCGGATTGGATAGCCCTGAGTAAATTGTTTCAGTGGCAAATTTATAAATAAATGAAAATTAAGAATAGACTAGTCCGGATCAAGTTTTGATGTGCCCTTATAAAAAATCTTAAAAAAAGGGTTGCTAAGAGCATCTCCAACCCTATTGTGAGTTTGAAAAAAATGGTTGCCACATAGGAATGACAACCATTTTTTCCAAAAGTACTTCTCCAATGCAAATGTGAAATAAAGTGTGGAGTTGACATGGCAATGACATGGCAAAGACATGGCAAAGACAATGTGAAGTTGGTTGTCTAGATCTAGACAATGCACTTCACAATGTCTTTATGTCCACATCATCATTTGTGAATAAAAATATTTATAAAAAAGAAGTAGAAGAGTAAAAGTTGTCTTGGAAGTTGTAAAAAATTATTTGTATTGTCTTCTCAATACTTTTGCATTGGAGATGACTTTTTAAACCCATTGTCATTTGTGAATATAACCTTGCCACCTATACAAGACATTGTCTTGTCCCTCATGCCACATAGGATTCACAACACAAAACAAGACAATAGGGTTGGAGATGCTCTAACTACAAACCCGGAGTTGGTCCGGGCCAGCCAACCCGGGGTCAGCACCAGCAGATCTAAATCCTGGCTGGACGCCAAGCTGTAAACCTAACCCTAAGAACTTAAGTACGCCCCCCTCCCATTTCTCTTTCCTTCCTCTTACTCTCATCTTCAAGAGAGAAAAGAAGCAAAAACCCTAGATAATTCTTCGTCCCCCCCAACAATTTTTTTCTAGGGTTTTCTTCTTCGAGCAGCCATGGATCCTCCAAGCCTCGTCGCCATCTTCCAGGCGGCTTTGAGCCCCAATCCCAACGAGCGGAAGGCGGCGGAGGCGAGCCTCAGCCAGGTCCCAAACCCTTAGCTTTCTCTCCAGTAGAGTCAGAAGTATCGTCTTGATTTAACTTTGTGATTGCTAGTAGATCTTGAGCAGATTCAACGAATCCAAATTGCGTTCTTGGGTTATATTTGTGGTGTTCTTCGCCTATTAGAGCCAATTTTAGTGTTAGAAGAAAAATATTGTTTGATTTGAGTATGTAGCAATCGAGTTTGTTGAATGGATCTTCTGCTTCGTTTCATTTGTTTATATTGAATTTAGGATAAACCTTTGATTGCGTAGTGTATCCATTTATGCTTGGTAATAGATCTTGAGCAGACTCAAAGAATCCGAAGTTCGTGCTTTTTGTGATTATTTTTCTGACGCTTCACCTACGTGCATTTTTATGCTTAGTTTTAGCTATTTTTATTGATTTTTCTTGTGAGTTTATTGATTTTAGATATTGAAAACTCTTGATGATTGTATTGTTAATGTATCGAATTTATGATGGCAGTTTGATTAGTGTTGCAAAGATGTTCTTTTCTTGCGATCTGATATAATATCACCTGTATATGATGAAGAGAATCAATGCTTTTGTCTTCAAATTTCAGGTTTTTGGATCTAATTTAGGCTTTTTTTTAATATAAAAGCGTCTCCAAATCTCATTTGAATTTCATAAAGTTGTCATTTTTGGTAGCGAGCATTGTTCTTGTACAACTGTGGATATTTGTCTAATATTTTAATAGCTTTTGCATCTACTTAGAGGTGAATTTATTAATAGTTAATACACTGAGAGTGTTAAAAATACCGACAAGTAACTGTTCTACAATGAGAATGTTGAGTACTTCATATGTTAGAAACAGGGACATATGTGCTAGGAAATCATTAGATGACTGATGTTAAATAGTGCAGATAATTCAAGAATTTAGTTAATTAAACAACAAAAAAGTTAATCTAGGAGGGTGGGTTTCTATATATTGAACTTGTAAATGTATATCTTTCTGTTTATAATATGCAAGAGTTTTTATATGCAGATCCAGTTTGCACCACAACATTTGGTGAGGTCAATGCAGATCATAGTGGATGACAAATGTGATCTGGCTGTGCGCCAAGTTGCTAGTATCCATTTCAAAAATTTTGTGGCCAAGAATTGGTCACCTGATGAGCCTGGTACGTGTAAATGCATAGGATATGTGGCGATTACTTGGCGAGTATTGGGAAATTGTTAAATTTGCGTGTTTGCTGTTTGTAGGTCAGCTTCAAAGTATCTCAGCAGCTGATAAGGCCACAGTGCGGGACAGTATCCTTGTTTTTATCACTCGAGTTCCACCGCTATTGAGGTACATAATCTCTCTCTTATGATTTGGCCACAAAAATGCTACCCGGTTGAAATAAATGTTACACTTCGCATCAACATTTTTGTTAAAGACGCATTCCTTTAATATATCTCATAGATGTAGAAACCACATGATTTGGTGATGACTGCTGGTTCTATGTTTATCTTCTAGATAGACTGTGTTAGCTGACATTGTTGATTGTCTACTGGCTCATAACTCCTAACAATATGTTTTCTTTTGAAGTTGTATTTCATTTGTACAGTATTTCAAGATTCTATGTTGTTTTCTACTGTATCTTGAAGTTCGGGCTTCAGACGAGCAGAGCATATTGTGAGCTCGGCTTGGCTCGATAAAGCTCGACTCAGCGGAACTTGGTTCCATCAACGAGCCAAGCTTGGACATGGAAATGAACTCTCTTTCCTTAAAGAGCCTGAGCTTGAATGTAGGAAGCTCAGCTCATGAGCTTGCAGACAAAATTGACGAGCACTCGACTCTCTTAACTATACTATGTCAACTTGACTAAGTTGTATATAGTATATACATTTTTTAAAGAGTACCAGCCTAGCCCACAGCTCAGAACTGAAATGCTAACGTTAGTGTTGATACAAAACTAGCCCAACGCATGGCTTATTGAGTTTTTTCCTCTATATTTCATGTACAATACACTCAACTTGAATCGAGCTGAAGCAAACAGGGCACCGATCTCGAGGTGAGCTAGCTGACGTAAGCCTAGTAGATCTCAAACTAGGTGACAGTTTCAAGCTTGAGCTCAGCTCAATAATTTTGAGATTCAGCTTGACTTGATAATTTCAAGCTCGAGCTTGAAATTGCAAGTTCAACTTGGCTAGGCTATTGCAGCCCTACTTGAAATCACACTTATGTGTGTTCATAAGGGACATCAGCCAACATCAGCCTGTTGATATTTGCTGGCCTTATTTAGCAGAGTTGATTTTTGTATTCTTTCTACACTTTTAATCATTTTAGTAATTTTATGTCCCCCATGTTGGAGGTGTTGGGGGGATAGGCTTTGATGTAACCAATTTTGAATAATGTTGTAAAATCTATAATTGCATCATGTAATACATGAATCTTCAGTCTTTTTTAATCCATCTCACAAAAATTAATGGTTGTTATAATTCATTTTTATTCAAATACTCTTGCATATCAAGTGGAGCTATTATGAAAGTGTTATGTTAGATATAATTATATTATTGTTATGTAGAGTGCAGTTTGGCGAATGTCTTAAAACGATAATTCATGCCGATTACCCTGAGCAGTGGCCGGCCCTTCTTCATTGGATAAAAAGCAACTTGCAATCACAGGATCAACAAGTTTACGGAGCTTTATATATATTAAGGATTCTTTCCAGGAAATATGAGTAAGTATGCCTTTTCTAGATTCCATAACATAGCTTTTGTTTCACCTCCTTTCTATTGCATTGAGAGCATATTTAAATATACATAGAATGTGGCAATAGTCCATCTCGTCCATCCAAGCATGTGAAATTAAAATATTTTAGTAGCTTTGATGTGGTGTTGAGTCTATTGATGGTTCTCTCTGTTGCAGTGAGCCTCATGCTTGTGTTATAATTCATTGCATTGGCTCGACAGCAAATGACTATTTTTTTGATAGTTATTCCTGGTTTCTGATCTTTCACAGATCACAATAGAATCTATATTCTACCAGAATATCAATCAATATGATTCTGGACTGTTTGAAATGATGGGCATGTTTTATGTAATCTATGTTTTAGATGTATAAAAGTGAGAACTTAACATGGTTAACTCACTCTCACCCTGTGTTCCTTGGTTGGTGCAAAAGAAGAACAGTTGCTTCTCCCAAAAATTCTTTGAAGTGTTAGTGAGAAAATCTTGTATGCTTCTAGGTATTTGATGTGGTTTCTTAATCTGATCTGACCGGTGAACTTGAATTTTTGGTTATAATAGTAAGGCCTAGTTTGGATTACAGTTTATGAAATGGGCATTTACCAAATGGGCTTTTGTACTATGGGCATTTGTAGGATGAATATGTTTGGCTAACTTCATTGCGAATGAATTTCTGGCTAGAAATATATTTTGTTGTCAGTTTACAAAGTGGAATTTTGTATGTATTATACCAAATAATGACATAAATATGTACACTTTCCAAGTAACAACATTTTTTGTCTCATAAATAATGTTGAAAAAATTATTAGTTATAATAATCGTAGAAGTTGATATTCATGTTCATTTTAACTAGTAACTACAAACAAACAAAATTTAATTTTGTTTTATTTGATGGAATTAAACTCTAATATTACTAGTATATCAAGATGTGGTCAACAATATTTATAAAATTTGAAATACTCCGCAGAAATAAACTTTGATCTTACAATTTTTTCCTATAAATTATCCCGTTTGTGTTAAATTTGCCTGTATGTATACTGGATCCCAATAGTATAATGGAACTTTGCTGTTACAGTTTTCTAATCATCCTTATCAAATGTGCCTCCTCATCGTCAACTGGCTTCAATTGCTACGTTAATCAATAAAAAAGCTTACTATTTCAATGGTTCATTTTGCCTTCTCCTTTTTTGCTATTTTCACCAATTTGACATTCTCATATTCTAATAGAAATCAATGGTACATTATAAACTAAGTTATTACATTCCACACAGTAAAAATTACGTACACGTAATTACATACCAAGTCAAATTTGACAATCACAATTGACATTAGTGAATGTTAAGAAAAATGAAAACATACAAACATAGAAAAGTATATCATAACAAAGAACTTTATTTACTCTTAACGACATTAAAACTCTTTGGGTTGCATGCGGAATATAATACAGTTATCAACATCTTTGACCTATCAATAGTAATTTGGAAGAAGATCACTGTCATATTTGTAAAACATCAACTAATCTGGAAGAACACAATAATGAATGCTACAAAGATGTAACATAAAGAAAGAAACCCCAACTGTGGGAGTGAATAAGGGGCTAGCTTACCGGCAGCGAGAACACCCAACCAACGCAGCAGGTCTATGCCCATGGAAATTGAATAACTGTAGATTTCTCCCCTCTCTTTGCGGTGGGATTTAAGAGATGATATGGGAAAAATTGTCTTAAAAACCATCCCAATAACAACTACTGTACCAGATCGTTGCGTTTATTGGGAACGCTCGGGCTTCCAGCGTTCACGTTTCACCCTTCATTGGGTGTTAAGTTTGATATGTATGGAAGCACATAGCTATCCAAACCGGTTTTTTCATTATGTTTGGGCTCCGAATGGAGAGGCCAAATGAAACGTAACTGTAATCCGAACTAGACCAAAATCTATATCACCTGTAGCATTTTACTGTATTTCATAGATTTGTCTCTAAGCTGCTCTTTTTTGTTCTTAATGTTATTCAAAAAAGGTTCAAGTCAGATGAAGAACGAACACCAGTATATCTCATTGTTGACGAGACGTTTCCACCTTTGCTGGATATATTCCACAAGCTTGTTCAAATTGTCAACCCTTCTATTGAAGCAGCAGATTTGATCAAGCTGATATGTAAAATATTCTGGTCATCAATATATGTATGTGCCTATCATATGGCAGTTCAGAGGTTTCTTCAATTTTCTTAAATGTCTAAAAATTGTCCTTTTGGTTGGTTTTAACTATGTTTCAGTTAGAGATTCCTAAGCAACTATTTGATCCCAATGTATTCAATGGTTGGATGCTTCTATTCTTAAATATATTGGAAAGGCCTGTCCCTTTAGAAGGTCAACCAACAGATCCTGATCTTAGGAAATCTTGGGGATGGTGGAAAGTGAAAAAGTGGACAATTCACATCTTGAACCGCCTATATACACGGTGAGTAATTTGGTGATAATTTTTAGTATCTATTTGCTTTACTTTTTTCTTAACTATTTGCTGTATGGGACTTTTGTTTACAGGTTTGGAGATCTTAAGCTTCAAAAAGCAGAGAATAAAGCTTTTGCTCAAATGTTTCAGAAGAGCTATGCTGGGAAGATTCTGGAATGCCATCTACGCTTGCTCAACCTGATCCGTTCTGGCGAATATTTACCCGATAGAGTTATAAACCTTATTCTTCAATATCTCAGCAGCAGGTTAAATCTCTTACTAATCCCATTGCTGTTCTATGAGAGCAAAGTCTCCAAACTAATTTTATACTAGTGCATACATATGTATTTTATTACTATTTAAGTTTTATGTCATCTGCATTCTGACCACTCTGCGATCCCTGTCATCACACTAACCATTTCTGCTAAAACTTTTATCTTGAATTAAATTTGCTTCACGAGTTCGTTGTTTGCATTTCATGTTTTACCATGTTTCTCGAGAAGCCTGTTATCCATATCTTCAAAGTTCTCTTTTTGTTCAAGATGATGTAAGCATCTCACTAGTCGATATGGTGTAGCTCGTAAACCAAATACATGTATTGAATGCAAGGGAAGATACTGATTTGTGAGAAAAGATTGATATAGATGAACCAACGGGGTTGGAAAATGGCACTTAAAAGGGTACTGGATACATGACAGCAGAAGATTTTTATGAATAGCTTTGTCGCTGTTTAATTGTATACTATATCTGAAGATCATAGAAGAGCTTATAGGATTAACCGGCAATGCCTATAAGGATATTGTAAGATGAGGAAGTAATGCTTCTTTAGGACAATGAAATAAAATGTATATTTTTTAACTTTCAGTTGGACATGATAAAATCAATAACTTGCTAACTTCTATCATCCCGCACTCTGTAAATATGAAAATTTGTTCTTTCTTCCAAGCTACATTTCAGTTATTGAAGTTGATATTTCCATGTCTTCATTATATTGTTCACTAAGAAATATTAGCGGATGCTTTCTCCTGAAAGTTATATGGGAATCCATCTAAGTCTTAAATCGTTGTAGTATTCTTTACATTCTGCCTCAATAAACGTTTCAGCCGTGTTCCTGGGGCAAAGTTCAATGAAAAAAACTTTTGTCATAGGATTTCCTAGCTTTCTAATTGTGATTCTTGATTTCTTTGGTTTCCTTTTATTTATTTTGATGTAGTTGAAAATGGAAACATGTCACAATGTCAAATTAAGTGTTGGATACATCAGGTAGAAAATCTACCATTTGCTGGAATGAAATTGAACTACAAGTGCTACATTTTAGTTATTGAAGTTAATATTCCCATGTCTTCAATATGTTGTTTACCAAAAAAATATTAGCGCAGGCTTTCTCTTGAAAGTTTTATGGGAATCCATCCAAGTCTTAAATCATTGTAGTATTTTACTATTTTTTACATTTTTCCTCAAAAAATGTTTCAAGCCATGTTGCTGGGGCAAATTTCAATGAAAAAAGGTCAAGGAACTTGCTAGCTTTCTAATTGTGATTCTTAATTTCTTTGGTTTCCTTTTATTTATTTTGATATAGTTGAAAATGTAAACGTGTCACAATGTCAAATTAAGTGTTGGATACATCTAGAAGAAAATCTACCATTTGCTGGGTGAAATTGATCTTTGTATGGAGTAGTGATCTTGTGATGAACATGTTTTGAGAGAAGAGAACCACGTCACTATCTCGCCGTGTCCACGAACATAAGCTGGAACATCAAGGAACTTCTCCATTAACTGGGATATGTTTGTTCTATGGAGTTTATCTTGATTTACCGAGGCATCTCTTTCATTGTAGGGAGTGGGAGAGTCTACAGATAAGTTGCTGATAGCTCATGTTTTTGCTAGATTTTTTCTAAGTTATTGAATCTTTTTTTTTTCATGGAACTGATTGTAGAATTCAGTTACACTTATCTCTTCTTTTTTCTTTACTTAATTGCATGCTAGTTTTAAAGGTTCTTGTCCAATCTTAGGGTATGTTTGGCAACATGAAACCAATGCAACTCAAGGAAATAATGTAACTATGATGTCTGATGGTATAGTATGAAAACGATGAAACTACCTAGAAGTGGCAAAAAATGTTTGCAACATAAGATGATAACTTTTATGGTATGTTTGACGACGTGAAGCCCAATTCAACTTAGTACGATCATATAACTATGAGTTTCATGGGTTAACATGAAAATAATGAAACACGCCTAGAGGTTGCAAAAGTTGTTTGGCAACTTGAAACCTTGTGAAACCCATCCATATAGTTGATAACAATAGAGAACTATGTTGTACAAACACGTATAGGACACAACACGGTAAGGCCACAACGACCAGAGCATGTCACCTATTTTGGTGTCTGTCCTAGTGTATTTTGGTCTGTGATGTGTCTGATATGTCCCCTAATATCGTCCGACATGACACGACCCACAATTTTGGAGTTTCCTGTTCCTCCTAAATAGAGGCCATATTTTTTTGACGAGGATGAGATATTTAGGGTATTTTATTTCGGTTTTATTTCTGATTCTATATTAAGTAATTTGAATTGGTCTAAGTTTGGATAAATTTGAATGTAATTAGACTTTGGATATGCTTATTAGTAATTTATCCAAAGCTTATCTCTTATGTGGGTGTCTTTATTTCCTATTTGGATTGAGCGTATCTTATAAAATTTGAATAGGACGAGTGTCTTATCTTCTATATAGCCTATAGGAAGGCTTAATTAAGGTTCACAGTATCGGTATCAGAATCGGTATCAGACTATTCCAATGAGTGTTGGTATCGGCGATATCGGTAGTATCGGCGGTTGCGGATCGGAGTATCGGATTGTTTGGTATCGGAAAACAAATAATTATTAATAAATTATTTACATTTAAAAACATATACTTTATACGTTTAGGCATAATTTTAAGTATTTCCAGTGTTATTTTTTAGTAGTTTTGAAATTAAATGAAATAGTAGTCACCCTTACCGATTGGTTTACGTACAATAGATTGGTTTTCTTCTTTTACATGCTTTTACAACCTTATTATGCTTTAAACCCTTGCTGATTTGTATTTTTCGTTTAATTTTTTTTTCCGAATTGACCAAAAAAGAGACCCCCAATGTCGGTATCGGTCAGTATCGGGTATCGGTCGGTATCGGATCGGGACATGTCAAACCGTATCGGTATCGGCTGTATCGGATCGGTACCGGTCGATACTTTAAACCATGTTAAACCCCTTGCATTTTAGTGGAATGCATGTTAATAGAAGTTTGAGAGCTATTCTCCACAGGTTGATATCATCTTTCTTCTTGGTGCGATTCCATCTTGTTTCTCAAGCTTAATTTGTTCTTACGAGACGGTGTTGGATCATCCAACTTATCGAGTTATTCAATATATATAGATCTGTCCTATTTAAGCATTCTTCTACTAGGACCTAAGTCAATCTCCCAAATTTTCGTATGTTTCAGCAGAATCTATTCTACTATATAATAGGAAAACTTGCTGGTGAAACTTTTGAATTCCTAAAATACCCTTGAATATTTTATAAACATAATGTTATTATGTCAACTTGCATGTCATTTATGTTTAAGAGTCAAAGCAATAAAGTTTGCATGCAAGTTTTTTTTCCCAGACTACTCTTCATGTTTCAATGGTGATAATTTTTTTTGTCCTTACCATTTTCCAAAGGTTATTATTCTCAATAGAAAATTAAAAAAAGAACAAAATTTGTAATTCAAATCTCTTGACATTGTAAAAAGAAAGCACAAGCACATGAATAGTCACCTGAAAAGACAGAAAGACGACAGCTGACCTTATGATATTCTAATTAAAATACGTGCTTTGTATACTAGTATCTATAATACCAATATTTCGACAGTTTTCAGTTTAAACCTAGCTTGGTTGCAGAGTTGTCCTACATATTGGTATCAAAGCCTAAGTTTTTCTGCAACTTTTTCGAGTTTAAACGGGTTGCAAATCATGTTTGAATTTGAAATCCAGTTGAAGAATCATTTTATGTTTTGTTAAATATTATATTATACATGTTTTAATTGATCTTAATCCAAAAAAGTGGAAATCATGGTATCTGAAAGCTTAGGAGTCAAGTGACTCATTGCTTCAAAAACCTTATTCACTCTAGTTTTGCAAGCTTTCATGTGTTACCATTAGGTGAGGCAACATGAAACATGGTTTGGTTTCTTGAGGTTTCAAGGTTTTCATGGTAGGTTTTATGGTACCAAAGGCACCATTAGTGGTACTAAGATGAATATGGATGTTGCCATGGTTACATTGCTATGATGTCCCCATTTTTGTGCTTTGATGATTTAGTAGCTATCCATGTTAATAGGGTTAGTTACAGTTCTGTGGAGGGTTTATCCAATCCCTATCTTCTGTTCTCGTGTCTAAAGACATTGGTTTCTGGGGGTTAACTGATGTATTTGTTTTGTACTCTTCTGCAGTATCTCGAGGAATGCCATGTATCATTTGCTGCAACCTCAACTTGACATCATTCTTTTTGAGATAATTTTTCCACTAATGTGTTTCAATGATAATGATCAAACGTTGTGGGATGAAGATCCTCATGAGTATGTTAGGAAGGGCTATGGTGAGGCTTCATAAACTTCAGTTGTTCTTCATTAGGATGGAGTACCAAGACCATTTTTATTTGTTTTGAGATGAAACTTTTGATCCGGAACATCTTTGCAGATATTATTGAAGATCTATACAGTCCTCGTACTGCAGCCATGGACTTTGTGAGCGAGCTAGTGAGAAAACGTGGGAAAGGAAACCTTCAAAAGTTCGTTCAGTTCATTGTTGAGGTATTTAGAAGGTATGCCATGTCTCAGTATTTGTTAATGCAATACTATAAATCATGATCCCTAGAAAAACACTGTTTGACTCTTCATAACAACTTCTTATTACCAGATATGATGAGGCACCTATTGAAATTAAACAATATCGTCAAAAGGATGGTGCTCTCCTTGCCATTGGAGCATTATGTGATAAATTAAAGCAAACAGAGCCATACAAGTCGGAGCTTGAGCGTATGTTGGTGCAGCATGTTTTTCCTGAATTCACGAGCCATGTTGGGCATCTTAGAGCAAAGGTTGTGAGATTCTGCCTAAAATTAGGGACCCTTTTGACTTATATTTATCTACTAGCTGACCTATACTTCTTCTTACTGCGTTATCAGGCAGCATGGGTTGCCGGCCAGTATGCCTATATCAACTTTGCTGATCAAAATAATTTTCGGAAAGCATTACACTTTGTTGTTGCTGGGTTACGGGATCCTGAGCTTCCTGTACGTGTTGACTCAGTCTTCGCACTGCGCTCCTTTGTTGAAGCATGTAAAGGTAATATTTTTTCATTACTCTTTTTTTTTACTGAAGTATAACAACAATCTGTTGACTTACACAGATCTTAATGAGATTCGTCCAATTCTTCCTCAACTACTCGACGGTATGATTATTCTATGTATATAACTTTATTTCTTGGTATCCATCATCTCTTAGATTCTTGAAATGCCATGTGCAGAATTTTTTAAACTTATGAACGAAGTTGAAAATGAGGATCTTGTTTTTACTCTTGAGACTATTGTGGACAAATTTGGTGAGGAGATGGCGCCATATGCTTTTGGATTATGCCAAAATTTGGTATTGCAACTAATTGACTACAATAATCAATTACATTATTAGTTCATTCGGCTCCAATTCTGACCTCCGTCATCATCTTTCTCTTCAAGGCTACCGCATTTTGGAGGTGCTTGAGTACATCTGAAGCTGCTGATGACGAGGCTGATGATCCAGGTGCTTTGGCTGCTGTTGGTTGTTTGCGTGCCATAAGTACTATTCTGGAATCAGTGAGCAGGCTTCCTCATCTTTTTGTCCAAATTGAGCCTACTCTTTTACCAATCATGCAGAGGATGTTGACAACAGATGGACAAGGTATTCATTCTTGAGAATTCATGCCATAGTTGATTTATTATTGCATAGCATAAATGCTGTTTGTTGGGTATGTTGTATCATTTCGTTGTCTTCATTTGTTCCATATCTGTTTAGTTTAGTGAATACTTTTTAGAGCGGGTGGAAGTTACTAAACACAGTCCCTACGTTTTCTAAAAGTGCTCAATTAGTTGGCTGTAAACCAAGGAGACCTGTGAAACCAGTTTCTATGAAACCCACAACATGAGTACTGTCAGTTTTCTGTTTGTTTTGATGTACTTGATGTTTGCAGAAAGCAAAATCCACCTTGTTTGAGCTGATATAGGAATCAAGATCCTTAACTTTTTTTTGAATCAATTACGTGAACAACAATTTTTGTTGAACTATTTGATTAAAATCTTCTTTTGGTCTGCATCAATGTACAAAATGATTTCTTCTTCTGTTGCCTACTCACATTCTGAAACTATGAGGCACGGAATTTGGTCAGTGTTTCTTTTCTTGAAAATACATTGTGGCAATATGAAAGTGGAGTTGGATGCAAATTTTCCTGATACAAACAAATGGCTGATGCAGCTGATCATTCTCGTTTCAGTGAGTGTGACATGAGTTTGTCATTCAAAAAGTCTTTGCCTATTTTTTAAAGTTACCTTTTCTTGCTTTCATATCTTTGTTGCTGAAACTAGCCATCCTGTCTTGTTACATCATTTGGTTAAAAGATATGCTTGGCAACTTCCTGAGAGGTGCCATCAATGCTCTGCATGGTTAGCCATTGTTAGGAGCCTCTTCGTTTCCTAGGTTCTAAAAGTCATCCATGACTGAAATGTGCTAAAGAAACCGGTACCAGACAAATGGTATTATCTGCCATTTAATTGATAATATCGATCTGTATAACCGGTGGAGTTTCACCCATCAGCTACCGATGCAAAATGAAAAGTTTCTCCCCTTTGGATACAATGATTGATGGAAAAATGTAAGAAACAAAGAAAGAGGAAGACATGCAAGGTGTACCTAGAGATCGGCGACACTTTCCATGAAGAGATCATTAACAAAGGCCTATCTAGAAATTGATGGCAGAAATGGGGTTTGAATATTAGCAGTGAATGTTTATGAGTCTCTTTTTTCCATTTTCTTTTGTTCTGTCATGTGAAACTCTTCATCACAAAAGAAATGATAACTTATTAAAACTGGGGTTCACATGAGCAACCAATGAAATGATTTACTGCCAGCAATCTGTTATAAGTTTCAGTATATATAAAGCAATGATTACCAATGAGTCATTAGATTGCAGACAGGATCAATTGTTTTAAATGTATTTCAGAATGAAACAGCAGTAACAACTAAAATATTTTTTCCCATTCTATTGGTAAACTAGGAAGCAGGGACACTCCAAAAATGTGTGCCGTGTTGATATTTTGTGTATCATCTGATTGCAAGTAATTATTTCCTTATTAAATAGGGTTCATCTATGAAGTAAAATCATGCATTGATATCTTTTAGGATTATGGCTAAAGTAAACTACTTACAAGAGGACAGCTCTCAGCTCAGGCCTAAATTTCGTCGGAAAGACCTATCTCATGACTTATCCAGCTTTAGGTTTTAGCTCTTCAAATTCTTCTTACATTTAGGGCACATTTACATCGAAATGGAGTGTGGAGTATTTAGAAATAACCTACTTCCATGTGATCCTGAGAAGTGGGTATGTGTGTATCCCCAATCTTGCCCACTTTTTGATTGCTCGTCCCTTTGCCACCCAGGATTTGTTTCCTAAGATACATGAAGTAAAATCAAACATAAATGGAAGGTGTAATAATTTGATTACTAATCTATTATAACTCTAAAACATGTTTTTAAACTACCTTTTACATGGTTACTTTTAATGGTTAATTTTTATTCTTTTGTCAATTCTACCAAGTTCCTAGCCATTTCTTCCACGAGGTAAAAATATGACCTATGAGTTGAGAAGTGGGTGGATATATCTTTCTAAAGACACCCACACCCTGATTTCACCTCCTGAACCCAATCAGGACAGATTTCACTTCCACTTTGTTGCGTTAAGTCCAAGGAACCAAATTGACCGTAAGGGAGAAAAATGAGGAGTAACATTTGATGTATGAAATATAAATTGCTGGTGCAACCGTACAAGTCATAAAGAGTTATAACTTCTTCATATGCCAGCTATCTACTACATTTGTATGAACTTTAGAGTTAGTTTTGCAGTCTAAGCTCTTAGAATTGAAGACCGTGATTAGAAAGTTTTACTTACCAATCTAAAAGCAGATAAAACTTATCGTGACCCTTTTTCAATCTATAACATAAATAAGTATATCATATATTCATACATATCATTTTTTTTCTTAACAATTATCTCTCTCTGTAAATTATGGATATTCAGTCTTACTCCAATGAAAGAAATCGTTGTACCCTTTCAACCTTACAAACAGTAAGCAGTCAATACTTGCACATCTTCAAGTCTTCCATTGCTGCTAGAACTTCGTATCATGATGAACTTACTGTCCTTCTCTGGTATCTCATTCCGTAAGTTGAAATAGTCATACCATAAGGAGGTGGACGGGGGCAGCGACCATTCCATCTATTATTTGTTTGCTTACTATGACTCGTGGTATGTGGATTCTCCATATTATAGAAACCAAAGAATATTACTTTAGGGATGTTTACAGGATTAAGATAGCTTATTCTTTTCTTCATGCTATTTCTTCAACTTGTTGTTGGTTTTTTTATACACTATGTAAGATGTTCTAGTGAGGTGCAACTGCAAGACACGTTGCTTTATGTTGAAATATGATCATTTATTCTTTTCTTCCTTGATTGTTGAACAGAGGTTTTTGAGGAGGTGTTGGAAATTGTATCCTATATGACATTCTATTCTCCGACAATATCCTTGGAGATGTGGAGCCTTTGGCCTTTAATGATGGAAGCACTTAAAGAATGGGCAATAGACTTCTTTGAAAGTAAGTCTATAAAAATGCAAATCTGCTTATCAATTTTGTTTATTCAGTCAAGTTAATATTCTATTGTTGAGCTTTTGAGCAATTGCTAATCCTTCTTTTACAATATTTGCAAAGCATATGCATCAGTATTTTATAATAGCACGGCGTATGGCTATTCATATTATTTTCAAATATTTTCAAGTTTATAGTGGCTGGCTAGTGTTATACGTGTGTAACTTTACTCCCTCCACTGTTCTAAGATATTATGCTCAGTCACCTGCTGTTAGTCTAGTTCCAGATCCATTATGGAGGTAGTATACATTTTGAAATCGTGTTCTCACCTTAACCTTTTGGTGGCTTTAAGTACACCATTACTGCCCTTTTAGTCTGTAAGCATACTTGACTGTGAGTCTGAGCTGTTAAATTGTTAACCTGCCTTGCAATATACTTGGTTTATCAGCTCTATAGACTACTAGGTCAGATTTTTGGACCTTCCACATTGTTCCATTTCTTCATTTGTAAGGGAGTGGATTTGACATGCATCTGATTTTATCTTTATACTATTTTTTCAGATTGTTGTTGGATAAGACTCGTTGATTTTTTTTGGTAAAATCTACATTGATCAGTCATCACTGATTAATTTCAAGCTTTTTAAGTTTATGACTTTTGTTTCATGATTGATCAATTTTAGTATGTTTTTTTACTAAAATTCTGCTTTAGGCATAAACATGTGTTGTATCATACTTCATGTAGACAATTTCAATTTGATCCATCTCCCCTTTTCAAGTTATTTCCAAACACCATAAGTTAGAAAATCACTTATATTAATTTGACTGGTGGTATCTTTGAATTATTCTTTATCTCTAAACGTTAAACCATCTGAAAATACTATGACACATTTGGTCCCTTAGGTTTTATTGTTTATGTAATTACAACATGACATTGGTTTACCTCAAATTTCATTCTTCTACTTCTGTTCATTAAAATCCTATGCAATTAGTTGGTGGTTCAATTTGATTTAGCATTTCTTAAGCTTCAAAACTTTTACTCGTGCTGTATTATCTTATTTCATAGTTAGGTAAGAATATATGATTCCGGTGTTTATGGCTGTGGATAGTTTACAAGTTGGATAGTTGAATGCTATGCAAATGCAGAGGTTGTAATATAAATAATTTGTATTATATTCTCTAATTTCTCTTATCTAAAAGTATCTCGAACCTTATTGAGCTTTTCTTTTGTAGATATTCTTGTGCCACTGGACAACTACATATCGAGGAGTACCACGCATTTCCTTACTTGCAAAGATCCTGATTACCAGCAAAGCTTGTGGAATCTGCTTTCATATGTGAGTCATTGAAGCACATGTTAATGTCATTAAACAGTTTGCATACCTTCCATCCTTGACAAATTTTGTTACTAGGATCTCTTTATGCATAGGCACACTTGCCCCATTAAATTGGAACGTCTTAACTGATCTACTTGCCATATTTTTCTTGTTCAACACACAAAATTAAACATCATCATTAACAACAATAATGACCAGAATAACAAGGTCTTCATCCCAATTTCTTTTGGCGTCAATACATGGATTTCTTTCTTTCATGCTGTTCTTTTAACTAAGGTTCACAGTATCGGAGTCGGTATCTTACCATTCCTACAAGTATCGGGATCGGCGGTATCAGCAGTATCCGGTTTCAGATCGGAGTGTCAGATTCTTTGGTATCGGAAATCATATAACTATTAACAAATTATTAACTTTTTAGAATCTATATTTTATACATTTAGGCACAATTTTTAGTATTTCTATTGTTGTTTCTTAGCAGTTTGAAATTGATGAAATAGTAGTCACGCTTGCCAATAGGATTACATGCATTAGATAAGTTTTCTTCTTTTACAACCTTACCATGTTTTTACACCTTTGCTAATTGGTCTTTTTCGTTCAATTTTTTTTGCCGAATTGACCGGAAAAGAGACCACCATTGTCGGTATCGGTCACTAACGGGTATCGGTCGGTATCAGATCTGGACATGCCAAACCGTATCGGTATCGGCCGATACTGCAAACTAAATTTAAGGTCCTTCCCAATGTTTCACAAATACGGATACTGAGATAAGGACATGATAGAGATAAGATACACACATTTTCAGATAGGTACAAGTATCACCTACGTTGTGCGAATATGGACACATACTGGTACAAACATGATATGCATAGAACACCATTTTCCCATGTCCGTGCCACATAGGTCCACCCCTTTTGCAACAATAACAATTGCCTACAATTTTACCACTGCACTCCACATATTAAGCCTCAATCCACAAGGTTCTCATTTGATGGTAGCATTATATTATTCTAGTATCTTATTCTTTACTTATCCGGGCTTTTGATCTAACAAATGCAGATTATGTCCGACATAAATATGGAAGATACGGATATTGAGCCTGCACCTAAGCTTATCGAAGTGGTCTTCCAAAACTGCAAAGGTCAAGTGGATCAGTGGGTTGAGCCATATCTCAGGATCACAATTGATCGACTGCGTCGGACAGAAAGGCCACACTTGAAATGTCTTTTGATGCAAGTGGTGAGAAATTATGTTACCCTGAAGCACTACTCAATATTGGGCTCTCTTCCTTTTTTGAATATTAATAAACCGAGGCTACAATACTATATTTGCATTTTCATAATTGTTTTTGGTCTTATAATTAGGTGATGGTTGTAGTATAAACAACTTTTTTTTTTGCTTATGCTGATTTTCATATTTGTATTCTTGATTTTCGATTTTGTGGCATGTTAAATTCAGAACAAGGCAATTACACTTAATGATGAGACTCATCTTTTCTTCAGATTGCTGATGCTCTTTACTACAATCCTTCCTTGACACTTGGGATACTACAAAAGCTTGGTGCAACAGAAGTCTTTAATCTTTGGTTTCAGATGCTACAACAAGTTAAAAAGAGTGGAGCTCGTGTTAATTTTAGGCGGTAAGTTTGTGGATCACTTGCCTTTTCTGTCAAAATCATTGTTCAATTTTGCTTTGTAGGATCTTGATTTTTTTGCTATCAAACCATTGGTCAATTGTGCTTTTTCTTTGACAGTACGGTAGATTTCATTTCTCTATTTGTTTGCAGGGAAAATGACAAGAAGGTTTGTTGCTTGGGGTTGACTTCACTTGTTGCCCTTCCAGAGGACCAGATGCCAATGGAAGCTTTAACACGTGTTTTTAAAGCAACACTAGACTTGCTTGTCTCTTATAAGGATCAAGTTGCAGGTGTTATTATAATTCATTGTCCTTATCTCTGATCATAAAATCCTATTGAGGTTTTACTTGAATTTATTCTCTTCATGTTATATAGTAACTTATTCTTTGACCCATGGGTATGGAAGTGGGTTGTCCAACATGGCAAATTCAATAAGAAAAGATATGGGGACATGCCTATTTGTATGTTTCTATGTATGCATGTATGTTATGGATATTTGCACTGACAAGTGTATGTATGTGTGTGTATGCATAGTTTAGAGTCCTTCATTCATCACATTACAAAATATAAGAGATAACTACACCTTATGTATAGTACATTTTTAAAATGATAGTCTGCTAACCCTATGTACATGCTTATGATGCTTTTAATATAGTACTATATACCAAGGTTCGAAATATCGGTATCGGAATCGGTTTCAGACATTTTCTATGAGTACCAGTATTGGCAGTTTCAGCTGTTTTGGATCGGTATTAAGTTCTACGTTTCAGATTTTCAAAAATAACTAAATGTTTTTTTTTAAATCTGGAAAAATATTTGATACATTTAGACATAACTTAATATATTGTATGTTGTTTTGGATAGCTGTAAATAGAATGATATTTTACTTGCAAATGATACTATTGTTTATTTACTTGTCTTCAAACATAGTGCAACGTTTGTATAGTTTAGAGTCCTTCATTCATCACATTACAAAAGATAAGAGAGAACTACACCTTATGTATAGTACATTTTTAAAATGATACTTTGCTAACCCTATGTACATGCTTATGATGCTTTTAATATAGTACTATATACCAAGGTTCGAAATGTCGGTATCGGACCTTTCCTATGAGTATCGGTATCGGCATCGGCAGTTTCTGCTGCTTTGGATTGGTATTAAGTTCTACGTTTCAGAAATTCAAAAATAACGAAATGATTTTCTAAAATCTGGAAAAATATTTGATACATTTAGACATAATATATTGTATGTTGTTTTTGGATAGTTTTAAATATAATGATATTTCACTTGCAAATGATACTATTGTTTGTTTACTTGTCTGTAAACATAGTGCAACTACAATAAATAGTTTAGAATGGAATAATACTAATATGAATGAATTTGTTAGTTTAAAGATATACAACTTCAACGAAAGGTAATGGTTACTATAACATTGTCAATGTTTGGCACAACTTAAAGATCGTGTTGGCACTTGGCACTGTTTTTTCTTTCTTATATGTTCAATTTTTTTTTGTCGAGGTGACCGAGAAAGCGACCCCCAAAGTCGGTATTGGTTAGTGTCAATATCGGATCGGGACATGTCAAAACGGTATTGTATCGGTATCATGATACCACGAACTATGCTATATACCTATGTTGTTAATCTCATACGATACACGATACATATCGTACGATACGAGATACGATAGAAATGGTTTTTGATACGGATCACTTAGGCCTATCAAATGGGGAAAAATGGTTTTCCGATATGTTTTTATCGTCCGAGACGATACATTCGATACGATACACCGATACCATTCATTTTCTGTTTTTGTTTTAATTTTTTACCTTTTCTATTTTATTTGTCTATTTATGGAGATTTTTTTCTCCTTTGTTTTTGGATATTTTCTTTTAGGTGTTTCATTGACCAATATTTCTATTATGGACCTTATGGTGTTGAGCGGATAAATTTATGGAGGTTAAGAACTTATGATGGTTGTATAACTTGTGTTTAGTAACTTAGTTACACCTTTAGCTGTCAACTTTATCATGATTGTCACTTAGATGCTTAATGATACTCTTTATTGTTGCTTAATGTGTTCAATTTATCCTCACATGTCTTTTATCCTCACTGAAGTTCTTGTTTTTCAATGAACTGAAAAGAACAATCCTTTTATATGTAGTGAGATCGTACTTTAGTGTTTTTCTTAAAATGACATTAGTGTTTTTCTTAAAATGACAAGTGGTTTTGTCATTGGAAGGCCAACATTTTTGCAGCCGTCTTGGAAGTTCTTTTTTGTAGATAGACATTTACTCCAGTGATGCTATTTTTATTGAATCTGGTAGTAGGAAACATGCTATAGATTCCTTACTCATGCCGTGTTATAACCCGTGTTCATATGGACACATCGTAATGTAGTTAGGGATCATAGTTCTTAAACTTCCCAGTATCGTGAAAATGGTCAGAACTTGTGTTTTATATAGGATATAATTATCTATCTCGTACATGTGCCAATTTTAGGCTGTAATTCTACCTTTACTTGGATTGTTCCTGCATATATTTAGTTCGTTAGACAACATAGCTATATTCATATTTGTTATTTCTTGACTGTCTATGTACCAGCTGGCTGTAGTAGTTAAAAATTACCTTTCTGTTTTGAAGTGAATTTGGATATAATTTTGGCTGCCTACGATATTTGATTTGAGCACAGAAAAAGATTTGTCACTGAAAGGCTGACATTTTGAATTTGAAGATCTTGTTTTTCAATGAACTGAAAAGAACAAGCCTTTATATGTAGTGAGATAGTACTTAAGTGTTTTTCTTAAAATGACACATGGTTTGGTGAGAACTTGTGTTTTATATAGGATATAACTATCTTCTCATACATGTGCCAATTTTTGGCTGTAATTTCTACCTTTTCTTGGGTTGTTCTACCTTTTGAAGTTCTTGTTTTTCAATGAACTGAAAAGAACAATCCTTTATATGTACTGGGATAGTACTTCAGTGTTTTTCTTGAAATGACAAATGGTTTGGTGAGAACTTTTGTGTTTTATGTAGGGTTTAACTATCTATCTCATACACGTGCCAAGTTTTCACTGTAATTTCTACCTTTTCTTGGGTTGTTCTTGCATATATTTAGTTCGTTAGACAAATCAGCTCTTAGGAGCTCATTTATTTCAAGGGGAATGCTTAAGTGCCAAACACTAGCTCTCTTTACCCCTCAAGCATTGTTAGTGACCTAAATCACACACCCTTTCTGTAAAGGAGCCTGAACTTCCATCATTGAGAGTATGTGTTTGGTAGGTGTTAACTGAGTTCCTGCATATGCTAAATGAAGTAGTTGACACATTTTACTGATGGACTATTGAGAATTAAGTGATCATCTCTAAGTTTTTTCATCCTTTTTTACTTATCGGCAGAAGCTAAGAAGGAATATGAAGTTGAAGAAGATGATGATATGGATGGCCTCCAATCTGATGCAGAAGATGAGGACGACGAGTCTGACAAAGAGATGGGAGATGACGAAGAGGAGGGGGATGAAGCAGACAGTCGCAAGCTCCAAAGATTAGCAGCACAGGTCAGTCGTCCTGAAAGAATCAAACTATTTTAACATATGATTTATTAACACAGACACGGGCTTTACACCTTGACACGGACAGGGTGACTGAAATGAAAACTTTCTGGTATATAGACACAAGGATGCAACAACTTTTCAGTACATAGACAAAAGGACACTGCTATATACGTGACAAATATAAAGAAAACTCAAAATATTCAGCATGAATATTTTTTGTGGTTGAGTTTGTGTTTGTGTTTGAATATTAAGGAACATAAGAACTTAAGTGTTCAAGTATATTGAAATCCTGTAGTATTTGTTTATGAATATTTTATGATCAATCGATAACACAAGTGTCAGACACGGATGGACACATGTCTCCTGTGTGAAATGACAAATTTTAATATGAAGAAGTGTCTTACATACCATAGATCCTGAATTTGAGTATTTTATTTTTTCCAGTTATTTAATTTTGAGTTTTTATCAATATAAATACCACCTTTGCTCTTTTGAGGAACTGTAGTATTGTTTCAATGCTGTTGCGAAGCTGAAATTAGATTCGACCGGTAGATTATAAATATTAGTAACATCCTCTTTGCTTAATTTAAAGTAGTTCTTTTGCCAATCCAATTTCATCCTGCAAAGTTCTATTTTTCTTCTCGATAATATAATTCTCAGTAGTAAAAATGACACTTGGGTGCACCTTGTATTATTAATTTTCGTTAATTTTGACAATGTCAATTTTTTTACTGAAATATGGTTTTCTTGGGAGTAGATGAGCTGCATAGAAGATTGAATGATGTTTCTTTGCTTCTTTATGCTATACACATAAAATGATGTATTGACTGCAAGATAGCGTGCCACGTTTTACATTCTTCAATGTCGAATGGTAAAGAGGTCCCAAATTCTTTATTTCTGTTGAAAAAGATGAGAAATGAGTATAAAGGTGTAGGACTTGAACACATAAAAGACATTAATTCAGAACTAAATACTAAGATAAGGATTTGTATATAAAAGCTGAGAAGGCAATAATAAACTAGCATATTTATGTTTAAGGGCAGGAAAGGGTCACGGAAGGCCTATGTTAACAACAATGGAAGTTGTAATATTTTCAAAAAGGTTGATGTGATGTCAATTATTGCTTAAAAGGAATGATCGACCAAGGAAATTTATGGAGCTGATTTCCGGCTAATGAAAATCTTTAGTTCCAACCACTTGAGTATCCAGGATAAGCAATGATTTGGTGTAATATTACTAATATTGATGCAAATCTTGCAGTAACTTCTTGGGATGTATCGATATCATGTATGAGAAGGAAGAATACATTGTGTATGATTAAATATCTCGATATCAGCGTGCCACGTTTTACATTCTTCAATGTCGAATGGTAAAGAGGTCCCAAATTCTTTATTTCTGTTGAAAAAGATGAGAAATGAGTATAAAGGTGTAGGACTTGAACACATAAAAGACATTAATTCAGAACTAAATACTAAGATAAGGATTTGTATATAAAAGCTGAGAAGGCAATAATAAACTAGCATATTTATGTTTAAGGGCAGGAAAGGGTCACGGAAGGCCTATGTTAACAACAATGGAAGTTGTAATATTTTCAAAAAGGTTGATGTGATGTCAATTATTGCTTAAAAGGAATGATCGACCAAGGAAATTTATGGAGCTGATTTCCGGCTAATGAAAATCTTTAGTTCCAACCACTTGAGTATCCAGGATAAGCAATGATTTGGTGTAATATAACTAATATTGATGCAAATCTTGCAGTAACTTCTTGGGATGTATCGATATCATGTATGAGAAGGAAGAATACATTGTGTATGATTAAATATCTCGGGTCATTTGTCTTTCAGAAAGTTTAACAAAGAATTATCAATTATGGTTTGTTATCTGTACAAGGCTATATGCAGATATGATGAACTAAAGATGACATGGGATTTACAGGGAGTACTATATGTTATCCTACACTAACCACTCAGGAAAAAAAGATACAGATACATTTTTCACACTATTTTGGATGCCTTTACTCTATAATTCAATTAATCTTGATATTTCAGGCACGAAAGAAAATCAGGAATTATGTTTAGATGGATACGACTCGGTCTCTTTTTTAATTGTTTTGTGAACTTGGAGGTGCTCCTTGGTTGCATGATTTCCTACCAAGTGCACCCCTAGGTTTTATGGCATGAACCTCTCATCCTCCTAGCTCCCTTGGTTAGGAATTTTGCACCAACATAGAGGGTTGTCGTCAGGTCGAAGTCAGGTTATGAAAACTTTCTAAAATCTTTTATGGTGGCTTTCTTATGCTCTTTAACTGAACCCATTCTTATTCGAAAGGCTTGGATGACGACGACGAATGTTTTACACTCCAACATAAAAATATATATTTAATGATGCTTAATATTATGACAACTAAACTATGAGTAAGGCCACAACACAACTGATAAGGCAGTTAACCATCTAGTGTATACTGATTAAATTTTTGTAGTACAATAGACTAGGGCATTCCTTAAACATTCTATAATGATATAGACTCCACCCCATCCCTTGCTCTCACTCCTGAACTTGAAACTTCCCATGTGTGCTGGACCTCACTCACTGCAATCCTCAAGCTTGGATAATGATGAAGTTCGAACTTCCCATGTGTACTTACTATCTTATATCTTTCATTGCAATTCAAAAGTCCACTTACTGAGGCTCTGATTGCTAGTGTCAAACATTTTGGATCCTTATGTATTAACTATTAAGTTCTTGCAAAATATACTTTTGGGCATCCCTAGTAGCAAGATATTACATCAGGACCTGGTACCATGTTAAATTGGCAAGGGAGGTTAGCTAGGATGTATTGACTCTTCACTTGTAGTTTCAAGCCTGGATAATTGAGGTGTGCTGTGCTAGGTCAATAGATTCTAGTGTAGAACCTTGTAAGAACTTTATGTAATGATATGGACTCCTAAAAAACACATTTTTTTCCCGTCCATTAGTAGTGATGCCCTTCATCTGGATGTGCTGTGCTTGGTCAATAGATTCTAGTGTAGAACCTTGTAAGATCTTTATGTACTGATATGGACTCCTAAAAACATTTTTTTTGTCCGTTAGCAGTGATGCCCTTCATCTGGATGGGTGCAATGTTAAATGGACAAGGTGGCTAGGTAGAATGGCATCCATAAGCCACGTATCTAATGATACTATTTCAATGCATTTACAAGGATGGGTAGGGATGGGTTGATACCACATGCTTCGACCCAATGTGTTGTCAAGTAGGCTAGAATTTCTGGCTTTATAGTCTAAGGGGCTAGTCAAAATATAGGAGGATATTAGCTATTTGAAATGTAGGATCACTACACTGAAAATGTTATAGGATCAATATTGTAGTTCGTATACAAATATCAAAATGTGTAGTTGACAAATCTGGAAACATTGTTAATACATGATATAAAGTTGTTAACATTGGTAATTCATGATATACACAGGCTACAAGAGAAAGAAACATAAAATGGGTTGATACTCATTGGAGAATATCATGAAAGAAAATGCTGTATAGATGCATATGTATTGTAATTAGGATTAATGACAATTTGGGAAAAGGCATTATAGGGAGGATAAAGTTATATTCAATATTGTCAGTTTTTAAATGATTGTCAGAATGATATTGGACATAAGATATGATTGGAGCTTCTGAAATACACCATATTGACCAGAGGTATATAATCCAGTTATGATGTGGTCTTATAATTGAATTATATGTTTCAGTAACAGTGGAACATACATCTCTTTTAACTGAATAGCGAAATCGTACTAAGAAGGCAGATAATGTAGCAGAGAAAGACAGACTAGCACACATAGTTGGTAAAGTCACAATGAGAGGTAATTGACCACACAAGGTAGGTGATATTAATCATCGTCTTAGATGTAGAAGAGAATACTTAGCGTGAAGAAAAATTAATTTTAGGAATTTGCAAGAGAATAGTTTATACGCTCTTAAGAAAGATGGAATATCCATGCACTAACTATTGTTAGGTCGTGATTTAAAAACTTTACAGAAACTTTTTAGAGAAGGAAACTAAAACATGAAGTGACGGTAAGCTTTGCAACTTAAAAAAAATGGGAACTTAGGGGGCGTTTGGATGAACATGTAGCCAGAAAAATTCAACATTCCCATACCCATGTGTGGTTAGGTTGGAAATATGTATCCAGAAAAATTCAACTTTTCCATTCATATGTTTGGTTAAAACAGGAATATGAAACTTAATTTGTTTAGCTTTCCATAAATACTCTTTCATTACTTTTATAATGCTTCTATTACACAAATTCACATGTTTGGGATAAAGTTGGAATTTTGAAAGTAAAAGGAGGGTATTACACTCCAAGCAAAACACCCAACAACATTTCCAGGAAAGCACAACTATTCCCAAGGGGGCCTTGTGTGTTACTTAACACAACAATGGGAACGTGAAGGCCCTCGTATCCCCCCCCCCCCCAAATTCCCAATTGTAGACATACCAAACATGGGTAAGTAATCCAAACCCATTCCCAAGTCTAAACGCCCCCTTAGGTGGAGGAGAGATATGCTATGAACGGAGAAATTATCATATGCCTACGTAATGTTAAGGCTATTTTGATTGGAGACTAAAAACTATGAGTTAGTAGGATATTGATAAAAGAAGCAAAAAAGTTCTTATTGTGGAAATACTCTGGACTAGGGACAAGGGAAGTAAAGCTTCTGGTTTCAGTTAGGAGCCACAAGCGCTCTCCTGAAATTCTATCAAAATAGGGCATGTTAGCGATCAATGATCGTATCGATCTTTAGTGTATTGGTTTTGTTAACTTATTAGTAAATTATATGAAACCCCATATACAAAGTTTTCTTACCTTTTCCGTATGAACTTATGAATACAAACTTATGAATACAAAGCAATACGGACATGCCGTTACCTATGTTGTCACAGGCGACGCCTAGGCGGCCTAGGCGTGCATTTTGGAGAGGACTTGCCTCGACCTGGGGAAGATTTTCCTGGATGAGGCGATGCTCGCCTAGGCGCCCACCTAGGGTCGCTCATGGAAAAAAAAAATCCGCCTAGGGCTGCCCAATTATGCTTACTATCTTTATTTGATGTTGAACATTGATTATTTTTTATATTTTTTGCTTCTTACATTACTTATATGCCTATTGTTTAATGTTTATTGCTTATTAGTTATACTACATATTTGTTGTATACATTATTGCAATTTTTTTTTGATTCAAGTGCGGCAAATCCTGGGCGGGCACCTAGGCGCGCCTAGGCGAGGCGGGTGGCCTGTCGGCTCGCCTAGCGCTCAGTACAACATAGGCCGTGACACATAAAACATAGATTTGTATTTGGCAGTGTATGCGTCATGTTTAACACGATACTCACACTATTTTGTTTTTTGTAGTGTACGTGCATCCTATCTCCAATCCTTGGAACTTTATTTATTTGCAGATTCATGCTGTTTGGTTAAATGATTTGTGTAAAAAACGTGCTTGGGGATGACCAAATATCCTGAGTTAAGAATTTAAAATAAAAACTATAAACATATTTGTGTAACATCTAATCCTTTTTTTAAAGGAAACATCTCTTCTTCCTCATCACCTGTCCCCTGCTGTTGTCGCTTGCACTGGCCTGGTGATAGGTCCCCACCTCGTCACCTCATTCCTTTCTTCCTCTTCCTCTTTTATTCTTGTTATTTTCCTCTACTCTTCTTCATCACCTCTCCTACTTTTGACGACCACAAATGCCAATGACACCCGCGTAACTGTGTTCCTTCTTGCGTCGACCTCCTTAGCTTCTTTCGTGACGATCTCCTCCTTTGATGTCCAGATCTGGACAGATTTGGATAGGAGGTCCATATCTACACTAGGAGGGGGAGCGCAAAGTTAGAGAGGGACAGTGGGGAAGGGGTCCTGTGCCAATGCTTGCTTGACCCATCAGTTGGTGGGAAATGAGAAGATATAAGAGGGGAGAAACTAGAGGACGAAGGGGGTGATGGGAGGTACACGTCACATGGGCAGATTTTTCACTTTATTAATTGATTTTGAATTCCTTAGCTTAATAGTAAAATTGTCATTATGGGCTAATGCGCATGTTGGACATTTTCTAAATAACAATCATTTAAGACCAAGTCATCAAACAAGGTTTGGGTGGGGAATAGAAGTCAGGAGGGAAAGCTAAAACGTCATACATTATGGGTTTCTTGTAATTCACACTCAACTAAATTGTAAAACCAATGTTGGTGTGGGTAATCCATTCAACTAATAAAGCCATGAAATTTTTTTTGCGAATACAAAAGTCATTAAGTATCTTATAGTAAAGGAGATTTATTTGTGGGATCATACTGATGAGTGAGCGCCTTGTCATGAGATTTGGTTATGGTTAATTGAGCAATGACTTAGATATTAAACGATTTTGTTTCTTTAAGAAACTGTTGGAAATCTAATAGCTTTCTAGTATGGAGAACTGTAATCTATGAAGCACACATACTTCATAATGCCTGGTGTACGCAGACCCCGGTACGTGTATGCCATGGGTACGCATGTGTACATGTACCTGCTATTCTCGACTTTTTTTTTTTTAATTTTGAAAATTTTTGAGTGGCACCCCACTTGGATGGTCTATTTATGCGGTGCATCCCACATTGTTTGTAATATGTATAAGTTATCCTACTTTGGATTTGCTATATATGTATAAGTCATCCCACTTTGAACGTTTTCCGTCAGTTCTGACGGATTGACTCTTCATTAAAAAAATTTGGACCAAAATAACCCTCCTCCCATTGTCTTCTTCCCTGACATCACATCCCCCCTTCCCCGACGTTCGACCTCCGCCCCCTCCCCGCCCCCCTCCGCCCCCTCCCCGACCTTGCCCCCCTCCCCGACCTCGCCCCCCTCCGCCCCTCCCCGCCCCGCCCCCTCCCTGACCTCCCCCCCCCTCCCCGCCCTCGCCTCGCCCCCTCCCCGACCTCCCCCCCTCCCCTCCGCCCCCCTCCCCGACCTCACCCCCCTCCGCCCCCTTCTACCCCCCCTCCCTCGCTGCCGCCTCCTCCCCCGTCCAGCAGCAGCGGCGGAGGACAGCGAGGGTGAGGAGGGGGGGGGAAGAGGGACATTTTCGTCTTTTTTCGTCTTTTTAAGGGTCAAACACGGCTGACCGTCAAAACTGACGAAAAATGTTCAAAGTGGGACTACTTATACATATAACAAACAATGTGGGATGCACCGCACAAATAGGCCATCCAAGTAGGGTGCCTCTCAAAATTTTTCTTTAATTTTTTTAAAAAAATCTGCTACGCCTCAGTTATGGCACAACAACACCGACCAGCTTCGTTAGGTCTCTACAAGCTTGGGTATGGACCAGATATGATGCCAAGATAAACCATTTTTCATCCTCTTTGACCTGTTGACCTAGCCTAGTGGTAGTGGTGAGGCATGTGGCCCGAGTGGTCAAGTGATCGATTCCCATTGGTGGTGGCGTTCGACACAATTACTAGTTCCAATATATATATATATATATATATATATATATATATATATATATATATATATATATATATATGGAGCGGATCAAAAGTCCCCCTTAGAAATTCCTCTAAAAATTCCCTCTCTAATCCGTAATTTAATGTTAATGTTAATATTAATGTTAATGTTAATGCAAGGTTGTCAAAGGCGCAAGGCGCACTCAAGGCGCAAAGGGTCCATATCGCCCGAGGCGCAAGGCGCACTTAAGGCGCGCGTCCGAGCGATGTGAGGCGTGTATATATATATATGTGTGTGTGTGTGTGTGTTTTTTTTTTCATTTTGCTTGAATTTGAAGATTTTGATCCTCGTGTTGATCTATTCTTTAATTTAATTTACTGGAATTTTCACGACACCAAAATAAATTCTCTTGCAATTTGAAGTTTCCTTAAGTTTGAACTACGTAAACACGCATTGTGAGAAAATTACGAATTTTATTATGCACTGTGCTGGAACCTGTGTCACCTCTTTAGTCTCTCTATATCGAGGCGCGCCTTAACCACATCCTGCGCATGAATAATGTCGCCAAAATAAATGAGTCAATGTGAATTGGAATTTTTTTTCTACACATGCATACAAGCAAAATCAACAAAATTATCGAGGCGCGCCTTAACCACATCCTGCGCCTGAGGAAAAGGCGCGCCTTTGGCGCGTCTGACGAACTGCGCCTCGCCCAGACCCTATTAAGGCGCTGCTCCTGCGCCTAGGTCCAAGGCGCGCCTTTGACAACACTGTGTTAATGTTAATATTAATTTTAATGTTAAGTTTAATGTTAATTTTAGTATTTAATGTTAATATTAACATTAATATTAACATTAACATTAATATTAACATTAATATTAACATTAAATTACGGATTAGAGTGAGGGGTTTTTTAGGGGGTTTTCTACGGGGGGGGGGGGGGCTTTTGATCCGCTTCCATATATATATATATATTAGAAATTGCAACATCGGCATACCAGACACTTGTACTCGTATCTATGCTTCATACATGTTAATGGATAAAATACAATTTTCAGCAATTTATTTGCTTTCTCGGTACATAAGAAAAAAGACTTTATGGGTTTCCTAGAGAGATTATGGCTACTTTGGTTCCCGTTTGAAATGACCTATTTGCCGTTCCGTCGGTATAATAACCAAAGCGGCAGTTCTCATCTTTTGCTGTTTCTGCCATACAAAAATTGTGGAAAGCGTCAAACGGGCTTGTGAGAGGTTTGCCATTGTGTGTTTATCATTTCAAATGGGAGCCAAATTGGCCCTATATGGTGGGTTCTAGAAAAGAACCACCCGTAGTTATTGCAGGCATATAGCACTATCAACATTAGAAGAGTCCCATTTTATTGCAATTTGGGTGGGCAAAATCTTTACCAGCCTAAACCAAAGCCTTCCAAATATATCCCACCTCTGCGGCGCCATTCATATGAATGGTGCTCTGCATGCTTATCAAATGACACCACCTAGTATATAGGTGTGTCAGCCCTGTAGATAGGCTCGGAAACACGGACGCTCTGAAAATGTGGGCAGTGTTGCGTTGGCACGTATTGGACACAGACCGGACACTCCAAAACACACCACACCACAATAGTGTCATGTCCTTATTGCTGTGTCCGTGTCCGTACACCATAAGATATAAGTATTACTGTTTTCTTCCTTTTTATTCTCATAGCAAACACAAATATGAATATCATCCATACACTAGAACAAACGTCAATAACTGTTTTCTTTATTTTTCGTATACTGAGAAATTTTGCTTTATTGTTAAGATGCTATTCAGATATTATGTGGATATCCATGTTATTTAGCTGGATGGATTACAGATACCAAATCTGTTAAATTTCGAATGAGTAAGCTTCTGATTGGATTATTTGCAATTGTTGAAACATGCGCTTGGATCTTGATATGGTTCGCCTAGTTTCATAAAGAGTATTTTTTATTTTTCATGAGGGGAAAAGTCTAATATGTTACATATCCTGGAATAAGCTCCTAATACTGATGTAGTATGGACCAACCAAAACTCGTCAAAGCTTTAAGCCACTCTTACCCAAAAATATTCTACTACTGTGCTCTGCTCCCTGAGCCTGTGAGTTAACTATGTGCTTATTTTCTTCCTTTTCTCTCATCTTTTCCCAAATTGTCCTCTGCACTTGTGCCATACTGCATGCTTAATTGCATTTTTTCCTTATCTTTCACCCAATGTCTTTATGTTAAATTAGTTGATATCCAGCTCGATTAACTAAATCAAACAATATTAAGTTAGATCTGATAATCCAAAACGTGCGACATTATTCAACTTATTTGTTAGTGGAATAATATGTTGACCTGAGTATGTCGAGAAGGTAGTAAAAGATTTGTACACAAGAAAACAGTCGACTCATAACCGTACACCACTTACTTGATTATGAAGAAATATAACTAATTTAAGTCCTGAATTTAGTTGCAGATAACTTTCTTATAACATGGAAAAGCCGCAAGTATCATCTTAGTAGTTAAATCCTTTGGTAGTGAGCTATTGACCTGAACAAGAGCTTCAACTAATGCTTATCAAGATAACTTATTGCTTATTATTGTATTGATATGATCCACAGTTTTTTTACTGTGCATATAATGCAAGAAAATCCTTTTATGTAGAATTACCTGTTTTACATTGCACATTTTTTTTCTTTATTATATCATGTTGTGAACATCTGTAATTTCTTGATGCTACCTAGTGAATAATTGGGTTTGTGCACATTAGTTGTTTACTCATATTCATGCAACATTGCTAAGCTTGTGAAGTTTGCAGTTTACCTTGTCAAAGGTGCTTTTCTTTGATAATCGTGATGGCCCCCACCCTCCACCCCCACCCCCACCCACCACCAACATCACAACCACCACCTACTTAAATCTTGTAACTAAGTTAGATGCCTCTTTTAACCTCTTCTTGTGTCATCTTTAGATGGTTATTATATTGTATAGCTAATCTGATTATCTTTGTCAGATTTTACTAGTTTTTATATATTAATTCCTTGTGTATTGGACCTCAGGCAAAGGCATTCCAACCTAATGATGACGAGGATGATGACGACTCAGATGATGATTACAGTGATGATGAGTTGCAGTCACCCATTGATGAAGTTGACCCTTTTATATTCTTTGTTGAAACTGTCAAAGGTGAAAGTTATTCCCATGCCTCATTCTTTTCTTTGTGCTTCCAGATTTTTGGTAATATTAACATCTGATTTTTACAAATTGTTCAGTTTTACAAGCTTCGAACCCCATTCGCTTCCAGAACCTCATGCAGACGATGGACTTCCACTATCAGGCACTTGCTAGTGGGATAGCTTCTCATGCTGAACAGAGGAAAGAAGAGATAGAAAAAGTGGCTCTGGAAAAGGCGGCCAATCCATGATGCATATGTTATTGCTCGAAATTTGGAATTCTCACGCTTTTCCCATTGGGTGGGAAAGTCTAGTAGCAGATGTTGGGTCGAGTCTTTGATATCTGGCCCTGCTCATGCTGTGATATTTCTTTTTGATTGGGAGTGATGATGTCTTAGGTGGAGATTGTCACTTCCCTTCTCTTTAGGAGATTTTTTAACGTGGTTCCTTCCCATTTTTGTTTGGTAGTATACAAACAAGCTATATTTGGGGAAATGTTTCCCCTATTTTATGCTAGTCACGTCATCGGTCGGACATTGGTAAAATCTTTCGAGGAGCTCTCTCGGGGTGGGATGCCAGTATAGAGTGTATATGATTTATTTATCAGGGAGCTATGATTTTCCCTAGAGGAAACTGTCGTTAATATACTGGAAAAACTTGATCTGTTCGTCAGCTTGGTCTAGGTCTTGTGCCTTAAGTGTCCTTTGTATGTAAACTTTCATTCTTTTAATGGTTATCATAATGGGAATGTTGTGATTTCCTTGGGTTATATTATGCTTTTATCTGGTTGGTTTATATTATCCTTTGTATGTAAACTATTACTTTTTTGAGGAAAAGTTAGGTCAGTTGTCATTTTGAGGAAATGTCCAATGTTTGAATGACGGGGATGCTTAGTTTTATTTATGTTGATGATGTAAGGTGTGTAATTTTGGTGCAGAAGGGTACTGAAGTTTGTGGTTTTGAGATTGATGATCGTCAATTCTTGCATTTACTTGTGGATATTTGCTCAGTAATTTCTGTCTATATTTCGCTGTTTGGTAAAAGTTGATAGTAATGGTCAGTCATTGTATTGCTCTGTTTTCTTCTTTACAAGTTCCTATTTTTACAGAAAGGTCTAAAACAGTACCTAATGGATCCGCAAAATTTGAACTGCAGTTTATCAGCTGGTCTATTTTGTCTTTTTTGCATCATTCAGTAGGCCAATTGTAGTGATTGTTTTCACATCTCAAGGGATATTCACTTTCTGACACTTGTGTTCTTTTTTTTTTTCCTTGTGGCATATGTACTTTCGACAAATTTATATTCTAACGTGTAGAACAGTAGAAGGGTGTTTCTTTCTGAAAATAGAACAAAATTTACAATGCATGGTTCTAGGTTCTGTTATGTCAACTTATCTTGTCATATTATGTTTGGTTGATGTTAACTGTGTGTGATGCAAATATGCAATAGGTGTGGTAACAAACACAGTCAACGTTGTAACTTGTTTTACACAATCAATGCATCATTTACATCTCCCAGGAACTCCACGACATTATTAACAGGATATTTACTCTTTGATGAGTGGGACGCAAAAGCCATCATACAAGACTTGGAATCACTCTCAAAAGCCGAGTCCAAAACGTTATTATCGTATAGCATGATATGCACGTATCAGACGAGCGGGAACGGAAAAGAGTGCGCAAGAGGCAGCATCGCAGGAGACGACGCGACCTTGACCATCGCTTTTCTCACCGGCCCGAGGAGCTCGACGACCACCAGCCACCGTGCCCGTGTCCACCGCACGAGCCGCCCCAGCGTCAGCCGCCTCCGGCGTCGGCTCCCCAGCCGCACCGTGCCGCCTCCCCTCCTCGCCCTGCTCCGCCTCCGTCCGAGGCACGGTGCCGCATTGCCGGATAGTACTGCTTTCCTTGCCAATGTCGTTCCCATGACGAGTGCAGTGCAATGCAATGCAATGCAATGTGAGTGTTATCTAATAATTAAAAGGAGTAGAAAATGAAGTGGCCACTTGCTTGTTATATAGGTGTTAGCGATGATGACGAGAAGTGATTAAGAACTCTAAATAAATGGTGGGGCCGGCCTTGTTATCATATGTATGATCATTAGGAGGAGGAGTGTCATGGGAGTATCATTGTAGAGGTTTTGGTGCGTTCCAGCTTTTTTGGTCGATCGAGCACCCATTCTTGATGAAGTGTGGGCTCCCGTTGAAGAGAGCAATTTTGGCTTCCGGCGCGGGGGAGCCTTCACGTATGGCCTACCTATACTACACTATTCTTACTTTCTTTCATTCTTTCTCTGTGCTTAAAGCTCGTGATGGGGGGAGAGGAGGAAAGTACAGAAAGAATGGAATCATGTTGCGCCGAAGGCAGCATGCATCTTGGAGTACTTTTTTTTTTTTTTGTGGAAAGAGTAATATATACTTTTCGTAACACCCCTTCTTGTTATTATTATTATTATTATTATTATTATTATTATTATTATTATTTAATTCGTCCACTTTAACATCTGCGTGCTGATTGGTTAAGTTTTTGAGGTTCGGTAATAGATTTTTAAAAAAATTGGAAAGGAATATGGGAACTTAGTTTTCCACATAAGTGAAAAGTAAAACCCAAGGTCATTTTTGTAAATATTTTTGTTTTCTGTGGGTTGGATGGATTAATTGTATTCTTTTAGACGATAAATATCTTGAATGACACCAACTAAATTTATATAATAGTAGCGTCATGAAATTAATAAATGAATATTCAGAAAAATTAAACAAATTAAGATTTGGTAAATTATAAGGGCATATTATTTCTTACTCAGGACTAGTCCAGGATTGGACTAGCTCAGTTTAGAAGAACTTCTACTTAGCACAATCCATTTTTTGTTAGGGGCTGTCCCGGCCCCCAATCCCCCCAAACAATCTCAAACCTATTTGTTTCCAATTTTCACTCTCTCTTCTCAAATCTAAACTCATTTTTTCTGCAGTGCTATGTATTTTCAGTCCATTCCAGGACTGTAGAAAATTTTCACAGTTCTGTTTGTTGTCAGGACTGTAGAAATTTTCAACAGTCCTGCGTATTTTCATTCTATTCAAGATTGTAGAATTTTTTTTACAGTCCTGACAACCTACACGACTGTAGAAATTTTCTACAGTCCTGTATATTTTTATTTGTGTGATGATGTTATTAGATTTTTATTTGTATTATTGTCAATCTAATGTGATGTGTGAGACTTATCTCCAAAATAGATTTAAAACTGAGATACTTATCTCTATAATAGATTTATAGAGCGTATATGTGAAGGCTTATTTTGAAACAAACAAAATTGAGAGACTTCTCTATAGATTTATAATTTAGTTTTTTTTTAAACTGAGTAGATAATTTATTTATTTTTAAACCGAATAGATAATTTATTTCTCTCTAAAATAGATTTAAAAATGCTTATAAATGCAACCTAATGATTATATAAAAAAAATATATAATCCTTCTAATTAGGTGACTTCTGCTTCCACGGTTATTAAAACTTTTCTTTTAGGATTGTCAAAAGTTTTGACAGTCCTTCCAATTGTTATATCAAAAATTTGATAGTCCTAAAAAGAACTTGATGTTACATTAAGTTCCTTTTAGGACTGTCAAAATTTTTGGCAGCCCTAAAAATATGTTGTTCAATGTTTTATGTATGTCTGTCATATTTTTGAAGTTCGTAACCCTAAAGTGGGTTCAAAACTTCGAAAATCTGTCTAGAATGAATACTAAATCAAGTTACTAAAAGATAAAATTTAGGCATCAACATGGATTGAGGGGGATTTGGAAAAGAACATGTTAGGAACTTTTCAGGGTTTGGGAAAAGAGAAGTGAGGAAGAAGAGAAAAAAAAAACTTATATACCAACATTTCGGCTAGCCCTGAGTAAATTTTTAAGTGACAATCTTGTAAATAAACCAATCAAATTTTGGGCTAGCCTTGAGTAAGAAATGATGTGCCCTTATAATTTGTATATAATTTCTATTTCTGACTGAACCAAACATGAAATAAAAACATTAAAATTTTCAGATCACATATTTTTAGCCTAACTAAACATGGCTATGAAAATATCAAATTCTTTTCCGTGAAAAAGAAATGAAAAGTGAATTCATAGACGTCCACAAACTTCATCCAAAGGCCACAAATTTTTAGCCTAAGGCGTCCACAAACTTCATCCAAAGGCCACATATTTTTAGCCTAAGGCGTCCACAAACTTCGTCCAAAGGCCACCTTGAAATTATGCATCGAGTAGAGACATCAGCTTGAGCTCAATTAATATTGTTATATATTACGTACAAATTACTCTTTATTTGGTAAGGGACACGTCAAAGGTGTGAGGTCACATTAAAAAGCATACTTTTATACAATGAAGTCATGGTCTTACCATTCTTATGCGTACCAAACAAAGGAATTTGGGTTAGGGGCGAGGTGATTTGAGAGAAAATTTGGGTCGCCTATCGTTCGTCCATCCCTCTAAGTGCTGGGAGGTTGCTCCTGGTAGTGGAGTGTGAATTCTTGGAAGGCCCAAGCATGAATAGTTCATCAGAACTGCAACAAAGTTGGCAGTTCTAATATTAAGGAGGACTGTCATCTTCGTTGACATTCTATCTTAATATTCAAATTCTTTAGGACTTATGTTAGGACTGTCAAGTACTGGACTGTTCTGAAGTAAAATATGGAGTGCCTTTAGAATTTACTCCTGAATTTTAGGCCTGGTCCTCGAGTTAGGGGCTAGATGTCTTAACACTACTTTATTTTTGCATGTTCTTTTAAACACTTTCAGAGTTTGAGAAATTATGCTTATACTTTTTGTTTGAAACATAACTCATGACTTTATAAATAAGCTCAAATTAATCTTAAGCTTTCGAGTTTAAATGAGCAGTTCGGTAACCGAGTTTGTACTCGCAAATATTTTAGAGAGCCGAAATTGAGCTCAACTTTATGCTCGTATGAAAAAAAAAAAAAAAAACTATTTTAGAAATTTATGCTCTTCAGATTTGTCTTATGTCTCAAGCTTATTTATTCTTAAAAAGCACTACACCAAAATAGTTATTTTCTAACCGTTATAAGTGTTAGAAATTTTTTTTAACTGTTTTTTTTTATTGTTGCTGGATTGGCATGAAATTTTTTCCTAACGGATGTTGTAATGGATGATTTTTTTTACCGTTAAGAATTAAATTTTCCTAAGAGTTTTTAATGTTAGTAATAAAAAATTTGGTAGCACTTTTTACCGTCAGGAAATAATTTTTTTCTCCCAAACCCGTTAGGAATGGATAAAAAGTTATAAAAAAAAGATTGTTGGCTCTTTTGAGGCTTGAGACGGAGCTTTCAGCTATGTTCAAACCTCAACAAACTCGGCTACTCTATGTATGCCCCACCAAACAAAGAAAATGGAACCAAGTAAACCTTTACTTAAAGACGGTATAGCTTTGATAGAACAAATAATTGTTCTACAACAAAGTACGAATCAAAAGAAATCGAACAACATACATGTACAAAATGTCATTTTCTGATGATGACAACTAAAGATATAACATGACGAATCATCTAAAGATATAACATGGCAAAGCGGATGATTTGATCAGGAAGGTCTAGGCATTTGAATTCCACATGATGACTACAACAAGATCTTGATCAAGGCTATGAAACTTGTATGCTGACAACATGTGTGGATTGCTTGAATGTTTTTGTATCAGTATAACTTTTTTTTTTTTTTGGTCTCTCCCATTCATCCACATTCCCAAATAACACCACCATGGAGGCCTAAAAACGGCAGATTAACAGTGAAATCCGTCAAAGCTGGATCAAGACACTGACAGAGCTAGAGGCAATTTGCTCTCAGGTCGTTGGGCGCATCCTTACTCGTCGCTACATGTCCACCATTCGTGCCCGTTCCAGTACCGCTGCCACTCATGCGATCGTCCTATGCCATCGTGTTGTTCAGACTTGGCTTCCCGGACGCACATTATCTTGATTGGTAACGTGTAAAACAGTTTTAGATTACAAATATGAAAATTTGAAAAACTTAGCATTGAATGTCGCCTTTGGAATACAAAATTCAATACCTGATATAAGGATAATATTTAGAATAAGAAACCCAATTTCCTGCACATATTAACACAAGGGAATCAACTTCCAGAAAAGCAGAATATTATCTCCAATAGATGCAATTTTTTATTACAAAAGAAAATGAAATCTTAATTAGATATAAACTAACTTCAATAGCAAATTTGATGGTTATTTTTATTACAAATTAAAGATTCTAAGAGTAGTGAAGCTTGTGATAAACATTATTATCCCGTTGACTAAACAAAACAAATTGGCTAAATTAAGGTTTGTGCTGGAATTTTAAAACCATATGCATGATTTAAATGTTCAAAACGATCAATAGTTCTTATAGGTTTGTCCTGGGTCAAATTAACACATGGCTAACAACACTTCAGATGACATGCACTTGACAAATCATGATATCTGCAAAGTGAAACATAGAAACTAGAAAGATATCTAGTGCTTGCAAGTTAAGAAATAAAGCTAAGAACAAACTTTAAATAAGCATGGATAACGTAAATGTTCAGATGACATAGTCTTTCTTGATCATCACCTATCTTAAATAGTTAGAGGCTAGGTTGCATAGGCACGGGCTTGGATTTGAATACGGACACGATATGGATTTGGGATACGACACTTCTAGAAAGTTTAGGATACTGGTATAGTATGGCACTATGACTAAGTGTAGAAAATAATAGTTGGATAATTTTATTGATGGACTACCTCACTATATATAGGGAGTCTAGCTCCTCTACATACTACATATTCCGATGTGGGACTAAAAGTCCCTTATTGATTCTCAACACTCCCCCTCAAGATGGGCGATAGATATTGATCATTCCCATCTTGTTACATAGCTTCGACAGACTTAATGAACTAAGACCCTTAGTCAGACAGTCTGCAACTTGTTCTTCTGAGCGGACATGGTCAATCTTCAGTATCCCTTGTTCCAGCTTCTCCTTGATGAAGAATCGATCAATCTCGATGTGCTTCGTTCTGTCGTGCTGGACTGGATTGTTAGCTATACTTATTGCAGCTTGATTATCGCTCAGAAGACGCAATGGTGCTCCCTTATCCAGCTTCAACTCTGTCAGCAATGCTTTCACCCATAGCAACTCTGACACTCCCAGAGCCATTGCTCTGTATTCTGCTTCAGCTGTCGACCGTGCTACCACAGACTGTTTCTTGCTTCTCCATGAGACCAGATTTCCTCCTACAAAAACACAGTATCCCGTGGTAGACCTTCTGTCGTCTATGCAGCTCGCCCAGTCTGCATCACAGTATCCCTCAACTTCTATGCGTCAATTCTTCTTGAACCATAGCCCCTTTCCCGGCGTTCCTTTCAGATACCTCAAGATCTGAAATACTGCTTTCATATGACCCTTTCTTGGATCATGCATGTAGCGACTCACTACACTCACCGTAAATGAGATATCAGGGCGAGTGTGTCCCAGATAAATCAATCTCCCTACAAGTCGTTGATATCTTTCACGATCAACGGGCTCTCCTGCTTCTGCTCCCAACTTGCACTTCTGGTCAATTGGAGTGACCGCTGCTTTGCATCCCAGCATCCCTGTCTCCTTCAGCAGATCTAGTGTGTATTTTCTCTGTGAGAGAACAATTCCTTGTTCGCCTTCACACACCTCGATACCTAGAAATTACCTCATCGCTCCTAAATCTTTCACTTCAAACTCCTTCGCGAGTTTTGACTTCAGTTTAGTGATCTCGACTTCATCATCACCTGTGATCACTATATCATCCACATATACAGCAAGTATAGTGATGTGGCCTCTTGCATGCTGAAGGAAGACTGTATGATCTGTATTTGTTTGACGGTATCCCATGCCTGTAACAGCCTTTCTGAATCTGTCAAACCAGGCTCGAGGGGATTGCTTGAGCCCGTATAGTGACTTCTTCAGTTTACATGCCTTTTCTTGCGACGTCCCTCCGTTTGATTCCGTAGCATAGCACCCAGGCGGGAGCTCCATGTATACTTCTTCTTGCAGGTCCCCATGAAGAAAGGCATTCTTCACATCCAACTGGTACAGCTTCCACCCATAGTTCGCTGCAATGGAGACCAGAGTTCTTACGGTGCTCATTTTTGCTACTGGGGCAAAAGTCTCATCATAGTCTATTCCATATGACTGTGTGAATCCTTTTGCAATCAACCTCGCCTTGTACCGCTCTACTTTTCCTTCTGGCGTCTCTTTCACTGCGTACACCCATTTGCATCCCACAGCTTTCTTCCCTTTGGGTAATGGAACCAACTCCCATGTCTTATTTTTCTCCAGTGCTCCAAGTTCTTCCATCATTGCAGCTTTCCACCTTGGATCTTTCTTTGCTTCCTGCCAACACTTGGGCAACGAAGTAGAGTCTAACGATGCAATGAAGGCTCGATAATTCGAAGAAATGTTAGAATAAGACAAGAAGTTGGCAATGTCATGTTCGTAATCATCAAAACGAGCAGGAGCCTTACCCGCATTGATGCGAGAAGATCTCCTTAAGGGAGCAATAGGTGGTGGAGAGATCATACCATCCGAGTCGGAGAGATCCGCATCAGAATCCGAGTGATTCAGTGCGGGGGCAACATCTTCAGGAGTTGGAGCAGGAGTAGACGAGGGACTTGGTACAGTAGGCACAGGGCACGGCATAGGCACAGTACTGGACTTCTGTTGTCTTCTTTTGTAGACTTGGAGCTCCTTTTCCCTTGTCTGGTGCTCCCCCTGCGTAACATATGTATCTTCTTCTTCTTCATCTGTATCTGTGTCACTGTGCTCTCCCCCTTTCGTCCAGTTTTCTACAACCGGACACGGAACCGATCCGACGACCACATTTGGGCTTATTATCTCCCCCTCACATCGAACACCACCTGTGTTAGATGTGTCACCAAATGTTGAACCTTCATTCGAACCATAGTATGGTTCGAGTTCTCTGAATGTAACGTCCATGCTGACAAACATCTTCCGCTCGACTGGACTCCAACAGGCATATCCCTTCCGAGTCGCCGTATAATCGACAAAGACATATTTAACTGCTCTAGGATCCAGTTTGCCAATGCCAGGCCTATTATCCTGGACAAAGCACACACATCCAAAAACTTTTGGTGGAACAGTGTATGTATTGGCTCCAGTAAGCATCTCCAATGGTGTCTTCCAGTCCAATACCTGAGATGGCATTCTGTTGATGAGATAAGAGGCCGTCAATATAGCCTGCCCCCATAAGTGCTTCGGGACATTCATAGCCAGCATCATCGTCCGTGCAACTTCCAGCAAGTGTCTGTTCTTTCGTTCCGCCACACCATTTTGAGCCGGAGTATAAGCACAAGAAGTTTGATGAAGTATTCCATGAGTTAAAAAATACTCAGCAACCCGCTTATTCGTATACTCCGTCCCATTGTCGGAACGGAAACACTTAATTTTAGCGCCATATTGTGTTTCCACTCGTCGATGAAAGTCCTGAAAGGCCTCAAGGACGTCACTTTTATTTTTCAGAAGGTAGACCCATGTTACACGGGTATAACAATCAATAAAGGTGACGAACCATCGAAAGCCGTTAATCCCGGTTGTAGGACAAGGGCCCCATACGTCGGAATGTATCATGGCAAAAGCAACTGAACTCCTATTCCCTGTGCTCACATACGAGCTTCTGGTATGTTTTCCCAAAGCACAAGCATTACAAAATAACTTCTCTTTATTAGCCCTTTGATATAAGGACGGATACATTCTACCAATAACCGGAAAAGAGGAATGACCGACACGCTGGTGGTGGAGTAGCAAGTCGACTTCAACACTGCGACAGGAAGCTTCTGGTGATGCGTCTGCTACCAAGGATGCCAATACTTTGTCCAGTCCAGTCCTGTCTAAATACCACAGCCCCTTATGCCATGTGCCAGTCCCAAGTCGTCGTCCTGTCCCTTTCTCCTGAAAAGTCACCTGAGGAATGTCAAAGGAAACAATACAGTTAAGATCAAGTATAATGGCACTAATGGATAGAAGATTGACAGGAAAAGATGGAGCATGAAGGACATTGGTTAGAGTGATGGAAGGGGTGCATGCGATAGTGCCTTTACCCATTACAGGGTTGGATGTACCATCAGCGGTCTGAATACTCTCCGGCAAAGGTAGGGGAGTATATTCCCGAAACGCATCACGGGACCCCGTGACATGGCGAGATGCCCCAGAGTCCATAATCCATCCTGGCTGATGGATAGATGCAAGAGCACGTGCAGAATCATCGGTGCTGGTTTGGGCAAAGCAAGTGAAGTGATCTCCCGAGTGTGAAGATGCCCCAGGACTGTCGGCCGAACCCAGCTTCGTGCCACGCAACTTCTCAAGGAACTCCTGCTCAAGCGGGGTTATTTCAGCCAGGTGATGCTCTCCCCCTTCTTCCGCCAGATTTGCTTTGTGGCCGCCCCGTCGACCAGCATATCCTCCTCTACCACCACGTCGGCCTCCACGACTCCGTCCTCGATCAGTAGACTGACTGCGCAAGGGTTTTGGACAAAATCGGATGTAATGTCCGGAGTCACCACAATTGTGACAAACACCACCCATAGATGGAGGTTGATTGAAGGCAGCAAGGGCAGACTTTTCAACCGCGGCTGGCTCCCCCTGGGAGGAGCCCTTGTTGGGCATCAACTTCAGTCGAGCTTCTTCCTGTGTCATGACAGCTATAGCTTCTTCCAAGGTCGGGAGCGTGGGTTGGGAAAGGAGGATATTCCGTCGCTGCTCAAATATAGGGTGTAGTCCCTTCAGAAATTTCATCATACGCTGCCGGAAAATATAAGCCAGAAACGTCTGAAAGTACTTTACGAAGGCTGGTTCGACTTGTGCATCTTCCAACCCAAGAGGATCATAATGATCCAGATCAGACCAATACTTCTTCAACATGGCCGCGTACTCAGAGATGGTACGGTCGTCTTGGGCCACCCTATCGAGTTCATCTTGCAGTTGAAAGACTCGCATAGGGTTGTCGGAGCCGGAGTACATATCTTTGAGAGTCTGCCATATATCAGCAGCAGCCTCCATAGCCTCGACATTGCCCGACACCTGGTCGGTTAAAGAGGCAGTCAACCACCCAGCCACGACGTTGTTGACAATCTCCCATACAGCAAACTCCTTGGTGGAGTGATCGGCTGGCGCCTTGGCCTGGCCAGTGACATAGCCAACCAAGCCACGTCCCTTCAGTATCCGCATCGCCTGCCGCGACCACTTCAAGTAGTTGGAAGTTCCTTCTAACTTCGTCTCCAGTTTCTCCAGCTTTCCCATTTTGTAAGGCGACGGATCCACATCAGTATGGATCACACGTGGGGTTACCTCGGTTAGTCTCTTGGATAAGATATCATCAACCAAGGCCTTCATCTCATCGGCCGTCAGTTTGCCACTGATCGAATCCATGGCGTCTTCAACTGTGAACTCAATACGTCTTCTGCTTCGTCGTCGTCGGAGTTTGCAACTGACCCAACGTCGTCGTCTTCGTCGTCTACGTCGTCTTCGTCGTCGACGTCGTCTACTTCAACGCCAGAGACTTTACTAATGCGCTACTAACTTGGCCAGCACCGGCGCGCGCATGTAAAGTGAACACGTCAGGACACCAGAGAAGACATGATCAGTCTCTGCAAAGATCCCGATGTGAAGAAGGAATAACAAATAAAGCATTTGTTAGTTCCAAACGGCGTAAGCACGGAACAGAGTTGGTGCAAATAAAGATCTGACAGCCGTCTCTATTCGAAATACGCCTTTTTTTTTGGCTAAAAACTAGGGTTAGGGTTTTATGGGGCTGCTAGGTCTAGGAATAGGGTTTCCATGGCAAAAAAAAACTAGGGTTAGGGTTAGGGTTGACTAGTCGGGGGCGGGGTCGGGGGGGGGGGGGGGAGGTCCTGGTCGGGAGGGGGGGGTCGGGTGGGGGGGTGCAGCAGTGGTCGGGCGGCGGGGGGGTTCTGGGCGGGGTGGGTGGTCGGGGGGGTGGTCGGGAGGTTGGGGGTGCTGCTGTGGGCGGGCGGCGGAGGGGGGGGGGGGAGGGTCGGGAGGGGTGCTGCTGTGGTCGGGCGGCGGGGGGGGGGGGGGGGTCGGCCAGGGGTGGGGGGGGGTGCTGCTGTGGGCATCGAGGGGTGGAGGCGGCGGGGGTCGGGAGGGGTGGGGGGGGGGGGTCGGCTAGGGGAGAGAATTTTTTTTTTTTTTTTTTTTGTGGAGAGAGAGAGAGAGAGAGTTATGGCTCTGATACCATGTAGAAAATAATAGTTGGATAATTTTATTGATGGACTACCTCACTATATATAGGGAGTCTAGCTCCTCTACATACTACATATTCCGATGTGGGACTAAAAGTCCCTTATTGTTTCTCAACACTAAGATTGTATATACTTTTTTTTTGAACTAAGATTATATATACACAACATATTTATATACGATGGATCCTTAAAGTATCTATATTATCGGTGGTAACAAGGTTCCAAAAGTTATAATAATTATCTGATGCAAAGAAATGTACTTTCTAATATCTCAAATATGTTTGGCACAATTATGACTATATAAAATCACTTCCAACAATGTTTATAGTCTCCAACCTAAATGTTGATGAGCCATATCTTAATTACGAGTGTCGAGGAAGTATCAAGTACAGATATGGACACGAATACATACGAGGAGTATCCATGTGCAACATAGGTCAAAGATAATATAAACTATATAGAAAGTTACAAACTAAGCTAATTTGGGGAAAACAATTAATATAAGAATAGACATTAAAAATACCTTAATGTTGCAGAGATAAATGATATGTATTCTCTTAATTATTTGTTGATTGATGTAGAGATAATTAGATACTTTATCTTAGTACTTTCTATAATAAGTTGTGTCCAATTCCGATCTCATACAGCCACCATTTATTCCTTGTTTTGAAAATGCAATATACTAATCATCATAACTGGAAGAGGTTAATGAACTGCTCAGTTTATAGATCTCATCGCTGAACTAATGTGTAATTAAGTTTTCAAATGCATTTTCAAGATGTACTTCTAGACTTTGATCCTATGTTAACTATCTAATAAAAGGTTAAAACTTTTTTAAGGATACTTGACTACATTTCTAGAGGTCATGTACAATTCTAGCATTATTGATGGAGAATTCTAGAGCTTGTATAACATTTGAATCCTATTAAATAACTTCAAAAAAAAAGGACAATATATAGCGCTAGCAACGTACTCGTGGGTAAGTCTTCAATTATGTTTAGCAATTCAGCATGTTCTTTGTCTGCCTCAATTCTTATTTTATAGATAATATGATTATGCTCATAGAGAGTAATTGCCTTCATAAATCGGTCTAGAAGAAATATGTACATTAGAACATGGTGTACAAATTCAAGTTTAAATATGTTGGAGCCACTAGCCATAATTGTCAAGAGAAACATTAGAACATGGTGTACAAATTCAAAGGCAAAACATTCAAAGCCAGCAAAAATATATTAGACCTTCACCTACCGAAAATACTTTATTACCAATTACCTAGTTTCGAGCTCTCACTAGTTCTTCTTCTAATACTCGGTATGTCAGTCTCGTAATCTCTTGCATTAATACACTTGACAAGTCATGCACAGTGTCAGGCTGCAATCATTGTAAGTTTCATACATTTGGTAAGTGACAAGTCATAAAACAAAGAGCAAGTGATATGTATCATATACTAATCAGATTATCATTTTACTTGGACGCAAAAACCTTGGCTCCATAGATCAATAATCTTATATCAATTCTAGGCACAGGCGCTCCAAAAAATGTCGTGTCCGTGTCGTGTCGTACACATATAGGACACACATATACACATCAAAATAGGTGTCGAATCTGTGTTGCCCTGTCTGAAACGTGTCGTGTCGAATCTGTGTCCGTGCAACAAAGATTATATGTTACATTGATTTTTCTTAGTCAATACTTTATAGCTAGGTTATTAAGGTTTGTATGCCAATCTTGCAGCAGTAGAGCAGAAAGAAAAACCAATATCAAACATACTTTAAGAAAAACAATCCCCTATGGTCCTCAAAACAGTTTGAATCATGTGAAATGTCTCTCTAGTGGAGCTTAAATCTCTATAAGATGATTATGGACAGATTTGTAGTTCTAATGGGTCATATGATGAAGCTCGTATCAGAGACATTTAGGAGACAAGTAAACTACCTGAGCTCGTTCAACATATTACAAATATGCTACTCAATAGGGTCAAATATGCTATCTATATATTCTGATCGAGCCAATCCTTTTCGCTCAAGATCTCTTGCTGCAATTTTATGAAAGATTTATAAGTCGAACATTAAAATTTTAAGAAACCACGTAAACAGAATGAAATTCCTGGAGGTAGACAAATCGACAAAGATATAAAATCTCAAGAAAAGGTTAAAGGGTGAACCATAATATCATCCGGAACATTTTCTGAAAGTGCTTGTACTCTCATATACAAGGGATGTAAGGCAAATACATATAGAGAACTGTCAATTCAAAAAGGATGCATCTCGGTAGGCAAAAATAATAAAGTTCAAATTATTAACTGAATGTATTCATGCTTTAATTAGCAGAATAAGAGATGGAAAAATAAAGCTTCAAATTAGGGAAGTCAAGTATGTATAGGGATACGAATCCCACAGCATGCTATGAACTGAGGTATCCTTGACTCGTAATCGTAAAAGCTGAATTAGATGAAAGCCTGTTTCGACTGCCTACTCGACGTGTAATTTTAGATCAAGAAACTCAAACTCCAAGGTCATCATTTGACCTGATGGAGGACTTAGTTACAACACCACCTCCAAGGTCATCATTTAACATGATCTACCACCATCTGCTTCGAATTACATGCAACGGATACCAGGGATCCGTGCACTTAGTAAAGATGTGTCCTAACCATGTTAAGGGACCACTTGACATGCTAGTCCTAACTTGTAAGTAGCACATCATACATGCTATATAATATAGGTAACAAAATGCTAACACTACAAAAATTTGTCATATTAGCGACGTTCCAAAACGTCGGTAAACTCGGTGAAAACGTCGCTAAGTGAATTTAGCGACGTTTTGGGCGACGTTTTGGAAACGACAGAAAAAAAACGTGTCGCTAAACGAGAAAACGTCGCAAAACGTCGCTATGGCGACGTTATTTGGCGACGTTATTAACGTCGCTAATTAGCGACGTTATTTGCGACGTTTGTTCGTTGACGCTAATTAGCGACGTATAAGGCGACGTTATCGTGTGGTCACCGTTTAGCGACACTGTTGCGACGTTTCAGCGACGACGAGCTGACGTCAGATTTGGTGCCACGTGTTGCCACGTCAGCATTTAGCGACGCTTTTAGCGACATTTATTAACGTCGCTAAAATTTAGCGACGAATATGAACGTCGCTAAAAACGTCGCTAAGTTAAAAAAAATATAAAAAAACAGGTTCCAGAATGCAAATGGAGCTGGAGCCTGAGCCAAAATACAGAATACAAAATACAAAATACAGAATTCAATCCCTGGGTTCGTCGACTCCCTCGATGGAACACTCAACACCGGCACGCACAATACATTCCAGAATATACAAAAAATAAAGAAAAAATACTATCCGCAACGAACAATGTCAATATATAATATCCTGAACAAACCAAATCAATATCCGCAAATACGTACAAACTCAATATCCTCAACGAAAAAACTGAATATCCCCAAATACATAGAAAGTCAAAAATATAGTACAGTCTAAAAATGCAAAAACAAAACTACTGATCGCCTGGAGCTGGAGCTGGACCCGGTGCTGGAGGAGGAGCGCCACCAGATGACTGTCGTCGCAACGTCAGGATCGTCTGATACTCCTCCGGTGACAACAGGTGGACGAGCATGTCCTCCCGTGCACTGCCGGATGTAGACGATGCTCCCGGCGTACCAGCAGACGGTCGCTCCGTAGCCATCTCCTGGAAATGCTGCATCTGCTCGACCAACCGCTGCGTAGCCTCCTGCGTAGCGCGGGTCATCTGTCGCAGTGCCTCCGTAGTCTCCTCCAGCCTCTCAAAGCATGAGATGAGCGCAGAATCATCTGTATGCGGCGCCCCCATCCTCTGCAGCATCTCGTCACGCAGAGCTGCGATCTGCGCATCGACACTCTGCTGGTGGCGGAGCGACTCCTCAGTCTGTGCGGGGCCGGGCACACTAGTGGCGGTCGCAGAGGCCTGTGACGCAATGAAGGCACCATAGAAGCCCATACCATAGTACGTACCCCTATGCATGCCACCAACGGCCCTCATCCACAGCTCGTCATCTGACTGAGCTGCGACGGCCGGGGACTGCTGGGAAGTGCTAGCACCAACTCCCTCTGACCGTGTCGGCCCGGCCTCCCTAAGCCTCAAAAACTCGGCCTAGAAATAACATCTATATGAATTCTCACGTGGTCGCTAAAAATTAATACTAATGCACTAGCATTAAGTAAAACTTCTAAAACTCGGCCTAGAAATAACATCTATATAAATTTTCTACGTAACTAAAAATTAATATTAATTAACTAGCATTAAGTAAAACTTACGTAGGTGTCCCGGGCCTTGTCGTCTACGAACCGCTCCCCCTTCGTGTGCGTGGCGAGGAACAAGATCACCATATTCGGGTCTTCTTCCGAGTCAACCTGTTACAAAATTATTATATGATTTGTCAGTTAAGTTGAAAGAAACATATTACTATAAAGTATTAATTATGGGTATACGGCGAGATACGTACCATATGGGTGAAGAAATCCATGATGGACCGTGATCCACCACACCACTGTGACCCCGCCTGTCGCGCTCTTTTAGACTTCGCGGACTTCTCCTTGTAGGCTTCCTCCTCGAATCTCCTCTTCATTACCGCCCAGTCGGCAGCAGAGATCCAACCCTAAATAGGCTCTCCCCGGCGGTCGCGATCCTTTTGGTCGAGGATCGCGTCCCTAATGAGCTTGCTGGCGACGCTGAAAAATATAGCCTCGATAGCAACGTCACGGTGGGGAGGGAAGAAGTAAGTCCGCTGAAAAAATCATAGAAGTACATAAGTTATAACATAACATACTAAATGTTAAAAGGAAATAAACTTTTACGTACCGAAAAGTGCTCAAACCAGAAGGCCTTCCCGTCGGCCGGGACATCCCTCCAGTTGATCCAGGGCCCGCCGTAGTTCTGTCGCAGGAATGTACCCAGCAACCGGTGTACGGAGGAGGGATGATACCTGTAAAATAGAAATTAAAATTTATTAAACACGTTTATAATAAATTTAAACTAATTAAATGCAATAATTTTACTTACCGCCTGGTCCGAGTACAGGCCCAAATCTCCAACCTCAGATCTCCCTCCGGGCGACACGGAGGATCTGTCTCAAATGGGAGCTGCAGTATACCCCCGCCCCCTGTCACGCCCCGATTCGTAGAGTCATATCTTCACATATTTTATCTCTTGGAATCGATCGTCCTCGCTTGGGCGTAATGCCGTACAAGTCTGGTATTGCACTTGTACTAGGCAAAGATGGTACATAATCGATTATCTTCAAATAGAAATACATCGCAGCGGCAGAAGCAGACAATTAAAGTTAGTGAGGACAATCTTTCTCATTGAATAGAAGTACATCACTTCTTTATAGCAGCGGAGAAAAAGAGTAACTTGAAGCCACACAGAGATATATAGAACTTTATTCTCTTTATTGATAATTGAAGAAGAGTACAAGACTTGTATTGAAGTACAATAATTTCAGTACATCTCTCTTTACATTGGAAACCAACTGAACAATGCTATACAGCTTACATTTGATATTTGGATACAATGGATTACAACTCGATATACCGACTTGGCTTACAATCTCACTGGTACAGCTGATTACAATGTTCCATACATTATGCCCTTTATAAACAGAAGACATCATCTTGTACAAGGAGAGCTTCTGTATACCCAACAAATCTTCGATGCCGCGGAACCAATCAAGCCAATCTTCGTGTGTAGAATATTCCAAGCAAGAGTACCTGCCCACAAAACGTGGGTCAGCACAACATCTATGCACTGGCGAGTAGAATCCAACCCACTCGCATAAACCAACATTTAAAGTGATCATTTAAGCAAACATTTATTAGAATGGTCTTTCTACTTGGGGCCTAGCATTAGTTTACAGTTCATGGGCAATAATCAGAGTGAAGCATGTAAACATATTCTTTGTAGCATTCATGTAGACATATCTTTTTTAACATTCTTGGTGTTATCATGCAAAGGCATCATTGAGGCATACTAGGTGTTATTATGAAAAGGTATCATTGAGGCATCGTTAACATTAACATCTTAAACATTATGACAGTTCTCACTTCAAGCATCACTTAGCATGTATGTTGTGTTTGAGCAATGATTAGCAAGGCATCTTTCTTAGCATACTGAACTTAACATGTTAAGCAGGATCTCATACTGAAAGGCTACATACAACATCATCAAACTTATTTGGAACGTAAGCATGCAAGTTAAACCAACACATATATTGAATTATCACATTTAAGTGATTTCTTACCGATAGCCGACTCCCTCATACCTGTATCAAATACAGGTTAGCAGATATACTTACTCTGCCTGCATAAGACATTCATTAGCATGCATCCTGACTACATGGTCACTGGTGTTTAACCATACGGACGTTGCCATATAGGTCTTCGTTGGTAATGCGATGACTCCAAAGAAGGTAGCTAGCCCCAAAGGATGTCTCGCAGAACCCGTGCCCCTACTGGCACGCCAATGTTTTCTCCTAGGCCGGATCGGTCGCCCTAACGTCCCGGGGTACCGTCCGAGAAAACATATCCCCATCACTTATGCATAAGTTGTCCTATGACCATGCGAATGCGTGTCCGACTCAATCGTGAACATAAAATGCATGGTGAAATATTGAAGTAAAGACAACAGTGCATCATCATTCATCTCATTCAAGTCATGTTCAATGACTTATTCATTCCCAACATTACCATCATTTCATTTGGTGATCTCAATGATCCCAAGCCTCATCAATTCTCATTCATTGTTTCATTACAACATTTCTCATTATGTTCCTTCTAAGGAGGAACAACAGCATTCATTCATTTCAAAGGGACCTGTAGCATTTTATTTATTTTATAGAAACCATAGCATATTCAATTCTTTTCTCATGTATCATTCACGCAGCATCTCATTATTCAAGTGATTCATTCATTTCATCAATCTTAAGCATCAGGGACATTATCGATTCAATCTCAGGCATCATGTTACATTAGTGGTTCGAGTGTGATTCGTTCAGCAATTCAAAGTTCATGTGTTATTCATTCAAGGATTCCCAGCATATGAATCTCTATCGAATTAGCAACTAAAGCATCGCATCACAATTATTCAACATTCAAGGTAAGGGACATTAGGGACTTATTCATAGCATCACATTATTCCATTTATTAAGCATGCAGGAATAAGGAGGAAGGAGGACAATTTCACTTGCCTTATATAACGGTCTTCCTGCTCCAATCTCATCAAGCGTAGCTCCACCAGCGAGCCACATTTCAATACCCATTCCATCTAGCCAGCTAAGAAAGACTGCATCAGTCTCAATTCTTCTGATCTCCAACATAAGTCACGGTCCAACATTCTGATCCCATCCAACAAGCCAACCAAATGCCTCGTGCAGGGCGGGACATTACATAATATACCACTCAGAAAAAGTTTCGTCCTCGAAACTTAAGAAAACAACTCATCTACTAGATTCACTTAATCACAATGAGTTACTCATTCAGCTTCAATTCAATATTCATTTCAGCCCACTCGGTCATTTCAAAATAGCTGTCCAACAGTATCATTTTAATCAATCAACGATTCAATCCATCTATCTCTTTTTCTAATACTTGCAACTTCTCATTGATTCACCAATATTTTTCTTGCATTCTATCTTGGTCGCAACACATCACTTCATTTGGATCCATACACATATTTCAGGCGTCCCCAAAATATATGCATTTCAGCCAAAGTCTGCGCTAGTGCGATAAATTCTTCCAACAATATTATCTCAGTTGCAATCTATCACTTCGGCTGTATCCATACACATATTTTAGGCATCCCCAAAACATATGTACTTCAACCAACTTCCATGATAGTATAATTCGATCAGCCACGATATAACTCTCTTTCCCAAATCAGACTTAGTATCCTTTCAATTGACTTATCACTTTATTCACTTTGCCACAATCACTATTTTCCAGGCCACCACTTAACATCAGGGACAATCTCCATCCAAGCATAACATTTCTAACATTCGATCAAGGGTCTAACTTAGAGCCAATCATATCAAGGTTTCACAACGACAATCATTTTCCTTTCCAAATCCAACAACATTTTTCACCGAGGCAATTCATCTTTTCTAAAAGATACAATCCAACATCACCAACTATCGATTATCCGAGTCAGGGTATAATTCTATGCAACAGTCAAGGTTAATCCAGCTACCCGACTATAGATACTTATCCAACATTTCCGTCATGAGCAGTCAATTCCATCTCATATAATAATTCACTATTCGATACATACAAATCAAGTCTCATACCACGATTCCATTTCCCGCTATAGGCCGACACATAATTCTCAAGGGTCAAACATCTTTAAAGTTCATATTGGAGCATATACTTACAACTTATCATTCTTAGATCATACTCATCACCATCTCTCGTTTAGTGCCACAAGGTCATTCTATGGGTCGCCAACGGCCATCTATTATTCGGTCTAGTCTCAATGGTTAGCTATACCGACAGCTATACCTAATCATTCAGGTGACTCCCCTAGAGTGGACGGCTACTAGGGTTATACTAGTTTCTGTTTCTTAGGGCCAACAAGCAACCGACAGTTCTAAGGAACTCTACCCAAACCTATGGGTATCAATTCAGTCTGAATAATGAATCGCCAATTGGGCTAAGCCAGCAATTGGTAAATCATCAACTGGTCGCTAGGGTCAAGTCTATCTATTCAGGGTCTTCCTCAAGAAAATAATTCCTACAGAGGCTCATTCTAGACTTACCCAACAATCGACTAAGATCGATCTATCAACATTACAGTAAATTCCAAATCCGACATACGATCTTCATCGTTCTAATAATCCATCAAGTAAATTTCCAATGATTCAATTTCTGGTTCGATTCCTTCGTACCCACATAAACCCATAACCAAGGTTAACTATTCAAGGGTCATCGATTCCGATAGTTTTAATATAACTATAGAATCATACTATTCGGTCTGTATGACAAGGTTGCACCACTAAGTCATAAGCCAACAATCTATATCCCAACCAACAATCACCTATACCGACATTATCCAACACGTTTGAAATTTCTTGTTCCCATTCGTTTCTCAATCATCAAACTCTCTTACGGGCATTCTTAAATTTCGTTCCTTTTCCAGCCGTCAAAATCTTATATGGACATTCTTAAAATTCTCTACCTCAAGGGTCGAGTAGTTCATTCCATTCAATCTGATAATTCATGTATCAATTAACCATCCTCTATGCAACACAAGGATTCAGGGTTGCTACTTGTCACTTTTCTGGTACAATTCAATTCTTGAGCATATATGCGCATAAGCAACGAATATCCTTTGGTGATCTAGATGGGTTAACATCTATTACACCTTAGGGTCAAGGCACAAATCTCTAATATTCCTTTGGTCACCGATAACTTTTTCTAAAACTTTTATCTTAGCAATCAACATTGTATTAGCCACAAATAATTTGCATCCAACCAATCGAAATCAACATTCAGATATTCTAAGCCACAACATTCTCTAGCCAAATCCATTTACTCATAGCATACTAACGGTCTTACTAGTCTGAGTCAGCACTCGACTAAACAATTTCTAACCATGCCACCGATTATAATTTCCGACAATCTCGCTATCCAACATAACATCACCGTCAAGGGACACTCGAGTCATCTAGCCATAATACATGACTCCCAGCTAAGTCTCGGCACTATCCAGTACTCACAGATAGTCTCACTGCTATCCCATGGAAAGGGTCAACATACATCTCATTCTGAGGTGGTAGAGGCAATATACCACTCAGAAATGAAGCCATCCTTAAACAATATCAACTCAATTCTATTCCAGACATTCGTGATCTATGATGATCACAACACTTAGCCAACATCTCGGGGTCTCAATAGTATAAGCCAACATTCTTAGCGTCTCGAAAGCACTTAACAACACACATGAGTCAATTCACCAGTTCTGTCAAACTCATCCATCAATTATTTCTTTCACAATTCTTTTCCAACATCACATGCAATTCTCATCTTGTCGCAGCATACATAGCCACCTTTCTTTTATTCCCGCATTCCAAACAACATTCACAATATAGCATACTATGGCATCGAGTCATTGTTAGGTTATTTGTGTCCAAACCAACAATAATCATTCATTTAGGGGCATCACAATGTATATAGACTTATTGTATGGAACATCCAGTGAGCAGCCAAGAGGGTCAATAAACTTTCAAGCACAGATAACATAAGGATGATTACCGGACAATAATAGCATAATCGCGGAAGCAATCTTTGATTTAATCACGGAAACAACGTTGAGTGATCGCGGAAGCAACTTTAGTCAATCATCGATACAACTTTGATTTGAAATGAATCAAAAAAGAGACCAAGGACGTAAAGCCGTGCTTTGATACCAATTTGTCACGCCCCGATTCGTAGAGTCATATCTTCACATATTTTATCTCTTGGAATCGATCGTCCTCGCTTGGGCGTGATGCCGTACAAGTCTGGTATTGCACTTGTACTAGGCAAAGATGGTACATAATCGATTATCTTCAAATAGAAACACATCGCAGCGGCAGAAGCAGACAAATTAAAGTTAGTGAGGACAATCTTTCTCATTGAATAGAAGTACATCACTTCTTTATAGCAGCGGAGAAAAAGAGTAACTTGAAGCCACACAGAGATATATAGAACTTTATTCTCTTTATTGATAATTGAAGAAGAGTACAAGACTTGTATTGAAGTACAATGATTTCAGTACATCTCTCTTTATATTGGAAACCAACTGAACAATGCTATACAGCTTACATTTGATATTTGGATACAATGGATTACAACTCGATATACCGACTTGGCTTACAATCTCACTGGTACAGCTGATTACAATGTTCCATACATTATGCCCTTTATAAACAGAAGACATCATCTTGTACAAGGAGAACTTCTGTATGCCCAACAAATCTTCGATGCCGCGGAACCAATCAAGCCAATCTTCGTGTGTAGAATATTCCAAGCAAGAGTACCTGCCCACAAAACGTGGGTCAGCACAACATCTATGCACTGGCGAGTAGAATCCAACCCACTCGCATAAACCAACATTTAAAGTGATCATTTAAGCAAATATTTATTAGAATGGTCTTTCTACTTGGGGCCTAGCATTAGTTTACAGTTCATGGGCAATAATCAGAGTGAAGCATGTAAACATATTCTTTGTAGCATTCATGTGGACATATCTTTTTTAACATTCTTGGTGTTATCATGCAAAGGCATCATTGAGGCATACTAGGTGTTATCATGAAAAGGCATCATTGAGGCATCGTTAACATTAATATCTTAAACATTATGACAGTTCTCACTTCAAGCATCACTTAGCATGTATGTTGTGTTTGAGCAATGATTAGCAAGGCATCTTTCTTAGCATACTGAACTTAACATGTTAAGCAGGATCTCATACTGAAAGGCTACATACAACATCATCAAACTTATTTGGAACGTAAGCATGCAAGTTAAACCAACACATATATTGAATTATCACATTTAAGTGATTTCTTACCGATAGCCGACTCCCTCATACCTGCATCAAATACAGGTTAGCAGATATACTTACTCTGCCTGCATAAGACATTCATTAGCATGCATCCTGACTACATGGTCACTGGTGTTTAACCATACGGACGTTGCCATATAGGTCTTCGTTGGTAATGCGATGACTCCAAAGAAGGTAGCTAGCCCCAAAGGATGCCTCGCAGAACCCGTGCCCCTACTGGCACGCCAATGTTTTCTCCTAGGCCGGATCGGTCGCCCTAACATCCCGGGGTACCGTCCGAGAAAATATATCCCCATCACTTATGCATAAGTTGTCCTATGACCATGCGAATGCGTGTCCGACTCAATCGTGAACATAAAATGCATGGTGAAATATTGAAGTAAAGACAATAGTGCATCATCATTCATCTCATTCAAGTCATGTTCAATGACTTATTCATTCCCAACATTACCATCATTTCATTTGGTGATCTCAATGATCCCAAGCCTCATCAATTCTCATTCATTGTTTCATTACAACATTTCTCATTATGTTCCTTCTAAGGAGGAACAACAGCATTCATTCATTTCAAAGGGACCTGTAGCATTTCATTTATTTTATAGAAACCATAGCATATTCAATTCTTTTCTCATGTATCATTCACGCAACATCTCATTATTCAAGTGATTCATTCATTTCATCAATCTTAAGCATCAGGGACATTATCGATTCAATCTCAGGCATCATGTTACATTAGTGGTTCGAGTGTGATTCGTTCAGCAATTCAAAGTTCATGTGTTATTCATTCAAGGATTCCCAGCATATGAATCTCTATCGAATTAGCAACTAAAGCATCGCATCACAATTATTCAACATTCAAGGTAAGGGACATTAGGGACTTATTTATAGCATCACATTATTCCATTTATTAAGCATGCAGGAATAAGAAGGAAGGAGGACAGTTCCACTTGCCTTATATAACGGTTTTCCTGCTCCAATCTTATCAAGCGTAGCTCCACCAGCGAGCCACATTCCAATACCCATTCCATCTAGCCAGCTAAGAAAGACTGCATCAGTCTCAATTCTTCTGATCTCCAACATAAGTCACGGTCCAACATTCTGATCCCATCCAACAAGCCAACCAATCGCAGGAATGTACCCAGCAACCGGTGTACGGAGGAGGGATGATACCTGTAAAATAGAAATTAAAATTTATTAAACAAGTTTATAATAAATTTAAACTAATTAAATGCAATAATTTCACTTACCGCCTGGTCCGAGTACAGGCCCAAATCTCCAACCTCAGATCCCCCTCCGGGCGACACGGAGGATCTGTCTCAAATGGGAGCTGCAGTATACCCCCGCCCCCTGCCCCTGCCCCTGCCCCTGCCTGCAGCCTGCCCCTCGGCCTCGGCCTCGCCCTCTGTCTCGGCCTCGGCCTGCTCCTCAATAGTGGAGTCGACCTCTAGAATACTCGACGGTACTGGTTGCGTAGAAGAAGAAGGCCATAGCCTCGAACTGCTAGAGCTGGGTATGGAGACACTGCCGGCGACTAGACCGCTAGTGTATACTGGAGTGCGGGGGGATGAGGAGTCGGTAGAAGTGGTAGATGAAGACTGTCGGGGTCGTCGACTCCCACCAGCACCGAAACCAAATGATCCACGTCGAGCCATAACTGAAAAAATACAGAAGTATACCATACTACATCTTAAAAAAATAAAAGTATACCATACTACAGCCAGGGAACGTCGCTAAGTAAACCATACTATATCTGAAAAAACAAAAGTAAACCATACTACATCTGAAAACGTCGCTTATTAACGTCGCTAAAACAAAAGTAAACCATACTACATCTAAAAAAACAAAAGTAAACCATACTACATCTGAAAATTAAACATATTCAATCCTCTTCTGAAAATTTATCTTGTACCGATTCCTCTTCCTCTTCACTTCTATCAACTTCCTCTTCCTCTTCTTATACTTTGTGACGCCCCAGAACCAGAATACTGGAGAGCGGGGGCGTACATAGCCAGCTACGTATATTAAAATGGAATCCACCTCGCTATACGGTCACGGCTGTCTAGATATGAGGGTTTACTACAAGCCAACGGTCTCTTAAGGTCAAGCCTATTGTCTCAATCTCAAGCAAGTAATATAGTTACAAGATATTAGATCACCAAATATACAATAAAAGGCGTCCCAAATATTACATATTCAGCTGATCATGAAGCTAGTCATACAAAATGCAAGGACTAGCAAGAGTTAAGTCATACATGATCAATCCTAGGATTTGTTAATCATATTTACAGCCCGTAGGCAGACAATAAGTAAATATGCATCGAGCTAACAGATGCTCGTCGGCTAAACGCCTCAAAAGAATAATTTTACAATGTAGTGAGCGAATCAAAATGGAAAACCCACTCGTAGCCCGGGTTCCTTCTAGTTGCCACCATTGGGCTGAAGGTTCGGTAGATCCTCGGGTGCTGCTCCGAAATCTGGTCACACAAAACCAGCTGGGTCAAACCCCATAAAGAGCAAGTTCCACAAGGAGGCCACAAAATAAGAACAAAAGCCAGCATATCAGAACATCAGAAAATGGAAGAAAAGTACAAGTAATAAAGAGTACAACAGGGCAATAAACGACTAGGGACGTGGAACCATTCCGGGAGCCAGATTACAACCCGTAAACCAAACAAGGACCGAGGTTGTAACCCTTCTCCTGAATAGCACTTTGTCTCTACCCATTTATTGTTAAAGATAAGTAAAACAATTATGTTCAGGAGTACCAGGTACAGGGACTAGACGAGACTTAGACAAGGCTGGACACCATCCATTCACAAGCGGCCAAGCAAATACTACGGCTTACTACTTAACTAACTAGGATTATCACAAGCCTAATTACTAACAAGATGCAAATAAGAAATTTCCAGTCCCAAGCCCAGCAGACTATCCAGTTATCCTTCCGCGGGTTGAGAGTATGGTTGGGTACATTGCCCATGAGACGATATACCCTTAGGTGACTTAGAGAGTGCAACACATGACAGTGTGCTGGAAATGTGCCCTACTCGTCGGCAGGCTACAAGTCCATTTAAAGCGCCCAGATAACGAGATTGCCTGTGACTGGAAATTCTCCATGAACTATAGTTTGATCTAGTCATTAGCCTAATCCATATTCAGTATGAATTCCTGACCGTGGTAACCAGGGAGTCACGTCCTAAACATGATGCAAGACAAGACAAGACAAGTGGATTGTACAAAGCAGCAAGAATGAACACCCACGGAGTCAGAGTTGATTATATGAGTCAAGTTAGCCATCGCAACAGCATCAAGTCAAGTCAAGTTACAAGTTACAAGTTACAGGTTACAAGTTACAAGTCAGGAGTGCGCCGCCACGGGCCACAATCAAGTTATCCAGTTGTAAAGATTAATCATGGATCACAGATCACAAGTTAAGAGCGCACCCCATCGGGTCACTACTAAGAAGATCAGAAGTACTAGAATCATAAATCACAAAAATTACGAAAATCGTACTAGTCATAAGCAAAACACCGAAAACCGTGCCAGGTCGTGTTGGGTCAAGACAGTCTTGTTGTGTGAAACAAGATTTCAAAACTCCAATCCACAAAAGAGAAGCCAAGTCCAAGGAAATAAAACCAAATCACCATGGGCAACAGGTTGCGCTGGTGTCACGACCCGCACCCGCTAAAAGGGCACGTGACGCGACAACGCCCAGCCCTCACCGTAAAAACGGCGTGGAACGCTGTAGATTTTCTAGTCTGACAACAGTTTATATATATAACAAAACCTGTCGAGAATATGGTCAACTCCGAACGGAGGACAAGCAATGAATATATATAAGTACTCAATCACAACTCTAAGATGATAAAGTAAAGACTGAAAGATAAAGACAACAAGACGATAAAATAATAACATGTCAAGTCCAAACACCAAATAATATACAAGTCCAAGTCTCTAATACAATCTATAGTAATAACAGTCTTAAAAGTAGCTGGAGACAAAGTCCAGTATAAAAGACCTACTCTAACTAAGCAATAGGTAAGGTCTCGCCAGGCGGAGCTAAGCCCTGCTGGACAAAAGTCTCCAGGTCTAGGCCCACTACGTCATCCGGACCGTAGTAGGCACAGTAATCTCCCTCATCTGCATCTGTAATATTTTCAACATATCCTGTCAGGATGGAACGAGTACAATCTACTAACAACAGTTAACAAGATATAACAAAAGCTATAAGACAGTAAATAGAGAGTATATACAAGAAAATTATGGAATGTACATGTGAGTATCATGGCAAGGTAAGCTGTAAATCTAGAGCTAGAACAAGGCAAGTAAACTGATCATGGCATGTACAAGAATCAAGAGTCATATATCTAGGTGTGTGAATACTAGCTACAACATGTGGCCGGATTGGGTCTGCACAAGGTTATGATCTAGCCAATCATACGTGTGGTGTAGGATTAGCATTCACAAGGTTCACAATATATACAAGGCGGGTATGACCACACATCTACACTAGTACTCCCCGTCCCCGACTGGTAGAGTGGATCCAAGCAAGACACGTTACGACACGGGATTCTACGAGAAGGGAGCAAGTCTCCTCGAGAATCGGTGTCCATATACTGCACAAGAACTACAAGGGAGCTTGCACAAGATATACCAAGATAACGAGGAGTAACATCTCATGTCGGGATCCATGAATACCAATCCGTGTGACCAATGTGTCGAGAACAAGTATATCTACACTAGTTACATGAATTATAACAATCATTATAAATTGGAAAAGTGTCAGAGAATGTACTCGCCTGAAATATGATATGGTATATCAACTGGAGCAAATGCAGCGTCTCGAGGACCTATAGAGAACAAGACGTATCAATACTCTATTTAGAAAATAAAGTCAAGACAATTTAAACCCTATTTAAGTCATTCTAGGTCAAGACATGTCAAACTAGACTGTACGAGGTCAACCTAAGCCATATTAGGTCTAGCTAGGTCATACTGGGTCGATGCAAGTCAAACGGAATTAATCTGGGTCAATTTGAGTCAACAGTTGACTTTTGGTCAACTGGTCAACTTTGGTCAACTGTGGTCAACTGTGGTCAACTCTGGTCAACTCTTGATCAATTCTAGGTCAATGGTGACTAACAGTTGACTTTTGGTCAACTGTACAAGTCTAATGGAATTTGGGACGAAATTGGGTAAAGTGTTGACCCATAGTTGACTTTTGGTCCAAAAAGTCAACCGTGGTCAACCGGGGTCAAGACTAGGTCTAGACGGCTATTTCTACCCATTACCAACCTCTACAACCCATATCCAAGTCCATCTTGGACTTCGATACTCATATCTTGGCCATAGGCCAATTACCTATTTTACCCTTAAAAAGGGCAAAATTCTACCTTCGGCGATTATCTAGTTAGCCTACCTACGCTTGATATTTTGACCCGATCTCCCCAGGGTAGTATGATACTAGCCTATACATATATTACCTACCAAAATACCTAGGTAAAGTGGACGTCTAGTCCATGATACGGCCCATTGCAGATATCTTGAATATTTCAAGATACGAAATGGTACGACGCGATACCGGCGCCCTACGACCCCGATTTCCACTCGGGAGCCTACCCGCAAAATCTAAATCACGTATTCTAACTCCACGCCAGGTTTCATCGCGTTCCGATACTCCGGGCTCAAATTCGCTCTCTAACTCGATTTCCTCTAAAATCCCCCTCTAGCTCTTGCTCTAATTTCTCTTCTAATTTCTTCTTCTAACTTCTTCTTCCCTTTCTACTTCTTCTCCTCCTTACTACTTCCTATTCTCCTTTCCTATTCTCTTCTAATCTCTTCTCATTCTTTTCCTAACTTCTTCTAATTCTCCTTTCTACTTCTCTTCAAATTCTTCTAATTTTTCCTCTTTCCTCCTAACCTTTCTTCTTCTAATTCTTCCTAAACTTCTTCTAATTCTTCTATCCTTTCCTTAATCTTCTTCTCCTATTCTCTTCTAATTCTACCATCTATCAACATATATATATATATACACCTATATATATATATATATATATATAGGACTAAAGGGGGGTTAATTAGGTGTAAAGGGCAAATGGGGGGGAGGGGGGCTGTCACTGGCAGCTGCTGCTGCCAGTGGAGCTGCTGCTCCCTGCAGCAGCTGTAGCTGCTGCTACTGCTGTGTATTTTTCTTCTTCTTCATCTCCTACTTCTTCTTCCTATCTTCCCCTATATATATATATATATATATATATATATATATATATGTATATATATATATATATCAATATATATATATATATCTATCTATAAGTCTATCTATACAAATATATCTACATACACATTTATATATATAATCTAATATCCATCCCTCTATCTATCTAACCATCTATATATATCTAGACACACAAACACACTCATATCTACATATATATATATATACATACATACACACACATATATATATGTATATAAATACACATACACACACACACATTTAGATATATATACATATAGACACTCACTCTCACAAACACACACTCACACACACACACAAACACACACTCTCACCACCACTCTCACTCATACACCATCACCACCACTCTCTCACTCTCTCACTCTACACTTAAATACTTATATATAATACATACACACATATACACATATATATATAAACACACATACACATATCCTTATATCTAAATATATATATATATACACACATATATACATATCTATGAACACACACACACTCTCACACACTCACACAAGCTCACTCACACTCTCACCACCACTCTCATGACACAACACCTCCACCACCAATTCTCTACACACACACACAAATACATACATACAAATACTTATATATATATATATATATATATATATATATATATATATATATATATATATATATATATATATATACCACTCTAATGGAAAAAACCCCAAATAAATCCTTAACCTAGGTTATTAGGAAACCTAATAAATTTGTGGGCAAAGTGTAGAGAATCCTCTTCTCTACACTTATTGTGAAGACATTAAAGGCAAAAGAGAATAAATGAAGAATTATGGCTCACCTAGAATGGGTTTTCTTGGAGGAGAAAAGCTTGGAAAAGAAAGAAAGAAATTTGAGGGAGAGAGTATGCTTGGTGGTGAAGTAAAAGAGAAGGGGGGGGGGGGCTATTCATGGCCGGCCATGGTGTGGGGGAAGGGTTTGTGGGTTTTGGGTAGGATCCAATAAGCCCCAAACCCAATAAACTTAGTTTGGGTTCGGTTTGTTTCGGGTTTGGTTCGGTTTGTTCTAATGAACTTATTAAGTCTCTAAAATGACTAATTAAGCCATAGAAGTTGGGTTTATGATTTCTAACCAAATTATGATGGTATGTGGGCCAAGCCTAGCTAGTATGTGGGTCCCACTAGGGTCCAGGCTACCCGGGTCTCCAATTTGAGTTCGAATTGGATAAAATCCAAACCAAACCAAATAAATCCCAAAAAATCACATAAAATAAATAAAATTCCTAAAAATTATAAAACTTGAAAAATGACGAAAATACCCCTAATTTGAAAACTGGGGGTGACAAATCTACCGTCCTTAAAAAATTTCGTCCTCGAAATTCAAACGGTCGTACTCTTCTCTAGGTCAAGCACCCAACAATCAAGGTCTACTAAATTTTATCCTAAGTTATATAACATGTAATCCAGGAAATCAGAACACATGCATGGTTTTAAATCTCTACAGTATCGTGTTATTGCAGTCTTCATTGGGGTTTTCTATTTAATCTAGCATGATCATCACATATGCAAACTAAAGGTACTAAGAAAGCAATCATCAATCAATGGGCGGAAAGAACAGGTAAAAGAAAGAGCAAGACCCTACCTCATATTCCGATGCGTGCAGGATCCTCAACTGTCATCGCAAAAGCCCTGTCCTGGCGGGGTATATCCCGCTGCTGGTGGAGGGCGTGATGCGGTACCATAGGTGGCCTACCCTGTGCTCCCTGAGCTGCACGACGATGGTTCGTAGGACAATCTCTCAACTGATGTTCAGCCTCCCCGCAATAGAGGCACAAGCCCAGCCTCTTCCGGCAGACCTCCCAGATGTGATCGGGCTTCTTGCAGAAGTTGCAAGGAGCCCCATGCTGTGCCTGCCTCTGCTGAGTGTGCTGCACCTGCTGCTGAACCGGTGCTCTGGCCTGCACCTGCGGCTGGTGATGCTGGAAGGAACGATGCTGAAGCTGAGGACGCTTAGCAGCCCCCGTGCTGCTATAAGCTCCCGAGAAAAGATCACGCTCCCTCTTGGGCTTCAAGCCCCACTCCCGCTCAACCTTGCGGGCCTCCGCGTAGATCTGGGTATAAGTCTCATAGAAGGAGGGAATGTGGATCTTGATATCCCAAGTCAGCCCCTTCCTGAAACGGCTCGCCCTGATCTCCGGGTATCGAACCATGTACTCTGCGTATCGGCTCAGACGGCCGAACTCCGCTGCGTACTCCTCCACAGATAGACTGCCCTGCTGTAGATCCTGGAATTGTCGCACCAGGTCAATCTTGTCCGTGGGGGAAAAGAACTTCTCCTTGAAGAGGAGCTTGAACTCTGTCCAAGTACGGCCCTCTCAAGCTAGGGCTGGCTCGTTTCTGAACCAGGTGCGCGCAATGTCTAGCAACTGCAAACCTACCGCCTCGACCTTCAGGTCGTCTGCCAGGCGGGAGGCCCTCATCTGCCGCTCGATATCCTCGAGCCAATCATCTGCATAGACCACACCCTCGGTCCCGCTAAAGTCACGGGGCCGAGCTTCTTGAAGTCCTGGATATCTCCGTACCTAGGTCGCATCCCCGGATGAGGAGCCCTCTGCTCCACGGCTGCAATGGCCAACTGATGGGCATCCTCCATGCCCTAACGCATCGCGTCTGTCTGCCTCTGCTGAGCCTCGGCCTGGGCTCTCTGAGTCTCCAGCACCTGCTGGAGGAAAGTAAGCATCTGCCCCATATCTGTAGGCAGAGGAGGTGGAGGTGGAAGTACGTCTGCAACTGGCGGAGGAATCTGCTACGCAGGAGGAGGAAGAGCGCCCCCGACAGCTCCCGGCACTACGGCAAGAGCACCCGCAAACCCAGGGACTGTCATCGAGGTAGCTGGCGGTGTACCTCCGAGAGCCCCAACAGAAGTCCCATCTGCGGGGGAAGTGACCGGAGCCTGTCCGCCAGAGGTGGCAGACCTCTCCGTCTCCCTGTGCTCCTCGCCAGGAGAGTGAGTCATAACTATCCTGGAGACAGATTGAAAGGAAGATATCAATATGGCACAAGAAAGTTTATATCAAAGGAGGACAGCTAGAATGCATAAATCAAGATCAAAGATGGTAAGCAAGATAAGCAAGGAAAGATCCTACTGTGATTGAGTACTCTTAGCCTATAGCCTATCCTAGATACGTACCGCAGGCTCGTAATAGCACTCTAAGTCGAGCGCCACTACGACATCGCACTAATTGCGACTTCAGGACCTGCGTGGGCCACCACTAAAACGTGTCACGACCTGCACCCGCTAAAAGGACACGTGACGCGACAATGCCCAGCCCTCATCATAAAAACGGCGTGGAACGCTGTAGATTTTCTAGTCTGACAACAGTTTATATATATAACAAAACCTGTCGAGAATATGGTCAACTCCGAACGGAGGACAAGCAATGAATATATATAAGTACTCAATGACAACTCTAAGATGATAAAGTAAAGACTGAAAGATAAAGACAACAAGACGATAAAATAATAACCTGTCAAGTCCAAACACCAAATAATATACAAGTCCAAGTCTCTAATACAATCCATAGTAATAACAGTCTTAAAAGTAGCTGGAGACAAAGTCCAGTATAAAAGACCTACTCTAACTAAGCAATATGTAAGGTCTCGCCAGGCGGAGCTAAGCCCTGCTGGACCAAAGTCTCCAGGTCTAGGCCCACTATGTCATCCGGACCGTAGTAGGTACAGTAATCTCCCTCATCTGCATCTGTAATATTTTCAACATATCCTGTCAGGATGGAACGAGTACAATCTACTAACAACAGTTCACAAGATATGACAAAAGCTATAAGACAGTAAATAGAGAGTATATACAAGAAAATTATGGAATGTACATGTGAGTACCATGGTAAGGTAAGCTGTAAATCTAGAGCTAGAATAAGGCAAGTAAACTGATTATGGCATGTATAAGAATCAAGAGTCATATATCTAGGTGTGTGAATACTAGCTACAACATGTGGCCGGATTGGGTCTGCACAAGGTTATGATCTAGCCAATCATACGTGTGGTGTAGGATTGGCATTCACAAGGTTCACAATATATACAAGGCGGGTATGACCACACATCTACACTAGTACTCCCCGTCCCCGACTGGTAGAGTGGATCCAAGCAAGACACGTTACGACATGAGATTCTACGAGAAGGGAGCAAGTCTCCTAGAGAATCGGTGTCCATATACTGCACAAGAACTACAAGGGAGCTTGCACAAGATATACCAAGATAACGAGGAGTAACATCTCATGTCGGGATCCATAAATACCAATCCGTGTGACCAATGTGTCGAGAACAAGTATATCTACGCTAGTTACATGAATTATAACAATCATTATAAATTGGAAAAGTATCAGAGAATGTACTCGCCTGAAATATGATATGGTATATCAACTGGAGCAAATGCAGCGTCTCGAGGACCTATAGAGAACAAGACGTATCAATACTCTATTTAAGAAATAAAGTCAAGACAATTTAAACCCTATTTAAGTCATTCTAGGTCAAGACACGTCAAACTAGACTGTACGAGGTCAACCTAAGTCATATTAGGTCTAGCTAGGTCATACTGGGTCGATGCAAGTCAAACAGAATTAATCTGGGTCAATTTGAGTCAACAGTTGACTTTTGGTCAACTGGTCAACTTTGGTCAACTGTGGTCAACTCTGGTCAACTCTTGGTCAACTCTAGGTTAATGGTGACTAACAGTTGACTTTTGGTCAACTGCACAAGTCTAATGAAATTTGGGACTAAATTGGGTAAAGTGTTGACCCATAGTTGACTTTTGGTCCAAAAAGTCAACCGTGGTCAACCGGGGTCAAGACTAGGTCTAGACGGCTATTTCTATCCATTACCAACCTCTACAACCCATATCCAAGTCCATCTTGGACTTCGATACTCATATCTTGGCCATAGGCCAATTACCTATTTTACCCTTAAAAAGGGCAAAATTCTACCTTCGGCGATTATTTAGTTAGCCTACCTACGCTTGATATTTTGACCCGATCTTCCCGGGGTAGTATGATACTAGCCTATACATATATTACCTACCAAAATACCTAGGTAAAGTGGACGTCTAGTCCATGATACGGCCCATTGCAGATATCTTGAATATTTCAAGATACGAAATGGTACGGCGCGATACCGGTGCCCTACGACCCCGATTTCCACTCGGGAGCCTACCCGCAAAATCTAAATCACGTATTCTAACTCCACGCCAAGTTTCATCGCATTCTGATACTCCGGGCTCAAATTCGCTCTCTAACTCGATTTCCTCTAAAATCCCCCTCTAGCTCTTGCTCTAATTTCTCTTCTAATTTCTTCTTCTAACTTCTTCTTCCCTTTCTACTTCTTCTCCTCCTTACTACTTCCTATTCTCCTTTCCTATTCTCTTCTAATCTCTTCTCATTCTTTTCCTAACTTCTTCTAATTCTCCTTTCTACTTCTCTTCAAATTCTTCTAATTTTTCCTCTTTCCTCCTAACATTTCTTCTTCTAATTCTTCCTAAACTTCTTCTAATTCTTCTATCCTTTCCTTAATCTTCTTCTCCTATTCTCTTCTAATTCTACCATCTATCAACATATATGTATATACCTATATATATATATATATATATATATATATATATATATATATATATATATATATATATATATATTCATATATATAGGACTAAAGGGGGGTTAATTAGGTGTAAAGGGCAAATGGGGGGGGGGGGGGGCTGTCACTGGCAGCTGCTGCTGCCAGTGGAGCTGCTGCTCCCTGCAGCAGCTGTAGCTGCTGCTACTGCTGTGTATTTTTCTTCTTCTTCATCTCCTACTTCTTCTTCCTATCTTCCCCTACATATATATATATCTATATATATCTATATATATATATATATATCTATAAGTCTATCTATACATATATATCTACATACACATTTATATGTATAATCTAATATCCATTCCTCTATCTATCTAACCATCTATATATATCTAGACACACAAACACCCTCATATCTACATATATATATATATATATACATACATACACACACATATATATATGTATATAAATATACACACACACATTTAGATATATATACATATAGACACTCACTCTCACAAACACACACTCACACACACACACAAACACACACTCTCACCACCACTCTCACTCATACACCATCACCACCACTCTCTCACTCTCTCACTCTACACTTAAATACTTATATATAATACATACACACATATACACATATATATATAAACACACATACACATATCCTTATATCTAAATATATATATATATACACACATATATACATATCTATGAACACACTCTCACACACTCACACAAGCTCACTCACACTCTCACCACCGCTCCCATGACACAACACCTCCACCACCAATTCTCTACACACACACACACACAAATACATACATACAAATACTTACATATATATATATATATATATATATATATATATATATATATATATTTTATATATATATATATATATACCACTCTAATGGAAAAAACCCAAATAAATCCTTAACCTAGGTTATTAGGAAACCTAATAAATTTGTGGGCAAAGTGTAGAGAATCCTCTTCTCTACACTTATTGTGAAGACATTAAAGGCAAAAGAGAATAAATGAAGAATTATGGCTCACCTAGAATGGGTTTTCTTGGAGGAGAAAAGCTTGGAAAAGAAAGAAAGAAATTTGAGGGAGAGAGTATGCTTGGTGGTGAAGTAAAAGAGAAGGGGGGGCTATTCATGGCCGGCCATGGTGTGGGGGAAGGGTTTGTGGGTTTTGGGTAGGATCCAATAAGCCCAAAACCCAATAGACTTAGTTTGGGTTCGGTTTGTTTCGGGTTTGGTTCGGTTTGTTGTAATGAACTTATTAAGTCTCTAAAATGACTAATTAAGCCATGGAAGTTGGGTTTATGATTTCTAACATAATTATGATGGTATGTGGGCCAAGCCCAACTAGTATGTGGGTCCTACTAGGGTCCAGGCTACCCGGGTCTCCAATTTGAGTCCGAATTGGATAAAATCCAAACCAAACCAAATAAATCTCAAAAAATCACATAAAATAAATAAAAATTCCTAAAAATTATAAAACTTGAAAAATGACGAAAATACCCCTAATTTGAAAACTGGGGGTGACAAATCTACCCTCCTTAAAAAATTTTGTCCTCGAAATTCAAACGGTCGTAATCTTCTCTAGGTCAAGCACCCAACAATCAAGGTCTACTAAATTTTATCCTAAGTTATATAACATGTAACCCAGGAAATCAGAACACATGCATGGTTTTAAATCTCTACAGTATCGTGTTATTGCAGTCTTCATTGGGGTTTTCTATTTAATCTAGCATGATCATCACATATGCAAACTAAAGGTACTAAGAAAGCGATCATCAATCAATGGACGGAAAGAACAGGTAAAAGAAAGAGCAAGACCCTACCTCCTAGTCCAATGCGTGCAGGATCCTCAACTGTCATCGTAAAATCCCTGTCCTGGCGGGGTATATCCCGCTGCTGGTGGAGGGCGTGATGCGGTGCCATAGGTGGCCTACCCTGTGCTCCCTGAGCTGCACGACGATGGTTCGTAGGACAATCTCTCAATGTCCAGCCTTCCCGCAATAGAGGCACAAGCCCAGCCTCTTCCGGCAGACCTCCCAGATGTGATCGGGCTTCTTGCAGAAGTTGCAAGGAGCCCCATGCTGTGCCTGCCTCTGCTGAGTGTGCTGCACCTGCTGCTGAACCGGTGCTCTGGCCTGCACCTGCGGCTGGTGATGCTGGAAGGAACGATGCTGAAGCTGAGGACGCTTAGCAGCCCCCGCGCTGCTAGAAGCTCCCGAGAAAAGATCACGCTCCCTCTTGGGCTTCAAGCCCCACTCCCGCTCAACCTTGCGGGCCTCCGCATAGATCTGGGTATAAGTCTCATAGAAGGAGGGAATGTGGATCTTGATATCCCAAGTCAGCCCCTCCCTGAAACGGCTCGCCCTGACCTCTGGGTATCGAACCATGTACTCTGCGTATCGGCTCAGACGGCCGAACTCCGCTGCGTACTCCTCCACATATAGACTGCCCTGCTGCAGATCCTAGAACTGTCGCACCAGGTCAATCTTGTCCGTGGGGAAAAAGAACTTCTCCTTGAAGAGGAGCTTGAACTCTGCCCAAGTACGGCCCTTTCCAGCTAGGGCTGGCTCATTTCTGAACCAGGTGCGCGCAATGTCTAGCAACTGCAAACCTACCGCCTCGACCTTCAGGTCGTCTGCCAGGCGGGAGGCCCTCATCTGCCGCTCGATATCCTCAAGCCAATCATCTGCATAGACCACACCCTCGGTCCCGCTAAAGTCACGGGGCCCGAGCTTTTTGAAGTCCTGGATATCTCCGTACCTAGGTCGCATCCCCGGATGAGGAGCCCTCTTCTCCACGGCTGCAAGGGCCAACTGATGGACATCCTCCATGCCCTGACGCATCGCGTCTGTCTGCCTCTGCTGATCCTCGGCCTGGGCTCTCTGAGTCCTCAGCACCTGCTGGAGGAAAGTAAGCATCTGCCCCATATCTGTAGGCAGAGGAGGTGGAGGTGGAAGTACGTCTGCAACTGGCGGAGGAATTCGCTGCGCAGGAGGAGGAAGAGCGCCCCCGACAGCTTCCGGCACTACGGGAAGAGCACCCGCAACCCCAGGGACTGTCATCGAGGTAGCTGGAGGTGTACCTCCGAGAGCCCCAACAGAAGTCCTATCTGCGGGGGAAGTGACCGGAGCCTGTCCGCCAGAGGTGGCAGACCTCTCCGTCTCCCCGTGCTCCTCGCCAGGAGAGTGAGTCATAACTATCCTGGAGACAGATTGAAAGGAAGATATCAATATGGCACAAGAAAGATTATATCAAAGGAGGACAGCTAGAATGCATAAATCAAGATCAAAGACGGTAAGCAAGATAAGCAAGGAAAGCTCCTACTGTGATTGAGTACTCTTAGCCTATAGCCTATCCTAGATACGTACCGCAGGCTCGTAATAGCACTCTAAGTCGAGCGCCACTACGACATCGCACTAATTGCGACTTCAGGACCTGCGTGGGCCACCACTAAAACGTGTCACGACTCGCACCCGCTAAAAGGGCACGTGACGCGACAACGCCCAGCCCTCACTGTAAAAACGGCGTAGAACGCTGTAGATTTTCTAGTCTGACAACAGTTTATATATATAACAAAACCTGTCGAGAATATGGTCAACTCCGAACGGAGGACAAGCAATGAATATATATAAGTACTCAATCACAACTCTAAGATGATAAAGTAAAGACTGAAAGATAAAGACAACAAGACGATAAAATAATAACCTGTCAAGTCCAAACACCAAATAATATACAAGTCCAAGTCTCTAATACAATCCATAGTAATAACAGTCTTAAAAGTAGCTGGAGACAAAGTCCAGTATAAAAGACCTACTCTAACTAAGCAATAGGTAAGGTCTCGCCAGGCGGAGCTAAGCCCTGCTAGACCAAAGTCTCCAGGTCTAGGCCCACTACGTCATCCGGACCGTAGTAGGTACAGTAATCTCCCTCATCTGCATCTGTAATATTTTCAATATATCCTGTCAGGATAGAACGAGTACAATCTACTAACAACAGTTCACAAGATATGACAAAAGCTATAAGACAGTAAATAGAGAGTATATACAAGAAAATCATGGAATGTACATGTGAGTATCATGGCAAGGTAAGCTGTAAATCTAGAGCTAGAACAAGGCAAGTAAACTGATCATGGCATGTACAAGAATCAAGAGTCATATATCTAGGTGTGTGAATACTAGCTACAACATGTGGCCGGATTGGGTCTGCACAAGGTTATGATCTAGCCAATCATACGTGTGGTGTAGGATTGGCATTCACAAGGTTCACAATATATACAAGGCGGGTATGACCACACATCTACACTAGTACTCCCCGTCTCCGACTGGTAGAGTGGATCCAAGCAAGACACGTTACGACACGGGATTCTACGAGAAGGGAGCAAGTCTCCTTGAGAATCGGTATCCATATACTGCACAAGAACTACAAGGGAGCTTGCACAAGATATACCAAGATAACGAGGAGTAACATCTCATGTCGGGATCCATGAATACCAATCCGTGTGACCAATGTGTCGAGAACAAGTATATCTACACTAGTTACATTAATTATAACAATCATTATAAATTAGAAAAGTGTCAGAGAATGTACTCGCCTGAAATATGACATGGTATATCAACTGGAGCAAATACAGTGTCTCGAGGACCTATAGAGAACAAGACGTATCAATACTCTATTTAGAAAATAAAGTCAAGACAATTTAAACCCTATTTAAGTCATTCTAGGTCAAGACATGTCAAACTAGACTGTACGAGGTCAACCTAAGTCATATTAGGTCTAGCTTGGTCATACTGGGTCGATGCAAGTCAAACGGAATTAATCTGGGTCAATTTGAGTCAACAGTTGACTTTTGGTCAACTTGTCAACTTTGGTCAACTATAGTCAACTCTGGTCAACTCTTGGTCAATGGTGACTAACAGTTGACTTTTGGTCAACTGCACAAGTCTAATGAAATTTGGGACTAAATTGGGTAAAGTGTTGACCCATAGTTAACTTTTGGTCCAAAAAGTCAACCGTGGTCAACCGGGGTCAAGACTAGGTCTAGACGGCTATTTCTACCCATTATCAACCTCTACAACCCATATCCAAGTCCATCTTGGACTTCGATACTCATATCTTGGCCATAGGCCAATTACCTATTTTACCCTTAAAAAGGGCAAAATTCTACCTTCGGCGATTATCTAGTTAGCCTACCTACGCTTGATATTTTGACCCGATCTTCCCAGGGTAGTATGATACTAGCCTATACATATATTATCTACCAAAATACCTAGGTAAAGTGGACGTCTAGTCCATGATACGGCCCATTGCAGATATCTTGAATATTTTAAGATACGAAATGGTACGACGCGATATCGGCGCCCTACGACCCCGATTTCTACTCGGGAGCCTACCCGCAAAATCTAAATCACGTATTCTAACTCCACGCCAAGTTTCATCGCGTTCCGATACTCCGGGCTCAAATTCGCTCTCTAACTCGATTTTCTCTAAAATCCCCCTCTAGCTCTTGCTCTAATTTCTGTTCTAATTTCTTCTTCTAACTTCTTCTTCCCTTTCTACTTCTTCTCCTCCTTACTACTTCCTATTCTCCTTTCCTATTCTCTTCTAATCTCTTCTCATTCTTTTCCTAACTTCTTCTAATTCTCCTTTCTACTTCTCTTCAAATTCTTCTAATTTTTCGTCTTTCCTCCTAACCTTTCTTCTTCTAATTCTTCCTAAACTTCTTCTAATTCTTCTATCCTTTCCTTAATCTTCTTCTCCTATTCTCTTCTAATTCTACCATCTATCAACATATATATATATATACCTATATATTTTTTTTGGAAAAAGGGTAAATTTTATTCCATCATCTCAATAAGGTTACAACATAGAGATACAATCCCGGCTCAGGGGGACATTACTAGTACATTCGACTCAATGTTATGAAGTATGCCCACCAGTGGGGTGGATAGTCCCTCATAGATGCGCCGGTTCCTCTCCCGCCAGACATGCCAAACTGATGCAGCAAGTCTCAATCTAGCACGCCTAGCCCAGCTCTGCTCCTTGCCCCTGCAATCACCAATCCACTTAAGGATTTCTCTGAAGTCACGCTCCCTTCCAACCCCTCCCAAGTGTCTCCGGCTCTGCTCTGCCCAGATGCTCCACGCCACATGGCACTGAAAGAACAGGTGCCCAATGGATTCAGTCTCTGTCTCACATAAACCACACTTAGGGTCAGGGACAGAAACCCCGAACCGAAGCAATCTGTCCCGAGTAAGTAACCGGCCCAGCACCAGTTTGTATGCAGACAGTTGCATTTTCCTGGCAAGCCCCTTCCCCCAGACAAAGTCGTACTCCTTAATATCATCGAAGTGAGTGCGGACAAGGTCGTAGCAGCTGCTAAATCGGAACTCCCCTGCACCCTCCGAGCGGCCGGGAGGGGCCCAAATCCAGATATCAGACAGTGCCGTCGGAGTGATCTGCACCTGTCTGATCTCCTCCCCTAACGGAGCAGTGAAACGATACGCCTCTGGCCTCCATACCCCATATATACCTATATATATATATATATATATATATATATATATATATATATATATATATATATATATATATTCATATATATAGGACTAAATGGGGGTTAATTAGGTGTAAAGGGCAAATTGGGGGGGGGGGGGGCTGTCACTGGCAGCTGCTGCTGCCAGTGGAGCTGCTGCTCCCTGCAGCAGCTGTAGCTGCTGCTACTGCTGTGCATTTTTCTTCTTCTTCATCTCCTACTTCTTCTTTCTATCTTCCCCTATATATATATATATAAATATATATATATATAGATATATATATATATATATATCTATATATATATATATATATATCTATATATATATATATTATATATATATATATATATATATATATATATATATATATATATATATATATATATATATATATATATATATATATATATATATATATATATATATATCTATCTATAAGTCTATCTATACATATATATCTACATACACATTTATATATATAATCTAATATCCATCCCTCTATCTATCTAACCATCTATATATATATATAGACACACAAACACACTCATATCTACATATATATATATACATACATACACACACATATATATATGTATATAAATACACACACACACACACACACACACATTTAGATATATATACATATAGACACTCACTCTCACAAACACACACTCACACACACACACAAACACACACTCTCACCACCACTCTCACTCATACACCATCACCACCACTCTCTCACTCTACACTTAAATACTTATATATAATACATACACACATATACACATATATATATAAACACACATACACATATCCTTATATCTAAATATATATATATACACACATATATACATATCTATGAACACACACACACTCTCACACACTCACACAAGCTCACTCACACTCTCACCACCACTCTCATGACACAACACCTCCACCACCAATTCTCTACACACACACACAAATACATACATACAAATACTTATATATATATATATATATATATATATATATATATATATATATATATATATATATATATATATATATATATACCACTCTAATGGAAAAAACCCCAAATAAATCCTTAACCTAGGTTATTAGGAAACCTAATAAATTTGTGGGCAAAGTGTAGAGAATCCTCTTCTCTACACTTATTGTGAAGACATTAAAGGCAAAAGAGAATAAATGAAGAATTATGGCTCACCTAGAATGGGTTTTCTTGGAGGAGAAAAGCTTGGAAAAGAAAGAAAGAAATTTGAGGGAGAGAGTATGCTTGGTGGTGAAGTAAAAGAGAAGGGGGGGCTATTCATGGCCGGCCATGGTGTGGGGGAAGGGTTTGTGGGTTTTGGGTAGGATCCAATAAGCCCCAAACCCAAGACTTAGTTTGGGTTCGGTTTGTTTCGGGTTTGGTTCGGTTTGTTCTAATGAACTCATTAAGTCTCTAAAATGACTAATTAAGCCATGGAAGTTGGGTTTATGATTTCTAACCTAATTATGATGGTATGTGGGCCAAGTCCAGCTAGTATGTGGATCCCACTAGGGTCCAGGCTACCCGGGTCTCCAATTTGAGTCCGAATTGTTTAAAATCCAAACCAAACCAAATAAATCCCAAAAAATCACATAAAATAAATAAAAATTCCTAAAAATTATAAAACTTGAAAAATGACGAAAATACCCCTAATTTGAAAACTGGGGGTGACAAATCTACCCTCCTTAAAAAATTTCGTCCTCGAAATTCAAACGGTCGTACTCTTCTCTAGGTCAAGCACCCAACAATCAAGGTCTACTAAATTTTATCCTAAGTTATATAACATGTAACCTAGGAAATCAGAACACATACATGGTTTTAAATCTCTACAGTATCGTGTTATTGCAGTCTTCATTGGGGTTTTCTATTTAATCTAGCATGATCATCACATATGCAAACTAAAGGTACTAAGAAAGCAATCATCAATCAATGGGCGGAAAGAACAGGTAAAAGAAAGAGTAAGACCCTACCTCCTAGTCCAATGCGTGCAGGATCCTCAACTGTCATCGCAAAAGTCCTGTCCTGGCGGGGTATATCCCGCTGCTGGTGGAGGGCGTGATGCGGTGCCATAGGTGGCCTACCCTGAGCTCCCTGAGCTGCACGGCGATGGTTCGTAGGACAATCTCTCAACTGATGTCCAGCCTCCCCGCAATAGAGGCACAAGCCCAGCCTCTTCCGGCAGACCTCCCAGATGTGATCGGGCTTCTTGCAGAAGTTGCAAGGAGCCCCATGCTGTGCCTGCCTCTGCTGAGTGTGCTGTACCTGCTGCTGAACCGGTGCTCTGGCCTGCACCTGCGGCTGGTGATGCTGGAAGGAACGATGCTGAAGCTGAGGACGCTTAGCAGACCCGCGCTGTTAGAAGCTCCCGAGAAAAGATCACGCTCCCTCTTGGGCTTCAAGCCCTACTCCCGCTCAACCTTGCGGGCCTCCGCGTAGATCTGGGTATAAGTCTCATAGAAGGAGGGAATGTGGATCTTGATATCCCAAGTCAGCCCCTCCCTGAAACGGGTCGCCCTGATCTTCGGGTCTCGAACCTTGTACTCTGCGTATCGGCTCAGACGGCCGAACTCCGCTGCGTACTCCTCCACAGATAGACTGCCCTGCTGCAGATCCTGGAACTGTCGCACCAGGTCAATCTTGTCCGTAGGGGAAAAAAACTTCTCCTTGAAGAGGAGCTTGAACTCTGCCCAAGTACGGCCCTCTCCAGCTAGGGCTGGCTCGTTTCTAAACCAGGTGCGCACAATGTCTAGCAACTGCAAACCTACCGCCTCGACCTTCAGGTCGTCTGCCAGGCGGGAGGCCCTCATCTGCCGCTCGATATCCTCGAGCCAATCATCTGCATAGACCACACCCTCGGTCCCGCTAAAGTCACGGGGCTCGAGGTTTTTGAAGTCCTGGATATCTCCGTACCTAGGTCGCGTCCCCGGATGAGGAGCCCTCTGCTCCACGGCTGCAAGGGCCAACTGATGGGCATCCTCCATGCCCTGACGCATCGCGTCTGTCTGCCTCTGCTGAGCCTCGGCCTGGGCTCTCTGAGTCTCCAGCACCTGCTGGAGGAAAGTAAGCATCTGGCCCATATCTGTAGGCAGAGGAGGTGGAGGTAGAAGTACGTCTGCAACTGGCGGAGGAATCCGCTGCGCAGGATGAGGAAGAGCGCCCCCGACAGCTCCCGGCACTACGGGAAGAGCACCCGCAACCCCAGGGACTGTCATCGAGGTAGCTGGAGGTGTACCTCTGAGAGCCCCAACAGAAGTCCCATCTGCGGGGGAAGTGACCGGAGCCTGTCCGCCAGAGGTGGCAGACCTCTCCGTCTCCCCGTGCTCCTCGCCAGGAGAGTGAGTCATAACTATCCTGGAGACAGATTGAAAGGAAGATATCAATATGGCACAAGAAAGATTATATCAAAGGAGGACAGCTAGAATGCATAAATCAAGATCAAAGACGGTAAGCAAGATATGTAAGAAAAGATCCTACTGTGATTGAGTACTCTTAGCCTATAGCCTATCCTAGATACGTACCGCAGGCTCGTAATAGCACTCTAAGTCGAGCGCCACTACGACATCGCACTAATTGCGACTTTAGGACCTGCGTGGGCCACCACTAAAACGTGTCACGACCCGCACCCGCTAAAAGGGCACGTGACGCGACAACGCCCAGCCCTCACCGTAAAAACGGCGTGGAACGCTGTAGATTTTCTAGTCTGACAACAGTTTATATATATAACAAAACCTGTCGAGAATATGGTCAACTCCGAACGGAGGACAAGCAATGAATATATATAAGTACTCAATCACAACTCTAAGATGATAAAGTAAAGACTGAAAGATAAAGACAACAAGACGATAAAATAATAACCTGTCAAGTCCAAACACCAAATAATATACAAGTCCAAGTCTCTAATACAATCCATAGTAATAACAGTCTTAAAAGTAGCTGGAGACAAAGTCCAGTATAAAAGACCTACTCTAACTAAGCAATAGGTAAGGTCTCGCCAGGCGGAGCTAAGCCCTGCTGGACCAAAGTCTCCAGGTCTTGGCCCACTACGTCATCCGGACCGTAGTAGGTACAGTAATCTCCCTCATCTGCATCTGTAATATTTTCAACATATCCTGTCAGGATGGAACGAGTACAATCTACTAACAACAGTTCACAAGATATGACAAAAGCTATAAGACAGTAAATAGAGAGTATATACAAGAAAATCATGGAATGTACATGTATCATGGCAAGGTAAGCTGTAAATCTAGAGCTAGAACAAGGCAAGTAAACTGATCATGGCATGTACAAGAATCAAGAGTCATATATCTAGGTGTGTGAATACTAGCTACAACATGTGGCCGGATTGGGTCTGCACAAGGTTATGATCTAGCCAATCATACGTGTAGTGTAGGATTGGCATTCACAAGGTTCACAATATATACAAGGCGGGTATGACCACACATCTACACTAGTACTCCCCGTCCTCGACTGGTAGAGTAGATCCAAGCAAGACACGTTACGACACGGGATTCTACGAGAAGGGAGCAAGTCTCCTCGAGAATCGGTGTCCATATACTGTACAAGAACTACAAGGGAGCTTGCACAAGATATACCAAGATAACGAGGAGTAACATCTCATGTCGGGATCCATGAATACCAATCCGTGTGACCAATGTGTCGAGAACAAGTATATCTACACTAGTTAAATGAATTATAACAATCATTATAAATTGGAAAAGTGTCAGAGAATGTACTCGCCTGAAATATGATATGGTATATCAACTGGAGCAAATGCAGCGTCTCGAGGACCTATAGAGAACAAGACGTATCAATACTCTATTTAGAAAATAAAGTCAAGACAATTTAAACCCTATTTAAGTCATTCTAGGTCAAGACATGTCAAACTAGACTGTACAAGGTCAACCTAAGCCATATTAGGTCTAGCTAGGACATACTGGGTCGATGCAAGTCAAACGGAATTAATCTGGGTCAATTTGAGTCAACAGTTGACTTTTGGTCAACTGGTCAACTTTGGTCAACTGTGGTCAACTGTGGTCAACTCTGGTCAACTCTTGGTCAATTCTAGGTCAATGGTGACTAACAGTTGACTTTTGGTCAACTGTACAAGTCTAATGGAATTTGGGACTAAATTGGGTAAAGTGTTGACCCATAGTTGACTTTTGGTCCAAAAAGTCAACCGTGGTCAACCGGGGTCAAGACTAGGTCTAGACGGCTATTTCTACCCATTACCAACCTCTACAACCCATATCCAAGTCCATCTTGGACTTCGATACTCATATCTTGGCCATAGGCCAATTACCTATTTTACCCTTAAAAAGGGCAAAATTCTACCTTCGGCGATTATCTAGTTAGCCTACCTACGCTTGATATTTTGACCCGATCTCCCCAGGGTAGTATGATACTAGCCTATACATATATTACCTACCAAAATACCTAGGTAAAGTGGACGTCTAGTCCATGATACGGCCCATTGCAGATATCTTGAATATTTCAAGATACGAAATGGTACGGCGCGATACCGGTGCCCTACGACCCCGATTTCTACTCGGGAGCCTACCCGCAAAATCTAAATCACGTATTCTAACTCCACGCCAAGTTTCATCGCGTTCCGATACTCCGGGCTCAAATTCGCTCTCTAACTCGATTTCCTCTAAAATCCCCCTCTAGCTCTTGCTCTAATTTCTCTTCTAATTTCTTCTTCTAACTTCTTCTTCCCTTTCTACTTCTTCTCCTCCTTACTACTTCCTATTCTCATTTCCTATTCTCTTCTAATCTCTTCTCATTCTTTTCCTAACTTCTTCTAATTCTCCTTTCTACTTCTCTTCAAATTCTTCTAATTTTTCCTCTTTCCTCCTAACCTTTCTTCTTCTAATTCTTCCTAAACTTCTTCTAATTCTTCTATCCTTTCCTTAATCTTCTTCTCCTATTCTCTTCTAATTCTACCCTCTATCAACATATATATATACCTATATATATATATATATATATATATATATATATATATATATATATATATTCATATATATAGGACTAAAGGGGGGTTAATTAGGTGTAAAGGGCAAATGGGGGGGGGGGGGGGGGCTGTCACTGGCAGCTGCTGCTGCCAGTGGAGCTGCTGCTCCCTGCAGCAGCTGTAGCTGCTACTACTGCTGTGTATTTTTCTTCTTCTTCATCTCCTACTTCTTCTTCCTATCTTCCCCTATATATATATATATATATATATATATATATATATATATATATATATATATACATATATATCTACATACACATTTATATATATAATCTAATATCCATCCCTCTATCTATCTAACCATCTATATATATCTAGACACACAAACACCCTCATATCTACATATATATATATACATACATACACACACATATATATATACGTATATAAATACACACACACACACATTTAGATATATATACATATAGACACTCACTCTCACAAACACACACTCACACACACAAACAAACACACACTCTCACCACCACTCTCACTCATACACCATCACCACCACTCTTTCACTCTCTCACTCTACACTTAAATACTTATATATAATACATACACACATATACACATATATATATATATAAACACACATACACATATCCTTATATCTAAATATATATATTTTTTATATCTAAATATATATATATACACACATATATACATATCTATGAACACACACACACACTCTCACACACTCACACAAGCTCACTCACACTCTCACCACCACTCTCATGACACAACACCTCCACCACCAATTCTCTACACACACACACAAATACATACATACAAATACTTACATATATATATATATATATATATATATATATATATATATATATATATATATATATATATATATATATATACCACTCTAATGGAAAAAACCCCAAATAAATCCTTAACCTAGGTTATTAGGAAACCTAATAAATTTGTGGGCAAAGTGTAGAGAATCCTCTTCTCTACACTTATTGTGAAGACATTAAAGGCAAAAGAGAATAAATGAAGAATTATGGCTCACCTAGATTGGGTTTTCTTGGAGGAGAAAAGCTTGGAAAAGAAAGAAAGAAATTTGAGGGAGAGAGTATGCTTGGTGGTGAAGTAAAACAGAAGGTGGGGGGGGGGGGGGGGGGGGGGGCGGCTATTCATGGCCGGCCATGGTGTGGGGGAAGGGTTTGTGGGTTTTGGGTAGGATCCAATAAGCCCCAAACCCAATAGACTTAGTTTGGGTTCGGTTTGTTTCGGGTTTGGTTCGGTTTGTTCTAATGAACTTATTACGTCTCTAAAATGACTAATTAAGCCATAGAAGTTGGGTTTATGATTTCTAACCTAATTATGATGGTATGTGGGCCAAGCCCAGCTAGTATGTGGGTCCCACTAGGGTCCAGGCTACCCGGGTCTCCAATTTGAGTCCGAATTGGATAAAATTCAAACCAAACCAAATAAATCCCAAAAAATCACATAAAATAAATAAAAATTCCTAAAAATTATAAAACTTGAAAAATGACAAAAATACCCCTAATTTGAAAACTGAGGGTGACAAATCTACCCTCCTTAAAAAATTTCGTCCTCGAAATTCAAACGGTCATACTCTTCTCTAGGTCAAGCACCCAACAATCAAGGTCTACTAAATTTTATCCTAAGTTATATAACATGTAACCCAGGAAATCAGAACACATGCATGGTTTTAAATCTCTACAGTATCGTGTTATTGCAGTCTTCATTGGATTTTTCTATTTAATCTAGCATGATCATCACATATGCAAACTAAAGGTACTAAGAAAGCAATCATCAATCAATGGGCGAAAAGAACAGGTAAAAGAAAGAGCAAGACCCTACCTCCTAGTCCAATGCGTACAGGATCCTCAACTGTCATCGCAAAAGCCCTGTCCTGGCGGGGTATATCCCGCTGCTGGTGGAGGGCGTGATGCGGTGCCATAGGTGGCCTACCCTGTGCTCCCTGAGCTGCACGGCGATGGTTCGTAGGATAATCTCTCAACTGATGTCCAGTCTCCCCGCAATAGAGGCACAAGCCCAGCCTCTTCCGGCAGACCTCCCAGATGTGATCGGGTTTCTTGCAGAAGTTGCAAGGAGCCCCATGCTGTGCCTGCCTCTGCTGCTGAATCGGTGCTCTGGCCTGCACCTGCGGCTGGTGATGCTGGAAGGAACGATGCTGAAGCTGAGGACGCTTAGCAGACCCGCGCTGCTAGAAGCTCGCGAGAAAAGATCACGCTCCCTCTTGGGCTTCAAGCCCCACTCCCACTCAACCTTGCGGGCCTCCGCGTAGATCTGGGTATAAGTCTCATAGAAGGAGGGAATGTGGATCTTGATATCCCAAGTCAGCCCCTCTCTGAAACGGCTCGCCCTGATCTCCGGGTCTCGAACCATGTACTCTGCGTATCGGCTCAGACGGCTGAACTCCGCTGCGTACTCCTCCACAGATAGACTGCCCTGCTGCAGATCCTGGAACTGTCGTACCAGGTCAATCTTGTCCGTGGGGGAAAAGAACTTCTCCTTGAAGAGGAGCTTGAACTCTGCCCAAGTACGGCCCTCTCCAGCTAGGGCTGGCTCGTTTCTGAACCAGGTGTGCGTAATGTCTAGCAACTGCAAACCTACCGCCTCGACCTTCAGGTCGTCTGCCAGGCGGGAGGCCCTCATCTGCCGCTCGATATCCTCGAGCCAATCATCTGCATAGACCACACCCTCGGTCCCGCTAAAGTCACGGGGATCGAGCTTCTTGAAGTCCTGGATATCTCCGTACCTAGGTCGTGTCCCCGGATGAGGAGCCCTCTGCTCCACGGCTGCAAGGGCCAACTGATGGGCATCCTCCATGCCCTGACGCATCGCGTCTGTCTGCCTCTGCTGAGCCTCGGCCTGGGATCTCTGAGTCTCCAGCACCTGCTGGAGGAAAGTAAGCATCTGTCCCATATCTGTAGGTAGAGGAGGTGGAGGTGGAAGTACGTCTGCAACTGGCGGAGGAATCCGCTGCGCAGGAGGAGGAAGAGCGCCCCCGACAGCTTCCGGCACTACGGGAAGAGCACCCGCAACCCCAGGGACTGTCATCGAGGTAGCTGGAGGTGTACCTCCGAGAGCCCCAACAGAAGTTCCATCTGCGGGGGAAGTGACCGGAGCCTGTCCGCCAGAGGTGGCAGACCTCTCCGTCTCCCCGTGCTCCTCGCCAGGAGAGTGAGTCATAACTATCCTGGAGACAGATTGAAAGGAAGATATCAATATGGCACAAGAAAGATTATATCAAAGGAGGACAGCTAGAATGCATAAATCAAGATCAAAGACGGTAAGCAAGATAAGCAAGGAAAGATCCTACTGTGATTGAGTACTCTTAGCCTATAGCCTATCCTAGATACGTACCGCAGGCTCGTAATAGCACTCTAAGTCGAGCGCCACTACGACATCGGACTAATTGCGACTTCAGGACCTGCGTGGGCCACCACTAAAACGTGTCACGACCCGCACCCGCTAAAAGGGCACGTGACGCGACAACGCCCAGTCCTCACCGTAAAAACGGCGTGGAACGCTGTAGATTTTCTAGTCTGACAACAGTTTATATATATAACAAAACCTGTCGAGAATATGGTCAACTCCGAACGGAGGACAAGCAATGAATATATATAAGTACTCAATCACAACTCTAAGATGATAAAGTAAAGACTGAAAGATAAAGACAACAAGACGATAAAATAATAACCTGTCAAGTCCAAACACCAAATAATATACAAGTCCAAGTCTCTAATATAATCCATAGTAATAACAGTCTTAAAAGTAGCTGGAGACAAAGTCCAGTATAAAAGACCTACTCTAACTAAGCAATAGGTAAGGTCTCGCCAGGCGGAGCTAAGCCCTGCTGGACCAAAGTCTCCAGGTCTAGGCCCACTACGTTATCCGGACCGTAGTAGGTACAGTAATCTCCCTCATCTGCATCTGTAATATTTTCAACATATCCTGTCAGGATGGAACGAGTACAATCTACTAACAACAGTTCACAAGATATGACAAAAGCTATAAGACAGTAAATAGAGAGTATATACAAAAAAATCATGGAATATACATGTGAGTATCATAGCAAGGTAAGCTGTAAATCTAGAGCTAGAACAAGGCAAGTAAACTGATCATGGCATGTACAAGAATCAAGAGTCATATATCTAGGTGTGTGAATACTAGCTACAACATGTGGCCGGATTGGGTCTACACAAGGTTATGATCTAGCCAATCATACGTGTGGTGTAGGATTGGCATTCACAAGGTTCACAATATATACAAGGCGGGTATGACCACACATCTACACTAGTACTCTCCGTCCCCGACTGGTAGAGTGGATCCAAGCAAGACACGTTACGACACGGGATTCTACGAGAAGGGAGCAAGTCTCCTCGAGAATCGGTGTCCATATACTGCACAAGAACTACAAGGGAGCTTGCACAAGATATACCAAGATAACGAGGAGTAACATCTCATGTCGGGATCCATGAATACCAATCCGTGTGACCAATGTGTCGAGAACAAGTATATCTACACTAGTTACATGAATTATAACAATCATTATAAATTAGAAAAGTGTCAGAGAATGTACTCGCCAGAAATATGATATGGTATATCAACTGGAGCAAATGCAGCGTCTCGAGGACCTATAGAGAACAAGACGTATCAATACTCTATTTAGGAAATAAAGTCAAGACAATTTAAAGCCTATTTAAGTCATTCTAGGTCAAGACACGTCAAACTAGACTGTACGAGGTCAACCTAAGTCATATTAGGTCTAGATAGGTCATACTGGGTCGATGCAAGTCAAACGGAATTAATCTGGGTCAATTTGAGTCAACAGTTGACTTTTGGTCAACTGGTCAACTTTGGTCAACTGTGGTTAACTCTGGTCAACTCTTGGTCAACTCTAGGTAAATGGTGACTAACAGTTGACTTTTGGTCAACTGCACAAGTCTAATGGAATTTAGGACTAAATTGGGTAAAGTGTTGACCCATAGTTGACTTTTGGTCCAAAAAGTCAACCGTGGTCAACCGGGGTCAAGACTAGGTCAAGACGGCTATTTCTACCCATTACCAACGTCTACAACCCATATTCAAGTCCATCTTGGACTTCGATACTCATATCTTGGCCATAGGCCAATTACCTATTTTATCCTTAAAAAGGGCAAAATTCTACCTTCCGCGATTATCTAGTTAGCCTACCTACGCTTGATATTTTGACCCGATCTCCCCAGGGAAGTATGATACTAGCCTATACATATATTACCTACCAAAATGCCTAGGTAAAGTGGACGTCTAGTCCATGATACGGCCCATTGCAGATATCTTAAATATTTCAAGATACGAAATGGTACGGCACGATACCGGCGCCCTACGACCCCAATTTCCACTCGGGAGCCAACCCGCAAAATCTAAATCAAGTATTCTAACTCCACGCCAAGTTTCATCACGTTCCGATACTCCGGGCTCAAATTCGCTCTCTAACTCGATTTCCTCTAAAATCTCCCTCTAGCTCTTGCTCTAATTTCTCTTCTAATTTCTTCTTCTAACTTCTTCTTCCCTTTCTACTTCTTCTCCTCCTTACTACTTCCTATTCTCCTTTCCTATTCTCTTCTAATCTCTTCTCATTCTTTTCCTAACTTCTTCTAATTCTCCTTTCTACTTCTCTTCAAATTCTTCTAATTTTTCCTCTTTCCTCCTAACATTTCTTCTTCTAATTCTTCCTAAACTTCTTTTATCCTTTCCTTAATCTTCTTCTCCTATTCTCTTCTAATTCTACCATCTATCAACATATATATATATATACCTATTTATATATATATATATATATATATATTCATATATATAGGACTAAAGGGGGGTTAATTAGGTGTAAAGGGCAAATGGGGGGGGGGGGGGGGGGGGGGGGGGGGGCTGTCACTGGCAGCTGCTGCTCCCTGCAGCAGCTGTAGCTGCTGCTACTGCTGTGTATTTTTCTTCTTCTTCATCTCCTACTTCTTCTTCCTATCTTCCCCTATATATATATATATATATATATATATATATATATATATATATATATATATATATATATATATATATATATATATATATATATAAGTCTATCTATACATATATATCTACATACACATTTATATATATAATCTAATATCCATCCCTCTATCTATCTAACCATCTATATATATCTAGACACACAAACACCCTCATATCTACATATATATATATACATACATACACACACATATATATATGTATATAAATACACACACACACATTTAGATATATATACATATAGACACTCACTCTCACAAACACACACTCACACACACACACACAAACACACACTCTCACCACCACTCTCACTCATACACCATCACCACCACTCTCTCACTCTCTCACTTTACACTTAAATACTTATATATAATACATACACACATATACACATATATATATAAACACACATACACATATCCTTATATATAAATATATATATATATACACACATATATACATATCTATGAACACACACACACACACTCTTACACACTCACACAAGCTCACTCACACTCTCACCACCACTCTCATGACACAACACCTCCACCACCAATTCTCTACACACACACAAATACATACATACGAATACTTACATATATATATATATATATATATATATATATATATATATATATATATATATATATATATATATATATATATATATATATATATATATATATATACCAAATAAATCCTTAAACTACGTTATTAGGAAACCTAATAATTTGTGGGCAAAGTGTAGAGAATCCTCTTCTCTACACTTATTGTGGAGACATTAAAGGCAAAAGAGAATAAATGAAGAATTATGGCTCACCTGGAATGGGTTTTCTTGGAGGAGAAAAGCTTGGAAAAGAAAGAAAGAAATTTGAGGGAGAGAGTTTGCTTGGTGGTGAAGTAAAAGAGAAGGGGGGCTATTCATGGCCGGCCATGGTGTGGGGGAAGAGTTTGTGGGTTTTGGGTAGGATCCAATAAGCCCCAAACCCAATAGACTTAGTTTGGGTTCGGTTTGTTTCGGGTTTGGTTCGGTTTGTTCTAATGAACTTATTAAGTCTCGAAAATGACTAATTAAGCCATGGAAGTTGGGTTTATGATTTCTAACCTAATTATGATGGTATGTGGGCCAAGCCCAGCTAGTATGTGGGTCCCACTAGGGTCCAGGCTACCCGGGTCTCCAATTTGAGTCCGAATTGGATAAAATCCAAACCAAACCAAATAAATCCCAAACAATCACATAAAATAAATAAAAATTCTTAAAAATTATAAAACTTGAAAAATAACGAAAATACCCCTAATTTGAAAACTGGGGGTGACAGCTGGGGATCAGATTGCGTTAGGGGAATGGACTGCGCAGGGGAATGAACTGCGCAGGGGAATGAGCTGCGCTGAGGTTGGGTTGCGCGAGGGTCGGCTTGCGCTGGGAGCGAGCTGCGCAGAATATGAGCTGCACAGGATTGGGTTGCGCTGGGAGCGAACTGCGCTAGGGAGTCGGGTTGCGCTGAAGTCAAGCGCGCTGGGGATCGAGCTGCGCAGCTGTCAAGTGCGCCAATGGAAGGAAGGCGTTGGAGCTAAAGAGCGCCAGCGCGGATCAGCCCAGCGCAAAGCGCTGGCCAAGGAGTTAGCGCAGTTCGGCCATGCGCTAAAGAGCGCTGGCCGAGGATCATCTTCTCCACCAAGCCGAGAGGAAGACCCCAAGAACTCCAAATTTCAAATCTTCATAACTTAGCCAAAACAAAACCAAATTTGGATTTCCAAAGTTCTAACTTGTGTAAAATTGAATTCTCTTCCACATGGAAGCCTCAAAACAAGAAAAAAAAAATCTAAGTTTAATAGATCAAAACCAAGAAAATCCAAAAATGGTTAAAACTTAGATCTAGAAAAATGGAAGCTCCAAATCACAAAATGCCAAGTTCTAATGTTGTTCACCATGGCCTAATCTAGCTAATGGACAAATAAAATGGGATTCTTATATGGTGGCAAGGTGCACTTGCCTATGGTGTTGGTGTTGTGTGGAGGAAGAAAGAAGAAGATGAAGAAAATTAATGGAAGTTATGAGGAGAGAGAAAGTTAGGTGGGATTTTAATGAGGGAGGGTATGTTGTGTTGAGGGTGGAGGTTAGCTAAGTGTGGTCCAATGCATACTAAACCAAACCAAACCAAATCTTTCTCCATAAATAAAACCACGCCAGGTCTAAAAACCCATTTTACGAGAAAATCAAAATCCGCAAGTTAAGCCAAAACACAATTACAGGCCAAAATCTGAGAAAATAAAATACAGGTCCGAAATACATATACGCCTAATTAAAATACGTATTCCGAAATACGGACATTACAACTCTACCCACCTTAAAAGAATTCCATCCTCGGAATTTAAATCAAGATGCTTAGAGATGTAAGAGCCAGCTATGCTATCCACAATAAGCTACACTAAGCAAACAATCAAATAATCATACATGCAAGCAAGGGATGGAAGGCATAAGGCATAAGGAAGACATTATACCTTACGAGTCAAACAAGTCGGGATATCACGATCGGATGTCGTCCTCACATTCCCACGTTGACTCACCTAGAGAGTGATGACCCCAAGCAACACGGACTAAGCTAATAGTCTTGTTCTTGAGTATCTTTTCTCTCCGGTCCAATATAGACACGGGCCTCTCCTCATACGAAAGGTTGGTACCAACAACCAATTCCGAATGGTCCAGGATATGGCTCGGGTCCGAGATGTACCGTCGTAATTGGGATACATGGAATACATCATGCATCTCACTTAGCGACGGCAAAAGAGCGAGACGATAGGATACATCTCCTACTAGCTCCAGGATATCGAACGGCCCTATATACCTAGAACTAAGCTTTTCCCGTATGCCAAAGCGAATGACGCCGCGGTTAGGCGAGATCCTAAGGAATACATGGTTGCCGATAGCAAACTCTAAGGGACGTCGATGAGCATCGGCCCAATGGCGCTGGCGATCTTGGGCCACTCGAAGACGATCTCTGATTCTTCTTACAACCTCAACTGTCTGGGCAATCATTTTTGGACCAAGCATCTGCCTCTCTCCAACATCATCCCAGGCTAACAGGGATCTGTACTTCCTGCCATATAAGGCCTCAAAAGGTGCCATCTGGATACTGGCCTGGAAACTATTGTTGTACGAGAATTCCACCAGGTGCAGGTGATCCTCCCATGAACCACCAAAGTCAAGGGTACAAGATCTCAACATATCTTCAAGAGTCTGGATTGTACGTTCTGACTGGCCATCTGTCTGCGGGTGATAAGCTGAGCTAAACTGAAGGTGAGTTTCCAAACTCTCTTGCAGGCTACGCCAAAAGTGTGATGTAAATCTTGAATTCCTGTCCGAGGTGATACTGACGGGCACACCGTGAAGCCTGATAATCTGCATGAGGTACATTTCTGCTAGCTGAGCCGTAGACTGCCCAACTCTGAACGAAAGAAAGTGAGCCACCTTCGTGAGCCTGTCAACTATAACCCAAATAGCATCTCGACCAGCCGGGGATCTAGGTAATCCAGTCACAAAATCTATGGTCACATGCTCCCACTTCCATTCTGGAATTGGCAAGGGTTAAAGAAGTCCAGCGGGTCTTTGATGTTCAGCTTTAACCTGCTGGCAAACCAAACACCGAGAGACAAACCGGGCTATCTCCCTCTTCATGCCATTCCACCAAAAGTGCTGACGGATATCACTATACATCTTCGTACCACCAGGATGAATAGAATACTGTGAACTGTGAGTTTCTGCCATGACCTCCTGTCTGATATCTCCACAGGGTACACAAAGACAAGTGCGGTGTCGAAGTGTACCATCTCCATGAATGCACAACTCTGGCCTTCTTTCTGCCTCACACTCTGCTCTGAGTCGCTGAATCTTGGAATCTGTAGACTGTGCCATCCGGATCCTCTCAACTATGCTGGACTGAACCTGTAGACTGGCCATCAACGCCACGTTGGTAGGAAGAACCACTTCAATTTCCATCTTCTGAAGATTTGCCAATAATTCTGGTTGCGCCGTTAGGAAATAAACTTCGGCTTGTTGGCACATTTTATTTTGAGTAATTAACAGCATCTTCGTAGTTTAGTCTTCTGTTCTTCAGGTTCATATATTCTCAGAAGATCTACTACATGGAGTTCTTCCGTTCAAGAGCTTTCTACTTCTTCCTTGAAGACTGGAGCAGTTACCGGCGTTCCCTGCATAAGACGGCGTCTTCCTGCTTAGAGTCTTCGAGTCTGTACTGGTCTAGGTATATCTGTAAACACCTAAGGACGGATGACAGTAAAAAGAACAAGTCAAAAATCAAATAGCTACAGAGCGGCATACCGACGGTATGCTCCGGCATACCGACGGTATACCGTTTTTGGAATACAGAAAGTTGCTGTGACAAATAGTCGGCATACCAGCGGCATGCTTCGGCATACCGGCGGTATACCACTTTTCTTGTACAGAAAGTTGCTGTGACAAATTGTCGGCATACCGACGGCATGCTCCGGCATACCGACGGTATACCGTTTTTAGCAACCCAAAAGTTGCTGTGACTAATTGTCGGCATACCGACGGCATGCTCCGGTATACCGGCGGTATACCGTTTTTAGCAACTCAAAACTTGCTGTGACAAATTGTCGGCATACCGGCGGCATGCTCCGACATACCGGCGGTATACCGAGTTTCAAATATTTGGTTTTCGAATTGCTCTGACTAGCATTAATGGCCGCATTTAATGCTCTCAAACGGTCATTAATATGACCGTTACTATTTGGCCGGTATACCGACGGTATGCCGCTGCATACCGACGGCATGCCGGTCTGTCTGCTTTCTGAGCATTAAATGCCACCAACTCTTGGTTCTCTTATAAAAGGAAGCTCTCTCTCTCTTGAGCTTCCTCACCAACTCTTCCATAAATTTTTCAACAATCAAGAGCTCCACCATTAATACTCTTCCAAGCTTTTCATTGTCATCTTCTCCCAAAGTGCTAGAGTATTAAAGAGTTGTACATTTCGATCTTCACGTGTTAGAAGATCAACAAGTTCTCATTCTCTTTTGTTTGAAGTTGGCGAGCCTTCGTAAGAAAACTCGTGTGTAGAAGTTGACGAGTCTTCGGATCCAAACTCGTGTTGAAGTTGGCGAGTTCTTCGGATCCAAACTCGTGTGTACTATTTGGTTAAATAGTGGATTAAAGCCGGAGAGAGTTTCGGGACTAGACTGCCTCAAAAGAGGATACCAGGATACATCCTTGCGTTTGCGTTTGATCTTTCTACTCATTACTTTCAATTGTCTTTATTGCATCAATTATTGTAGTTAATTTTTAATTATCCTATTCACCCCCCTCTAGGGTTCTACAATTGGTATCAGAGCTTCGTTCTCTTGATTTGGATTTACACCCTTGAGTGATCCATGGCCTCTAACCCTAGCATCAACACGTTTCACAATGAGGGACACTCCACAAATAGGCCTCCCCTATTTGATGGTACCAACTATAACTACTGGAAGATTAGGATGGGCATTTATCTAAAGTCCATAGATTTCAATTTATGGGATTGCATGATAAATGGCCTTCCTACTCCTTCTAGAGCTATTGAGGATATTGTTTCTGACACCCTTCGGGAAACACTTGCTGAAAACATGAAGAAGCTTGCTTGTCGAGATGCCAAGGCAATGAATGCTCTTTACTGTGCTCTCGACAGTAGTGAATTCAACCGAATCTCTACTTGCAAGACTTCCAATGAGATTTGGAAGTTACTTGAAGTCACACACGAGGGAACTTCACAAGTGAAGGAATCCAAGATCAGTAGACTCACGCAAGAATATGAGTCTTTTAAAATGAAGCATGATGAATCTATTGCTAGCATGTTTACTCGTTTTGGTGACATCATTAACCCTCTCTCTTCTCTTGGAAAGGAATATCCCGCTCATGAAAAGATAAGAAAGATTCTTAGAGGATTGACGAAAGCTTGGAGTCCTAAAGCTACCGCAATCATTGAGGGGAACGATCTAACCGTCATGAACCTAGAGACCCTCATGGGTAAGCTAATGACTCACGAGCTTGACATGAAGGACCAAGAGGAATCCTCCATTCAAGAGAAGGAGAAGGAGAAGACCAAAGAAAAGGAGAAGACTCTTGCTCTCAAAGCATCAAGGTCCTACTCCAAGGATAGCTCCGACAACAATGAGTCGGACGACGATGAAGAAATAGCTCTCACAGCTAAGCACTTCCGGAAGTTCCTAAAGTTCAACAAGGCCAACCGCTCCAGACGGGACAATGAAGAAGACCCGGCATGCTATCAATACAGAAGACCCGGACACATCAAGAGGGATTGTCCGATGATACGAAAAGACTCAAACAAGTACGAGAAGCCTAGCAAGGGAAGCTCGTCCTCCAGAAAGTTCACCAACACTAGCATTTGGTGTGAAAGCGATGCGAGCGACTCCGACAATGACAAGGAGTGCAAATACAATGCCAACGTCTGTCTCATGGCAACCGATGAGGTACTTGATGATTTTTCCTTAAACACTCTTACCTATGATGATTTGGAGAAAGCCATTCTTGAGTTACATGAAGAACACAAAGGTGTTCGAAATAAATACAAGAAATCTCTTAAGGAGGTTGAGGCTCTTAAACTTGAAATAGAGAGGCTCTCAAGCATCATTATTGATGTGAAGGAAAAATCTCCTATTTCTGACACGGATGAAATAGAGTCTTTGCGACTCAAGTTTCTAGAATCTCTTGACACCATCAAGAAAAGGGATGATGAGATTCTATCCATGAGAAGTGCTTATGAATTTGCTATGCGCAAATGTCAAGATGCTAATAAGAGAGAATACACCACTTCTATTAAGTATAATGATCTTCTTACACGGAGTAAGAATTTAGGTAATAAGAATACCACTCACATGCATGCTCCTAGACACCCAAACACTCATCAAAATGCTAGGCATAACCCTTACATGAACACTACACACAACTCCTTTTCTAACACAAAAAAAGGACCTTTTGTTAAGAAGAACACCTCTCATCATGCTTTTTACTATCATCATAACACTCATGGTAGAACTTCTCACACTAGAAACTCACCTATACACAACACTCACACTTCTTCTTCTAAATCTTCTTTGATGTGCAATTATTGTGGTTTGGTCGGTCACACTTCAAACTTTTGTTATACAAGAAAACAAGTTGACATGAGAGTTCTTAAGTGGGTTCCTAAGACTAACACTCATGGACCCATAAGATCATGGGTACCAAAATGTTCATCTTCAACTTATGTTGTAGGTGACGAATCCTTCTCATGCTAGAAGCAAGTGGATTCTCGATAGCGGTTGTTCACGGCACATGACCGGTGATGCTTCACTTTTTACAGTGCTATTGATGAAGAAAGGACACGTCTCCTTCGGTAACAATCTTAAAGGTTATATTATTGGAAATGGTAATATCGGTTCTCCTCCTTATCATTGTATTAATAATGTATGTCTTGTTACTAATCTCAAGCATAATCTCCTTAGTATTAGCCATCTTACCGATAATGGCTATGATATCAAGTTTGTTAAACTCAAATGCTATATTACCGATAGCTCCAATGGAACTATTGTGTATGAAGGCATTAGAGAAAACAATATTTATGTTCTTTATCTTGTTGAAGGTACTAACAATGACAGGTGCCTAGTTGCAAAGAACGATGAGAGTTGGCTTTGGCACATGAGGCTTGGACACGCCAACATGGATACCATCTCTCGCCTCGCCTCCAAGAAGCTTGTACGAGGACTTCCTAGTATCCCCTTCAAAAAGAATATGGTTTGTGAAGAATGCGAGAAAAGTAAGTTGACCAAGTCATCCTTCAAATCCATCAACTCTGTGAGTACCACTAGACCCCTTCAACTTATTCATATGGATATTTTCGGGCCTAGTAGAGTAGCTAGCCTTGGTGGCAAACTTTATGCTTTTGTTTTAGTTGATGATTTTTCGAGATTTACTTGGATTATTTTTCTTGCTTGCAAAAGTGATACTTTTCGTGAATTTGTTGCTTTTTGTAAACGTGTTCAAAATGAGAAAGGTTTTTCTATCAACAAAATTAGGAGTAATCATGGAGGAAAATTTGATAATGTTGATTTCAAAAGATTTTGTGAAAAGAATGGTTTTGGACATGATTTTGCTTGTCCTCGTACTCCTCAACAAAATGGTGTTGTGGAGAGAAAGAATAGAACCCTTGGCGACATGGCCCGGATTATGTTAAACCAATATAAGCTCCCCCAATATTTTTGGGCGAAAGCCGTTAATACGGCGTGTCATGTTATTAATAGAGTCTTAATTAGACCTATTACTAAGAAGACTCCTTATGAGCTTTGGTTCAACAAAATTCCTTCTATTGAATATTTCAAAGTTTTTGGTTGCAATTATTTTATTTTGAATACCAAGGATAACCTAGGCAAGTTTGAAGAAAAAGCCTATGAAGGAATATTTCTTGGATACTCTACTCATAGTAAAGGTTTTCGTGTTTTTAACAAAAGAAGTCTTGTTGTCGAAGAGTCAATCAATGTCTCTTTTAATGAACTCAACTCTTCTACATTCTCCTCTTCCGAGGATATTGATGACATCTCGTTTGGATTGGAGAACTCCTCTATTGAGGATCGTCCTTCTTCATCTAACAATGAAGTTGTGACCCCATCTAAAGAGTCTCCTCCTCTCGAGCCTCCTTCAAAGGATCTCCCAAGAGAATGGAGATTTGTCACCAATCATCCTAAGGAGCTTATCATTGGGGATCCTTTCTCAAGTGTTAGCACAAGATCTGCCACTCGTGATCTTTGTGCCAATGTGGCTTTTATCTCTCAAATAGAGCCTAAAAATGTTAATGATGCTTTTCTTGATGAATTTTGGATGATAGCTATGCAAGAGGAGCTAAATCAATTTGAGCGAAGCAAGGTTTGGGAACTTGTCCCAAAACCTAGTAATCACCCCATTATTGGAACTAAATGGGTGTTTCACAACAAACTTAATGAAGACGGGTTAGTGACTCGTAACAAAGCCCGATTGGTTGCTCAAGGCTATAACCAAGAGGAAGGCATTGACTACGACGAAACCTATGCTCTGGTTGCACGTCTTGAATCCATTCGTATGCTTTGTGCCTTTGCTTGTTTTAATGACTTTAAGCTATTTCAAATGGATGTTAAAAGTGCTTTTCTAAATGGTATTATTAAAGAGGAAGTTATGTTAAACAACCTCCCGGTTTTGAAGATTTTCAATTTCCTAATCACGTCTTCAAACTCCATAAAGCCCTTTATGGCCTCAAATAAGCTCCACGTGCTTGGTATGAGCGTCTTAGCTCTTTTCTTGTTTTTCACAATTTTTCAAAGGGCAAAGTTGACACCACACTTTTTATTAAATTCCATGATGGGACTCTCTTATTGGTTCAAATTTATGTTGATGATATTATTTTTGGTTCTACTAACAACACACTTTGTGTAGAATTTGCCTAAGTTATGCAGGAAGAATTTAAAATGAGTATGATGGGTGAACTCTCCTTCTTCTTGGGATTACAAATCAAACAAGGACCTAAAGGGACCTTCATCAATCAAGCAAAATATACAAAGGACCTCCTCAAGCGTTTCGACCTTGACTCATCCAAATCAATGAGGACTCCTATGGCCACAACGACAAAGCTTGACGGTGATGAAGATGGCACATCGGTCGACATTCGTAAGTATAGAGGTATGATCGGTAGCTTACTCTATTTAACTGCTAGCCGTCCGGATATCATGTTTAGTGTTTGCTTGTGTGCACGATATCAAGCCAATCCAAAGGAATCACATTTGAGTGCCGTTAAGCGTATTTTTCGTTATCTCAAAGGCACCATTAACATGGGTCTTTGGTATCCGAAATCCTTATCCTTTGAGCTTCACGGCTTTTCGGATGCGGATTTTGCCGGATACAAGATTGACCGAAAAAGTACTAGTGGCACATGTCAATTCCTCGGGAAGTCCTTGGTTTCGTGGTTTAGTAAGAAGCAAAACTCTGTTGCTCTTTCAACTACTGAGGCAGAGTATATTACGGCTGGTTGTTGTTGTGCACAAATTCTTTGGATGTCACAAACACTTTTAGATTATGGCATTTCTCATTCTTGTACCCCTATTAAATGTGATAACACTAGCTCTATCAATCTCACAAAAAATTTGATTTGTCACTCACGCACGAAGCACATTGAAATTAGACACCATTTTCTTCGTGACCATCAGCAAAAAGGAGATATCCATCTTGAATTTATTGATACTACCTATCAATTAGCCGATATATTCACTAAGCCTCTCCCGAAAGATCGCTTCTCTTTCCTTTGCCGTGAACTAGGCATTTTGACTTTTGATCCTTAGTCCCATTCGGCCGGCACACCGACGGTATACTACGGTATACTGGCGGCATGCCGTTTTTCCAAGCAGAATTATGCTCTGTTTCGAAACTCGGCATACCGTCGGTATACATCGGCATACCGCCGGTATGCCGAATGGCGGCGGACATGAATACTTCTCTGAGATCGGGGCCCACTTTTTCCTCTCTCTTCCTTTATTCTTTCTATCCTTTCTTTATTCCCTCTCATCCATCCCATCCCTCTTAACTACCCATCTCCTCAACTCCCTTTCCTATTTATTACTCTTCAAATCACCTTCCCCCTTTCTCTCCTCTTTTTACTCCATCATTATTTCATCCCATCACCTTTTCATCTTACCACTTTACTCCTCCTCTATAACCATTCCCTCCCTACCCCCCCTTTTCAAACTCATCTCTTCATCTTCCTCCTCTACTTTAAAAACCCTTCTTCTTCCATCTCCTCTCTACTACTTCTTCTTCCACAACAAAGCACAAAAACCCTCTACATGGCAAACCCTAAGCGCCCTCGATCCTCCTCCTCCTCCATGTTCAACCCCTTCGTCTCGGTGGCGCTACCTACCGGCTATGACCCACGCGTCTTCTCCACCTCTCTGGCGGCCGACCTTTGGTTCCAGCACTTCATCCATCACAACATGTTCAAGGGAAGGGCGATCAACTGGAATCTCTTCCCCGGTCACGTCCCCTTGTTTGACGACGCCGGTCTCTTCTCTCTTCTTCGGTGCCAAATTCCTGTCTATCCCGCTGCTGTCCGACTTTTTTATTGTAACATGCGAGGGAATGACGACGATCCATCCGCCATTCAATCTATGGTCAATGACCGCCACTTCCGTCTTACTTCTCGGGAAGTGGGGAACATCTTAGGCATCCCGGACAAAGGGGAAGCGTTACCAACTTTGGGTGCTCTCAACTCCTCGGCGGCGTCCCCTTTCGACGAATTCTGCCGAATCATATGCAAGGGTCCCAACCCTCCTGCCATCCCAGCCCTCTCTGTCCAGCTGGAGCCGTTTTACTACGAGCTCCATCGGCTTGTGTGCCACACTCTATTTTCTAAGGGCAGGAATTATGATGCAATCACCGGTGATGCCCTCGTCTGCATGTATCATCTCTATGCCCGGAAGCGATTCTCCTTCCCGAAGACTCTTCTTCTGCATTTCCGGCGTGTCTTGCCTTCCGGGAAGCAAAATCTCTACTATGGCTCTTTTATCACTCTGCTTATGGAGGCCAAACATGTTGATCTGTCTCTCTGCTCCTCGGATGGCGTCCCCTCATATCTTGCTGTCTCCCGTTCCCTTGGTGGCGCCTCTACTTCCCGTGCCTCATCTTTCCAAGAGCAATCGGCATCCACGCCTGCTGCTCCCACATCTACCCCTCCAACTTCGGGCCGTTATATGCCGCTCACTCAGCAGCATTTTGATATGCGGATGGCCCAGGCAGAGGAGCAGATGCGGGCCCATACTCGTGGACTTGGCGCCCTGATCCAGACTCGTTTCCACGATCAGGGGTACTTTATTCAGCGCACTCTTCAAGACCGTGATGCTTTTCTGGATCTCAATCTTCAGGATCCCATATACACGGGCCCGCACTTCTCTGATCCCAATACCTATGGGTTTATGTACCCTGACGGCATTGATCCTTTTGGCGCCTTCCAGCAAGCTCAGGGTGATGATGATGATGATCCGGCTGAGGATTAGGGATGGACTTCCTTTGGTGATGGTTTCGGCTTTTGAGTGTTTCTAGTTTTTATGTGTTTGTCTTTATGTTGTCTTTTGTGGTCCTTCGGGGACCGGTGTGTGGTTTTTCCTTGTTGTTTGCTGCCCTTCGGGGACTTACTCTTTGGGTTTCTCTAGTGTTTGGCTCTCATGGTGGAGAGTCTTTTATGTTCTCAGTATGCAATGTTTGTGTCCAGCATGTATTCACTTCCAACTTCATATATTAATGCATGCTTCTCTCTTTATATACTCGTGTTTGCTTTATTATGCACTGTCTCTATTGTTTATCCCCAACTTTGACTAAGTGACAAAGGGGGAGAAATCGTATTAAGGGGGAGCTGTCTACCTACGGGGGAGCTACTCCCTGAAGATGCTATCTCTCTATTTTGTCAATTATCAAAATGGGGGAGTTTGTTGGCACATTTTATTTTGAGTAATTAACAGCATCTTCGTAGTTTAGTCTTCTGTTCTTCAGGTTCATATATTCTCAGAAGATCTACTACATGGAGTTCTTCCGTTCAAGAGCTTTCTACTTCTTCCTTGAAGACTGGAGCAGTTACCCGGCGTTCCCTGCATAAGACGACGTCTTCCTGCTTAGAGTCTTTGAGTCTGTACTGGTCTAGGTATATCTGTAAACACCTAAGGACGGATGACAGTAAAAAGAACAAGTCAAAAATCAAATAGCTACAGAGCGGCATACCGGCGGTATGCTCCGGCATACCGACGGTATACCATTTTTGGAATACAGAAAGTTGCTGTGACAAATAGTCGGCATACCGGCGGCATGCTCCGGCATACCGGCGGTATACCGCTTTTCTTGTACAGAAAGTTGCTGTGACAAATTGTCGGCATACCGACGGCATGCTCCGGCATATCGACGGTATACCGTTTTTAGCAACCCAAAAGTTGCTGTGACTAATTGTCGGCATACCGACGGCATGCTCCGGCATACCGGCGGTATACCGTTTTTAGCAACTCAAAACTTGCTGTGATAAATTGTCGGCATACCGGCGGCATGCTCCGGCATACCGACGGTATACCGAGTTTCAAATATTTGGTTTTCGAATTGCTCTGACTAGCATTAATGGCCGCATTTAATGCTCTCAAACGGTCATTAATATGACCGTTACTATTTGGCCGGTATACCGACGGTATGCCGCTGCATACCGACGGCATGCCGGTCTGTCTGCTTTCTGAGCATTAAATGCCACCAACTCTTGGTTCTCTTATAAAAGGAAGCTCTCTCTCTTGAGCTTCCTCACCAACTCTTCCATAAATTTTCCAACAATCAAGAGCTCCACCATTAATAATCTTCTAAGCTTTTCATTGTCATCCTCTCCCAAAGTGCTAGAGTATTAAAGAGTTGTACATTTCGATCTTCACGTGTTAGAAGATCAACAAGTTCTCATTCTCTTTTGTTTGAAGTTGGCGAGCCTTCGTAAGAAAACTCGTGTGTAGAAGTTGGCGAGTCTTCGGATCCAAACTCGTGTTGAAGTTGGCGAGTTCTTCGGATCCAAACTCGTGTGTACTATTTGGTTAAATAGTGGATTAAAGCCGGAGAGAGTTTCGGGACTGGACTGCCTCAAAAGAGGATACCAGGATACATCCTTGCGTTTGCGTTTGATCTTTCTACTCATTACTTTCAATTGTCTTTATTGCATCAATTGTTGTAGTTAATTTTTAATTACCCTATTCACCCCCCCTCTAGGGTTCTACATGGCTCTCCTGCTCAATGCATCTGCTACAACGTTGGCCTTCCCTGGGTGATACTGCAAGTCCACATCGTAGTCCACCAGTAGCTCGAGCCATCTTCTCTGCCGCATGTTAAGGTCCTTCTGGGTGAAAACATACTTAGGCTCTTGTGATCAGTAAATATCTCCACTCTGTCTCCGTACAAGTAGTGCCGCCAAAGCTTAAGCGCAAACACTACCGCCGCCAGTTCTAATTCGTGGGTCGGGTAATTCTTCTCATGATCACGAAGTTGCCGTGACGCATAAGCTATTATCTTTCCATGCTGCATCAAGACACACCCCAATCCTCTGCATGAAGCGTCGCAATAAACTGAGAATCCTCCGGTCCCATCTGGAAGCGTGAGAATGGGAGCCGTTACCAAACCTCGCTTCAACTTTTCAAATGATTCCTAACACTCTGCTGTCCAAGCAAACTGCACATCCTTGCGGGTCAACTGGGTCATCGGTGCCAAAATCCTGGCAAAATCTGAAACGAATCGCCGGTAGTAGCCGGCCAATCCAAGGAACCTGCGAACCTCTGCCACTGAACTAGGTACTGGCCATTTCTCGATAGCCATAATCTTATGGGGATCCACTTCCACTCCTCCTCGGGTAATGATGTGACCCAAGTACGAAATACGATCGAGCAAGAACTCGCATTTACTAAACTTGGCGTACAACTGATGCTCCCTAAGCGTCTGAAGGACAATTCTGAGATGCTGCTCATGCTCTGCTTCGCTCTTGCTGTAGACCAGGATATCATCTAGGAACACGATCACGAACTGATCCAAGTAAGGCATAAAGATACGATTCATGAGGTCCATGAATACGGCTGGCTGTCATGGAATTAGTATTTTTGCTAGCACGTCGTCCCGTGCGGCGCACTGTCTTTCTCCTCAAAGACTCGTGCAAGCCTTCCCAACCCGACTTAGCTAGATTGCTAAGAAAATTAGAATAGTGGAGCAAAGATGGACTCGTAAGGATCTTTTTATTAACTTGGAGAATGCTTACAATTTTTAGGTGGTGAGGAACAAATGAGAGCCTCCCCCTTTTATAAGTACTCATAGAGCAATACAAGGAAAGTCCTGGAAGGAATATTCCAAGGGTTATTACTTTCTACCATAACTGGAATGGCATATTCCAGGTTTATTCCCTAGCAACATAAAAGGAAACTTCAAGGGCCTTCCAGAAGCTTCTTGGGCCTCCTAGAACGATCTTGGGCCTTCCGGAGAGATCCACAATCTTCTAGAGCCTTCCGCCATCTTCTAGAATATTCTGGAAGCTTCCCACATAACCTTAGTCTGCGAAAAGGTTATGCAACTGGGCCTCGGGCGGGGTGCAACATTTGGGCCGTTACATTCTCCCCCACCTAAGGCGTTGACGCCCTCGTCAACCATGCTCGCTGAGAAACGCCTGGATCTCGACTTCGAACTGGTGCAGCATATCAGCACGTTCCCAGCTAGACTCGCCGTAAGGCAAGCCCTTCCACTGGATGAGGTACTCCACATACGGGGACACGTTTCGTCGCCGAATGGTCCTCCTGTCCAGCACGGCTTCCACCTCCTTGTCGAAGGAAGTCGTCATAGTCGCCGTCGGTCGCTTCGAAACTCCTTGCTGGGGATCCTCCAAGTCTGCATGGTACGGCTTCAAGCAACTTGCATGAAAGACTGGATGAATCTTCAGTTTGGCAGGGAGTTCAAGCTTGTAGGCCACCTTGCCAACTTTCTTGAGCACGGGGAAGGGGCCTTCATACTTCTGGATTAGTCCTTTGTGCACCTTGCGGAACACCTTGAACTGTTGTGGTTGCAGCTTCACCCGCACCATGTCCCCCTCCTTATACTCAACCGGCCTTCGCTTCGCGTCGGCCTACGTCTTCATCTTCCTCACGGCCTTCTCCAGAAATGCCTTAGCAATGTCCGCCTTTGCCTTGAAATCTGAAGTGAACTGGTTGGCCGTGGGGCTTCTACTCGAGGACCCCGCACTCAGCGTGTACGGGGCAAGCGGTTGGCGACCCATCACCAACTCGAATGGACTACTGTGCGACGACTCGCTCCGTTGAAGATTGTAACAAAACTGAGCGACGTTGAGGTGATGCACCCAATCCCTCTGGTTGGCACTCACAAAGTGCCGCAAGTACTCCTCGAGTAGCGAGTTGACCCGCTCGGTCTGCCCGTCCATCTGCGGGTGGAAGCTGGTCGAGAAGTGTAAGTCTGTCCCGAGGATTTTGAACACTTTCGTCCAGAACTTCCCCGTGAAGCGGGGGTCTCGGTCGCTGACAATGTTGACCGGGATGCCCCAGAACTTCACCACGTGGCCGATGAACAGTCGCACGGCCTCCTCTGCTGTGCAGTCTGTCGAAGCAGCAATAAATATCGCGTACTTTGAGAACCGGTCCACCACCACAAGAATGGACCCAAGCGCCCCCACTTTCGGCAGGGCGGAGATGAAGTCCATCGAAATGCTCTTCCACGACCGACTCGGCACGGGAAGAGGCTCTAGCAGGCCCCCGGGCTTCTGATGATCCATCTTGTCTTGTTGGCACACAAGACAAGTGCGAACATAGTCCTCCACATCTTCGCGCATGCGAGGCCAATAGTATGCGGCCTCCAGTAGCTCCAAGGTTCGCTTCTGTCCCGAGTGTCCAGCCCACTTTGTGTCATGACACTCCTTAAGCAGCTGTCTCCGCAAGCCACTCCACCTAGGCACGACCACCCTGTCGCCCTTGGTGTAGAGAAGTCCGTCTTTCAGCCAGAACCTTCTCGTTTTGCCCTCCTTGGCAAGCTTTACTATGGCCAGTGTTAGTGGGTCCTCCATGATTCCCACTCGAACACGGTCCAGGATGTCCCCCTTGAGCAAGCACATAGATGCGAGCTCGGCCTTCCTGCTAAGCGCATCGGCCACCTGATTTTCCTTGCCGGGTTTGTACTGCAACACCATGTCGAACTCGGCTAAAAAATCTTGCCATCTCGCCTGCTTCGGAGATAGCTTCTTTTGGGATTGGAAGTAGCTCGTGGCAACATTGTCCGTCATGACCACGAACTTGGTGCCGAGGAGGTAGTGCCGCCATGTCCTCAAGCTATGAACGACCGCGGTCATCTCCTTCTCTTGCACCGTGTAGCGCCGCTCAGTGTCATTCAGCTTGCGGCTCTCGAACGCGATGGGGTGTCCTTCCTGCACCAACACCCCACCGATGGCGAAGTCGGACGCATCCGTGTGCACTTCGAACGCCTTGGAGTAGTCCGATAGAGACAAGACCGGCTCCTCCATCATAGCCTGCTTTAGTGCCTCGAATGCCTTCTCGCATCGGGGCGTCCAGCTCCACGCCCGATCCTTCCGCAGCAGATCGGTCAGAGGTGCTGCGATGGCAGAATATCCTCGGATGAACCGCCGGTAGTAGTTCGTTAAGCCAAGGAACGATCGCAGCTCCGTCGGCTTGGTGGGAGCCTCCCACTCCCGTATGGACTGGACCTTTGCGCCGTCCATCCATATCTTGCCATGCTCGATCTAGTGCCCCAAGAACGATACCTCTTCTTGTGCGAATGAGCACTTCTTCCGCTTGACGAAGAGTTCATTCTCCCTTAGCACCTGGAAGACAGTCTTCAAATGCTCGATGTGCTTCTCCATCGTGTTTGAGTACACGACGATGTCGTCGAGGTAGACCACGACGAACCGATCCAGGTAGGGATGAAAGAGCTTGTTCATCAAAGTACAAAAAGTCGCAGGAGCATTTGTTAGACAAAAGGCATAACCATAAACTCATATGCGCCATACCTCGTCACGCATGCCGTCTTAGCCTCGTCGCCCTCCGCAATCCGGACTTGATAATATCCCGAGCACAGATCAAGTTTGAAGAAGTATCTCGCACCTCCCAATTGGTCGAACAAGTCCGCCACCAATGGGATGGGATATTTGTTCTTGACGGTTACCTTGTTTAGTGCATGATAGTCGATGCACAAACGAAGGCTTCTATCCTTCTTCTTCTAGAACAACACCGGTGCACCATACGGGGCCTTTGACGGTCTGATGAATCCCGCGTCCAGCAGCTCCTTGAGTTGCTTCTTTAACTCGTCCAACTCTGGCGGGGCCATACGATATGGAGCCATGGCGGGCGGCTTCGTGCCCGGCTCCAACTCGATGGCATGGTCTACCTCCCTCTGCGGAGGTAGCCTCTTTGGCATGACATCCTCGAACTCCACAAGTACGTCATCGATCTCAGGCGAAAGATCCTCCTACACGGGCGCCTCCTCCGACTTGAGCACAGCAAGGTAAGTCATCTCTCCGTGTCGCATCCCCTTCTTGAGTTGTAATGCGGAGAGAGCCTTCCCTTTCGTAAGCTCGCCTCGTACAGTTGTCACCAAGCACGGAGAGCTCTCCTTCATGATCCCGACAACTCCCAAATGCGGCATTGGGACCGCCTTTGCCGAAGTGAGAAAGTCCATCCCGAGGATCATGTCGAAGTCGTCCAGTGGTGCTGCCGTGAGACTGGTGACACCCGTCCAGTCTTCCACTTGGATCTTCACCCCTTTGGCCAACCCCTGCACGGGGCGCGCCTCAGAGTTGACTGCCTTTATCGTGCTTGAGTCTTTTTCCAGCGTCAAACCCAAGCGTCGGACCTCCGCATCCGAGATAAAGTTGTGGGTAGCCCCCGTGTCGACCATCGCCCTGGTGTTGTGGCCGTTGATCTTCACGTCCACGTACATCAGCTCTCGATTCGGGGTCTTGGACACTACCGCCTTGCTCTTCAAAGCATTCAACAGGCGTAGGGCACCCATGTGAGCCCCCTTCTTAGGCTCCTGGTCCTCGGTCTCCTCGTCTTGGACCGCGTTCACCCTCTTGCCCTTGTTCGGACAGTCCCGTGCGAGGTGATTTCTATCGCACACATAGCACTCGATCTTCCGCTCCGTCGAAGGTTTTGCTTGCGGCTTGTCCTTCGGCGGGGCTCCCTTTCCGTTGTTCTTCTTCGCTCCCCCACCATTGAACTTGGTGGTGGTCTTTTTCTTGGGCTTTGGAGCATCGCTCTGTCGATACTCCATCAGCTTCTCGGCTGCCGCAACAGCCGTGTTCAGATCTGACACATCTTGCCTCTGCAATTCTTGTGGCGCGCATGGTTGTAGACCCTCCAAGAACGCGAATATGCGATCCTCTTTGCCCATCTGGAAATGGTGAGCATCAGGCGGGTGAACTCCGCCACATACTCCTTGATCGTCCCAGTGTGTTTGAGTTGACGCAAACTCCGTCTTGTGACATACTCCACATTCTTCGGGTAGAATTGAGAGTTGATCTCCTTCTTGAGATCCTCCCAAGTCTCGATCTTGCAGAGTCCCTTTTCTATATCGATGTACCTGCGTTGCCACCACAGCATAGCATCATAAGAGAAATATAGGTACGCTGTGTTTACCTTGTCGGTCTTATCCTCGATACGGACAGCCTTCAGGTAGCGCTCGACATTCCAGATGAAGTTATCCACCTCCTTCGCATCCCATACGCCAGTGAAGGATTTGGGTTCTGGATACTTCACCCTCTGCGTCGACTCCCTCCTCGGAGTCGGACCACTAGCAATGGCCCTCTCGAGGACCTCCGCCTTGGTTTGTAGCTCCTTGTATAGTTCAGCAATCTCCGCCTTCGTGGCCTTTCGTTCCTCCTCGAACTCGGCCTGTATCTCGCGGAGATGCTCTTGGAACTCCGTCATAGCCGTGGCGACATCCGCCTCCAAACCTTGGGCGAACTCCTCGTGAGCCGCTTGGTTCTGCTCTACTTGATACTCGACGCCCGTCATGCCTTTCTCCAGCATCTCAACTCGGTCAGCCAACTCGCCAAGAGCCCATTCCACCAACGGTTCCTTGCTCTTTCCCTTCCTCGAGGTCTTCGCCTTCTCCTTAGGCGATGAGGGTTGTACGGGTTCCTCGTTGATGATGGCTTCGGTTGAAGACATGACGGTGATCGAACCTTTGCTCTGATACCACTTGTCATAGACTTAGTATTTTTGCTAGCACTTCGTCCCGTACGGTGCACTGTCTTTCTCCTCAAAGACTCGTACAAGCCTTCCCAACCCGACTTAGCTAGATCGCTAAGGAAATTAGAATAGTGGAGCAAAGATGGACTCGTAAGGATCTCTTTATTAACTTGGAGAATGCTTACAATTTTTAGGTGGTGAGGAACAAATGGGAGCCTCCCCCTTTTATAAGTGCTCATAGAGCAATACAAGGAAAGTCCTGGAAGGAATATTCCAAGGGTTATTACTTTCTACCATAACTGGAATGGCATATTCTAGGTTTATTCCCTAGCAACATAAAAAAAAACTTCAAGGGCCTTCCAGAAGCTTCTTGGACCTCCTAGAATGATCTTGGGCCTTTCGGAGAGATCCACAATCTTCTAGAGCCTTCCGCCATCTTCTAGAATGTTCTGAAAGCTTCCCGCATAACCTTAGTCTGCGAAAAGGTTATGCAACTGGGCCTCGGGCGGGATACAATATTTGGGCCGTTACATGGCGTATTGGTTACGCCGAATGGCATAACAAGGAACTCCCAATGTCCATACCTAGATCAGAAAGCTGTCTTCGGGATGTCCTGCTCTCTGACTCTGATCTGGTGGTATCCTGACCGCAAGTCTATCTTCGAGAACACTGAAGCCCCTTTGAGTTGATCAAACAAGTCATCTATCCTCGGGAGAGGGTATCTGTTCTTGATTGTCACTGAGTTCAAGGTACGATAATCTACACATAACCTGGACGTACCATCCTTCTTTTTTACAAAAAGCATCGGGTCTCCCCAAGGCGATCCACTTGTACGAGTAAATCCCTTGGTCCTGAGTTCTTCAATCATCTTGTATAAAATCTCCAACTCTGAAGGCGCCATCCTGTAGACTCGCTCTGATACTGGTGCTGTCCCGGGGATCAAGTCTATAGTGAACTCGATCTCCCTCTCTGGCGACATCACTGGAAGTTCCTCTGGGAAGACATCTGGAAACTCTTCAACTATCCGGGGTAACTGTACCGCTGCTACTGCCATCCGCAATACTAGGAAAGATGGCTCCATTGCGCCTCTGGAAAATGAAAACTCTGGCTCGCCTGGAATACTAAAGACAACCCTGCCAATATGGCAGTCTATCCTAGCATACTGGTTCCTCAACCAATCCATGCCTAAGACTACATCATAGTCTGCCATAGGAAACTCTATAAATCTAGCGGGAAACTCTCTACCGCTAACTACGATCCGACACGAGGAAAACACTCGATCTACTCCCACAAGACCATTACCAGTAAGTATATTGAGCCTCACTAATAATGACTCGGGCTCCAATCCTATCCGTGTCACGAATCGTGCAGACATGAATGAATGCGATGCACCAGAATCAAATAATACCGATGCTGGAGAGGAGTTGACGAGAATAGTACCTGCCACTACCTCACCTGGTGCAACCTTTTCTTCCATAGTCATCATCATTGCCTGACCTTGTCCTCTGGCTGCGGGTCCCCTCTGCTGGAAACCTCTCTGCCTGCTCTGCACTTGAGTCTGGGTGTACTGCTGCTGGTTCTGTTGCTGAAATGCCTGGGCCTGAGGCAACAATGGCCTCGGGTACTGCTGCTGCTGCATAGGTGCTGGTCCCCTAACCGACGGACTGGTTAGGTTGGAAGAGGACGAACTACCCCTACTCGGGCAGGCTCCTATCTTGTGATCTGCCGCTCCACAAGCCAGACATAATTCCTGCGCCCTGCGATAATCTGCCACCACGTGCCTTGGCTTCCCGCAATGAGAACATCCCATCGTGGAAGTCTGCTTCTGCTTCTGCTGCTGCGGGTACGTCGGAGTTGAATATTGAACCGACGTTACTGAGGCCGCCCGCCTCGGAGTTCCAATGGTCAATCCCCTAGCTGCCGGGGCTGGAGCTGATGATTGGTGCATCTGATTGTGGGACCGCTTTCTACCTCCGGTCCTATCCACGATCCTTTGGGAGGTGTACTCGTGCCTCCTAGCTGCCCTCAATACTGCATCGAACGTCTGGTGCTCGAACTGCTCAACTGCCAACAAGATCTCCAAATGCAGCCCCTGCTGGAACCGTTGGGCCCTATCAAACTCGGTTGCCACCAAGGTGGGGGCAAACCTACAGAGTCTAGAAAACTCAGATGCATAACCGTCGACCATTATGCCTCCTTGCTTCAAGTTGGTAAACCTCGTCTGCAGGTCGTACCGAGCCACAACATCGAAATACTTTATCTGGAATCTTTCTCTAAACATCGCCCAAGTAACTGGCTCCGCTAATCCCACGGCTTGCGCCGCCCACCAACTGCAAGCTAAGTCTAGCAACTGCAGGCATACCACCGCCACCTTCTCATTCTCAGGTGTCCTAGCTGCTTCCAGAACCACCTCGGTATCCTGAAGCCAAGCGTCCACGGCAATCACATCTTCGCTGCCGTCGAAGAATGGAGGATTCAAGCGCTTGAAGTTGTTGGCCGCGCTGTTCCCTGGATGACCGCCTCTATTCAAAGCGTCTGCCACCGCCTGGTGCAAGACATCTCCGCGACGATCTTGGAAAGCTAATAGGGACCTGATGAGACCTACCAAGATGCCATCATCAGGCTCGGCAGGCTGGACGGGCCGAACTGGTGGCTCTCCTCCAGTTGGCACAACTCTGGAGGCTACTCCGGAATGCTGGGCTTAATCTCCAGGTTACGGCTGGTCCATGGGAGTTGCTCCGCCTTGCTGATCGGTAGGTCCAGGAACAATGCCGCTGAAGAAGACGACATAGGAAACAATAAGGAAGGACCAGGACAGATCAACGATACAAGCATGTGATCAGGTCAAGATTCTCAGGGATTTGAAGATACGAGTAGAGATCAAGGGCGAATACTGATTGAGACATCTATTAGGTAAACCCTCACATTTTTGAATGCCAAGACCTGCATGGGCCACCACTTAAACCATGTGATGCCCCAGAACCAGAATACTGGAGAGCAGGGGCGTACATAGCCAGCTACGTATATTGAAATGGAATCCACCTCGCTATACGGTCACGGCTGTCTAGATATGAGGGTGTACTACAAGCCAACGGTCTCTTAAGGTCAAGCCTATTGTCTCAATCTCAAGCAAGTAATATAGTTACAAGATATTAGATCACCAAATATACAATAAACGGCGTCCCAAATATTACATATTCAGCTGATCATGAAGCTAGTCATACAAAATGCAAGGACTAGCAAGAGTTAAGTCATACATGATCAACCCTAGGATTTGTTAATTATGTTTACAGCCCGTAGGCAGACAGTAAGTAAATATGCATCGAGCTAACAGGTGCTCGTCGGCTAAACGCCTCAAAAGAATAATTTTACAATGTAGTGAGCGAATCAAAATGAAAAACCCACTCGTAGCCCGGGTTCCTTCTAGTCGCCACCATTGGACTAGAGGTTCGGTAGATCCTCGGGTGCTGCTCCGAAATCTGGCCACACAAAACCAGCTGGATCAAACCCCATAAAGAGCTAGTGCCACAAGGAGGCCACGAAATAAGAACAAAAGCCAGCATATAAGAACATCAGAAAATGGAAGAAAAGTACAAGTAATAAAGAGTACAATAGGCACTACAACAAAAAGACCTATTAATGACGCTCGACAAGGAGTTTTAATGACGGCTGATACATAAGCGTTATCAAGTTAAAAAATACCTTTTTTCTATGACGGTTTGGACTAATTCTGGGCTTTTTATAACGTTTATAAAACAAAGCGTTATTAATATTTTAGAGCGGTGGTGTAACACCCATATTCGGAATACGTATTTTATCAGGCTTATACGTCTTTCGGACGTGTATTTTATTTTCTTAGATTTTGGCATGTACTTGTAATTGACTTGACTTGCGGATTTTGGTTCTCGTAATTGGGTTTTTACATGGCTTGGTTTATTTTGTGAAGAGGGTTTGGTTTGGTTTGGTTATCATGAGAGGAACACCTTAACCTATTCTCCACCCTCATTCCACCACAACCCACCATCATAAATCCCTACCTACTTTTCTCTCTCCTCATTATTTTCATTTATTTCTTCTTCTTCTTCTTTCCTCTACACAACTCACCAACACCCATAGGCAAGTGCACCTTGCCACCACATGAGAACCACTTTTTATTTGTCCATTAGCTAGATTAGGCCATGGAGATTAACTTTAGAACTTGGTATTTTGTGATTTGGAGTTTCCATTGTTCTAGATCTAGATTTTTACTATTTTCAAATTTGCATGATTTTGATCTATTTAACTTGGATATTAGTTTGTTTTGATGCTTCCATGTGGAAGAGAATTCAATTTTACTCAAGTTAGAGCTTTAAAAATCTAAATTTTGTTTTGATTTGATCAAGTTATGAAGTTTTGAACTTTGGAGTTCTTGGAGTCTTCTTCTCGGCCTGGAGAAGAAGACAGCAGCCTGCGCTCTTTAGCGCAGTGCTGGATTGCGCATCCCCCTCGGCCAGCGCTCTTTAGCGCAGCACCGACTGCACAGCTTGCCTCTTGGCGAACTGCGCTCAACCCGAGTGCGCATGGATTCTTGTGCAGTCTGTTCTTGCGCAGTCTGCCCATGTGCAGTCCACTTCTGCGTAATCCATCCATGCGCAGTCCGTCCCTGCGCAATCTGACCCTGCACCATCTATTCCTGCGCAACCTGATCCTGCGCAATCCATCTGCTGCGCCATCCACTCCTGCGCAGTTGATATCCTGCGCAGCTCACCCTTGCGCAGTTGGCTCCTGGCGCACTTGACTCCTGCACAACCCGACCCCAGAGACCCTTACGCAATTTGTCCAATCATGGATATTTGGTTTAAGCTTGGCTCTTCTATAGTCCTGTATATTGACATTTTATTAGATATTTTACGCTCATTTTATATCCTTACGCCTTTTGTCATGAACTTGATTTTACTTATATGTTTGGAATGACTATTGTACATGGCATGGTATGACAAGGCACTAGCTTAACACGACAGTGACCCGTAGTGGTGCACTCCTGACATGACCAACCTGACATGATAGTGGCCCGTCGTGGCGTGCTCCTGACAAGTACCCTGACATGATTAATCTTGATACTTGATAACTTGATAGTGGCCCGTGGCGGCACACTCTTGACATGTACCTGACCTGACTTGACTTGACTTGTACTTGACTTGACTTGTAACTTGTAATCCTGACTGGACTTGATGCTGTTGCGACGGCTAACTTGACTCGTATAATCTACTTGACACCGTGGGTGTTCCTGCTTGCTTGCTTGTGCAATCCGCTTGTCTTGTCTTGCATCATGTCTAGGACGTGACTCCCTGGTTCCCACGGTCAGGGATTCATACTGAATATGGATTAGGCTAATGACTAGATCTAACTAGTTCATGGAGAATTTCTAGTCACAGGCAATCTCGTTATCTGGGCGCTTTAATTGGACTTGTAGCTTGCCGACGAGTAGAGCACATTTCCAGCACACCGTCACGTGTTGCACCCTCTAAGTCACCTAAGGGTACATTTGTCTCCCGGGCGATGTACCCACCTATACTCTCAACCCGCGGAAGGATAACTGGATAGTCTGCAGGGCTTGGGACTGGGAAATTCTCACTTGCATCTTGTTAGTAATTAGGCTTGTGATAACCCTAGTTAGTTAAGTAGTAAGCCGTAGTACTTGCTTGGCCGTGATTGATTGGATGGAGTCTATTCCCGCTTGTCTTGCCCTGATCCTGTACAAGGTTATGACATGACATGATTACTCGTGCTTTACCTTAATCATGATTAATTACAGATCCTGATTTCTTGTATTTTTATCTTGCCAATAAATGGTGGGAGAAACCAAGTTCCGTTCAGACGAAGGGTTACAACCCCGGTCCTTGTTTGGTTTACGGGTTGTAACCTGGTTATCTGAAGAGTCCCATGGTTATCTCATCGTATATCACCTGCCAGGTTTCTCCTTAATAATTGTCTTTACTATGTAATTAGTTTCTTATGATCTGATATGCTGGCTTTTGTTCTTATTTCGTGGCCTCCTTTGTGGCACTTGCACTTTCTGGGGTTTGACCCAGCTGGTTTTGTGTGGCCAGATTTTGGAGCAGCACCCGAGGATCTACCGAACCTCCAGCCCGATGGTGGCAACTAGAAGAAACCCGGGCTACGAGTGGGTTTTCTATTTTGTTTCGCTCACTCTATTATAAATTTATTTTTTTGAGGCGTTTAGCCGACGAGCACCTGTTAGCTCGATGCACTTTACTTACTGTCTGCCTACGGGCTGTAAACATGATTAACAAATCCTAGGGTTGATCATGTATGACTTAACTCTTGCTAGTCCTAGCATTTTGTACGACTAGCTTCATGATCAGCTGATATGTAATATTTGGGACACCTTTTATTATATATTTGGTGGTCAAACATCTTGTGATTATATTACTTGCTTAAGATTGAGACAATAGGCTTGACCTTAAGAGACTGTTGGCTTGTAGAAAACCCTCATATCTAGACAGCCGTGACCGTATAGCGAGGTGGATGCCATTTCGATATACGTAGCTGGCTATGTGCACCCCTGCTCTTCAGTATTCTGGTTCTGGGACGTCACATGGTTTAAGTGGTGGCCCATGCAGGTCTTGTCAATCAAGAAATGTGAGGGTTTACCGATAGATGTCTCAATCATTATTCGTCCTTGATCTCCGTTCATATCCTCTGAATCCCTGAGAATCTTGACTTGATCACGTGCTTGTATCGTTGATCTGTCCTGGTCCTTCCTTATTGTTTTTCCCTGTGTTGTCTTCTTCAGCGGCACTGTACCTGACCCCACCGATCAGCAAGGTGGAGCACCTCCTGTGGATCAGCAGCAACCTGGAGATCAAGCCCAGCATTCCGGTGTTGCCTCCAGAGTTATACCTACTAGAGGAGAGCCCCAGTTCGGCCCGTCCAGCCTGCAGAACTTGACGATGGCACCTTGGTAGGTCTCATCAGGACCTTGATAGTTTCTCAGGATCGCAGAGGAGACGCCTTGTACCAGACAGTGGCAGATGCTTTGACCAGAGGTAATAATCCAAGGAACAGTGCAGCGAACAGCTTCAAGCGCTTGAACCCTCCCTTCTTCGACGGCAGCGAAGATGCTATTGCTGCTGATGCATTGCTCCAGGATACTGAAGTCATTCTAGAAGCAGCCAGGACCCCCGAAGATGAGAAGGTGGCGGTGGTACGCCTACAGTTGTTGGACTTAGCTCGCAGTTGGTGGGCGGCGCAAGCCATGGGATTAGTGGCACCCATTGCTTGGGCAGTATTTAGAGAGAGATTCCAGACGAAGTATTTCGATGCTGTGGCTCGGTACGACCTGCAGACCAGATTTACCAACTTGAAGCAAGGAGGAAGAACAGTCGACAGTTATGCATCTGAGTTCTCTAGACTCAGTAGGTTTGCCCCCACCTTGGTGGCAACCGAGTTTGATAGAGCCCAGCGGTTCCAGCAAGGGCTCCACCTCGAGATTTTGATAGCAGTGGAACAGTTTGAGCATCAGACTTTTGATGCAGTATTGAGGGCAGCTAGGAGGCACGAGTATACCTCCCACAGGATTGTGGACAGGACTGGAGGTCGGAAGCGGTCTCATGGCCAAATAACCCAATCTTCAGCACCAGCCCCGGCAGCTAGGGCCTTGACTATTGGATCTCCCCAAAGGGCGGATTCGGTTACGTCGGTTCAGCATTCAACCCCGACGTATCCGCAGCAGCAGAAGCAGAAGCAGTCTTCTGCAATGGGCTGCACTCATTATGGAAAGCCAGGACACGTTATTTCAGAGTGTCGCAGAGCTCAGGGATTGTGTTTGGCTTATGGGGCACCAGACCACAAGATAGGGTCCTGTCCGAATAGCGCCAGTTCATCATCAGCCTTCTCTAGTCCTTCGGTAAGAGGACCAGCACCAGCACCAGTACAGCAGCAGCAGCAGTATCAGCCTCAGGGGCCATTGCCGCCTCAGGCCCAAGTATTCCAGCAACAGAGGCCTCAGCAGTTCGCCCTGGCCCAGGTCCAGACCCAGGATCGGCAGAGAGGTATCTGTGTCCTATTGTCTTGCTTTCTATCGTCGTTATGCGGGACACATGTCATGTTTCATGTATCCCAATTACGACGGTATATCCCGGACCCGAGCCATGTCCTAGATCATTCGAAAACGGTTATTGGTACCAACCTTTTCGTATGAGGAGAGGCCCGTGTCCCTGTTTGACCAAAGAGAGAGACCTCAAGCGCAAGACTATCAGTTTAGTTCGTGTGGCTTGAGTTCATCGCTCCTTGGGGGAGTCAAACGTGGGAGTGTGAGGATGACATCCGATCATGTTATCCCTACCTGTTTGACTCGTAAGGTATAATGTCTTTCTTATACCTTATGCTTTTTCATCCCTTGCTTACATGTATGATTGTTTGATTGTTTGCTTAGTGTAGCCTTGTGGATAGTATAGCTGGCTTTTACATCTCTAGCTCCTTGATTAAATTCCGAGGACAGAATTCTTTTAAGGTGGGTAGAGTTGTAACACCCATATTCGGAATACGTATTTTATCAGGCTTATACGTCTTTCGGACCTGTATTTTATTTTCTTGGATTTTGGCATATACTTGTAATTGACTTGACTTGCGGATTTTGGTTCTCGTAATTGGGTTTTTACATGGCTTGGTTTATTTTGTGAAGAGGGTTTGGTTTGGTTTGGTTATCATGAGAGGAACACCTTAACCTATTCTCCACCCTCATTCCACCACAACCCACCATCATAAATCCCCACCTACTTTTCTCTCTCCTCATTATTTTCATTTATTTCTTCTTCTTCTTCCTTCCTCTACACAACTCACCAACACCCATAGGCAAGTGCACCTTGCCACCACATGAGAACTATTTTTTATTTGTCCATTAGCTAGATTAGGCTATGGAGATTAACTTTAGAACTTGGCATTTTGTGATTTGGAGTTTCCATTGTTCTAGATCTAGGTTTTTACTATTTTCAGATTTGTATGATTTTGATCTATTTAACTTGGATATTAGTTTGTTTTGATGCTTCCATGTGGAAGAGAATTCAATTTTACTCAAGTTAGAGCTTTGAAAATCTAAATTTCGTTTTGATTTGATCAAGTTATGAAGTTTTGAACTTTGGAGTTCTTGGAGTCTTCTTCTCGGCCTGGAGAAGAAGACAGCAGCCTGCGCTCTTTAGCGCAGTGCTGGATTGTGCATCCCCTTCGGCCAGCGCTCTTTAGCGCAGCGCCGACTGCGCAGCTTGCCTCTTGGCGAACTGCGCTCAACCTGAGTGCGCATGGATTCTTGCGCAGTCTGTTCTTGCGCAGTCTGCCCATGCGCAGTCCACTTCTGCACAATCCATCCATGCGCAGTCCGTCCCTGCGCAATCTGACCCTGCGCCATCTATTACTGCACAACCTGATCCTGCACAATCCATCTACTGTGCCATCCACTCCTGCGCAGTTTATATCCTGTGCAGCACACCCCTGCGCAGTTGGCTCCTGGCGCACTTGACTCCTGCGCAACCCGACCCCAGAGACCCTTGCGCAATTTGTCCAATCATGGATATTTGGTTTAAGCTTGGCTCTTCTATAGTCCTGTATATTGATATTTTATTAGATATTTTACGCTCATTTTATATCCTTACGCCTTTTGTCATGAACTTGATTTTACTTATATGTTTGGAATGACTATTGTACATGGCATGGTATGACAAGGCACTAGCTTAACACGACAGTGACCCGTAGTGGTGCACTCCTGACATGACCAACCTGACATGATAGTGGCCCGTCGTGGCGCGCTCCTGACAAGTACCCTGACATGATTAATCTTGATACTTGATAACTTGATAGTGGCCCGTGGCGGCGCACTCTTGACATGTACCTGACCTGACTTGACTTGACTTGTACTTGACTTGACTTGTAACTTGTAATCCTGACTGGACTTGATGCTGTTGCGACGGCTAACTTGACTCCTATAATCTACTTGACACCGTGGGTGTTCCTGCTTGCTTGCTTGTGCAATCCGCTTGTCTTGTCTTGCATCATGTCTAGGACGTGACTTCCTGGTTCCCACGGTCAGGGATTCATACTGAATATGGATTAGGCTAATGACTAGATCTAACTAGTTCATGGAGAATTTCCAGTCACAGGCAATCTCGTTATCTGGGCGCTTTAATTGGACTTGTAGCTTGCCGACGAGTAGAGCACATTTCCAGCACACCGTCGCGTGTTGCACCCTCTAAGTCACCTAAGGGTACATTTGTCTCCCGGGCGATGTACCCACCTATACTCTCAACCCGCGGAAGGATAACTGGATAGTCTGCAGGGCTTGGGACTGGGAAATTCTCACTTGCATCTTGTTAGTAATTAGGCTTGTGATAACCCTAGTTAGTTAAGTAGTAAGCCGTAGTACTTGCTTGGCCGTGATTGATTGGATGGAGTCTATTCCCGCTTGTCTTGCCCTGATCCTGTACAAGGTTATGACATGACATGATTACTCGTGCTTTACCTTAATCATGATTAATTACAGATCCTGATTTCTTGTATTTTTATCTTGCCGATAAATGGTGGGAGAAACCAAGTTCCGTTCAGACGAAGGATTACAACCCCGGTCCTTGTTTGGTTTACGGGTTGTAACCTGGTTATCTGAAGAGTCCCATGGTTGTCTCATCGTATATCACCTGCCAGGTTTCTCCTTAATAATTGTCTTTACTATGTAATTAGTTTCTTATGATCTGATATGATGGCTTTTGTTCTTATTTCGTGGCCTCCTTTGTGGCACTTGCTCTTTCTGGGGTTTGACCCAGCTGGTTTTGTGTGGCCAGATTTTGGAGCAGCACCCGAGGATCTACCGAACCTCCAGCCCGATGGTGGCAACTAGAAGAAACCCGGGCTACGAGTGGGTTTTCTATTTTGTTTCGCTCACTCTATTGTAAATTTATTCTTTTGAGGCGTTTAGCCGACGAGCACCTGTTAGCTCGATGCACTTTACTTACTGTCTGCCTACGGGCTGTAAACATGATTAACAAATCCTAGGGTTGATCATGTATGACTTAACTCTTGCTAGTCCTAGCATTTTGTACGACTAGCTTCATGATCAGCTGATATGTAATATTTAGGACGCCTTTTATTATATATTTGGTGGTCAAACATCTTGTGATTATATTAGTTGCTTAAGATTGAGACAATAGACTTGACCTTAAGAGACTGTTGGCTTGTAGAAAACCCTCATATCTAGACAGCCGTGACCGTATAGCGAGGTGGATGCCATTTCGATATACGTAGCTGGCTATGTGCACCCCCGCTCTTCAGTATTCTGGTTCTGGGGCATCACATGGTTTAAGTGGTGGCCCATGCAGGTCTTGTCAATCAAGAAATGTGAGGGTTTACCGATAGATGTCTCAATCATTATTCGTCCTTGATCTCCGTTCATATCCTCTGAATCCCTGAGAATCTTGACTTGATCACATGCTTGTATCGTTGATCTGTCCTGGTCCTTCCTCATTGTTTTTTCCTGTGTTGTCTTCTTCAGCGGTACTGTACCTGACCCCACCGATCAGCAAGGTGGAGCACCTCCTGTGGATCAGCAGCAACCTGGAAATCAAGCCCAGCATTCCGGTGTCGCCTCCAGAGTTATACCTACTAGAGGAGAGCCCCAGTTCGGCCCGTCCAGCCTGCAGAACTTGACGATGGCACCTTGGTAGGTCTCATCAGGACCTTGATAGTTTTTCAGGATCGCAGAGGAGACGCCTTGTACCAGACAGTGGCAGATGCTTTGACCAGAGGCAATAATCCAAGGAACAGTGCAGCGAACAGCTTCAAGCGCTTGAACCCTCCCTTCTTCGACGGCAGCGAAGATGCTATCGCTGCTGATGCATGGCTCCAGGATACTGAAGTCATTCTAGAAGCAGCCAGGACCCCCGAAGATGAGAAGGTGGCGGTGGTACGCCTACAGTTGTTGGACTTAGCTCGCAGTTGGTGGGCGACGCAAGCCATGGGATTAGTGGCACCCATTGCTTGGGCAGTATTTAGAGAGAGATTCCAGACGAAGTATTTCGATGCTGTGGCTCGGTACGACCTGCAGACCAGATTTACCAACTTGAAGCAAGGAGGAAGAACAGTCGACAGTTATGCATCTGAGTTCTCTAGACTCAGTAGGTTTGCCCCCACCTTGGTGGCAACCGAGTTTGATAGAGCCCAGCGGTTCCAGCAAGGGCTCCACCTCGAGATTTTAATAGCAGTGGAACAGTTTGAGCATCAGACTTTTGATGCAGTATTGAGGGCAGCTAGGAGGCACGAGTATACCTCCCACAGGATCGTGGACAGGACTGGAGGTCGGAAGCGGTCTCACGGCCAAATGACCCAGTCTTCAGCACCAGCCCCGGCAGCTAGGGCCTTGACTATTGGATCTCCCCAAAGGGCGGATTCGGTTACGTCGGTTCAGCATTCAACCCCGACGTATCCGCAGCAGCAGAAGCAGAAGCAGTCTTCCGCAATGGGCTGCACTCATTGTGGAAAGCCAGGACACGTTATTTCAGAGTGTCGCAGAGCTCAGGGATTGTGTTTGGCTTGTGGGGCACCAGACCACAAGATAGGGTCCTGTCCGAATAGGGCCAGTTCATCATCAGCCTTCTCTAGTCCTTCGGTAAGAGGACCAGCACCAGCACCAGTACAGCAGCAGCAGCAGTATCAGCCTCAGGGGCCATTGCCGCCTCAGGCCCAAGTATTCCAGCAACAGAGGCCTCAGCAGTTCGCCCTGGCCCAGGTCCAGACCCAGGATCGGCAGAGAGGTATCTGTGTCCTATTGTCTTGCTTTCTACCGTCGTTATGCGGGACACATGTCATGTTTCATGTATCCCAATTACGACGGTATATCCCGGACCCGAGTCATGTCCTAGATCATTCGAAAACGGTTATTGGTACCAACCTTTTCGTATGAGGAGAGGCCCGTGTCCCTGTTTGACCAAAGAGAGAGACCTCAAGCGCAATACTATCAGTTTAGTTCGTGTGGCTTGAGTTCATCGCTCCTTGGAGGAGTCAAACGTGGGAGTGTGAGGATGACATCCGATCATGTTATCCCTACCTGTTTGACTCGTAAGGTATAATGTCTTTCTTATACCTTATGCTTTTTCATCCCTTGCTTACATGTATGATTGTTTGATTGTTTGCTTAGTGTAGCCTTGTGGATAGTATAGCTGGCTTTTACATCTCTAGCTCCTTGATTAAATTCCGAGGACAGAATTCTTTTAAGATGGGTAGAGTTGTAACACCCATATTCGGAATACGTATTTTATCAGGCTTATACGTCTTTCGGACCTGTATTTTATTTTCTTAGATTTTGGCATATACTTGTAATTGACTTGACTTGCGGATTTTGGTTCTCGTAATTGGGTTTTTACATGGCTTGGTTTATTTTGTGAAGAGGGTTTGGTTTGGTTTGGTTATCATGAGAGGAACACCTTAACCTATTCTCCACCCTCATTCCACCACAACCCACCATCATGAATCCCCACCTACTTTTCTCTCTCCTCATTATTTTCATTTATTTCTTCTTCTTCTTCCTTCCTCTACACAACTCACCAACACCCATAGGCAAGTGCACCTTGCCACCACATGAGAACCACTTTTTATTTGTCCATTAGCTAGATTAGGCTATAGAGATTAACTTTAGAACTTGGCATTTTGTGATTTGGAGTTTCCATTGTTCTAGATCTAGGTTTTTACTATTTTCAGATTTGCATGATTTTGATCTATTTAACTTGGATATTAGTTTGTTTTGATGCTTCCATGTGGAAGAGAATTCAATTTTACTCAAGTTAGAGCTTTGAAAATCTAAATTTCGTTTTGATTTGATCAAGTTATGAAGTTTTGAACGTTGGAGTTCTTGGAGTCTTCTTCTCGGCCTGGAGAAGAAGACAGCAGCCTGCGCTCTTTAGCGCAGTGCTGGATTGCGCATCCCCCTCGGCCAGCGCTCTTTAGCGCAGCGCCGACTGCGCAGCTTGCCTCTTGGCGAACTGTGCTCAACCCGAGTGCGCATGGATTCTTGCGCAGTCTGTTCTTGCGCAGTCTGCCCATGAGCAGTCCACTCCTGCGCAATCCATCTATGCGCAGTCCGTCCCTGCGCAATCTGACCCTGCGCCATCTATTCCTGCGCAACCTGATCCTGCACAATCCATCTGCTGCGCCATCCACTCCTGCGCAGTTGATATCCTGTGCAGCTCACCCCTGCGCAGTTGGCTCCTGGCGCACTTGACTCCTGCGCAACCCGACCCCAGAGACCCTTGCGCAATTTGTCCAATCATGGATATTTGGTTTAAGCTTGGCTCTTCTATAGTCCTGTATATTGACATTTTATTAGATATTTTACGCTCATTTTATATCCTTACGCCTTTTGTCATGAACTTGATTTTACTTATAAGCAGCCTACAAAGCTGGGGCGAATGTCCCGAGCCGCAATCGGTTACCACGATTGGGTTCTCGGATCTCCGCAACCCATTTTCCCCAAGTACGCTGCCTCACACCACGGTAACTGCAGTGTGAATTCTCGGGACCTCCCTTGCCTCGCATACATCCCTTTCTTGAGCCCTTTGCAGGTACTCTCCTCTTAGGTTTTCCACCATCTTTGGATGAGGTCTCCAATACCTGATTCATCTCTTTCCACTTTTCAAGAGTTTCAGCAAGGGGGAGAAATTAAGTACATCAAAATGATCATGGTAAATGACAGCACAAAACAACATAAAGTAACCCCCTACTACCCCACCCATCCCCAGCGGAAAAGAAGAAAAAGATAGGAGCACTCTTACACAGCCTCCACACCACCTTAACCGAGTTAAATGCGCACTACCATATAAAAGCTGTAAAAACAAACAGAGACTCGAGCACCCATCAAAACTTCAAAAATCTGTGTAAACCACCTAAAACTTCAAAAATTAATTATTTCTTGATTGTTGTCTGAGCAATGCCTATTCATTTATATACTTTTGTTAAACTATTCTTTTTTTCTAACCATTGGTGCTTAAGTTAACATTTTTTGGTGCTAATTAGACATAAGTCAGTAATATTTTGTTTGCAATCTTTTATAGTTTTGTTGTTTTCTGTCATTCATGTTATATACTTCCCCCTTGGATGTTCTTACAGCAAATATATGATTTAACGGGTATGGACAAATAATGAGATGCGGCAACCTACATGATAATTGAGATTACTTCTTATTTTTGATTATTAAATTGGAGGATAGTACACAGTGTGTGTGTGTGTGTATAAACACTTTTAGGTTATATTTTTATATATTATTAATTTCTGTATGTAGGTTGTCAATGTCAGCCATCACAAAACTGGAGAAACTAGCGAGCCTGCCATGTACAGGATCAACGATGATCTGGTAATTGCTTTACCATCGTTTGCGAGCTTATAGGATAATCAAGAACAGTGATGTGGTAATTGCTATTCTATTTTACTCATGGTTGATATTTGTTTGAAGGAATACTCTGTTGAGATCTATGAGTGGTCTGGAACAACCTGGAAGCCCTATGTTGCAGATGACGTTCAAGTTCAATTTTACAAGATGAGTTCGTATGTTTTGAATACAATGTCTAATGACCAGAAGGTATATTCTTACAGATAAGATTTATGTGCATAAATGAGATGTTCCCCTTATATTGAAGGTAGTTTCATCTTTTGGCAGGGCCTTTATTCAACATATTCAAAGTTCCAGATGTTTATGGTGTTTTCCAATTCAATGTGGAGTACCAAAGGCTTGGATACACAAGCTTATCTCTTTCTAAGCAGGTGTGTTACCTTATTGAGATGAGCACATCAGTTCTTTTAGCTATCAATCTATGGTAGTATTTCTGTATTCAATACTCTGTTGACATATTTAGCTTTGTGCTTCCGAACCATAGAGATGAGTGGATAAAATTCATTTAGCTTACCTTTTGGGTCAAAGTTTGTTTTGTTTTACCTGTAGAGATGAGTGGAAATGCTTCATTTAGTTGTGGAAATGCTTCATTTCGAAATGAGTGTCACCTCTGGATTCAGCCACATTTGAGTTTGAGGCTGATCTCTGCAGTGAGTGCACTCTCAGCTGCAAGGTTTGTCTGCTATTCTTTTTCTTTCTTTTTTCTCTTGGGGGAAGTTCTGTAAAGAAGTCTGCTTTCTTCTTGTTTTGGCATAATTTCAGAATTTCATACATGGGTCACTGCAATTGTAGAAAAAAATTGGTGGAATTTTGATGATTATTTGTTCTTTTAAAGTTGGTGCTTGAGTTTTTTTTTTTGACATAGTTTTCAGTATTTCATGCTGCACACTGCAATTATAGTAAAATATGGGAGAATTTTGGCGATTCCTTGCTTTTATAAAGTGGTACTACTAGTTACTGTCCTTCTCTTTTCTTGTGGGAAAGTTTATAAAGATGAGCGTTTTTCCCCTCTTGTTTGGCACAATCTTCAGAATTTCCTGACATGCTCACTGCAATCGTAGCAAAATGTGGGGTAATTTTTACAATTATTTGTTCTTATAATGTAGCTACTAGCACTCTTTTCTTGTGGGTATAATATAGTGGTTGCTATGTTTGTTCATATTTGGCTACTGCTGATGTTGGGTATAAAATTCATTTAGCTTACCATAGAGATGAGTGGAAATGCTTCATTTAGTTGTGGAAATGCTTCATTTCGAAAATAAGTATGCTTCAAACCCTTGTTTATTTGTCTTTTTTTCCCTTCAATTTTCTTTGCCAAATTGATGGAAAAAGAGAACCCCAATGCCGGTATCGATCAGTATCGTATATCGGTTGGTATCGGATTGGGACATGCCAAACCGTATCGGTGTCAGCCATATTGTATCGATATCGGCCGATACCTTAAACTATGAGGTACAAATTATAATCCCAAAATTATGTTGCCAGCTAGATTTGCTTGATGACCATTATGTGATTTTGTATTTATGATTACAGTTTAAAACAAAATTTGATGGCCTTTATGTGCTTCACTGTTTTTCAGGTTCCCAAATTTAATGAAAGAGGTTCAAAGTCTATTACATGGCATTGTTTCAGCTAGATAACATATTCTTTGCCATAACACAAGATTTGATTCTTCTTACCAGTCATAATGATCTATTACATTAATGTAAAGTTTTATTTTTAACATTATATTATAAAGTATATTGAACCTTGTTTTTATCTTTTTCAGGGTTTTGCTACATGTTCTGTGGACAGTTTTGATGTGGCCAAGTTTTGATGTGGACAATTTTGGTAGTTGTAAATATATATATGTATTTGGATATTCTATTTTGAGAATGTAATGAAGATGTTGATATGTACTCTATTTTGAGAAATGTAATAAAGATGGTGATATATAATGTTAAGTTTTTGGAATGTAATATATACTGTGCAGAGCATTATAAATATACTAATTTGAATAGTATAGAGTGTTATAAATGTGCTGCATTGAGCCTATACATATTATCTATTCATGACGTTTTAAAATTGTTCTGAATTGTGCACTATATATTAACTATTCATAACGCTTTTATAGAAACTATTCATGACGGTTATTTTATGACGCTTTTAAAAAACATTTATAACACCCATTTTCATAACGGTTGCGGTGGAAAAAAAAAGCGTTATGGTTCGTCATTAATGACGCTTTTTAGCCGTTATTAAAAGGGTTTTTTGTTGTAGTGAGGGCAATAAACGACTAGGGACGTGGAACCATTCCGGGAGCCAGGTTACAACCCGTAAACCAAACAAGGACCGGGGTTGTAACCCTTCTCCTGAATAGCACTTGTCTCTACCCATTTATTGTTAAAGATAAGTAAAACAATCATGTTCAGGAGTACCAGGTACAGGGACTAGACGAGACTTAGACAAGGCTGGACACCATCCCTTCACAAGCGGCCAAGCAAATACTATGGCTTACTACTTAACTAACTAGGATTATCACAAGCCTAATTACTAACAAGATGCAAATGAGAAATTTCCAGTCCCAAGCCCTGCAGACTATCCAGTTATCCTTCCGCGGGTTGAGAGTATGGTTGGGTAGATCGCCCAGGAGACGATATACCCTTAGGTGACTTAGAGAGTGCAACACATGACAGTGTGCTGGAAATGTGTCCTACTCGTCGACAGGCTACAAGTCCATTTAAAGCGCCCAGATAACGAGATTGCCTGTGACTGGAAATTCTCCATGAACTATAGTTTGATCTAGTCATTAGCCTAATCCATATTCACTGTGAATCCCTGACCGTGGTAACCAGGGAGTCACGTCCTAGACATGATGCAAGACAAGACAAGACAAGTGGATTGCACAAAGCAGCAAGAATGAACACCCACGGAGTCAGAGTTGATTATATGAGTCAAGTTAGCCATCGCAACAGCATCAAGTCAAGTCAAGTTACAAGTTACAAGTTACAGGTTACAAGTTACAAGTCAGGAGTGTGCCGCCACGGGCCACAATCAAGTTATCCAGTTGTAAAGATTAATCATGGATCACAGGTCACAAGTTAAGAGCGCACCCCATCGGGTCACTACTAAGAAGATCAGAAGTACTAGAATCATAAATCACAGAAATCACGAAAATCGTACTAGTCATAAGCAAAACACCGAAAATCGTGCCAGGTCGTATTGGGTCAAGACAGTCGTGTTGTGTGAAACAAGATTTCAAAACTCCAATCCACAAAAGAGAAGCCAAGTCCAAGGAAATAATACCAAATCACCATAGGCAACAGGTTGCGCTGGGGATCAGATTGCGCTAGGGGAATGGACTGCGCAGGGTAATGAACTGCGCAGGGGAATGAGCTGCGCTGAGGTTGGGTTACGCGAGTGTCGACTTGCGCTGGGAGCGAGCTGCGCAAGATTGGGTTGCGCTGGGAGCGAACAGCGCTAGGGAGTCGGGTTGCGCTGAGGTCAAGCGCGCTGGGGATCGAGCTGCGCAGCTGTCAAGTGCGCCAATGGAAGAAAGGCACTGGAGCTAAAGAGCGCCAGCGCGGATCAGCCCAGCACAAAGTGCTGGCCGAGGAGTTAGCGCAGTTCGGCCATGCGCTAAAGAGCGCTGGCCGAGGATCATCTTCTCCACCAAGCCGAGAGGAAGACCCCAAGAACTCCAAATTTCAAATCTTCATAACTTAGCCAAAACAAAACCAAATTTGGATTTCTAAAGTTCTAACTTGTGTAAAATTGAATTCTCTTCCACATGGAAGCCTCAAAACAAGGAAAAATCTAAGTTTAATAGATCAAAACCAAGAAAATCTGAAAATGGTTAAAACTTAGATCTAAAAAAATGGAAGCTCTAAATCACAAAATGCCAAGTTCTAATGTTGTTCACCATGGCCTAAACTAGCTAATGGATAAATAAAATGGAGTTCTTATGTGGTGGAAAGGTGCACTTGCCTATGGTGTTGGTGTTGTGTGGAGGAAGGAAGAAGAAGATGAAGAAAATTAATGGAAGTTATGAGGAGAGAGAAAGTTAGGTGGGGTTTTAATAAGGGAGGGTATGTTGTGTTGAGGGTGGAGGTTAGCTAAGTGTGGTCCAATACATACTAAACCAAACCAAACCAAACCAATTCCTTCTCCATAAACAAAACTACGCCAGGTCCAAAAATCCATTTTACGAGAAAACCAAAATCCGCAAGTTAAGCCAAAACACAATTACATGCCAGAATCTGAGAAAATAAAATACAGGTCCAAAATACATATACGCCTAATTAAAATACGTATTCTGAAATACGGGCATTACATACTTTTACCTCTTCCAATTAATGAAACATGTCATGAGGAACTTCCGTTGAGTCCACATCGACAATATTTGTAATAAGAGGTAGTTCGTCTTCCTGATAAGCTATCTCGTCTACATCGAAGGTATTCCGAGCTTTAGTCTTACAGACTGCCCACCAATTTGATCTTTCGGCTCCTCGTTTTGGATAGCTGGTAAAGTAAACTAGCTGAGCCTGGCTTGCTAGAACAAACGACTCATAAGCTTGATATCGACGGCGATAATTTATGTCAACTAGACCATGTTTGTCAACTCTCCAACCTCGACCCTGGATCGTATCGAACCAGTCACATCTGAACAAGACGATCTTACATGGTTCTATAACATAATTGTATGTCAGTTCCACAATCTCCCGTAAGACGCCAAAGAAGTTATTGCCTGGGTCGACGTCTTTGTAGTTTGAAGATTTTATGCACAAACAGCTATTCTTCGTAGAATCCAAATCCAAGAAGTCGTCTCTTATTCGAGCATTTGTTGACTTGAACCTGAAACCATTTACGCAATAACTTAGCCAGGTCTTAACTTGATAAATTAGTCCCTTGGCTAGAGTTTTAATATACTCATTCTCAAAGATTGCCTCCGGACGATCAACCTAAATACCATATAAACGATGCTAACTTAATTATTATGTGCAAGTATAAATGTACATAAAAAGTAAATTGTGACTACGTCCGTACATATGCTCTCAACCAAAAAGGAAAATGAAGTCTCATTTGCTGTTCTACTTCCTCCTCGGTTGCGTACGGATTGTTGGACGTTACCTCATCCTTAAACATGCTGAAAAGCAACGAAGCATAGGTATATTAGTTATATTCAGAAGCAACGAAGCACCCAAAATAATTTTACTTACCCCTCTAGCTTGTCCACTTCTTCCTCGTCGTAGTTGAGCAATACATATAACATTGCAGCGCTAACCTCGTCGTCATTTAGATATCTTTTTTTCATTTTACCAGATGGTTTTTCGTAGGCAGTAAATTCTTTCAGCTTTACCTTAATACCAACTTCATAGCCGTCATCATTTCTGGGAGCCCTTATTCTGTTTGTAGCAATATGAGGCTGAAAATACATGGAACAGAAGTTTAAAATCTCCTCAAGGACATATGCTTCACAAATAGAACCCTCCATCCGTGCCTTATTTTTCACCTTCCTCTTGAGGTGGTTCAACTGTCGCTCGAACGGGTACATCCAACGATAATCGACAGGTCCAGCAACAAGAGCCTCATGGATAAGATGAATCGGCAAATGCTCCATTGAGTCGAAGAATGCAGGAGGAAAAACTCTCTCAAGTTTGTAAAGTGTTACCACAATGTCCTTCTCTTGCTTCTCTAAACGATCGACGAGCAACTTATAAGAACAAAGATCTCTGAAGAATATGCTAAGCTCTGTTAATGGATTCCAGACTATCGACGGTAATAATTCTCGAAATACAACATGAATTAACCTCTCCATGAATACGTGGTAATCGTGGCTCTTCATTCCGGTCAGTTTACACTCCTTTATGTCGATACATCTTCTTAGATTGGAGACGTATCCGTCCGAAAATTTCAAGTCCTGGATCCATCTACAAAGTCTCACTTTGTCCTCCTTGTCCAGTGAGTAGATTGCCTTAGGTCGCAAAAGCTTTCCCTTTCCGTTGTCTATCATGTGCAATGTAGGACGTCTGCATATTTTGGCTAAGTCCAATCTAGCCTTCTGATTGTCTTTTATCTTTCCCTTGACGTCCATTACAGTATTAATTATGTTATCAAACATGTTCTTCTCGATATGCATGACGTCAAGGTTATGTCTAATCAGATTTGTGCTCCAATATGGCAGATCCCAGAATATACTCCTTTTGGTCCAGTTATGATCTTCGCCAAATCCCTCGCAATGGCTGCTCGTTGTAGGATCTTCAATAGCACTTGGGATTTCTTTTACTTGCTCCCATGTGTCCTCTTCGGACCACATTGGCGGTGGATCGCCCTTCTCCATAGCTTCGACACGGAATGCAGTTTTGTTCCTACGGTACGGATGGTCTTTCGGCAAGAACTGTCGGTGACAATCAAAGAAGCATGGGTTTCCTCCGTGTCTCAAACGAAAAGCCTTAGTGCTACCCGCATCTGAAAATTCTATTTTTTTGAAGCATCATACGTGTACACCCCTGTTTTCCATAGCTGCTTCAGCTCATCTATCAATGTCTGTAAGTACACATCGATGTTCCTCTTCGGGTTGTTCGGATCGGGGATGATAATAGTTAAGAACATGTAATGTGTCTTCATGCACATCCAAGGCGGTAGGTTGTATGGAGTGAGGATTACCGGCCAGCATGAATATTGGGAGCCTAAAAGACCAAATGGGGTGAAACCATCAGAGCAGAGCCCCAACCTTATATTACGCGCATCAGAAGCAAAATTAGGATATGTTCGATCGAAGTGCTTCCACGCTTCTCCATCAGATGCGTGATCTAACACTCCTTCGGTCTGTTGTCGCATGTGCCAACTCATATTTTCGGTAGTCTCTTTCACCATGAATAATCTCTGCAACCGCGACATCAACGACAAGTAGTGCATTGAAGCAGTCGGTCTTCTAGACTTGTCTGCAGCAGTTGGCTTGTAGCGTTTAGCACCACAAAATCCGTACACTTCTACATCCTTGTGATCTTTGTAGTAAAGCATGCATCCATTCTGACAGCAATCGATCTTGTCGTATTCCATCCAGAGGGATCTCACCATCCTCTTAGAGTGGTAGAAGTCTTTCGGTAACTTGGCACCCTCCGACAAGATATCGGTAATCAACTCGAGCACTCTTTTGTAGCATTCTTACGACATGTTAAAGTCAGACTTTATGCTCAAAAGCCGAGTGATCACCTCTAACGGTGAATGGTCCTCACAGCCAGGGTATAAAGGAGTCCTTGCATTCTCCAGCAACTCCATGAACTTCGCGGCATCGGCATTCGGTGCCTCCTCAGTTGCGTCATGATTGTATGGATCGAAACTAGGCCCCGCAGCGTCGAAGACCATGTTCACGTACTCGTTGTCGACACCAGTTCGGTTGTGGACATTCATATAAGGCTCCACATAAGGCTCCGCTTGGAATGCTAAAGGTACAAGCTCTCCGTGTGCGGTCCATTGGTAGTAATTTAGAAGGAAACCCTTTGTGTATAAGTGATACGTCACATCCAATTCTGGTTGAAACTTCATGTTCCGACATTTTGCATACGTGTACTTAATGGCCATGCCGTCCATGGATTGAGGAAATGCCTTCGCGAATTGGAGGAATTGTTCTACTCCGGCGATCTATTCATCTCGTATACCGCACCTGTCATCTCGAATGCGGTTGTACATCCACGAACGGTCTAGCAGATACATAGATATAGCCTTTTCTAGATATCTGCAAATATGAATAAACTTCAAAACTAAAACGAATATACTACATACTTTATACTACGGCCGTGACTCGGGACCATTCCTATGAGTCGGGACCATTCCTACTACATACTACATTCTAAAACGAATAAACTTCAAAACTAAAACGAATATACTACAAACTAAAACGAATATACTACATACTACGGCCGTGACTCGGGACCATTCCTATGAGTATCGGGATCAAGAAAACTACGTGTTACAAATATCGGCACTACCGGTACATGTTACAAATATCGGTACTATCATGTTACAAATTAACCAACCAACAAAACTATGTGTTACAAATATCGGCACTATCGGTACATGGTTTCGAATCGGAGTATCACATTTTTCGGTGTTGGAAAACAAATAACTATTACTAAATTATCAGATTTTTTGGCACTATCGGTGCCCCTGACCCAGCCCCCTCGTACCCCTCCCCCCCTACACCACCCCTAACCCTAACCCGAACCCTATCCCTAACCCCTCCCCCACCAGCCCCCCTCCCCTTCCCAGCCCCCCAACCCCTACACCACCCCTAACCCTAACCCGAACCCTATCCCCAACCCCTCCCCCACCATCCCCCCTCCCCTCCCAAGCCCCCCCGCCCTCACCCCCCCGTCCCTCACCCCCAACCCGAACCCTAACCCTCCCCTTCCCCAGCCCCCCTCCTCACCCTCAGCCGCCCTCACCCCCCCAGCCACCCCCAACCATTTCTCACCCACAACCACCCGCACCCCCTGCCCCTCCCCCCGAGCCACTAGCACCCCCCAACCACCAACAACAAATAGAGAGAGAGAGAGAGGGAGTCACATACCAGAGTGAAGTAGCTGGAGAGAGTGAAGTCGCCGAAGAGAGTGAGAGCGAGAGCGCCGGAGAGAGTGAGAACGAGAGCGCCGGAGGAAGAGAGTGAGAGAGTAAAATGGATGGGGGAAATAAATTAGGGGGGATTTTAATTTAGTTAGAATTTAGCGACGTTATTATTAACGTCGCTAAATCAGTCACAATTAGCGACGTTGTGGCGACATTTCGCGACAACTAGCTTACGTAACTAATATACGTCGTTGTCACGTCGCTATTTGCGTCGCTAGTAGCGACGGTTACCGACGTTTTATTTATACGTCGCTAATGTCCATAATTTAGCGACATTTTGGTTATGTCGCTAAATTTACGTCGCCAATTAAGCAGATTTTAGTAGTGTAAGCAGACGGGAGTGGAAATATTATGTTACTTAAACTTCTAACATCTGCATCTCTGAGATATAAATTTGTTGTAACCAGAATGAATTTTACCTTTGTGTTAGTCAAATATCCAGACCTGTGGAAAGAATTCCAATCAAAATAATATTTAAATGTAAAAGGGGTCCTTAATTGTGCAGACTCAAGGAAGGCAAAGCTTCAGAAGACTTGCACTTTATAGTTCTCTGATGGATATAGAAGACCAATGAATGTCTCGTTCAAAGTACGGCCACTTTTTCTTTGGATTATTTACTATAAAAATAATCAAAATCAAGATGTCAAAAAGCTATCAATTCTATGATGGTATTTTGAACATCCGAAACATGTTTCATCATCCGAAAAGGGATCTCTACAATTTATGTAGACGCCAGGATTCTTACTGATAAACAAATTAATTTTTCCAATACCAAATAATATCACCAATTAAGGGATGTATTCAAAACTTGTCAATGTTATATTGTCCTTATAATATTCTTCAATCAGTTATCTATCTTAACTATATTGTTGTTGTTGTTGTAGCTATCATTCGTAGCTATGTAAAAAAAAATCTAAGGAAACATGTGATCGGTATAATTATTAAAATAATTATAGACTAGTCCACATAAATGCAAAGTAAAATGTAACTCAAATAACTAAAACTTAAAATTCAAATAGTTACTAAAACCAAAATAATTATCAGTACATCACAATAATATTCAAAATAAAAAAATGACCTTGATTGTGAAATCAAATTTAATATATTAAGACTAGTCCACATATGCACAATGTAAAGAAAAGTTGTTAACATATGAACTTTCTTTCGGTGCATTAATTTATGAAAACCTATTTCTTATCATTACTAGAACATGTTGCTGCAGCCTTGACTTCTTCTAATAGGCCATATTGAGAGAACTCTATTGAAAAAAAGAGGGAAAAAAAATCCACTAGGCAAGGATAGTAGAATATGAGAAAATAGGTATCATACCTGTGAGCGTGCATCCCTTGCAGTTGGAAAGTGTTGATTAACACTCCATGTAGATGAAATTGATAGTTAGAAACATATCTGGTTCATGTACAAAACTTGAACTAAAGTAGTTGTCCTAATGATTTTGTTATTGTAGTTTCTATGTGCATAAAAAATAGGTTACTAAGGTCATCTCCAACCGATCCTAAAAAATTTCCTCAATTTGAGGACTCAATAAGGAATATTCCTCTATGATGCTATCCTCAAAATATTTTGATGTACTTATTTATGTTTTTTTAAGTCAATGTATTTTAATTTTAAAAAGTTTGATGTTACTCTATTAATTTTTGTCAAATTGTTCAAATATTATTTTATTAATCAAATGAATCTAATAAAAAATACTAATAAACATATTCAATATTAGATTCTATTTGAAGATCTCAACAATAATATTTTAATAGTATTATTATATTATTTACAATTATAACTTAAAAAAATGTTAAGTTAATTAAGTTTAGTGTTTAACATATGTAGGATATACTAGTAATTATGTACACCTTGGAGGGCAAAATTGTCATGAATAATGGATCCTCAAATTTAAGGATTTCCATTATCTCTCCTCAAATTTGAGGACCGGTGCTCATATCCTAATTTGTTTTGGGGATTCATCCTAAATTTGAGGACCGGTTGGAGGAGCTTTTTGAGGAGAAATCCTGAATTAGATAATTGAGGACAATGGTTGGATATGACCTAATAATTAGCAATTTCTTAGTCTTAGAAGTACTCTTTAAAAAATAGCGCGAGAAATCGTTACGCTGGTTCTGTATAAAAAGAACGCTAGTCATTCAACAACTACATCACTTAAAATAAATAAAGATTGCCACCTTTGAGAGGTGAATTTTCAGGATACTGATTATGCAACAAAGTTTTTTAAAAATAGCTAAATAGCAAATCCTGTGAAACCAAATTATGTATCTTTGCCTTTCCAAGAAGTTGATTGCTATCTTTTGTTCCTTGACAAACTACCAACCATATACTGCAAAGAACAAGAATTTCCTTATATCATAGTGTACACATGCCAAGACTATACTACAAATAGCTAAATAGCATTTGAGAACCAATGCACTCATAATAAAAGAGTAGTCAAGTAATCCAAGGTATAATTTGCAACGTTAAATCCCAATAGAGACCCATCATGCAAATACCAACCAAGAAACAATAATAAGTAAATAATGTTTTAAAGCATTAAAACCAAGTAGCAGAGAGAATATGTGGATATGACAAACATCTTATAGCCAACTAATTATTAGAGATTTATGTATCATTTATGACAACACCAAGAACTACCAAATTAACTTTTTTTGCTGTCAAATTCACTTAAATCATACAAAACTTGCCTTCAGAGAGTTACACAAAAAGTAATTATAGCAAAATGAATAGCTTAACATCACTGAACTCAAGTGATTCTAGTGGTCTATGAGGAGAGGTAAAAGGTTGAGGGGTGGCTGGGTGACGGGTGATCTCAGGATCGAGCAACGGCCTCGGTTTTGCAAAAAAAAGAAAAAAGAATAGCTTAACATGCTGCTTTCAACAACAACAAGAACATGGTCACATGTCTCTCAAAGACTCTAAGACCTCATCTTTGATATACAGGTTGCAAGTAAGGATGTGTCAAGAAAAGAAGGTTCATTCTTCTTACCTTTTAGTTGCTGGAGAAGAAAAGAAAGGTTCTCAACTTTCGATATGTGTCTCGAACCATATGCCTACCTTTTCTATACTCTTATATGCAACCTCATGGTACATTCTTACTGTATCCTTCCCCCAGCTCCTTCTTTACCGGATGAATCCATAATAAACAAACCCTAAGTATGGCTTTGTTTCCAAGCTTGGTCACAATATAAGTGTCCCTCACAAAAGTCTTCAAGTATAACCGACATACAAATCCACAATCTGCTTAAAATCGATATTGAACTTCCATATTTTGATCAAACAAATAAGGTATCTTTATCTCGACTCATACTGATTGTTTATGGTCTTTCTTGTCTGTTAGAATATATAATATCACTAGTAATCGATTTTAAGGCATATATCACTACAAAAATACTGCTAATTAGCGACGAAAATATACGTTGCTAAGTATAATATTTTTGTTGCTATTTTGTATTAGCGATGGATAGATGGCGTCGTTAGGAAATATGTCGCTAACAAATTTTTGTCGCTCGACGAATTAGTGATGGCTTTAGCAACATCACACCAGCAACATATTAGCGAAGTTATGTTTCCGTCGGTGGGATTTGCGATGACATAGCGACGGCTTAGTGACGGAACATGCGAGCCCACATTTCCAATTTTTTCCAGAAGGGTACCGACGAAATTTTATGTCGCTAATTCGTTTGGTACATTTTTGGTATCATATAGCACATTAGCAACGGAAATTTTTGTTGCTACCCTAAGAATTTCTAATATTTTCGTCGCAGATTAGTCGCTAGGTAGTCGATAGTATGAAAATTTTACATAAATACGTTGCTATTCCGTCGCCGTTCCATCGTTGAGTTTAGTATTATTGCCAGAACCAATAATTCCTGCAGTGCTACTACATGTCAATATATATATATATATATATGGGGAGGGATATTGCACCAAACTTATTGCATCAATTATTGCACCAAACAATCTCAACCACACATTTATTTCAATCATGTGGTTATAAAGCATGCTGACATGGCAACAACTTTATGGAATGCTTTATAACCACATGATAGAAATAAATGTGTGGTTGAGATTGTTTGGTGCAACAATTGAAAATATATATATATATATATATATATATATATATATATATATATATATATATATATATATATATATATATTTATATATGCTATGGGGAACTGAAGAGTGGGAATCCCACTCTGATTGTATGTTGTAAGATTATTGCGTTGCTTTTGGAATAAAATTTACACTTTTTCCAATATATATATATATATATATATATATATATATATATATATATATATATATATATATATATATTCCAATATATATATATATATATATATATATATATATATATATATATTTAAACGTAAAATAAAATAAATTCACATAAACCAGCTGATGCAACCCAATAGAAGATTTTCTGATACAAAGAGGTTACTAGTAAGAAGTAGTAACATCCATTGAACACATCACAAATCTTAGACAATAGGGAGTGCCTACAGGGAGAGTTGCAAACACACAAACATCAAACACACATTTAAGAGACAACAACAGGGGGAGTCCAAGTAACACGCAAGCAAAACTCATAGCTCTCTCATCAATACTCCTCGCCCTCGTCTCCCTCCTCGCCCTCAGCAGATTCGGCCCCGACCTCCTCGTAGTCCTTCTCCAGCGCCGCAAGATCCTCGCGGGCCTCCGAGAACTCTCCTTCCTCCATACCCTCCCCAACATACCAGTGCACGAACGCGCGCTTCGCGTACATGAGATCAAACTTGTGGTCGATGCGGGAGAACACCTCCGCGACGCTGGTCGAGTTGGAGATCATGCACATGGCCCTCTGTACCTTGGCGAGGTCGCCCCCCGGGACCACGGTCGACGGCTGGTAGTTGATGCCGCACTTGAACCCGGTTGGGCACCAGTCAACGAACTGGATGGTGCGCTTGGTCTTGATGGTGGCGACGGCGGCGTTCACGTCCTTGGGCACCACGTCGCCGTGGTACATCAGGCAGCAGGCCATGTACTTGCCGTGGCGGGGGTCGCACTTGGCCATCATGGAGGAGGGCTCGAAGGCGCTGTTGGTGATCTCGGCGACGGAGAGCTTCTCGTGGTAGGCCTTCTCCGCGGAGATGACAGGGGCGTAGAAGGACAACATGAAGTGGATTCTCGGGTACGGAACCAAGTTGGTCTGGAACTCGGTAACATCCACGTTCAAGGGTCCATCGAACCTGAGCGAGGCAGTCAGTGATAAAATAACCTGTGACACGAGACGGTTGAGGTTAGTGTAGGTCGGACGGTCGATGTCGAGAGAACGCCTGCAGATATAATAGATTGCCTCATTGTCGAGGAGGACGGCCACATCAGTGTGCTCCAGGAGGGAGTGGGTGGAGAGAACGCTGTTGTAGGCTCTACGACGGAGGTGGACACCTGGGGTGAGGGGTAGACCGTGAAGCCGAGCTTCGACTTCTTGTCGTAGTCGACGGAGAGGCGCTCGAGGAGCAGCGATCCAAGCCCGGAGCCGGTGCCGCCGCCAACGGCATTGAAGACGAGGAAGCCCTGGAGGCCAGTGCAGTTGTCGGCGAGCTTCCTGATACGGTCGAGGCAGAGGTCGACAATCTCCTTGCCGATGGTGTAGTGGCCGCGGGCGAAGTTGTTGGCGGCGTCTTCCTTGCCGCTGATGAGCTGCTCGGGGTGAAAGAGCTGGCGGTACGTGCCGGTCCTCACCTCGTCGATAACGGTGGGCTCGAGATCGACAAAGACGGCACAGGGGACGTGCTTTCCTGCACCAGTCTCGCAGAAGAAGGTGTTGAAAGCATCGTCGCCACCGTCGACAGTCTTGTCGCTCGGCATCTGGCTATCAGGCTGGATCTCGTGCTCTAGGCAGTAGAGCTCCCAGCAGGCATTCCCGACCTGGATCCCGGCCTGGCCGATGTGGATCGAGATGCACTCCCTCATTTTTTCCCTAACGAACTAAGGAAAACGAAGAAGAAGAAGATCTAAAGCTCTCGAGAAGGAGAGAAATATTTTGGAGGTGGGCGTGTATGAAGACGCCTTCCGATATATATATATATATATATATATATATATATATATATATATATATATATATATATATATATATATGCAAATGACCTCTAGCCTAGTGGTTAAGAGAGATGCATGCATGGTCAGGAGATCGATTTCCGGTGGGAGCGTTTGCCATAATTAACTTCTTTCAAAATACACACACACACACACACACACACACACACACACACACACACACACACACAAACAAAATACATATGTACAATATATACAAAAAAATATAAACACATACACACACAATATATATATATATATATATATATATATATATATATAAAATATATATATATATATATATATATATATATATATATATATATATATATATATATATATATGAATTTGTACAATACAAATATATTATTCTATTCAATAAACTCAAACACAATACATATTTTTACAAACTCAAAATCAAACATAAACTCAAACTCTAATTCAAACACAAGTACATATATACAAATAGTCACTATCTGCATACATAATAATAACAAAAGATACAATTGTCCAAAAAATCTAAGCTATCAAGTTGCTGGCGAAGGAGGTGGCGGAGGCAACTGTAGGCCCACAATGTACTGCGTCATCGCCGTAGTGAGGATCCTCTATACGTCCTCAGAAAGAACAATGCCTGGAGCACTCGTAAGAGTGACAATAAGAGCTAGAGCAGTCGTCAAAGTGGTAGTAGGAGCCACAGAAGCCGAAGGAGGTACTATGGTCTAAGTAGGAGCTGGTGCAATGGCCAGAGTGGTACCAAGCACCGTAATAGGAGCAGGAGTCAGACCACAAGTCTAAAACCTGGGTCATCTGGCTCTGTAGCGTATATAATATATGTGTAATCTGCTCCAAACTATAGGTGCTGGAAGGAACGCCGGGCTGTGTAGCTACATGTGGAGGTAGAGGAGCAGCTTTGGAGTAAATGGACAGCTGGGATGCCAACGATCCGGTATCGTACACGCTGCCGCCTTTCCCTCTTCCGACAGCTTGTATCCACAAGTCGTTCCTTCTAACCGACGTACGTGGCTGACTAGTCCCAGCTCTCCCCTCAGCACCTCCTTCACCGACCCGACTTTCTAATGTTTCATACGTATCCTATATTTATATACATAAATATATTTAGAGTTAATACTCGTATTATAGTTACTATTACGTACTATTTTTAGATATTGTAGGTTATGTTTAAGGTTTTTATTGTTAATTAGGGTTATGGTTAGGATATTTAGAGTTAGGGTTAGCTATTTAGGTGAAATAAATATAGTAAAGTATAAAAAGAATGTAATTAGATACAATCGAGAAAACTTACATAGGCTTTGGTCGCCCGATCATCTACGAACTTCCCATCTTTCTTCCGTTTGTGGGTACGCTCGAAGACTTTAGAAAAGTCGACGGTGTTCGGATCTCCGTCTGTCCTGACGTTCTCCTTGCACAGTAACAATTAAACAACATATATGCTTGCTTATGTCATGTTGTAATAATTTCTTTAACACTCCTTTATTATTTTTCTTCTTCTGTGAATAGGATCTAACTCTTGCTCGATGCATATAATTTTCAATCCAAGGAGAGTTAGGTGAGCTAAGGATATAGAGGCTTCAACAAAAGAACCACATATTCTTTTAGGTTATGCAGCAAAGAGCAAAGGATATATAGTCTTCAACAAAAGAACCATGATCATTGAAGAATCCATCAATGTCAAGTTTGATGAGCTAAATCAACACTTAGACGATGATGACAATGAAGACCTAATCGCACCAAGTACAGCTACTGCAAAACCGTCACACAAAGATACAAAACCATTACATCAGGCATCAGATGAACCTCCAAGCAAAGAAGCCGGAACTAGCAATCCTGCGACTACACCAAAAGAGATGAGATTCTTGGCTAGTCATCCAAAGGACTTGGTAATTGGTGAGATTACCAAGGGTTGTATGCAGAATGAGTTTGAGATAAGCATGATGGGAGAGCTGAAATTCTTTCTTGGACTACAAATCAAACAAATCAACAATGGGACATTCATAAATCAATCAAAGTACACAAAGGATCTATTAAGGAAGTTCGACATGGAAGCAGCAAAACCACTTAGCACTCCAATGGCGACTTCAACCAAGCTTGATATTGATGAATAAGGCAAACCTGTCGACATATGTAAGTATCGAGGTATGATCGGTAGCTTACTATATTTAACTGCTAGTCGACTAGACATTATGTTTAGTATTTACTTATGTACACGTTTTCAAGCTAATCCTAAGGAATCACATTTGTGCACAGTTAAGCGTATCTTTCGATACCTTAAAGGAACTTCTTCTGTCGGCTTATGGTATCAAAAAACTACGTCGTTTGACCTAACCGGTTATTCCGATGCTGATTTTGTTGGATGCAAAGTAGATAGAAAAAGCACTAGCGGTACATGTCATTTCCTAGGAAAAGCTCTAGTCTCTTGGTTTAGTAAAAAACAAAATTCTGTTGCATTATCAACAACCGAGGCTGAGTATATCGTCGCAGGACGTTGTTGTGCACAAATTTTGTGGATGAAACAAACTTTAGAAGACTATGGATTGCATTTTTCACACATACCCATTTTCTGTGATAACACTAGTTCTATTAATTTGACTAAGAATCCTATATGTCATTCTCGTACTAAACATATCGAGATTCGACATCATTTTCTTAGAGATCATCAACAAAATGGAGATATAGACCTTATATACATAGACACACAGAATCAATTAGCTGACATACTCACAAAACCATTAGCGGAAGATCGTTTCAACTATTTACGTCGAGAATTAAGAATTTTAGATATCAATAATATTAATTAATTTTGTTTTATTAATTATTTATTTGATACTCATAAACTGTTTTCGAGACAAGCCTAAAAAGAGTCTGTCTGTCACCACGACTACGGTCGAAGCGAAGCGGTATTTAAGAGTTCCCCGGTGAACCTCCGTTAGCTGGAACAGTACTCCTACAGCTAATCTGAAACAGATGCTGAGTAAAGAATATTAATTTGTAAAATAATATTAATTATATTATTTTGAGATTTATAATTACTAAACTTTGAATTAAGTATTTGAAACGAATTAATAAAAAAGAATGTGGCCATATTTGAATTGTTTTTATATATATATAGCCAAGCAACCCTTGGCGAATTCGGCCCGAGTTCGGTCCGTATTCGGCCAGAGGTCAGATGGGTATATATATATATACCAGTACCAACCCGAGGCTTCTTTCTTCTTTATTCTTCCCCACATCCTCATAACAGCAGCAGCGCGCCTCCGAAACCCTAGCTTCTTCTCCTTCATTGTTCTTCCAATCCTTGTGGAGTTTCTTGTCAAAACTTTGGATTCGTACGGAGATCGTCATCCTCTACAACATATCCAATTCTTGGAAGGTATAATCCCTTCTTTCTTCCACTTTTCAATACTTAGGGTTTCTAGAAAATTTGGAAAAGAATGCCTAAGTTCAATCCCTTCAAGAGGAAGAAGACCAATGCCAGTAAAAAGGCATCATCTTCAGATCCGCATACGGATTGCCTCTTTTCTCCGGTCCAATCAGACGATGGTGCGTCGAATGAGTTTTACTTTAAAACTTCCGATCAAGCTTTATTGTGGTACGCCGATTTTATCATGCGTACTATTTGCTCCGGGTCCCGATTAAGTGGACTGTCTTTTCGGATCACCGCCCTTATTTTGAGGCATTAGGGTTACAATATTTTGTCACCTTACAATTCCCCATTGCCACTAATGCCATTAGATTATTCTATTGTAATTTCGTGTTAGACACTTTTACAGCGAGGACACATGTCGGCGGAATTGATATCGAATTCACTGATGAAACGTTAGCGGAAATCCTTGGTATCCCAAACGAAGGTGCCCCGCTTGATGACATCACTAATTTTGATTTCCCCGATGGCACGACACTCGTTAGTTTCAAGAATAAACTTTGTGCGCCCGCACGCGTTCTTCCTGAAAAGTTCAAGGCTAATAACTTGAACTTGTTTAACTACGAATTACATCATATCATCTATTCTATCTTACTTCCAAAATCTACTTCTAAAGATGATGTCACTGCACTTGAGCTTTCTGCGCTTTATCATATTCTTAAGGGGATTCCTTTTTCTGCCCCTAAGACTATCATCCATATGATGGGTAGATGTCGCGGGAGAGACCGCAACCTATCTTATGCGATGCTTATTTCTTGCATTTTTCTGAGATTTGATATTGATCTATCTACTTGTGCTGTCGACCCCGAGCCCAAGTTTCTCAAACTCTCTCGTCGTAGCATTGCATCTGTTCCTCCACCTACTGTACCTACTCCTCCTGCACCTACTCCCACAGCTCCCACAGCACCTGTTCCTTCTCATTCTTATCCTATGACATTTGAGGGTATCCATCAGCACTTATCGGATCTGCAGTCTTTTTATGTTGAGACCTCTAGGAAACACGAGTTCCGTGATGTGACTCGGTTCCAGGCGATTGCCAACTCCTTCGCCGATCTGAGGTTTGCGCAGATGGGTTATTCTGCTATCTCTCTACCTCGAGACCCTTCTGTTTCTGGCTACCACATTGACGACGAGGCGGTCCACTCTCTGTTCCAGCCAGGGAACGCCTATGATTGGCATCGTACTGCTCGTGTCCCTCCTCGAGACTATGTCGATGAGTTTTACGCTGGCGCCACTCCTCGCACTTCTGGCGCTGGTACACCTAGAGCTGGTCCTTCTGGACATGCTGGAGCTGCAGCTGATGATGTTGATGATGATGATGATGAGTTTTGAGATGTTAGATTATTGAGACTGTTACTTTTGTTTTATGTTTACTTGGAAATGCTTCGACATTCCAAGATTTTATCAGTACTCTTATTTTTTTTATCAACACTTTTTCTATTATGTGACTATTCATAGACATGGTTTTTGTTTATGCCTCAGTTTTGGCATCTTAGTCTATTTTTCAGCACTTTATTTATTTCAGTATTATTCTCGCACATTATTAAATACTGCATGTGACAAATATATGCCTGTGTTGTGTTCTCTAGACTATCTGTTTTCTTTTACTGTTTATATCATGTCTGTAATGATTATTCCTATATTTTTTATTGTGTTTTTTCACTGTTTGTTACTTATGCATTTATTGCGGGGGAGCTTTCTCTTTTGCAATTATTTTACTAAGTGACAACGGAGGAGAAATAAGATCTGACATTTTCGTGAATACAAGTTATGAACAATTTCTTTTGATTACTATTTTGAATTGATTCCAAGCTTAGATGTTATATCGACAAGGTTTGTCAATTATCAAAATGGGGGAGATTGTTGGCCCATTGGTCATGGTCAAACCTGATTTTAATAATTGATCAAACTCTGTCTCGATATAAATGCAAGTCAACTCAGATGTTTACCTACGCCGTTTTGGACACTGCTCAATAATGGATATCAACAATGTTCAAGACTGAAGCCGTTTGCCATTCAGAATGTACTTCCTGTTAAGCAATGTAATTTTTTATTTTATTGAGTTTATGAATACATTGTACACCGAGTCGTACTGGCAAATAGGCTATCCGAAAACATTTTTCAAAACCATCCTATTCTTTTACAAATGACCTACGTTTTTGAAAAACATTTTTTTTACAAAAAGCTTCTGAAGGATTTTTCAAAAAGCCAAAATTTATTTTCTCCAAAAATGAACTGGCAGAACCCAGGAGAACTCGAGCCGAGTTCGGCCAGAGTTCGGCCATTTGGAACGTTAGCGAACGTTGGGTTTTTGAACTTGGTCATCCTTCAGTTACGGTTTGTTACAAAGAGTTCTGTACGAATTCTGCCCGAATTCCGTCAGAGTTCTGTCTTTGGAAAAACTATAAATAGGGAAAGATTTCGATCATTTCAAATCACCCAATTCACTTTAAATCTCTTCTCTTCCTGAGCTTACATTCTTCCAAAGAGTTCTTAAAAGCTTTCATTTTCAAATCCCAAGCCAGTTACAATCCTCTAGTCGATTTGCCAGTACGGTACGGTCTAGAAGTTTCAGAGCGATTGTAATCAGAGGCTTGATAAAAGATACAACTCTTCACAATTGAAGTTGGTCGAGTTCTTCGTATCAAAGCTCGCGTCTGTAGAAGTTACAAGGACTTCGTATAAAAACTTGCAGGATTTTCCAATAGTGGATTCAACTGGAAGCTAGAGTTCTTCCGACTGGACTAGTCCTCACAAGAGGAAAACTAGTATAAATCTCGGTGTTTGTGTTTGCCTTCTGATCTCTTTTAATTTCTGTTATTTACTTTTGTGATTATTATTTTATCTGTGATCTAACTACTAACAAATTTTTAATTAGCAATATTCCGCTGCCTACTCTATTCACCCCCTCTAGAGTATTCTGCTTTACGATTTTATTCCTACAATTGGTATCAGAGCAGTTTCTCTATAAGCAGCCTCTCCATCTAGAGGTATATCAAAGCGGGTTGTACAGGTAAAGCAAGGTAAAATTGCAGTTATATTCAATTTTTATATAGATCACAGTTTTACACATAGCAACTGTGAAATTCATAAGTGAAGGCCAAGCCACAAACAGACCTCCACTGTTTGACGGCACAAACTACACTTATTGGAAAACACGTATGAGTTTCTTTCTAAAATCTCTTGATTTTGTCTTATGGTTTGTGGTTATTGATGGCTATAAAAAGCCATCTCGTATTTATGTTAATGGTGTTTTAGCTAAAAAATCCCATGACAAATATACAGAAGAAGAAAAGAAAAAGGCCAGTCTTGACGCACGTGCTATTAACGCTTTATTTTGTGCTTTAGACAGAATTGAATTCAACAGGGTATCTACTTGCACAACATCAAACGAAGTGTGGAAACTTCTCGAAGTAACCCACGAAGGAACAACACAAGTCAAGGAGTCAAAGATCAGCAGACTTACTCAGGAGTATGAGGCATTCAAAATGAAGCCAAGTGAATCAGTCACTCAGATGTTTACAAGATTCTTAGATATTGTGAATCCTCTGTCCTCACTAGGCAAGGATTACAGTAACCATGAGAAGATTCGTAAACTTCTACGAGCCCTTACAAAGAACTGGATTCCAAAGGCTACAACAATCATTGAAGGGAACGACCTCTCAATAATGTCTCTAGAAACACTCATGGGTAAGCTACTCACTCACAAGTTAGAACTTCAAGACTTTGAAGATGCTACACCAAAGAAAAAGTTAGAGAAGACGATCGCTCTCAAGGCTCAACATATAAGAACCATCGAAGATGATTCCGACGACAGCGACTCCGACTCTGAAGATCAAGCTCTTCTGGTAAGAAAGTTCAAGAAGTTCATGAGATTTAATAGAAGAACAAAGGACTGCAAAGACAACAACAACAACAACGAGGAAGATCCTATTTGCTACGGATGCAAGAAGAAAGGACACATGAAGAAAGATTGTCCCTCAGCATCATCATCAAAGAAAAACAACAAATATGACAAAGGCTACCTGAAGAAATCGACATCAAGAAAGTACGCCAACACAATCATATGGCATGAAAGTGAAGCCAGCGACTCAGAAGATGAACAATCAGACGACGCTGCAAATGTGTGCTTGAAGGCTTGCGATCAGGTAATCACTAATCCTCTATTTGACCCTTATGATAATTTCACCTTTGAGCAACTAGGAGAGGCTTTCATTGAACTGTTAGATAATTACAGAAAACTGCGTAGTAAATATGAAACCTCTAAGAAGGTACTCAAAGAGTACAAAGGTGAAGTAGGAAGACTTACCGACCTACTAGATCAGGTTAGAGATAATGACTCTTCAAATGCGTCTGGTGAGCTTTCTTCTATTAAATTGTTGTTACACGAGACTGTTAAGCTATCCGAAGAAAAAGACCAAACTATTATCCAGTTAAAGGAAGACCTATCTAAGGAGAGAAAGAGTCTCCAGTATGCACAGGTCAGATTAGAATCACTCACATCTGACTATACTAGATTATATGACACTTCCAAAAAGTTGGAAATTAATTTAGGAAAACGGCCTGAAGTTACTGCTTCCTATTCTAATACGTGTCAATTACCGAATCATCGAAATACGCCCAACACTGTCAGACCAAACCATACCAAGACTATGCCCAAGAAGACTAATAGGCATGCATTCTTCTATACTAGAAAACCAAAACCTACAAATCATGCACCTCACACTACTTTCTGTAACACCCAGTTTTCCAGATGAGGGTAATTTTGAAATTTTGTAATTATAATTATAATTATTGATATTTATTTCATATTATGATTTTTGGTGATTTTTAATAATTTTTAAACTATTTAAAAACTGCTTTAAGTCATGACATGTGATTTTGATGTGCTGCCAGTGAAACCCTAGAGACTGCATGACCTAGAGCCTAACCATGTCATTAGGATAATTTATTTCTACTTTTGAGCATGAGGGTATTTTGGTCATTTGATCTCTTTGAATTATTTTATGATTTATTGCACTGGTGATTGTTGATTTTGACTTTTGACTAGCTGTGACTTAAGGAACTGTCCTAGATTTTGACTTTGACTTGGTGACCTAGTTAACATGGTATGGACCCTAGTTTAGCTTAAGTTAACTCAAGTTAGGACACTCAGGATCAAGTTTGAAATAGGAGGATTGGTATTTTGGTCCATAGGCTTGAGACCTAGAAATTGGTTCCATGACTAGTACAACTTGGCCCATAGCCATTAGACTAAGCCCTAACCCTAATTATCCACTTTTTAACCATCCACTAGGGCTCTCCCTTCCCTATAAATAATCTCCTCCTTGTTCTTGCCTCTTTTATTAGTTTTTTAAGCTTTGGAGAAAGAGGTAAGGAGCCATCTTCCCCAATCCATAACTTCCTCATTTTAATTTCTTTTTAACTCTAGTTTCCTGCATTAGAGCCTAATTTCCTCCTATTTTTTGATTGTGGAATTTAATCCCAGCCTTGGGACAATTTGGGAGCTTTTGGATAGCAAGGAGGAATCCCCCATTTGAAGCTTTTCCAAGCTTTTTGCACATATAAGTAAAACCCTTTAAATTGTATTAATATTTCATTTTCCTTGCATTTAGGGCTAGATCTAGGAGTCTCCTAGCTCTACCTCGAATTTGGGTGGGTTTTGTGTCCGTTTGGTGTCCGTATCGGACACGTATCAACGTATGTACATAGGTGTTCGACGAAATGTCTCTTAGAACTTTTTGTTCTTAGTTTTCAAAACAAATTACATATTTGGAAAGCTTGTTATGTGTAGATCATGAATGTATATGACTGAGCACGATTCTGTGGATTTTTTGTGTCCAAAATGGACACGTACCTCGTGCACGACACTGCGTACAGGCCCGTACGGTGTCCTGCTGCCACACGTTCATATCCGACACGACACGACTCGGTTGGACACGAAAATTGGTGGACACCTGGGGGCAATGTCTGACAACATGCCCCCAAAGTCTCACACGATTTGGTTTAGTATAGTGAGAAATCTCTCTTGCACTGGTCGCTGCCTGTTGTGCACACGCGTGTAAACCAGTTCTGACACGCGCCTCGTTTTCAGACACGAAGACACAAGGACAGGTTTCAGGCTAGTGAACATGTACACCTAGACCTACCCTAGCTGTGGACACGTGCACGACACTTGTAGATGTGTGTGTTGTGTCCTTTGTGGCTCGACACACGTGTACGAGACAGTGTACTGCACTGTCTTTGACACAGTGTTCATTGGCTTTTGGACACTTCGTGTCCTATTCCTTGGACACGTGTGGACACGTAAAGGCTCGTAGGGTTAGCCCCTATGTCTGTACACCCCCTGACACGAATGTTAATTTGATTTTGTTGACAATTTGGGTTCGATTTCAGGATTCTGATACACAGTTCTTTATTAATTTGATTTCTGAGTTTAAATTATATTTTTACTGTTTGCTAATGATTTGATTACCATACTAACTCATTTACTCCTATATTAGATTCTGGAATGTTGAGTTTATGATTTGTGTAGGAATTTTGGGTTCAAAATGGTTTGGGACTGTTATCATTACTCGAATACCTAAGAACACTGAATTATGCACTGATTTACCAACTGTCCTTTGTACTGAAATTCCTAAGTTATGCCCTGTCACATTGCTCATGTTTCCATGTTCCTATTACACTATATCACACACATTGCACTGGTTTACTTATGCACCCTACAGTTCTACTCATACTCTAGTCTAGATTGCAACACACACATTGCTTGATTTCAGTTTTTCCTGGGAACTCTAATACCTGAGACACTTGACTGTCATATACATATGACCCATACCACCATACAAAACCCTTTACTGTTAACACACAGTTTTCATATTACACTAATTGTCAGTACATTAAACTGTCAAGTAAACCTTAATTCCTGAGACACTTTACCCTGTTAACACATACACTGTTCTTGATGATTAAATTCAATGATTATTTAATTCCTTATGTCTGAATCTTGGTTACATGTTAGGTCCATGTGGGTGATTGGTTGTAGGATTCAAATTAGGCTTTGGGACTGATAAATGCAAACTGCCATTTGCCTTGTTTTTCTGAGAACTAAAAGCCTGAGATTGTGCACCCATTCACTGATTTCTAATCACATTTCAACTGAGACACATTGATGACTGCACACCTTGTTGTCCTAAAACTGAACCTATGTGAACCTGTGATGCATTTCTGCCTATATGGATGTCTGAACACATATGTATTATACACTATGTTTCCTATACACAATCTATCAACTGAATTGAAATGCTCTCACTGAATTCCAGTCTATTGAACTGTCACTTCACTAATATTCTGAGAACATATCCACACACCCACACACACAAGTACACACACTCCTATATACCATGTGCACACACTCTTGACACCCTAAAACCTGTGAACACTGACACATGAACACTGATTACTGATTTCTGGAATTTCCTGTAATTTCAAACCCATTTCCATGATTCAAATGCAAGAGAAGTTCATACTCATGTGTTAGACACTTCATGGACACTCTTCACATCACTTGACACCAGTGATTGGGTTTTGTGTTTGAAATCAATTGATTAGGTTTATGAGGATATTTATATGTATATGTGATAGATAAGGTATATGTTATATGTATGGATATTTGAGGTAGGGTAATATTGGATGAAGGGAAGTATCCTTGTATATATGTGTGTATCTTAGGATATGTGTTAGAGTATGGATTAGAGAGAGAGTGGTTAGTTGTTAGTCTAGAGAGTTGGTAGGTGAGTAGGTTAGAAGATTGGTTGGTGGTTAAGGTAAGGAGAATTTGAATATGTGCATGATGGTTAGGAGGGATTAGTAGGTAGAGTGTGACTCCATGTGTGAGTATCACTTAGTGTCTAAATGTCTATATATCTATCTATCCATTTGTTTGCCTATCTATCTATTTATATATCTAATTTCGTATATATTTACCTAAATATCTATCTATGTGTATATATATCAGGTTATAGCTATTGGGTATACATACATTATGAGATTAGATATTGGTAACGATAAGGGATGGACTAGTACCCTTGGTATACTAAGGGAACATGATAAATACATAGGTTGAGGAAGCTAGGTTTTGAACTTAGACTTTGAGGACCCATTAGACTAATTTGACCATTGGCCAAGAATTGACCAAAGGATTCAAGTTTGACTGAATTGAACAGAGTTGACCAGATAGACTGGTATGCCTAGTGGGTGACTAGGGTTGACCCAAAACCCAAGACAGTTGACCAGGTTTGACTTATAGTTGACTTTGACCTAGATTGGCCTAGAAATCATGTAGATTGTATCGTAAACTTCATTTATCTTATTTTAAATACATTATAACCTGTATTCCTCTGTTTAGGACATTGTGACTCTGGTACAGGCATATGATATTACACTACTCTTTTCAGAGTAGCAGGCGAGTACATTCTCTGATAGTTCTCTCATTTACTTGTCAATTACTGTACTTCAGTTCTAGTTAGTTTTATGTGATTCTTACAACACGTATGGATATTTCTGGGTTCATGTATGCGACACACATACCATGTTGTCTAGCCTCTATTACTGGTATCATCATATTTGACTTCTATTACTGGAATCACCTACTGGAATCACCCTGGAATCACTTGCTGGTATCATCACATTTGGCTGGACTCATCTCGATTCTCGTGTCGTATTCTGGATTCACTTGTACTTGCTGGGAAAGAAAATACTTGAGTAAGACATGTAGACATACCCCAATCTGGAATCTCCTAACTGGAATCTACTTGAATGATAGCCATCTCACACCCGGCCAGGTGTGTGATGTGCCGTATTACCTACAGCCGTTTACATGTCGATCTCGGTATTTTAAAACACACTGTTAGAGTATAGGCTGGACTCACCCTGGAATCATTGATCACTATGACTGGAATCATCTTATACTGGACTCATCTTGTACTGGAATCACCTGGTATCAGATTCATGTTGTCTGGATTTACTTGGGTTTTTGCACTTATTTACATTTACATTCTGGACTTATATCAAGTTGCTCTAGTTTAGCTAGTTCCTATTTACAGTCTTTATTGCTATGATTCTTCTCTTGTTTTACTTACCTTACTTTCCTTGTATCTTAACTGTTTCTCTATACCATCACATGTATACAAACTACCATGTTCATCAATAAAACTGTCTATAATTGTTTTATAGTTCTCTGTCATTTACTTGGGTTTTTTAGATGAGATTGTGCTTGTTCCTGTCCTGACTGGACCTGTTGAAATTTTACAGATGATTGCCCTGAGAATACTTGCCCGACTCATTATGGACCAGGAGACGGCTTAGCTACCCTTGGCCCTGACACTCAGGAGTGATCGGGAGATTAGCTAGTGACTTGGTTTAGATTTCATGTTTTAGAACTTGATTGTAATTAAGTTGAGATATGTTGTTTTGAGTTTGTTGGAGATTATATTATTTTAGTAGTTAGTTTTATTGATTATATTCAGTCTTAGTTATAATCTTTTGTGTTATCATATCGTGCTTAGATTATGATTGAGACTTCATTATATCTATACTTGTCCTCCGTTCGGAGTTGTGATTTGACAAGTACATTATATAATTGTGTGAGTTATTGGTTAGATAGTAACTTAGAACAACGTTCTACCGCCGACACTGCGGCGTAGGCTGGGCGTTGTTACGTACTCGTACCCTCACAGTGGGTGCGGGTCGTGACACTTTCAACACTCAACATGCTAAATGTCATTATTGTGGCCTCATTGGTCATATATCTTCTGCATGTAGAATCAGAAAGTTAGTAGATTTAAATATTTATGCATGGATACCGAAAACTAACCAGTCAGGACCCTACAAGAAATGGGTACCAAAAGTTTCATCTACAAATTGTTTTGTAGGTGGGACACCCTTCACATGCTAGGAGCAAATGGATCCTCGACAGCGGTTGCTCACGGCACATGACCGGTGACGCTTCATTATTTGTAACACTGTCGAAGAGGAATAAAGAAGGATACGTCTCCTTCGGTAATAATTTGAAAGGGTACATAATCGGTATCGGTGACATTGGTAAGGCTCCCTATCCAGTGATTAAAGATGTTTGTCTTGTAACCGAGTTAAAACATAATCTGCTCAGCATAAGCCATTTAGCTGATCACGGTTATGGCATTAACTTTGTAAAAGATAAATGTATATTATTGATAGTTCAACTGGCAGTACTATTTTGAAGGTATTAGGGAAGACAATATATATGTATTCTATTTGTTGGAAGATGCTAACACAACAGGTAGATGTTTGATGGCCAAAAGTATTGAGAGTCAACTATGGCATATGAGACTCGGTCATGCAAACATGGATACAATTTCAAGATTATCTACGAAGAAGTTGGTACGCGACTTACCAGATATTTCTTTCAAGAAGGATACGGTATGTAGTGAATTTGAAAAGAACAAAGCTACCAAATCCGCATTCAAATCCAAGAACGCTGTAAGTACCACTAGACCTTTACAATTGTTGCATATGGACTTATTTGGACCCAGCAGAATTGCTAGTCTAGGTGGTAAGTTATATGCTTTTGTCATTATAGATGACTTCTTTAGATATACATGGGTTTATTTTCTTGCACGCAAGAATGATGCATTATCAGAATTCGTCACCTTTTGCAAGAAAGTACAGAATAAAAAAGGGTTCATGATTACTCGCATTCGTAGTGATCATGGCGGCGAATTTAAGAATGCAGAATTCAAGCAATTTTGTGACACACACGGTTATCTGCATGAATTCTCTTGCCCTAGGACTCCACAACAAAATGGAGTTGTGGAACGTAATAACAGAACTCTATCTGAAATGGCTAGAGTTATGTTAAACCAGTTTAGTCTACCTAGATATTTATGGGCTGAAGCTGTAAATACAGCATGCTATATTCTCAATAGGATTCTAATTCGACCTATATCGAAGAAGACTCCCTATGAATTATGGTTTGATAGAACACCAAATGTTTCTTATTTCAAAATCTTTGGTTGTAAATGTTTTATTCTTAATACCAAAGATAATTTAAGTAAATTTGATGAAAAGGCCGATGAAGGTATATTTTTAGGTTATGCAGTAAAGAGCAAAGGATATATAGTCTTCAACAAAAGAACCATGATCATTGAAGAATCCATCAACGTCAAGTTTGATGAGCTAAATCAACACTTAGACGATGATGACAATGAAGACATAATCGTACCAAGTACAGCTACTGCAAAACCGTCACACAAAGATACAGAACCATCACATCAGGCATCAGATGAACCTCCAAGCAAAGAAGCCGAAACTAGCAATCCTGCGACTACACCAAAGAGATGAGATTCTTGGCTAGTCATCCAAAGGACTTGGTAATTGGTGAGATTACCAAGGGTTGTATGCAGAATGAGTTTGAGATGAGCATGATGGGAGAGCTAAAATTCTTTCTCGGACTGCAAATCAAACAAACCAATAATGGAACATTCATAAATCAAGAAAAGTACACAAAGAATCTATTAAAGAAGTTCGACATGGAAGCAGCAAAACCACTTAGCACTCCAATGGCGACTTCAACCAAGCTTGATATTGATGAACAAGGCAAACCTGTCGACATACGCAAGTATCGAGGTATGATCGGTAGCTTACTATATTTAACTGCTAGTCGACCAGATATTATGTTTAGTGTTTGCTTATGTGTACATTTTCAAGCTAATCCTAAGGAATCACATTTGTGCGCAGTTAAGCGTATCTTCCGATACCTTAAAGGTACTTCTTCTGTCGGCTTATGGTATCACGAAACCACGTCGTTTGACCTAACTGGTTATTCCGATGCTAATTTTGCTGGATGCAAAGTAGATAGAAAAAGCACTAGCGTGTCATTTCCTAGGAAAAGCTCTAGTCACTTGGTTTAGTAAAAAGCAAAATTCTGTTGCATTATCAACAACCGAGGCTGAGTATATCGCCGCAGGACGTTGTTGTGCACAAATTTTGTGGATAAAACAAACTTTAGAAGACTATGGATTGCATTTTTCACACATACCCATTTTCTGTAATAATACTAGTTCTATTAATTTGACTAAGAATCCTGTATGTCATTCTCGTACTAAACATATCGAGATTCGACATCATTTTCTTAGAGATCATCAACAAAATGGAGATATAGACCTTGTATACATAGACACACAGAATCAATTAGCTGACATACTCACAAAACCATTAGCGGAAGATCGTTTCAACTATTTACGTCGAGAATTAGGAATTTTAGATATCAATAATATTAATTAATTTTGTTTTATTAATTATTTATTCGATACTCATAAACTGTTTTCGAGACAAGCCTAAAAAGAGTCTGTCTGTCACCACGACTACGGTCGAAGCGAAGCGGTATTTAAGAGTTCCCTGGTGAACCTCCGTTAGCTGGGACAGTACTCCAACAGCTAATCTGAAACAAATGCTGAGTAAAGAATATTAATTTGTAAAATAATATTAATTATATTATTTTGAGATTTAAAATTACTAAACTTTGAATTAAACATTTGAAACGAATTAACGAAAAGAAATGTGGCCTCATTTGAATTGTTTATATATATATATATATATATATATATATATATATATATATATATATATATAGCCAAGCAACTCTTGGCGAATTCGGCCCGAGTTCGGTCCAAATTCGGCCAGAGTTCGGCTGGGTATATATATATATACCAGCACCAACCCGAGGCTTCTTTCTTCTTCATTCTTCCCCACATTCTCATAACAGCACCAGCGCGCCTCCGAAACCCTAGCTTCTTCTCCTTCATTGTTCTTCCAATCCTTGTGGAGTTTTTCGTCAAAACTTTGGATTCGTGCGGAGATCGTCATCCTCTACAACATATCCAATTCTTGGAAGGTATAATCCCTTCTTTCTTCCACTTTTCAATACTTAGGGTTTCTAGAAAATTTGTGAAAGAATGCCTAAGTTCAATCCCTTCAAGAGGAAGAAGACCAATGCCAGTGAAAAGGCATCGTCTTCAGATCCGCATACGGATTGCCTCTTTTTTTCGGTCCAATCAGACGATGGTGCGTCGGATGAGTTTTACTTTAAAACTTCCGATCAAGCTTTATTGTGGTACGCTGATTTTATCATGCGTACTATTTGCACCGGGTCACCGATTAAGTGGACTGTCTTTCCGGATCACCGCCCTTATTTTGAGGCATTAGGGTTATAACATTTTGTCACCTTATAGTTCTCCATTGCCACTAATGCCATTAGATTATTCTATTATAATTTCGTGTTAGACACTTTTATAGCGACGACACGTGTTGGAGGAATTGATATCGAATTCACTGATGAAACGTTAGCGAAAATCCATGGTATCCCAAACGAAGGTGTCCCGTTCGATGATATCACTGATTTTGATTTCTCCGATGGCACGAAACTCGTTAGTTTCAAGAATGAACTTTGTGCGCCCGCACGCGTTCTTCCTGGAAAGTTCAAGGCTAATAACTTGAACTTGTTTAACTACGAATTACATCGCATCATCTATTCTACCTTACTTCCAAAATCCACTTCTAAAGATGATGTCACTGCACTTGAACTTTCTGCCCTTTATCATATTTTTAAGGGGATTCATTTTTCTGCCTCTAAGACTATCATCCAGATGATGGATAGATGTCGCGGGAGAGACCGCAACCTATCTTATGCGATGCTTATTCCTCGCATTTTTCAGAGATTTGATATTGATCTATCTACTATTGCTGTCGACCCCGAGCCCAAGTTTCTCAAACTCTCTCGTCGCAGCATTGCATATGTTCCTCCACCTACTGTACCTACTCCTCCTGTACCTACCCCCACAGCTCCCACAGCACCTGTTCCTCCTCATTCTTACCCTATGACATTTGAGGGTATCCATCAACACTTATCGGATCTGCAGTCTTTTTATGTTGAGACCTCTAGGGAACACGAGTTCCGTAATGTGACTCGGTTCCAGGCGATTGCCAACTCCTTCGTCGATCTAAGGTTTGCGCAGACGGGTTATTCTGCTAGCTTTCTACCTCGAGACCCTTCTGTTTCTGGCTACCGCATTGACGATGAGGCGGTCCTCTCTCTGTTCCAGCCAGGGAATGCCTATGATTGGTATCGTACTGCTCGTGCCCCTCCTCGAGACTATGTCGGTGAGTTTTACGCTGGTGCCACTCCTCAAACTTCTGGCGCTGGTACTTCTAGAGCTGGTCCTTCTGGACATGCTGGAGCTGCAGCTGATGATGTTGATGATGATGATGAGTTTTGAGATGTTAGATTATTGAGACTGTTACTTTTGTTTTATGTTTACTTGGAAATGCTCCGACATTCCAAGATTTTATCAGTACTCTGATTTTTTTTATTAGCACTTTTTCTATTATGTGACTATTCATAGACATGGTTTTTGTTTATGCCTCAGTTTTGGCATCTTAGTCTATTTTTTAGCACTTTATTTGTTTCAGTATTATTCTCGCACTTTATTAAATACTTCCTGTGACAAATACATGCCTGTGTTGTGTTCTCTAGACTATCTATTTTCTTTTACTGTTTATATCATGCCTGTAATGATTATTCCTATATTTTTTATTGTGTTTCTTCACTATTTGTTACTTATGCATTTATTGCGGGGGAGCTTTCTCTTTTGCAATTATTTTACTAAGTGACAACGGGGGAGAAATAAGATCTGACATTTTCGTGAATACAAGTTATGAACAATTTCTTTTGATTACTATTTTGAATTGATTTCAAGCTTAGATGTTATATCGGCAAGGTTTGTCAATTATCAAAATGGGGGAGATTGTTGGCCCATTGGTCATGGTCAAACCTAATTTTAATAATTGATCAAACTCTGTCTCGATATAAATGCAAGTCAACTCAGATGTTTACCTACGACGTTTTGGACACTGCTCAATAATGGATATCAACAATGTTCAAGACTGAAGCCGTTTGCCATTCAGAATGTACTTCCTGTTAAGCAATGTAATTTTTCATTTTATTGAATCTAGGAATACATTGTACACCGAGTCGTACTGGCAAATAGGCTATCCGAAAACGTTTTTCAAAACCATCCTATTCTTTTACAAATGACCTACGTTTTTGAAAAACATTCTTTTTACAAAAAGCTTCTGAAGGATTTTTCAAAAAGCCAAAATTTATTTTCTCCAAAAATGAACTGGCAGAACCCCAGGAGAACTCGGGCCGAGTTCGGCCAGAGTTTGGCCATTTGGAACGTTAGTGAACGTTGGGTTTTTGAACTTGGTCATCCTTCAGTTACGGTTTGTTACAAAGAGTTCTGTCCGAATTCTGCCCGAATTCTGTCAGAGTTCTGTCTTTGGAAAAACTATAAATAGAGAAGGATTTCGATCATTTTAAATCACCCAATTCACTTTAAATCTCTTCTCTTCCTGAGCTTACATTCTTCCAAAGAGTTCTTAAAAGCTTTCATTTTTAAATCCCAAACCAGTTACAATCCTCTAGTCGATTTGCTAGTACGGTACGGTCTAGAAGTTTCAGAGCGATTGTAATCAGAGGCTTGATAGAAGATACAACTCTTCACAATTGAAGTTGGTCGAGTTCTTCGTATCAAAGCTCGCGTCTGTAGAAGTTGCAAGGACTTCGTATGAAAACTTGTAGAATTTTCCAATAGTGGGTTCAACTGGAAGCTAGAGTTCTTCCGACTGGACTAGTCCTCACAAGAGGAAAACCAGTATAAATCTCGGTGTTTGCGTTTGCCTTCTGATCTCTTTTAATTTCTGTCATTTACTTTTGTGATTATTATTTTATCTGTGATCTAACTGCTAACAAGTTTTTAATTAGCAATATTCCGCTGCCTACTCTATTCACCCCCTCTAGAGTATTCTGCTTTACGATTTCGTTCCTACATATATATATATATATAAACACACACACACACTAACACACACACACTAGCCTAGCGGTAGTACAGGGTGCTGTCCGAGCACATGTCTAAGGTTCGAATCCCCTCTTGAGCGGCTGGGTGGCTTTGAGCCACAGTCCAACTTAGAAAAAAGACACCTCAGAAATAAAATTATATATATATATATATATATATATATTGTAGGAAAAAAATATATATATATATATTGTAGGAAATAATAATGCCTTGTTCTCATTGCTAGGGTTTGTTACAATATATATAGTGTCTACATTTGGGCATTTGGGCTTATGGGCCATATTTACATTACAAATATAATCTAACACCCTCCCTCAAGTTGGAGCATGCAAGTCCCAAATGCCCAACTTGGGAAGGAAAGAATCAAACACATGCTTTCCAAGGGGCTTGGTGAAGATGTCAGCCAGTTGAGAAGAAGTAGGAACATGCGAGGCTATTACGGTGCCATCTCGAATAGCATCACGAACAAAATGCAAATCCACTAAAGTTAAAAAATATCGTACCCCATTAGATGACGGAACAAGATATGGTCCCCACAGATCACAGTGTATAAGTTCAAAGCATCTTAAAGCACGACTACTACTATCAGGAAAAGCATCACGAGTCTGTTTAGCTTGATGACAAATATCACAAGCCTTATGAGAAAACACACTACTACCAGAGAGAAAAGGTAAAGTCTGCATTACTTTATCTGAAGGATGCCCCAGTCTACCATGCCAAATCTCAGAATTACTTTCTTTGCATGCCAGGATCATCGAAGCCAAAGAAGCTGGAACCTCCCCCAAGAAGTAAAGTCCACCCCTTTGTTCACCTGCTCCAATCACCATCTTCGTACTTCGGTCCTGAATAAAACACAAATCAGGAGTAAATAACATATCACAATTTCTGCCACCAATCGATTGTGAGACAGAGATCAAATTGCAAGTCAATGTCGGAACATAAAGAACATCCGTCAACACCAACGAAGCAGTCAAAAATACTTTGCCTCTCAGAACAGCCTCAATAGTACTCCCATCAGGCAAAATTACAGGACAGACATGGCCCTCATTTAATCAACTAAACAGTCACGAGAGCCTGTCGCATGAAGAGTAGCCCCAGTATCGAATATCCAAGTGACAGAAGAATTTTTACCCATCAGATGATCAGAGTTTGAAAAACTAGGGTTGGAAGGATTGTCGTTACCCAGCAGGGTCATCAGTTTCTGCCATTGTTCACCTAAGAGTGGTGAAGGATATCCTCCATGCATCATATCTGCCGAACTCCCAGCAATACTAGCAGGGACACCATGACCAGCAGTGGCGACATGATGAACAACCCCTGCGCCACCAGTACCTCGTCCCTCATTACGTCTCTACTGTGGTGGCGGGCCTCTGCCACCGCCAGCACCACGTCCGCCCTCACGCCGAGGACGAGTCTCCCACCACTCTGAATAGCCAATCTTGGCAAAGCAAGTTGCAATATTATGACCTATTTTCTTGCAATGAGTACAGATCATACCTGATTTTTCCCTGGAATCTAAGATCCTACTATTAGAAGTAGAAGACGGACGAGGTGAAGTCTTGATAGCCAGCGTCAACACCTCCTTAGCGGTGGATTGTACCTGAGTTTTTCGTATATCCTCCTCCTCACGGACTGCCTGGTATGCCCGATCTAAACTTGGCTGAGGATCTTGAGCCAGAAGATTAGATCGGGTATGACCATACAACTCAGCATTCAACCCATACATAAAGTCCTGAAAGTGGTCTTCATCCCTCATAGCCTGTAGCTTTGCAGCAAGTTTACCACAGGTACAAGAAGGCAATAGGAAATAAGCGGTCTTCATGCCATTGCTAACAACAAATCTTTTCTCCAACAAGTTCCACAATGGATAAACCTCCTCAAAGTACGGCAAAGATTTCTTCAGAGACGGATCAATGGTATTAAGAACCCATTGAACCAATAGTGCTTGCACGCATCTCCAATCAAGCAATTTACTAGCATCATTAACAGGTTTGACTTCAGTACCTTCCAGAAAAGTAATCTTCGCCTAGAGATCAGGGAGAGACGTATCGACCGAGACCACTCAGCATAGTTCGGTCCACGAAAAATAATAGGAGTAATGATATTTTCTGGTTGATCAGCAGAACTCAAAAAATATGGATCCTTCGGATTAGGATAATTTGGGTTGTGTACACCGCCACCGCCAGTCGCGACGGAGTAGCTGGACGCATCATCATCTGCCATCGTAGATGTCGGGTGTACAAAATTTTTGTACAACTCTGACGAATCGGCCGCTGATGGACGGGATCGACGGCGAATCAGCCGCGATCAGGGGCGCCGAATCTGGCACGTAGGGGAGAGCGGATGTCGGGTGTACAAAAATTTGTACAACTTCGACGAATCTGCCGCTGATGGACGGGGTCAACGGAAAGCAAATCGGGTGTACAAAATATTGTACAACTCCGACGTATTGGCCAAACAAGCGACGAATCTGAGTCCACTAATGGACGGGGTCGACGGTCGGGCGCTGTCGGGTGCTGACGGGTCGGGTGCTGATGGATTGGTCGGATCTGGCACGTAGATGAACGGGGTCGTGCGTCCGCGGTCAGGCGGACGGGGTCGACGGCGCGGTCGGGCGCTAACGGGCGGTCGTGCGCTGACGGGGTCGGCGGTCGGGCGCTGACGGGCGCTGACAGGACGGGCGCTGTCGGATCGGCCGCACGGTCGGGCGCTGACGGGCGCTGACGGGGTCGTGTGCTGACGGATCGGCCACGCTGACGGATCGGGCGCTGACGGATCGGCCGTACGCTGACGGATCGGACGCTGAAGTGCCGCGCGGTCGGGCACTGGCGCAGACGGTGGTCGGGCGTCGGATCGGCCGCAGAGAAGATGAGGAAGATAGGGAATATGGCGGCTAGGGTTTTTATGGAGGCACTGATACCATATAGGAAATAATAATGCTTTGTTCTCATTGCTAGGATTTGTTACAATATATATAGTGTCTACATTTGGGCTTATGGGCCATATTTACATTACAAATATAATCTAACATATATATAATTGTATTTGTTTTCAAGAAGGGACTACAAGACTTAGGATGCCTTTAATATCAAACACTACGTCACTCTTTAACATAATACAACACTCTAACAAGTTAGCCAAATTTTCTTTGCTGCTACGGGCGCTCACATGAATCCTTGTTGCTTTCTTCATTATAGGCCTGTCAATGGTAGACCGAAAATCCGTATCTGATCCGTATTCGAATCGAAAATATCCAAAATTTCGGATACGGATTCGGATATCATATCCGATATTTATCGGATATCGGATGCGGATACGATAAATGTCATATCCGGACCAATAATATCCGAAGCAATAATATTTAAATTATTTAATAAATTTAAAATATATTCAATGTATGCATGGGACTATTAGTTATATATGCGTGTGTGGAGAATTTTTTGGTGCAAATGTATTCAATGTATGCATGGAAATCTACTGCTTATGATATTTTAATGTGAAAATTTGCACATATATCTGACAAAATCTGCTGGTTCTGATTTTTTTTCTTCCCTTTTTAAATATTTTTAGTAATATTATTGGTTCGGATATTATCCGATATCCGTTAAAATTATCGGTAACGAATACGGTAGCCAAAACTTCTATCTGATCGGATATTGGATAGTTATCGGATATATCCGATAGTTAATGGTTCAGATATGGTAATGCCAATATCCGACCAATAAGCTACCATTGACAGGCCTACTTCATTATTTTGTGACGAGCACGGACACTGGGAGAAGTCCCATATATTGCTGTATCAGTCGGAGCCATTTTTCATTCTCCATTGTCAACTGTTCTATTGAATCACTCATAGGAACTTTCTCTAGGATTGCAGAGTTAGAGAGTCTCAGCCCACAAATCCCATCTAACTTTTCTATGCCGCCTCCCTGCCCCGAGGAAGTCTCTTCACATAAGGACTGTCATTTTCATGAGAAACATTGAGACAATTATACTAAGGTGAGGTGTTCTTAGGCGAATGGAGTAACTGAATATTCTCCTCTGAGCCACAAGTCTTCTCCAATGTTGACTGCAAGACTTCCTGAACATATTGGCTAATTCCACAGTAGCTTGATAGTAGGGTATCAAATTCTTGTGCCGTATATTCTTCTCTGACGTGGCTGAAGATCAATTTGGAATCACCATGGGCTTCAGATATTCAACTCCCAATTGACGAGAGAGCTGTAGATCAATGAGCAAAGCATTGTATTATGCTATATTTTTGGAGCATAATTCCGTCAATGAGTACTCCATGTGAATGACAAAGTTTTTTGGGAATATTAGCACAATCCCCACTCCACCAATAAATTGACCTTTGGGACATATTCTTGAAGCACCATCAAAGAACATTTGCCAGATCAATTCACCAGAATCCATATTGGATTTTAATGCCTCATCCGCTATGCTTTCATATAGCTTTGAAGTTTCTAGAATTGGATGTGCAACAAGAAAGTCCGTCAATGCTTGACCTTTCACTGCTTTCTAAGGACAAACGTCATGTCACACGGGGATAACAACATAGACCACGTTTCCAAATGAGAATTCAGCATGCTAGGTTTCGTCTTAAGAACGCACAAAGGATTGACTCGCAATATGACATGAATCGCTTGGCTAATCACATAATGACACGTCTTCTGAATTACGAACATCAATGTAAGACATTCTTTCTCAACAAGATTGTACATGTTCTCAGCTTCGATCATCATCCTACTAAGACAATAGATTGCCTGCTCATGAACCTTATCATTTTTTGTACTAATAAAGCACCTAAGGCATAGTCCGTTGCAAGAGTTGTACAAACTTGGAAAAGGCCAAGTTAGTTTTATTTCAAAATCTTGAAGTCGAAGTTATCATGCCTTTCGAATCAAAGCACGAGGTGTCTGTACGAAGTTGCAAGCCTTCGTATCAAAACTTGTGTTTTTACAGATAATGGATTAACATCGAGTAAGAGTTCTCAAGACTGGATTAGTCCTTCACGAGGGATACCAGTATACATCGTGGTGTTTACGTTTGCTATTCTGAACTCTTCTTTTATTTCATATATCTGTGCTTTACTATTTTATTTAGTTGGTACACTGGCTTCAAGTATTTTTAGGGGATTATTTTTGCTACACTCTATTCACCCCCTCTAGAGTAGACTAAGGATTCTCAATTAGTATCAGAGCTAGATTCTCTTCTAGAGGCTTAACATCCTAAGAGCTATACACATGGCAACTATGAAATCTATTTTCACGGAGAAGGCCAGTCTATAAATAGACCTCCTCTATTTGATGGAACCAACTACACTTATTAAAAAACATGAATGAGTTTCTGTCTCAAGTCATTAGATTTTGATCTCTGGTCAATCGTTATTGACGGCTATAAAAAGCCACCGATAATAGTTGTAAATGGTTATAACTTGATAGAAAAGCCTAATGATAGATATACAGACTTGGGAAAAAAATAAAGCAAGTCTTGATGCTAGAGCCATCAATGCTTTGTTCTGTGCTGTTGATAGAACTGAGTTTAATAAAGTATCAACTTGCACTACCTCACACAAAATCTAGAAACTTCTTGAGGTAACTCATGAAGGTACTTCCCAAGTGAAGGAATCCAAGGTCAGCAGGCTTACAGAAGAATATGAGGCTTTTAGAATGAAACCCAATGCGACCATCACACAAATGTTTACACATTTCCTAGACATTATTAATCCTCTTTTCTCTTGGAAAGGATTATAGCAATTAAGATCTGCAAGTACTCAGGGGACTAATAAAGAATTGGAATCCAAAGGCAACTACGATCATTGAAGGAAACGACCTCACCATAATGACGCTTGAGACACTTATGGAAAAATTTATGATGCATGAGTAGGACCTTAAAGACCTTGAAGACTCAACACCAAAGGAGAAAACTCTGACAATTAAAGCTCATCACAAAGTCTCTGGTGATGAAACCGACGATGATGACTCAGACGGTGAGGAACATACCCTAATGGTCAGGAACTTCAGAAAATTCTTAAAATTTGAAAAATTAAATCGAAAGAAGAAGGACAATCAGGACAACGATGTTGAAGAACCTGTATGCTATGGCTGCAAGAAAATAGATATAAAGAAAGACTGCTCAACAACAAAGAAGGAAAACCGTTATCATCATCCAAGAAAAAGACCATCCTCATGCAAATATGTCAATACGAGCATATAGCTTGAGAGCAAAGCGAGCGACTCCAAAGAGGAGGAAAGTCCTCGTGAAGCAGCAAATCTTTGCCTCATGACGTTTGCTGATCATGTAACCACAAATCCTTTATATGATGACTTGACTTTCGATGAACTTTTTGATGCTTTAAGTGATATTGTTGAAGAACACAAAAAAGTTTTAGATACGTATAAACAAGCTAGAATTGAGATTAAAACACATACGCTTAAGACTGAAAGACTGTCCTCTATGTTGAATAAAATAAGAGAGACTCACTCCACTAGTGACATGGAAGAGTTATCTACATCGAAGCTGAGTTTGCATGATGCCCTACAAATTATTGAAAGAAAAGATCAAGAGTATGCAAAACTCAATGCTGAGTGTGAGAGAGAAAAGAAAAAGAACAACATTTCTATATAGAGGATTGACACTCTTGCTGCTAAGTAGAATGATGCTTGCACTATCTCTAAAATGTTGGAGATTAGACTGGAAAAACATGTATTACAACCTATAGCTCAGTCTAGCACCAAACATGTGACACATCACAAGACACGACCAAAGAAAGCTGTCAAGAAACAGTCTACACATAATCATGCTTTCTTTTATAAATATTCACGCAAGTCACAACACTGCTTCACATTCACATATTTATAATGTTATACTAAGTACTAATACCTTTGCAACTTGTCATTATTGTGGTATGAAAGAACATGTTTCACGATAATGCAAAGTTAGTAGACATAAATGTTTATGCATGGGTACCAAAAGCTAACATTTCAGAACCCTCAAAGAAATGGGTAACAAAGGTAACATCTACTTGTGTTGTAGGTGGGCTAGCCTTCGTATACCAGAAGAAAGTGAATTCTTGATATATAGTAGTTGTTCATGCTACATGACCGGTGATGCTACCCTATTCGCAACACTATCGATGAAGAAAGAATAATACGTCTCCTTCGGTAATGATCTTAAAGGTAATATCGTAGATATGGTAATATAGGTATTTCTTCCTCTCATGTAATAATGATGTATGCGTAGCTCCCCTTCCCAGAAATTTTGAAATATTTTATTTGATTTAAATGATAATTTTTAGAATTTTATAAATAATTATTTAGTTAATTATTACGGTGGATGACTTTAGCCATGGTTGAGTTTTGAAGTACCAGACGACTAGGAATCGTGGCACGGATAGTGCAGTGGTGTGCCTTGACTAGTGTTTCAGCTATGGTAGGGAAGGTCGAGTCATAAGTGTGCCCCAACTAGAAAAACCAGGCCAAGTTACGAGTTAACTTCCACAAATGATTTTAATTAGTTATTTATTAATATAAATGATTTTAGGTGACCCGGTTGTACCAATTTAGCCCGGACTTGACCCGAACCAAACTCGAGCCCATGAAGTGATGCAATGCGACCAAAGACGTCCGTGTCAATAAAATTTTATGTGTGTATGCCATATTTTGTCTTATTGCGCTACTAAATATATTTTATAAATAATTGTTATATATATGGTAAAGACATCAATATTATTTGATATAAGTGATAATTGTTAAAAATAGGATAAATACCTTCCTAGTTACCCTTATGCATGTTGGGATATTTAGACTACATATTTTGTACCTACACTTATTTTAGATTCTCCTTATTAGTTATCATTATTATTGTTATTTATATTGTTATTAGATTTATAATAATAAAAATATATCATTTAATATTCTAGATTATTTATGAAATAAATATTATTGTGTGTATATGTTTTATTATAAGCCCAACACTATGAGAATATATTCCTAAGATTTATTTTTGGACTTTTGGTGTATTTATACATATCGGAAATATACGTATATATATATATATATATATATATATATATATATATATATATATATATATATATATATATATATATATATATATATATATAACTCAGTGTACGGTCGTCGTGCGACGGATCGGAGAATCGGCACCATTCGCCCACGGGTATAAGCGACAGGCCGACCACACGGCCCGTCGTGCCGTGCTGCTGAGGGCGAGGAGAAGACGTCCGCTATAAACGATCGCAGGCTCGATCGTAAGGGCGTCGGCGATCGTCGCCAATATGCGCGTTGTGCGCATAGAACGGGCGGCTGGGCGGAATCGGTAGTCGCAGGCGACAAGGAATCAGTGGCCGTCGTACGGGCGGTCACCCTTAGTCGTCGAGGGCGTCTCTTCGGCGTCGTGGGCAAAGCGAGGGGTTGAGTAACTGCCGTCGAAAGATGGTGTGCTGCCGAGCGGAGCTTTGGAGGGCACGGGGTGCGTGTGCACGGCGATGATGACAAGGCCAACGGAGTACGTCCGTACTCCAAAAGTCGTTCCATACGACAGGCCAAGAATCGTGTGCGTGGGACACACGATTATACTGAGCCCGCACGCGTTGGAAAAAAAAAAAAATATATATATATATATATATATATATATATATATATATATATATATATATTGTTATATATATATATATATATATATATATATATATATATATATATATATATACAATATATATATATATATATATATATATATATATATATATATATATATATATATATATATATATATAACATATAATAAAATAAGGGTAAATATATAAAAAGTTATATAAGTATATACATATATAAGTTATATAAGTATATACATATATATGTGTATATACATATATATACGTATGTATGTATGTATGTATATATAATATATATATATGTATGTATATATGCTTGGAGGTATGTACATACATATATAGGATTATATATAATAATAAAGAAAAAGAAAAAGAAAAAAACCCCACAGCCCTTCTCGCAAATTTCTCGCAAGAAGATAACCACCTACATCTCGCGACCCCCCCAATCCTTTCTCGCCCGCTGGTATACTGGGTTATTTCAAAACCTGTTTATTCAAATCTTCTAGCCTTGAAACAAACCTACAAAGTCCTCATCTAATCCTCTATAGATTAGATTAAACCCAATCCAAATCCATCCAAATTCTATCCGACCCCATGCACTCGGTTATCTGTCAAGATATAGAAGAACTCTTTGGACGCGGAGAGAAAACCCTATGAGAAAGCTGCTCGAAACCCAAAACCTAGAGCGCCCAACCTTTTCTATTGAGAGCCTGATGCGGCCAAACATCTGCGCCCACCGTCGGTCGTCGCGTGATGTCGGAACGCTGTATTGGTCGTCGAAAGACACCCTGTAACAGACATTACTCTGTTTCGTACCAACAAGCCGACAACAAGGTACCCAAACTATCCTTTATGTTTCTTCACATCTACTCAACCGTTATTCGATTTAGAAAATCATATGGGAAGCCTACATGACCCCAATGAATCTCTTCAAAGGGATTTAGATAAAACACAATGGATCGATCAGAGATTCGATGCAAACATTATCAAAATCTGATCAAAACAGAACCCAACCTTGACTTAAAACACTCTACTTTGAAGGCACTCCCTGGACTGAACATTAAGAATTTTCAAAAACTGAACAATCTCGTAGCCAACCTATAGGCCTACGAAACCCCTTTTTATAGTTCCTAAATTCATCAAGTATGTGCAGAATAACTCGGTCGCAAAAAGCAAGAAAAATAAGTTTTAGAAAACTATAGAAATCTAGAAAATCTCCGATACGACGTGCGTCCCGCCAAACCGGGCGACGTGTGTAAAACCCCTAAATTTTTACTATATTTTATTAAAATTTGGTACTGGTTAATTTTTTATTATTATTTGTATTGTACGTCGCGTAGTCATATTGTACGTTGTGCGCAAACAACGTATTTTGTAATTGCTCGTCGAGTACGAATATGGACGAGCGTACATATTTGTAGAAGAATATTTTAATTTTAATTTTTATAGTTCAAAATAATTTTAATAAATACGTAGCTATCATGCAAGAATTGCTATTTTGTTCTTTTCATTTCAAAGGCCTTCAACTACTAATAATAAATAATATTTTTATTGTATACTAGAAAAATATATTTATGTAAATATTATTTGTGCATACATATATCATAATTATTTATTACCTTATTTTTAAATAAATAGTGTAATTTTCGAAATTATTATTACTAGCATTTTTGGAAAAACATATTTTTGAAATATTTGTGACAATTTAAATTTTGAATTGATTCCATGGATAGATTTAAATAGATTAAATTAATACCTATATTTATAATTTGATTTATCCCATTGATTTTAAACTAAAAATTTAATTTGATTGGATTCGTATTTAGATATGGATTTGATTTTAAATTAAGTTGTGAGTTATCTAATTGGGTTTTAATAAATCCTAACCCTTATCTTAATGGGAATTCCCACATCCTACAAATAGGCAGGTACTCCTCCATTATTTCATCCACAAATTCTTCTACAAATTTTTCCACAACCCTAATCCCGTGCATCGTGTCCGTGCCCCTATTTTTCCTTTTCACTATTTTATTTACATGTATATTTCACCTTCTTCGTGTCCACATGTCAGACACAATTTCGACACAAGCAACCCAATCCTCTAAACCTAATCCTAATTCTAATTCTAATTCTAATCTGCACACCGTCTCTGGCCAGTAATGCCACCCTCAGCCTCTATCCCCCATCCTCCCGACCGGAGACGACCGGAGTGTCCCCGACTCCAACTGCTGCCTCCTCCGCGATCCTTCGCCCACCGAACTCGGCCACCAACCGATCCTCAACACCACCCCGGCTCCGACCCCGACCCGTCTACTGATTTCCTTGTAAACACCAGCACCATCGCCGGATCCCAGTACAGCCGACCATCTTCACCTCGTCTCCCTATCAGCATCAACCCCACAAGCACGCCAACTCCGGCCACCCGCCACCAGCGCAAACCCAACCACTGCCATCATCACCACCGCCATCCCATCCAAAGTCGGCCGGCCGCCACCCAAATCCACCACCAAACACCAGAGAAAAAAATAGAAATAAAAAGCCCTAACCCTAAAACTCACCGCCGGCGGCCTCCGTTTTCACCACGCCACCGCGAGGCTCCTCACCCCCACCGCCGGCGATCTTGGAGCCAGCGTCGCCGCGCCGTTCTTCCGCGGCGGGAAGGGCAGCCCCGACAGCCCGGAGCGCCGCCCTCCTCGCCGTGAGCTCCGCCTGCGTTCGTCCCTTCCTCTTCTCCTTGGCCGCCGCTCCGCGTAACCGTCCGCCGACGAGCCGCCGCAGCCCTCTGCGAGCCCAGCCGCCGTGCCGTACGTCCCCGGCGAGAGTCCCCCGCAACCTCCGGCCGCCGTCCGCACAGCTCTGCCTCACCCCCGATCCTCCACGTCGCCACCGCCTAGCCACCACCAAACCCCCTTCCGCGCCTCCACCGCCGCTAACTTCGGCCCGCTCCGCCAATCTTCCCCTCTCCCGGTGACCGCATCCCCCTCTGCGCCGCCCCCGTCAGCTCCCGATCGCCGTGCACAGCCTCCGCCTACCGTCCTCTCTTCCTTCTCCCCTCTGATCTCTCCACCTCCTCCCATTTCTTTTTCCTCTCTGTGCTCTCCTCTCTTCCTCTCCCCCTCTTCTCTAAACAAAAGAACAGCATTTTGATGTTTTATTGTTTTTTTGTTTTTATTTTTTGTTTGTTTTTGTCTTCTTTTTGTATTAATCATTATTATTATTATTATTATTATTATTATTATTATTAATAGTATTAATGTAGGTATGTACTATATTTTTAGTATTGTTATTATTATTATTATTATTATTATTATTATTATTATTATTATTATTATGGTTATTATTATTATTATTATTATTATTATTATAACCTTACCATGGTTATAATATTTTAAGAGATATATACTGTATTTTATTTTGTGCAGTAGGTGTTATTTTGTTTTGGTTCTTGCTCCGTTTTGTTTTCATTAAAGTTTTATCTTTGTTAATATTACTAATATTATTATTATTATTATTATTATTATTATTATTATTATTATTATTATTAGTAGTAGTAGTAGTAATAGTATCATCTTTGTTATGTTGAATGCTAGATAAATTAAGTATTAACAATAGTTTTATATTATATAATTATTTTATAATCAAATAAAATATATTTAATAATAGTTCTAGCTATTTTCAAGGAGTTTTTGTCCAAACTATCTTATTTTGCAAAAGTAAAAATTTTAGCCTTAAATTAATTTATTTTGATTTGTATACAAATATTTATTCTAATTTATAAGATATATTTTCATTGATAAAGTTATTTTTACAAAATTAGAGTTTAGCCAAAACGATTTCGATTTTTTTGTGTATTATTCCCAAAAAGTTTATTTATTAATAAAAATCTAGTTTCCAAATATTGTAGATATTTTCTAAAATCATATATATTATTTATCGAATTCTTTTAATTATTCTTCTGTCCGAGACCAATCCCATCCTTCCTATTCCCTCGCCAATCCTAGACTACTTTATGTCCACCCTAACCAATTTGACCCTTCTGGATCCAATGGAACTGTCCGTGCCACCATCCGAGGTCACCTTGCATAGTGGTTGCACAGAAGTTGCAGATCGTGCCACCTTGATCATCGCAGCACACCAGGCGTCCTACCAGGCAAGACACCTTGCCATTTGCTGTTTAATTATTTTAGCTCATATTTCATGCATTATTTATTTTCTTTATGCAAAATAAACTATGATACATGGCATAACCTGTTAGAACTTACTGTTTATTTATATTTTCTGCTGTGTATTATTTTTCTTACAAATTAAACCTAGATTTAAGGGACTACCTTTGTGTGTTGCATTCATGGCCTTGACACGTTGTACTATAAAGATGTGTGTCGCATGTAGAACACGAAAGTGCGTGATTGACTGGCCACCAGTACGTACAAGCCGTGCGATAGGAATAACCACTAATAGAGGTTGCATACTAGTTTGACTTAGCGGTTATAGAGGTTATTGTTGTGGATACAACATAGTAGGCATTGGGCGGGGAGGATAATTCCTTAGCGTATGGGCTTCGATGCACTTTCTCTTGTGACCCGGACTCTCCGCTGGAGATACGGGATTGATGACCCATGATTACTGACGGCCACTGACGATTCTGCGGAACGTCATGCTCTTACTGATGGGGCCTCTGGTGCCCAAGGGAGACTATGCCGATCCTATTTAGCCAGGGCCCATGCGTAGGAAGGATTGTTCTTTACTATATTTCACTTAGAACGGTTAGGCACCTTTATCCGTTGGGTATGAGTACTTTTGGTTTGGGTACTTGTATCTGACCGTGGCTTGGAACAATTACTTGTCGCGGATTAGTTCGTCACATCTTGTCCTTGTTTGGTTGTAGGTGTGGCTTACTACTTCGATGAGAAGGTATTGAACCTTGTTGGGGTCCGGATACCATATTGGATTCATAGCATGGAAAGATACGTCACCGTGAATTAGTTTACCATCTCCTGTCCTTGTTTGGTTGGAGGGATGGTACGCTCATTCAGTAGGTGCGTATTGGACCATGTTATAATTCGATTGACTTATTTATTTGAGCAATATTTATTCAGTTTATATGACATGATATTATGTGTCTTGTTTAGTCCCTCTGAGGACCTGGTTATCTCTCCAGGTGTGTGCTATTGTCTTTCGCAGGTGCTCTAGCTCTAGTCGTGACCATCTCTATACTTCGAGGATGATTGCATTTGGATCGTCTTCGCTTGCTCGCCAAAATCTTTCTTTTGTTATGTATTTCTTTTCATAGTTGGTAGTGGATTTGTCTCCGCCCAACTACATGTACCAAATGACAATTTCATAGTTGATTATATGAGATCTTCTATTCATTTATTTGTGTGGATGAGATTAGTTATGGTTCTACTGCATTTTACAGCTTATGTATTCATAGGAGGTTTCCATATATTGGAGTGTACTTCGTATAAATACAGCTGGCATGTCTACGTTCTTAGTCCTACGTATTTTGGGACTGGGACGTTACATGTTTTTGTAGTGGCCCATGCAGGTCAAGATAAATTGTTTGGTTACTTTACTGTACCAAGCAAGCCTGCAAATAGGATTAGAAGTCTAGGATCTTATCCACATACTTGACCTTTTTTTCGATTCCATATTCGACCGGCCCATCGATTGCATCTTGCTTGATTCCTCCTATCACTATCTTTCCTTCGTGCTTGCTAGAGATTGATCCTACTAGTTAGACATTGTCCCAAAACACCCTTAGCTTAATTCTTTAAGTTGGGTAGAATACCTTATGAACTAGCAACCCCTTTGACCTAGCGACCTATATAGCAAGCTTATTAGATCCTAGAATCTAGAGGACCTAACCCGTCTAGCCAACCAAGGACTTGGACAAGAAGACTATAGGACGACTGTATGACTTAGAATCATTCTACATTCTTTAAATCTTAATCTCATGTGCCTATATTCTTACAATCTAGACTAATAATGCTAATGTAGCCTAGTTTTTGCAAGCTTATTCTTTATCGAGCTTGTTCAGGACATATGTTATTTGGGTCGCTCCCACTAACATATTGTCTAATCAGAACCGGTGCATAATGGTCTGATCAACCAAGTGCACTTTGGTTCGCTTTTGTCTATTATTCTACGTGGATGGGGACATAGCTAAACTTGTCCTCTAGAATCCCATCCACGACTGCCTTGGCAATTCCTTTGAAATTTTCGGTCGTCCTTGAATCACGTACTCGTATTCGATAATATCGTCTTGAAACTCCTTATTGCGTTCGCCTTCACCTATTTTAGGAAGACGAAGGCGTAGTACTAGAACTCCCTCTAGCCTTCCTACCAATTATGACCGTTATCACTCAAGGTTGTTATATCCTCATCCTAAACTGCTAGTTCTTATCTTGGCCCTATGTTTACTCTCATGACCTTCTAATCACTTAAGTTAGGAGTGACCCAAATTGCTCTCTCAATCGTGCCAAGCAACCAACTCCTAAGGAACCATATCTTTAAGATCTCTAATCTATTCTTCTCTAGATAACACACTAGCCTTTATCGCGTGTTTTATCTTTAAACCTTACACATTTTCTCCTTGAGCTATCCCATGATTACTCTTGCCGTTATTAAAGTCGCGATTTCCTAATGCATAATTGTGTTGGACGTTGTGAACGATTATTCTTCACCGATACCCCCCTTGTGCCTTTCACCCCCCTCCTAATTCTTAATTTCGAGGACAAAATTCTTTTAAGTTGGGTAGGATGTAAAACTCCTAAATTTCTACTATATTTTATTAAAATTTGGTACTGGTTAATTTTTTTATTATTTGTATTGTACGTCGTGTAGTCATATTGTACGTTGTGCGCAAACAACGTCTTTCGTAATTGCTCGTAGAGTACGAATATGGACGAGCGTACATATTTTTAGAAGAATATTTTAATTTTAATTTTTATAGTTCAAAATAATTTTAATAAATACTTAGCTATCATGCAAGAATTGCTATTTTGTTCTTTTCATTTCAAAGGCCTTCAACTACTAATAATAAATAATATTTTTATTGTATACTAGAAAAATATATTTATGTAAATATTATTTGTGCATACATATATCATAATTATTTATTACCTTATTTTTAAATAAATAGCGTAATTTTCGAAATTATTATTACTAGCATTTTTGGAAAACATATTTTTGAAATATTTATGACAATTTAAATTTTGAATTGATTCCATGGATACATTTAAATAGATTAAATTAATACCTATATTTAGAATTTGATTTATCCTATTGATTTTAAACTAAAAATTTAATTTGATTGGATTCGTATTTAGACTTTGATTTGATTTTAAATTAAGTTGTGAGTTATCTAATTGGGTTTTAATAAATCCTAACCCTTATCTTAATGGGAATTCCCACATCCTATAAATAGGCAGGTACTCCTCCATTATTTTATCCATAAATTTTTCTACAAATTTTTCCACAACCCTAATCCCGTGCATCGTGTCCGTGCCCCTATTTTTCCTTTTCACTATTTTATTTACATGTACATTTCACCTTCTTCGTGTCCACATATCGGACACGATTTCGACACAAGCAACCCAATCCTCTAAACCTAATCCTAATTCTAATTCTAATTCTAATCTGCACACTGTCTCTGGCCAGTAACGCCACCCTCAGCCTCTATCCCCCATCCTCCCGACCGGAGTGTCCCCGACTCCAACTGCTGCCTCCTCCGCGATCCCTCGCCCACCGAACTCGGCCACCAACCGATCCTCAATACCACCCCGGCTCCGACCCCGACCCGTCTACTGATTTTCCTGCAAACACCAGCACCATCGCCGGATCCTAGTACAGCCGACCATCTTCACCTCGTCTCCCTATCAGCATCAACCCTACCAGCACGCCAACTCCGGCCACCCGCCACCAGCGCAAACCCAACCACTGCCATCATCTTCACCGCCATCCCGGCCAAAGTTGGTCGGCCGCCACCCAAATCCACCACCAAACACCAGAGAAAAAAATAGAAATAAAAAACCCTAACCCTAAAACTCACCGCCGGCGGCCTCCGTTTTTACCACGCCACCGCGAGGCTCCTCACCCCCGCCGTCGACGATCTTGGAGCCAGCGCCGCCGCGTCGTTCTTCCGCGGCTGGAAGGACAGCCCCGACAGCCCGGAGCGCCGCCCTCCTCGCTGTGAGCTCCGCCTGCGTTCGCCCCTTCCTCTTCTCCTTGGCCGCCGCTCCGCGTTACCGTCCGCCGACGAGCCGCCGCAGCCCTCTGCGAGCCCAGCCGCCGCACCGTACGTCCCCGGCGAGAGTCCCCCGTAACCTCCGGCCGCCGTCCGCACAGCTCTGCCTCACCCCCGATCCTCCACGTCGCCACCGCTTAGCCACCACCAAACCCCCTTCCGCGCCTCCACCGCCGCTAACTCCGGTCCGCTCCGCCGATCTTCCCCTCTCCCGGTGACCGCATCCCCCTCTGCGCCGCCTCCGTCAGCTCCCGATCGCCGCGCCCAGCCTCCGCCTACCGTCCTCTCTTCCTTCTCCCCTCCGATCTCTCCGCCTCCTCCCATTTCTTTTCCCTCTGTGCTCTCCTCTCTTCCTCTCCCCCTCTCTTCTCTAAAGAAAAGAACAACATTTTGATATTTTTTTTGTTTTGTTCTTTTTATTTTTTGTTTGTTTTTGTCTTCTTCTGGTTTGTATTAATCATTATTATTATTATTATTATTATTATTATTATTATTATTATTATTATTATTATGATGGTTATTATTATTATTATTATTATTATTATTATTATTATTATTATTATTATTATTATTATAACCTTACCATGGTTATAATATTTTAAGAGATATATATTGTATTTTATTTTGTGCAGTAGGTGTTATTTTGTTTTGGTTCTTGCTCCGTTTTGTTTTCATTAAAGTTTTATCTTTGTTAATATTACTAATATTATTATTATTATTATTATTATTATTATTATTATTATTATTATTATTATTATTATTAGTAGTAGTAGTAGTAGTAGTAATAGTATCATCTTTGTTATGTTGAATGCTAGATAAATTAAGTATTAACAATAGTTTTATATTATATAATTATTTTATAATCAAATAAAATATATTTAATAATAGTTCTAGCTATTTTCAAGGAGTTTTTGTCCAAACTATCTTATTTTGCAAAAGTAAAGATTTTAGCCTTAAATTAATTTATTTTGATTTGTATACAAATATTTATTCTAATTTATAAGATATATTTTCATTGATAAAGTTATTTTTACAAAATTAGAGTTTAGCTAAAACGATTTCGATTTTTTTGTGTATTATTCCCAAAAAGTTTATTTATTAATAAAAATCTAGTTTCCAAATATTGTAGATATTTTCTAAAATCATATATATTATTTATCGAATTCCTTTAATTATCCTTCTGTCCGAGACCAATCCCATCCTTCCTATTCCCTCGCCAATCCTAGACTACTTTATGTCCACCCTAACCAATTTGACCCTTCTGGACCCAATAGAACTGTCCGTGCCACCATCCGAGGTCACCTTGCATAGTGGTTGCACAGAAGTTGCAGATCGTGCCACCTTGATCATCGCAGCACACCAGGCGTCCTACCAGGCAAGACACCTTGCCATTTGCTGTTTAATTATTTTAGCTCATATTTCATGCATTATTTATTTTCTTTATGCAAAATAAACTGTAATACATAGCATAACCTGTTAGAACTTACCGTTCATTTATATTTCCTGCTGTGTATTATTTTTCTTACAAATTAAACCTAGATTTAAGGGACCACCTTTGTGTGTTGCATTCATGACCTTGACACGTTGTACCACGAAGATGTGTGTCGCATATAGAACACGGAAGTGCGTGATTGGCTGGCCACCAGTACATACAAGCCGTGCGATAGGAATAACCGCTAATAGAGGTTGCATACTAGTTTGACTTAGCGGTTATAGAGGTTATTGTTGTGGATACAACATAGTAGGCATTGGGCGGGGAGGACAATTCCTTAGCGTATGGGCTTCGATGCACTTTTTCTTGTGACCCGGACTCTCCGCTGGAGATACAGGATTGATGACCCATGATTACTGACGGCCACTGACGATTCTACGGAACGTCATGCTCTTACTGATGGGGCCTCTGGTGCCCAAGGGGGAAGGATTGTTCTTAACTACATTTCACTTAGAACGGTTAGGCACCTTTATCCGTTGGGTACGAGTACTTTTAGTTTGGTACTTGTATCTGACCGTGGCTTGGAACAATAACTTGTCGCGGATTAGTTCGTCACATCTTGTCCTTGTTTGGTTGTAGGTGTGGATTGCTACTTCGATGAGAAGGTATTGAACCTTGTTGGGGTCCGGATACCATATTGGATTCATAGCATGGAAAGATACGTCACCGTGAATTAGTTTATCATCTCCTGTCCTTGTTTGGTTGGGGGAATGGTACGCTCGTTCAGTAGGTGCGTATTGGACCATGTTATAATTCGATTGACTTATTTATTTGAGCAATATTTATTCAGTTTATATGGCATGATATTATGTGTCTTGTTACGTCCCTCTGAGGACCTGATTATCTCTCCAGGTGTGTGCTATTGTCTTTCGCAGGTGCTCTAGCTCTAGTCGTGACCATCTCTATTCTTCGAGGATGATTGCATTTGGATCGTCTTCGCTTCGCTCGCCAAAATCTTTCTTTTGTTATGTATTTCTTTTCATAGTTGGTAGTGGATTTGTCTTCGCCCAACTACATGTACCAAATGACAATTTCATAGTTGATTATATGAGATCTTCTATTCATTTATTTGTGTGGATGAGATTAGTTATGGTTCTACTGCATTTTACATCTTATGTATTCATACGAGGTTTCCATATATTGGAGTGTACTTCGTATAAATACAGCTGGCATGTCTACGTTCTTAGTCCTACGTATTTTGGGACTGGGGCGTTACAACATGGTCATAAATTGAAAGCATCAAAAGGTGCGTATCAACTTTGTGGACGTGTGGGCTTTGACGGAATTCAAATTGGTTGCGTGTGCGCGACGAATTTGATGCGTATCCGTATAAATTCACCGTATCGGCCCCTGTGCAAATTTCCTAATTACTTTGTGCACGATCGTCAGATCGAGACGAAACTTGTGCCAATAGGACCGTATCATTTTTCTAGTCATGTATACCAAGTTTGGTCCAATTTTGAGACAGTTGATCGGATCACCGTTTTGCGGGCCCCACGATCCGATTCAACGGGCGATTTTGTGCATGGCCTTCCGAATCCAAAATTGGACATACAGTTGGGTTCGTGTCATCAAAACAAATTTATAGACATGTAGTTTGACGACTTTAGAGACCATTGACTCTGGCACACTTTTCGGTGCAAAGCAGGTCTAACGGTGGACACCGTTTTGACCCGAAATTACCGTTTTGCCCCTGTGTCCAGAATTGGACTTAAGGATAGGCAATCCCAGCTAATTTGACTATTCTGAGAACGTTGGTAATGTTTATTTCAGCATCCGGAGACTTTTTTCATGTGTTGACTTTTAGCGACTCATCTGAGTGGTTGTACTATCGGTTTCACCAGCTAAGGACCTCAGGCAAGTACACTTTCTGATTGCTTTCGATTCATAGTAGTCTTTCCATTTCATGTTTATGCATATGTTATCTTTCTTGTTGACACATTGTTACACAGATTAGTGCCATGGATCTCTACATACATTATTTTTTGATTGTCGTGTTTTCGTATTTTGTGATTTGTTCGAGTCCATGAGTACTAGTCGGAAGGGAAAATATCTTAGTAGACATGTGGACTACCCAGAACTATCTCCCGTGTCTTTCGTGGAGAATAGCAGCTGCACACGACACGTGCAGGGTGCCAGATTTACCCCCTAGCCGTTCACATGTAAAAACTAATATTTCAAACCACATAGATAGTTGTCTTTAACTTATTTTTCTCGTTTTCTTCACCACTTGCCATGTCATCAATTACTTTCTAGTTTTCATCTCACATATGTTATTCTCATGTCTTGTTAATTCTATTATGTTTTTGCATTGCCGTCGGTTTGTGTGCTTGTTCCATTCCTGACTGAAAACCAACATTTTTAGGTTAGATATGGCTTCTCTTAGCACGGGAGATACGAGTGTACTTGCAGGCCAAAACCTAGACTTTAGATAGATGTTGTAGCTATTTCAAATATGTGTAAGAACATTGTATTTTTCTTTCAAATATAAATCTTGTAACTGTTGTAATAAACCTTAGAAATGTGAATGAGCAATGAAGTTATTCTTTATATGATTTTGAGCATCTTGGCCGTGACAACGTTCTATCGCCGACTCTGCGACGTAGGCTGGCTTGGACACGTCTCGTATCCGAAAAAGCGGGTGCGGGTCGTGACAGTATGTCTAGTAACAGAATTAGAACATAACCTACTCAACATAAGTCATATTGCAGACAACGGTTATGGCATTAATTTTGTAAAAAAATAAATGCTCCATTTATGATAAATCATCCAGAGATATTTTTTATGAAGGTATTAGGGAGATAACATATATATTTTCTATCTTTCAGAAGACACTAATAATGCAGGAAGATGCCTCTACGCTAACAAAGACGAAAGTTGGCTATGGCATATGCGTCTAGGATATGCAAATATGGATACTATTGCAAGATTATCATTGGAGAAATTGGTAAGAGACTCATCTGAAATCACTTTCAAGAAGGATATGGTCTGTGCTGATTGTGAAAAGAATAAGACAACCAAATCATCCTTTAAATCAATAAATGTTGTAAGTACCTCTAGACCTCTTCAATTATTGCATACGAACTTATTTAAACCTAGTAGAATTGCCAGTCTTGGTGGTAAATTGTATGTATATATTATTGTTGATAATTTTTTAAGATATACATGAGTTTATTTTCTCACAAATAAGAGTGAAGCATTTTCTGAATTTGTGTCATTTTGCAAAGCGGTACAAAAGGAAAAAAGTTTCATGATTATTCGTATCCGAAGTTATCATGGAGGCAAATTCAAAAATTTTGATTTTAAAACCATTTGTGATTCCAATGGGTTTTCTCATGAGTTTTCTTGTCTTAGAACTCCTCAACAAAATAGCATTTTGGAATGGAAGAATAGAACTCTTGGTGATATGGCGAGAGTTATGCTAATCCAATTTAGCCTTCCAAAATATTTTTGGGCTGAAGTTGTTACTACAGCCTGTCATATTTTGAACATAGTTCTGATTCGACCTATACCGAAGAAGACTCCGTATGAGTTATGATTTGAGTGAGTCCATACTATAAGTTATTTTTAAAGTTTTTGGATGTCGATGCTTTCTTTTGAATACCAAAGATAACTTGGATAAATTGGACTCTAAAGCATATGAAGGAATTACCTTGGTTATGCTACTAAGAGTAAGGTTTTTTAGTCTTTAACAAGTGGTTTATGGTTGATGAAGAATCAATTAGTGTCACTTTTGATGAGCTTAACAGTCAGTCACCTAGTGAAAGTGACGATGAAGATGTAAGAGTACAATCCAGTAATGCACCTGGCAATACAACAAGCGACACAAGCTATCTGGAGAATTTGCCAAAGAAGATGAGATTTATGGCTGATCATCCAGAAGACTTGATCATAGGTGATATATCAAAAGGGGGTAAGAACATGTTCTTTAAATAAAGACATCATTGCAAATGTTGTTTTTATTTCCTAAATAGAACCCAAAAATATAGTAAAAGCATTTTCTGACGAGACCTATGCTCATGTTGCGAGACTAGAGTCCATTCTCATGCTTTGTGCTTTTGCAAATTTTTATAATTTCAAATTATTTCAAATGGATGCAAAAAGTGTATTTTAAAAGGTTTTCTAAGAGAAGAAGTTTTTGTTAAATAACCTCCTAGTTTTGAGATTTCAAATTTTTAAATCACGTTTTCAAGTTACGAAAGCTCTGTATGTACTCAAACAAGCCCCAAGAGCTTGGTATGATCGCCTAAGTTCTTTTCTACTTGAAAAAGGTTTTTCAAATGAGAATGTTGATACTACTTTGTTCATTAAAACACATGTTGGCACTCTTCTATTAGTACAAGTTTATGTTGATAACATTATTTTGGGTCTACTAATGAGATATTGTGCAAAGAGTTTGCTAAATGTATGCCGAGTAAATTCAAGATGAACATGATGGAAGAACTCAACTTCTTCTTTGGATTGCAAATCAAGCACAGTTCCCAGGGAATTTTCATAAATCAAACAAAGTATACGAATGATTTGCTCAAAAAGTTGAAATGGACAATACTAAATCTATCGTCACTCCAATAGCAACATCCACAAAGCTTGACCTTGATGAAAATGGTAAACCAGTCGACACACGTAAGTATCGAGGTATGTTTGGAAATTTAGTTTATTTAACTGCTAGTCGTCCGGATATTATGTTTAGTGTTGCCTATGTGCTAGATATCATGCCAATCCTAAGGAATCACATTTGTGCACGGTTAAGCGTATCTTTCGATACCTTGAGGGTAAGCTTGTGGTATTCTTAAAGCATATCCTTTAACCTTATCAGTTACTCGGATGCTGATTTTGCTGGATGCAAGGTCGACCAAAAAAAGTAACATTGACACTTATCATTTCTCTGGTAAGGCATTATCTCTTGGTTTAGTAAGAAACAAAATTTTGTAGCATTATCAACAACTGAGGCTGAGTATATCGTCGTAAGACGTTGTTGTGCACAAATTTTATGGATGAAACAAACCTTAGCAGACTATAATTTATGTTACAAGAATATTTTCATCTACTGTGACAACACTAGTGTAATACCCCAGTCCTAAAATACGTAGGACTACGAACGTAGCATGCAAGTTGCATGTATACGATATACTCCAATATATGGAAACCTCGAATACACACATAAGCTGTATTGTGAATAATAATAATAGGCAGTCACAGGTAAAAGCTATATCTCATCTACAATATATTATAAGAAAAATGGTATCTCATGAATCAAAGTGAATGTCAAAATATAGTTGTTGGCCGGACGGAGACAAATCCACTACCGGCACTAGAATAAACTGAAAGGAAATAGAGTCCAACCTCCAAGATAAATAGAATAGAGAAAAGATGACTAAATAGGCTCCTCGACCCAATAGGGGCAGCTGTGATCAGAAGGTACGACTCGCTCGAACGTGAAGGATGAGTCTATACCGGAGCCATACTCCTGCGAAAAGTCCTGCACATCTATACCTGGAGAAATCACCAGGTCATCAGAGAGACGTAACAAGATATAAAAAAAACATGCCATATAAACTGAATGTAAACTGCTCAATAATAATAAGTCAAATCGGATCATATCTTGGTCCAATATACTACCATTGAATTAGCGTACCATCCCCCCAACCAAACAAGGACAGGAGATGTCACCCCAATCCATGATGATGTATCTTTCTAAGTCATGAATCCAATATATAGTATCCGGACCACAATAAGGTTCAGTACCTTCTCATCGGAGCAGTGAACCACACCTATAACCAAATAAGGACAAGGTGTGGCAAACTAATCTGCGACAAGTTACTGTTCCAAACCGCAATCAGATATACGTACCCAAACTAAAGGTACCTATACCTAACGGATAGGGTAGCCTACCATTCTATGTGTATGCAGTTTAAGAACATCCTTCCAACGCATGGGCTCTCTGGCTAAAAATGGGTCGGCATAGTCCCCACTTGGGGCACCAGGGGCCTCAAGCATAACCGTTCCTCGAACGTGCAAGCAATGAAATAAGGGTCATCAAACCGCATCTCCGGCAGAGCGTACGGTCACAAGGGAAATGTCATAGTAGCCCATACACTAAGGATATGTCCTCCCCACCCAATGCCTATATGTTGCCTTGACAACACACAACCTCTATAACCGCTAAGTCAAACTATCATGCAATCCTATTAGCGGTTAATCCTATCTCACGACTTATACGTACTGGTGGCCAGCCAGTCACGCATGTCCGAGTTCTATATGCGACTCGCAACTTCGTGGTACAAATGAGTCAAGGCCTATGAATGCAACATAACAAAAGGGCGGTCCCTTAATTCTAGGTTTAATGTGTAAAAAGTAAATAAATAGCAGGAATATAAAACTATAGCAAGGTATCACAGTTTATTTTGCAGAAGAAAATAATGAATAGATGCATGAGTATGAGCTAAGTAAATAGACAAAAAATGGTAAGGTATCTTTCCTGGAGGTAGTGTGCAGAATATCGACGCCCGATGACTCAAATCGTCAGAATAATGAAGCAACGAAAGCCAACTTTTACGAACGACCTCGGATGCTGAAATAAATATCATGAATAGTTTTTGCATAAAAGAAATATCTAAAAAATGCCTGTCCAAAAGTCCAATTCTGGAACAGGGGCAAAATCGTAATTTCGGGTCAAAATGAGGTCCGCCGTTGGACCCGTTTGCACCGAAACGTGTGCCAGTATCTACGGTCTCTAAAGTCGTCAAACTATATGTCTACTGGTCCAGTTTGAGAAGACGAATTCAACCGTATGTCCAAAGTTGGATTTCGACGGGCCGTGTACAATTTTGCCCGTTGGATCGGGTCGTGGGCTCGCCAAATCGACATTCTGGTCGACCTTCTCAGAATCGGACCAAACTTGGCACACATGACCAAATTTTGATTCGGTTCTGCTGACGCAAGTTTCGTCTCGATACGACAAACGTACACGAAGTTAGGGCCAAGTTTGCAAAAGGTAGATACGGGGGTATCTCGATGGATACGTACTGATTTCGTCGCGCACACGCAACAAAATTGGGTTTCGTCAGTTCCCACACGTCGGCAACATCCATACGTGCCTTTTGATGCATATAGTGCATGACCACATCGCCCAATTTATCGGAGCGCACGCCGTATCGGAAAATTTTCTAGAATTTCTACACATTTGAAAACAATTTTTTCGTCAAATTGGGAAACCGATTTCTCGGCGCACAGTCATCAGAATCGACTTATGTAAAATAGGTTATGTAGCCTTATATGTTGTCTACAGGTTTGTTTTAATGGATTTCTAGGTTTCTCTTTGGATTGACCAGAGGTGGCCTTCCAAGTTGGTTCCGAAGACAACCTTTATGTTTTGTTAGGAGGCAACTTTTTGGGATTTTTGAAGGAAAATTTCCCCAAACATTACATCAGGTTTGTCCCCAAAAAAGGTTACGGGATATGAACCTGGTTAGGTAGTCTCTACGACTAATCAGTTAGGAAAGGAAACGATCTATCGTGTGTCGAGAGAAGTGTATGAGAAGAGGAGTACCTGGCCGCAGTTGAAAACAGGGCACGTCCTATTATGGTCGGGTTTTTTGAGTTTTTCGACGATGCAGCGGTCGTCGACGGAGATTAGGCGGTCGGGTAGCGTCGCAAGGGTGTTAGGTTTTTATGGAAGTTATTGTGTGGGAGTTTTGTGGAGTTTCGAAGAAGAATTTTAACAATTCCTTCGCGAACACATCAGCGTATATATGCGGTGCTTAAAACCTATTTCGGTTTGGATTTGAATGTGGTTTAACGCAGGGATTGCTGCGAATCTATGACAAATCAGAGGAGAATATGGTTAGGGGAAGGATTTGATAGAATTTGGAGGATGGATTTTGATTTGAAAATTTAAATGGAAAACATGGAAGAATCTCATAATGGCTCGGTTTTCTCCCCTTGGGCTCGGGCTTAAGGGAGCATTGTTCCCTCCCCTGTGGGGAACAATAGCATGTGACTTCTCTCTCTCTCTCTTTTATTATTTTTTTTTATACTAAACATAAATACCCTTTTCTTTAATAAAAAAATACTAAGAAAATTCCTTATAAAATTTTAAATAAAATTATTAAAAATCTAAAATAGTTCTAAAATCTTAGTAATATATTTTGTATAATTTTCTTTTATAATTATATATTAAAATCAGCTACTAACAAAAGGCTATGAACAATTGTAGTAATATTAATAATAAGCATAAGGTAATAGTAAATACAATAACAATAATAATAACAACAACAACAATAATAAAAATAAAAATAATAATAAAATTAACTTAGTAAGGTCACAATAATTTGGGGAGATTATCAATCTAGTATTATTCTTACAAGCAATTATATACATTTATTTTATTTTTTTCAAAATCCCAAAAATGATAAATAAATAAATATTAAAATGGGGTAGATAGTCATAATACGATTTAATAATTTTAAACAATTAAATACTCCAATAAAATAAATCTAGTGGCACCCACAGCTAGTATGCTAGTCAATGCACTTGGCCATACTAGCCATGCCAAATTGTCTAGCCAATGTGCATAACCAAATTTAAGCATGAATAATACTACATTTTAAAATAACCAACAAATTAATATGAAATAATTATTTTAGCAAAATTTAAAATAAAAAAATTCTTTCAAAAATTCTGGGGGTTTACATCCTACCCAACTTAAAAACAATTTCTTCCTCAAAATTAAAATAAACTTAATATATAAAAATATAATGAAGCTAAATACGAATGAAAAGTAAGTACATCAAACCATAACTCAATTTCTATAAAGGTGGAGGAGATAGTTATAGAAGGAATCCCAAATCGACACCATATTCTACAAGATAGGGTATTCTTAGTCTTACGTAGATCATGGGTATCCAGTAGTTTGCGGAAGTGGGTGTTTGCCACTAATTATCAAAACATGAACTACAGAGGAACTAGATTTGATTGCAAACTTGAAAGTACAAAAGAGAGCCTAGAAAGAAATCCTAGGAAACAATCCAAGTACAATTTGTTTTGATTCTAGGGGATGATGGTGGAGGCTCGGGAGAAGTGTAGGAACTCTGCCTTACTCCTTGGACTATCAGACACTGTCTTTGCTCTTGAAAAAATTATCAGCCTCTAGCAAGGATGTGGTACCCTGCTATTTATAGTGATTTCTGAATGAAACATATTTTGGGTCGCATAGATGGCCACGTGGCTGTAACAGCACACGAGGACTCGAGCTTTGGCTGCCAGCTGGTAGATTTGTTGAGATTTCTTTGCAGAAATTCTGGGTGGTTGAGACTTGGTCAACTTGCCACGTGTCCTATCGCAGGATAGAATAAATCTGCTTGGGTCATTTTGGGCCACATAGGTCTTTTAGTTCTCGGCCATGCTGGGCCGCATAAGACTCATGCGGCTCAGGTCGCAATCTTCCTTAGCCACGTGTCCCTCCAGTAGTGCCACCAGTCCGCATGCAGCTTAGAGATTTTTGAGCCGCGTAGATCTTGCATTCTGGGCCACATAAGGCTCATGCGGCTCATGTCGCAGTCACTCTTAGCCGCATAAAGTTTAGAGACTTTTTGGGCCACATAGATTGAGCCGCATAAGGCTCATGCGGCTCAGGTCGCAGTTCTCCTGGCCGCATGACATACGTGGGCCCTATATCTGGTTACATGACATTTTTTTGTCTTTTTTGAAAGGTCACGTATTATCTTCTTTTTGTTAGGATGTGTCAGAGTTGTCAGTTTTGACAGAGTTGTCAGCTTTATCAGAGTTTGTCAGCTTTGTCAGAGGGGCTTTTGCGGCTGATCAGCTTGGCCGCATAAGTAGCTCTTCCTTCTGCGGCCCAAATCAGTTTGGTAGCTTTTTAATATAATCAGAGATAGTGAAGATGGGCCGCAGGGGCATGCCGAGTCTGTCATGCGGGTCTTCCTTCTGCAAACCAACTTGGCCCAAAGTACTCATGCGATTAGCTTTATAAATGTGATCCGCATGAATCCCATATTTTTTATGCCTCTACAAGACCCCCTTCAAAGTTTTTAAATTACAAATTTGGAATACTTTGAATAAGAAGCATAGAGACATGTCAAGCCGCAGGGAGGCTTTGAGCCATGGAAAGACTTCGAGTCGCAGGGAAATTTTGAGCCGAAGGGAGATTTTGAGCCGCGGGGAGATCCCATCCAGGCTGGCCAGCTGTCACTGCTGCATTTAATGTTTTGATTTGATTTTGGATTTGGGGCTGCCTTTTTGGTTACAAAGGATAGAATCCCAAGGGTCATCATTATCTTTTAATGGACACGGGAATTAAAGTGACGTCTATCAGTTTACGCTCTTTTGAAGACCTATAAATATGGGTCATACGGTGGAGAGAGAATATTCACTTTCAACTTCTTCTCATTCGTCTTCATCATCTTCGTCGTCCTTCCTATTTCAGTCATCCATGGCTCCAGAAGCTTCTAAATTGATCGGTGCTGCGGCCAAAGGGAAGGGACCTGCCTCTCCGTCGAGAGCTGCGGACTCTCCTTCCGTTTATCCCGACGTGTAACCCCCATTAAGGGTAAGGACGGTGGGAGAATGACGACTTGAATTTGAATGGCCATGTCGCATGCTTTATGCGTAGGCCTATCATGTATTGCATCTGTGCTTAGCCATAATCGGTGCGTGCCCTATCTCACTGGACCGCATGTGTTCCGTGTGATGGGGCCACATGGACTGAGCCGCATAAGCGTTACTAAACCATATGGATGTCTCATGATAGGGCCGTATGAGCGCCACATAACTGAACTGCATGGATGCCTCATAACCGAGCCGCATGAGTGCCACATAACTGAACCGTATGGATGCCTCATGACCGAGCCGTATGAGCATTACATAACTGAACCGCATAAGTGCCTCATGACCGAGCCGCATATGCATCTCATATTTTTAAGCCGCATGTGCACCCCTCACAATTGGATCGCATAACCTCTGCCTGACTGGGCTGCATAAGCTTTATTTGATTTGAGCCGCATGTGCTCCTCACAACTAGGCCGTATAGGTTCTGTTTGACTTAGGCCGCATAGCTGAAGAATGAACTTTGTTTTCCTCTAACTATATTTCTTCTTTAACCCTTGCAGTGAACTTGCCTACAGCTCTATCGGGGGAGTTCTTGATAGGGTACGCCCAGTCTGCTTTGGGTGTGAGATTTGACCACATAGTCGAACGCGTGTCGACTCAGATTACCCGAAGTCAACCTGAGGCCAGGTTAAGGGAGATCAGGGGCCAATCCTTCTTCCACTTACTCAGCATGATGAATTCCGAGAAACTGGAGGACACTCATCTGAAGCCTGTGTTCTTATTCGGAGATGCTCTAACTGTCTCGAACCCAAGCATACTGGAGCTATCTGAGAGCTGGGATTTTGTTTCCAACGGAATATCGGTTCACCTTCCTCAGATGAAATGCCATTTCTTCCTATCTGGTTTTAACATAGTGCCTATCGAGAGGCGAATGACGGATCCTATAACTCAGGATCGACAGGGAGTCTTCATAGGCAATATCCATTATAATAGACGAGTGCGGTCGGCGGTCGCGACCAAGGAGTCAGTCAGTTATTCTGTTGTCGGACTAGCCCCTGGCAGTTTCATAAATGAGATGAGGCCCAATAACCGGTTCTCTGAAGCTGACACCTTCTTGAACCAGATTGATCGCAAAGGGTCATATCCCATGGACAGACTATCACTGCTGAATTAGATGCATCGTTCCCCTCCGTGGATCAACTTGACATCCTAGATTCTGATCGTGTATCAGGATACTTTACAGCAGCTCGGCCTCTACTATGCCATAAGGGGCACCTACTATGGTCTTCCTGTGAATACAAGGCTGTTCATAGCATTACAACCGTCATACGGGAACATTTTTTATGCCTGCTAGGGAGATGGGGCTCGCTCTCCACGAGATGCATGACGTCTCCAAGTTACCCTGGGGAGACGAAGTTTACGAGGAGTATACTCCCACAAATGAGGAGTTTGGAGAGTTAGAGCAGCGGTTCCCCGGGTTCCTTGCCGTTTATCGGGAAGTGCTATGTCATCATAGCACTTGTCAGCAAATGTCGAAGAAGTAGGATAAAAGCTCTGAAGGGAATCTTCTCCACACCAAGGCTTGGATTAGTTATCTGTTCAACCTCGGGGCCTCGGGCCGGGTTGTCCCTCGGAGCCCTCAGACTCAAGAAGAGGTGGTTGCTCAGGTTCAAAGTGCCAAGAGGAGCAAAGCTTCCGGTGACAGATTCGGAAGCCAGACCGGCACCTTCAATTATTTCTATCAAGATACCCAACTCTTGTCCAATAAGGCCATCTTGGCTGGGTTTCTAATGATATGGCTGAGGATCTGCGTGGTCTTGGGGGGTTCTGGTTCTATTGAGAGGATCAGTCGCAACCTGATCCTCCCTGCTGTCAAGCTAGTCTTTGGGGGCAGGCTAGCTCTACTCCCAGCCATGGTGTGCAGCATTCATCGAGGCCTTCGTATCTTTACGGCCAAATCCATAGCTCATGGCGTTACAAAGGATTTTAACCGAATCGAGCTGCCCTACCATTATCTGATGGGGTGGCTGCTAATGCATTGCCCCTCTCTGATGCGGCCTGGCCCCGAGTGTAATACGACGGCCGATGATGCCTTCATCTACCAGTACCATGACATGCCCTGTACCTATTCAACCATACTCGACTGTCGAGCTGCGCTCACACGGGTGGACAGCTACTCCTTTTTTGTATCGGTCCCGCCTTTCACCGATGAGGAAATGAGGTACTTTTATCTTGATGGCGGTGTCGCACCCCAGATCCTATCCGAGAAGATGTTCCACTGGTTGTAGAATATCCGTCATGCACATCTGGTGTACTGCAACCGCAACGTCATCTTCTTAGAACCTTACCTGCCCAGCCGATACTCTCGGCAATTCGGGTACTGTCAGCTATTTTTGGACAACCCCTGTTCTTGCCTGGGTTATGAGGGCGACGCCCTGGATGGCATCCGGGCCTGGCATTACTACAGTATCGTCCGTACCCAAACTAGCTTTTGTCAACCCGACACTAGGGGCTCGGGGTGCATCTCGTACCTGGCGGCCCTCCATCATGTCTCCGTGAATGGGCCTCCCCACGACTTCGATGTAAGTACTAGTTTCATTACCGGTACCAAGTTGGGGAAAAAATGTGAGAAGCCCAAAAAGAGGACCCGGACAGGGAAGGCGAAGGCTATCAAAGTCTCTGACTCTGATTCTACTGATATGGAAGAGGAGGATGAATATGACAATCCACCACTCCCTCCGAGTACTTCGGCGACGCGCTTGCCTTCTCCTGTGCCGAGTCCTCCGTCTAAGCGAAGTAAGCATGGACCCTCCGTCGCCAACAGGCCTCGTTTCCAGAAGCGGGTCGCGATTAGGACCCGTGGACCTGACGTTGCGGAAGGAGGCAGCGATGCTGAAACAATCTCGGAGGTAAATTTCATCCCGACAGACCACCATGTTACTTTTGGGACATTATCTTATTGTTCCTTTTTTGCAGGCTTTGGAAGAAATAGACCCTCCGGAACCTGATGCTGCTTTCGAGATTCCTCCAGCTACGGACACCCTGGTTGGAGAAGGTACAAGCCTTACAGAATCGGATCTTGGGACTGCGGGGTCTCAGTTGGCTAGTACTGACCCAGCTACATCTCTTTTCGAGGCAATCGGGGATGGAGTGGCAGATGCAGGCGGCTCGGATACCGCCATTGAGGAGGATATAGGGGCAGTGGAAGGAATTATGACTGTCCTGAATGAGTCACAGTCTCTGCCGCCCTTCCCTGGTAAGCTATGTTATATTCTTACCAACAAGGAGGTTTATTCGCTCTTTCTCCATATCCTTCGAGTCAAGCTGATTGTTGGTTGTTCTGGATCTGTAGGCCCTGCTTCTTCATTGCCAATGATGGACATGGCCGCAGAAGAGGGGATAGTGGAAGACATCGGGGCAGACCTCGTACAAAGAAGAAGAAGTGAACCTTCTCCTCTTCAAATCGAGAGGCCCCCCGTTGGGCCGAGTTCGGAGCTGCCTATGACAGAAGTGCCAGCGGTAGAGGTGGTGATTCCTGCACCAGCATCGGTGGATACGGGATCGGTTGAAGCTGCCCTTCCCTAGAGATTAAACTTTCAGCTCTGCCTAGTCTTTATCTACTTCGGGTTGCAGAGGAGGAGATTGTCGATGCGCGGGAATCTCATCGCTCGGAGTTTGTTTCCCTTCTGACAGGGTCGTCAAGCTCCGCTGCGCCTCCTTCTCAGACACCTTTAGCTCCATTGGCTGCTATTCCTTCGACGTCGTCCTCTTTGGAGAACCTGGATGAGTCGTCAAAGGATATAGTCGATAGCTTCTACCGCCATCTGAAACAGGGGCTTGAAGCTGCTTGAGGAGGGGAACATCATTTGCCGTGGCTCGTTATTGTGCACACGGCCAGATTAAACTGCTGAAGATGCTCCCGGGTGGAGAGGGGACGACTGATCTTCTGGAGCACAAATTGGCAGAGGCTGATCGACGCCTAATCCAATTACAAAAACTACGGCAAGTCGATGTGCCCACTGCAGTGGAGCAGGACCACACCTTCCTCGTAACAGCCGTAAAAAAGGTGAATGATGTACTGGAGACGACCAAGCCCACCTTGGAGAAAGACCTCCAAAGGTTGTCTCTGAAGTATGACAAGCTGAGCCGGAGGGAGAGGCTTGCCTAGTTCGTGAGGAGGCCACGGTTCGTACGATGGCCGAAACTAATGAGCAAATCCTCCAGCTCCAAGCTAAGCTGGCATCTCTAGAGAATGAGCTCCAAGCTACCCGTTAAGAGAGAGAGAGAGAGAGCTGATTTGCAAGGAGACCGATAAGGTCACACGAGCCTCTGCTGCTCTGGAGGGTATGCTAAAACAGGTAGAGGACAACTGGCAGGCTTATGCACATGTTGAGGATGCTGAAAAGCTGACCTAGGAAGCTGAACGTCGAGCCAAATAGAAGATCGAACGCTCAACAGCACAACTGGAGCAAGTACTCACTCAACTATGTGTTGCTGATGAGTAGTGAATTTCCTCTCTTTTTTTTGTTATTGCTGGAGATGTAGCCTCACCAATGTAGTTAATATTTCATGAAATAAAAAGATACATTATATTCATTCTTTGCTTGTGATATCTGGAATGCTCGTACTAGAGGGCCTAATACAACATTTGTGATTAGCAGAGGACATCCCACTAGGAGGACTTTTTGTGGACCTATTACCCTTTTATGCATCTGGTGGTGCGAGTAATAGATTTGAACAATTTTTTGTGTACCTATTGCGCACTGGTAGTGCGGGCAATAGATTTGAACGATTTTTGGTGGACCTATTACCCTTTTGCGCACTAATGATGCGGGTAATAGATTTGAATGATTTTTTGTGGACCTATTACCCTTTTGTGTACTGGTGGTGCGGATAATAGATTTGAATGATTTTTGGTGGACCTATTACCCTTTTGCGCACTGGTGGTGCGGGTAATAGATTTGAATGATTTTTGGTGGACCTATTACCCTTTTGTGCACTGGTGGTGCGGATAATAGATTTGAAACAAAGCCTAACAGAGGTAATGTGGACGTGATAGGTTCTATGGCCTTAATACCGTAATTTTATCCCAGATTGGGTACAGGTGTTAAGTTAGGAGATTATCTATATCAGAGGTAATGTGGACGTGATATACGACAATCAAAACCAGGACGTTTGTACAGAGACAACAGAAAGAACCTGGCGGACTCCGGCGGGGTGAAGCATCAGAGTGGAAGTTCATAGGTATAAATATACACGACTTGTCACTCGGGGAGATGCGATGTGAATCCTATCGGAGCTAGTAAAGTGTAAGTTCAGAGGTACCTGGTGTACATAACTTGACAGTCTAGGAGATTTAATAGTTAGGGAAGTATGAGGATGTCTTTAAGCATAGTACTTTTTTAAAAATTTGTCGTTTATGGGCATCATGAGCAAGTTTCCATTTTGTTTTGCGAGCCGATATGTGTCGTTGGAGAATACGGACTCGATGACAAATAGGCCCTCCCATTTGGGCTGGAATTTGTCGACGGTTTTGTGAGTCATGACCATCGGTCTGCGAACGGCCAAGACAAGATCGCCTACTTTGAATGTCCTCTACTTGACTTTCTTATTGAAGACTCGAGAGATCCGTACTTGATAGAGCTCGATGCTTTGTTGAGCTTGCAAACACTTCTTGTCTAAGGCTTTAAGTTCTTGTAGCCGTCGGCGGTAGTTATCGTCCGACGTCAACCAATAAGTAAGGGCCACGCAAAGCGAAGGGATCTGGGTCTCCAATGGGAGAACTGCCTCGCTCCCATAGACCAGAGAGAACGGTGTATTTCCTGTAGCCGTCCGTATTGTAGTACGTACGCCCATAAGCATTCGCCCAGCTTTACATTCCAGTCGTATTTGTTTGAAGACATGAACTTTTTAAAAAGCTTGATTATGGTCTTGTTAAAAGCTTCAGCCAGACCGTTAGCCGATGGGTTGTATGCCGTTGAAGCAACATTCTGAATCTGATTCTTGTCACAGAATCGATAGAAAGCATGGCTCGCGAACTGCGGACCATTGTCATGAATAATCCTCCGGGGCAGTCCAAAATGGTAGATGACATTATGTTTTATGAAACTAATCACGTTTGATACCTTTACCTCTGCCAGCGGAGCAGCTTCTGCCCACTTGGAGAAGTAATCGATGATTGCAAGTATAAACCGATGTCCCTTAGATGACGGCGTGGTGATTAGTCCAATTATGTCCATTCTCCACGCTTCAAATGGCCAAGAGACCACTATTGGGTGCAAGAATTCGGATGGCTGATGTATAAAGTTTGTGTGGATCTGACAAGCCCTACAATTCTTTGCATAATCGACCGCATCTGCTACCATCGTAGGCCAGTAATAGCCCATCAGGCGAAGACGATCCTGCAACTTCGGGCCAGGTTAATGAGCCCTGCAAACGCCATCGTGAGCCTCACGTAGGGCTTCTTTGGCTTCTGTATTTGATAGAAAGCGTAGCAGTAGTCCGTCGTAGGATCGTCGATATAGCATTTTTGTTTCTGTGTCATAAAAGAATATGAGAGAACGTCTTCTGATTGAAGTTGCTTCTTTCACATTCTCTGGCAGGATTTCGTAGACTGCAAAGTCGATGAACGAGATTCTCCAGTCTTGCACGTCATTGGTTATCTGGGCGGAGTAACTCGTACCTAGTTGAATATTGTTTTTGGGATAGACCAGCTCATGGCCTATCACGTCGACTAGATGATGAGCATGGTTTGGCACCGCCAAGGAAGCGGTAAGACCTGCTAGGGTGTCAGCTTCAATGTTTTGGAGCCTAGGAACATGCTCTATAAAGAACCCCTCCAAGGTTGCAATGATGGCAATCGCTGTCCGATGATAAGGAATCAGTAGCTCGTTGCGAACCTCGTATGAGCCTCGAATTTGATTAACAATCAACTGTGAGTCGCCATATGTTTCTAGGTATTTGACCCCTACTTCTTTTGCAATTCGGAGCCCGATGACCAGAGCATTATATTCGGCTGCATTGTTTGAACAGGGTTATGTAAGAGAATATGCCCGATTGACTACCAATCCAGAGGAAGAAATTAATACTATCCCGACTCCAGCGACAATATCATCTTGGGGCCCCGTTCTTGAAGCACCGTCGAAGAAAATTTGCCAAACGGCATCATGTGAAGTCATGTTTGAGTTAACGACTTCGTCTGGGATTTCTTCATAGATTCTGGCTATTTCTGAGCCTAGATGGGCTACTAAGAAGTCGGCCAAGGCTTAACCTTTAACAGCCTTCTGTGTAATGAAAACCATGTCGTAGGGGATAACAGTATCGTCCAGGTGGCTAGACGAGAACTGAGTACGCCTGGCTTGGTCATAAGAACCCTGAGGGGGTTAACTCGTGAGACAACATGGATGGTCTGTCCTGTCACATAGTATCGTATTTTCTGAATGGCGAACATCAAGGCAAGGCATTCCTTCTCCACGACGGTGTACCTATACTCCGGCCCCACCATCATTCGGCTAAGATAGTAGATGTCTTGTTCGTGCCCCGCATCATTGTTTTGTACTAGTAAGGCACCGATGGAGTGTTCCATTGCCCGTACATAAATCAGAAAGGGCTTTCCGGTGACCGGGGCTACTAGAACTGGCAGATTCGATAGGTATGCCTTAATGTCATTAAAGGCACGTTAACATTCCTGATTCCATATGAAAGAGACGCCTTTCTTCATGAGTTGTGTGAATGGTTGAAATCGTCCTGAGAGGTTAGATATGAACCTCCTGATGTAGGCTAATCTTCTCTGAAGGCCTCGAAGTTTGCGAAGGTTCCTCGGTGGACTCATCTCCAGGATTGCTTTTGTCTTATTAGGGTCTACGTGAATACCCCAGGAAGTAATGACAAAGCCCAAGAATTTTCTACTGGACATGCCCAGAAAGGACTTGGTGGGGTTCATCTTCAGATTATGCGCTCACATGAGGTCGAAAACTGTCCTCAAATCGTGCAAGTAATCATCCTTGGAGCGGCTTTTAATGACAATGTCATCAATATAACACTCCACCGTCTTGCGCAAGTATCTCTAAAGATGACACTCATAGCTCGTTGATATGTAGCACCGGCATTTTTTAGGCCGAAGGGCATGATTGTGTAATAATACACGTCGATCGGTGTTAGAAATGACGTATACTTCTCATCGTCATGAGATATTTTGATTTGATTGTATCCTGAAAAGCCATCCATAAAGGACATGCGCTCGAAGCCATACGTATTATCGATCATTATGTCTGTGATCGGAAGAGGGAATTCATCCTTAGGACATGCCGCATTCAGATTGTGGAAGACGATGCAAATTCAGATCTTCCCGTTCTTCTTGATGACGGGTACTATATTAGCTATCCAGTCTGGGTACTGCTCCTCGTGGATGAAGCCGCTAGCTATAAACATGTTTACTTCTGCCTCGATGGAATTAATGATGTCTGGACGGAACCGCTGTTGCTGTTATTTAACTGGCTTTGCGTCTGGATGAATATTGAGCTTATGAAGTACTATCTCGGGGTTTAGCCTTGGCATGTCTTCATAGCTCCAAGCGAAGAAGTCGATATATTCTCTGAAGAGGTGCAACATCGACTCACGCTCATCGTCCGTCAGGCTTTTACTGATGAAGATTGGCTTCGAGGAGGATCCATCACCGAGGTCAACTTGTATGACCTCATCTTCAGTTGGAGGGTCTCGTAGTTCAAAGCGCTTCTCTCACTGTGCATCCAGCTGTTGGGCCCATGGCTCCAATTTAATGGATTCGAGCAGATCTTCGTCTTCTTCATGAATGTCAGCAGATGCCATGTTGACAGAGAATGTCTGCCTGAATATATCCCCAATGCTATCATCGGAATTGTATGTAGGCGATTCGGATGAGTGAGAATGCCACTCGTATTCCTTATCGGAGCTCTCGGGCGTTGTTGCTGGTGTAACAAAACCGAGACCGTGTATGGACTTGCTGTAATAATCCCGAGGTTTCTCGGTCAGGACTGACAGCTGCAGAGGCGATCGCTGGCCGTTGCCATAATTCAGACCTGGGTAGTCTCCATGTCGTACCCTTGCTTTTGTATGAAGTACGTAGCTCGGGAACTATATAGGTAGAGCGGTAATCTTCCAGTGTCGGGTTCGAGATCGAACTCTTCTGGGATGAAAGGTTGAGGACCTTCTTTTCGGCCGAAGATGATTGTCTGATCACCTTTTCTTCTGCCTGGGACTAGGAAGTAGGCACCTCTAATGGAAGTAAGTCGGTTTGCGGTATAGACGGTTGTCACCTGTGTGTGCAGGTTAATGTCTAGACCGTTCTCCATAGCATACATCAGATTAAGCTTATTACACTCAAGATAGTTCAACGACAACCTTTTATTGATGAAATAAGGTATTTTGTCGAGAGGAATTACATCATCGGTAGAGGGACTATCAACATATGTAACCAGATATTTTGCGAGTTCTGCCTCCTCTTCAGCTACCCCCTGCGTGACCGGAGGCTGGGGCGACGCCTTGGGCACCTTGACCACAAAAGGTTCTGCTTGTGGCATCAGCTTGCTTGAGGGCCTCAGATCAACATTAGGCTGTCGCTTGTCTTAGGGAGGCAGATAACCATCGGCTCGACAGGGGACTTGGCATCTTCCGTTTGCTTTTGTTTGGATTTTGGCTACTGGATCACCATCGGCTCCACAGAGAACCTTGCATCTTCCGTTCGCCATTGATTGGATTTCGGCAATCGGATCGCCATCGGCTCCATGATGGGTTTTGGCTCCTGGCTAGACCTCTGTAGTCGAATGACTATTGGTTCCAACTGCGCATCTAGGGCAGAGGGACCGGGCACTTCTTTATGCAAAGTTACGACAAGAGGTGCAGCTTTGCCTGGTTTACTGGCCTGGAGACGGATTTTCAGAGGTTCCTCTGACCCAGTTGTGGCCTCCGGTGTCCCCACATCAACTATGTACCGCTTAGATTCATCATATAGACAAGCCTCCGATGAATAGTAAGACTCAACTCCTTTAAAGGGATCGATGTCTGTGAATTCCGTCCTCACAAAGCCGTGCTTACTGACATACTTGAAGCACTGGTGGAGCGTGTGTCACGACCCGCTCCCAAATAATCGGATACGAGTCGGACACGCCCAGCCTTCGTCGATGGACACGACGAAGTAAGCTGTACAATACTAAGAAAAACTCCAAGTCACAATATAATGTAAACAAACACAGCTTTTATAACGTTCCCAGAATGATCACCAATATCCATCAAGTCATTTTAGAACAAAATTAGCCGGAGACAAATCCGGTCAAATAAAATAAAGATACAATAATGAATATCCAAAATACAATCTCCAGAAAATAAAATAAAATAAAAGCTGCAATATCCAATGCAATCACATGCTCCATGTGGCCTCAAGCTCACCTACAACGTATCCTGTCAGAAAAAGAGCAAAGTACAACCCCGACAAGACAATATACAATGTAATCTGTAATACAGAATACAAGGTAAAACCAGAATACCAGAAATAGAAGTGAAACTACGGTACCAGAAATGAAATATAAAACTGCAGGCAATGGACGACAATCAATATACAAGACAATGAACATGGCAATCAATGAATCAAGACAATGTACACGACAATCAATATGCAAGACAATGAACACGGCTATCAATGAATCAAGATAATGTACACGACAATCAATATGCAAGTGTGACAATTTAAAATATTAAACTAATGTGTGATCGGCTTAGGAGCACAATCAATCAATGAGTCAATCAATTCTACAAGGTCCAGCTTCATCGTACGTGAGGTGTACGATTAGGCTATCCACAATACCTATGTTGGGTGTGGTCACACAAAAGCTAATATTTTCCCCAATCCCCGCAATAAACAATGACTCACAAGCAATAAACAATGTACAAGACAATCGTGTGTATCTCGTGTCCGATATGAGAACATGGCACATGGATGTAAGACAGAAATACAAAGTACAAGTCGAGTCAGTATACTTGCCTCGCCTTGGAAGCATGGGAATAGTACTGTATGGATGTAAAGGATCACCTGGTAGTTGTACAATTTGTTTGTTAGGTTTGAAATAAGACAACTATCTAATTATATCTAACTGGCTATCTACTCATCTAGCTAGTCATAATATTTTGAAAAATAATAATATTTAGATAATCTCTCTAAATAGAAACGTCCCATAAAATAATTTGGAAACCTATCCATAGCTAACCAATGTTTTAGAAAATAATATACAACTTAATAATTACTAGAGAAAAATACCTTTAACCATAATTATTGAGAAAATATGCCACTATTTAGAAGATATTTATAGTCTAAAGGACTCACAATTATTTTATTAAAAAAAACTACTTTTAACTATTTTTAACAAATACTCATTTTTTGAAAGTACCTTCTAACTAATCTTTACAAAATATTGCTAACAGAAATTTTCTAAATATTCTTTTAAATAATAATAATATAATTTCACTAATTAATTATATAGATACTAAGCCCTATAGAAATAAGTCCATATGTTAACATAATAATTAGCATATAAATATTTAGTTTAGCAATTAATAATTTGAACTTAATTACAAAACATAAATGGTATATACTAACAATGGCAACAATAATTAAGGTCACTAAATCAGCCCAACTATCAAGATATTATTTCTTGAATATCTACTGGGCCGGCCTACATAGACCCAGGCCCATCTACTCACTGCTCAGCCCTATCACTACTGCTGTTTAATTAAAACTTCCTTAAATACTATGCCAGCCTATGCATCCTTGTAACCCCTCTTTCCGAAATTTTGATAATATTTATTTATTTATTTATTTGAACTCAATAGTGATTTTTAGAGTTTTTGATAAATAATTATTTAGCTAATTATTACGGTAGATGATTTTAGCCAAGATGGAGTTTTGGAGTACAAGGTGACTAGAAATCGTGGTACGGGTAGTGCAATAGCGTGCTTAGACTAGTGTATTAGCCCTAATAGGGAAGGCCGAGCCATATTGATGTCCTAACTAGGAAAATCAGGCTAAGTTGCTACTTAGCCCTTACCGAAGGTCTATTTATTTATAATTATATTGTTGAGTTTTAGGGAAACCGATTAAACCATGTTAGCCCGGACTGGACCTGAACTGAGCCAAGCCTATGTAGACCTGTGGCACGTCCAATAACATTCGTGTTGATGGAATTGGGTATGAGGGTGTTGTATTTCGTTTTAATGATTTAATAAATATTTTCTAAATATTAGTTAATTAAATATTATAAATGTCATTATTTGTATAAATAGGTCCTTGTGCATTTTTGAGATTATTAGATTGCGTAATGGTATATACGCCATTATCGATTTATTGAAATTCGTTATTATTATTATTATTATTGAGGTCATATAATGTTAATATTATTAGTGTGGTTATTAAATATAAATTATTTATTATTATTAGTTATTATCATTTTATTATTTATCAAAAGAAAAATGTGTATATATAAATATATAATATATAAATGTGTATGTGTACGTATATATATATATTCATATTATATACATGTGTGTGAATGTGTGTATATATATATATATATATATAAATAGTGTATTTGTATGTATATATATAATATATAATAGTGTATGTGTGTATATATATATATATATATACACACATACACTATTATATATTATATATATACATACAAATACATAATATATATATATATATATATATAGGTGTATATATGTATATATACATATATATAAATGTTTATGTGTATAGATTAACATATATATATATATATATAAATATATATATATATATACATGTATATATAGATATATAAATACCTATATATATGTTAATAATAAATACATATATATATGTTAATGAGAATTGCATAATAACAAAATCCCAGCCCAGGCCAACCCAGGCCCAGGCCAATGCCAGGCAAACCGAGCGCTGAACCCCGACCGAGCTGTTGTTCTCGGTGTGTATATATACACATACGCGTACACAAAGAAGGGAAATAAACCCTAATACCACAGCGCCTCTCCGACCCAACGCCACCCCAAGGGAACGTCGAGCCTGGGCGCACCCCTACGACCGCGCGCCGCCACGGGAAGTCGCCGAACGGCGGAGGAATCCTGCACGCGCACGCGCACGAACAGGGGAACACGGCGACAGCAGCAGTCCGACCCCTACTTCGCAGGTAAATAACTCTCCACTCGTTCAACTATTTTTTGATCTACAAGATCCTACACGTAGACAACCTATAGGGCTATAAACCCCTTCAATTGGTTTGAATTTAGAAGCCCTGGTTTGCTAGATAAACCGACATGAACTTTGACGAAAACTGTCTCGAACAGGACAGAATTTCGCGTTCGTGAACCTGCTTTGGAAGGCGACAAACTCGCTGATCCATCGCCTAACTAGAAAACTACCTGAATAGGTTTAATGACAACATATACGACTTCTATACGCTGCTTTTAGATCTTAATTTCATCCAGTATAAATATAGTTAAACCAATTTGAAAATGGGGAAAAACCTGCGAAAATAGTTTTTAAAAAACAATAAAAACCCTCGATACGACGTGCGTCCCGCCATTCCGGGCAACGTGGTCGCGAACTGAAAGCATCGAAAGCTGCGTAACGGCTTCGTGGTCGTGTGGGCTTTGACGGAATTTAAATTGGCCGCGTGTGCACGACGAATTTGATGTGTATCCGTCGAAATTTACCGTATCGGCCTCTGTGCAAAATTTTCAATTAGTTTGTGCACGCTTGTCAGATCGAGACAAAACTTGCACCAGTAGGATCGTATTGTTTTTCTGGTCCTGTACGCCAAGTTTGGTCCGTTTCTGAGACAGTTGATTGGATCGCCGTTTTGTGGGCCCCACGGTCCAACTCAACGGGGGATTTTGTGCACGGCCCGCCGGAATCCAACTTTGGACATACGGTTGGGTTCGTATCGAAAAACTGGATCCGTAGACATGTAGTTTGACGACTTTAGAGACCGTTGACCCTGGCATGCTTTTTGGTAGAAAGCGGGTCCAACGGCGGACATCGTTTTGGTCCAAAATTACCGTTTTGCCCCTGTGTCCAGAATTGGACTTAAGGACAGGCAATCCTAGCTAATTTGACTATTCTGAGGACATTGGTAATATTTATTTCAGCTTTCGGGGACTGTTGTACAGGTTTTGACTATTGTGGCATATTGAGTAGTTCGGACTATCTGTTTCACCAGCAAAGGACCACAGGCGAGTACAATTTATTGTCTACATTTCGATATTGATCTTTACTATACTTCATTGATTAGTCATTGGTTATGTGATTTTTATACTCTATTATAAATTGTTGAGTCGGGAATGAGAAGTACCAAGGATGTGTGATCCGACCGTAGACAGTGTTTATTTTCATGCAGTAGACATTGTAGACAATGCTTATTTTCTGCAAGTAGACTGTGCTTATTTTCTGTAAGTAGACATCGTGGACAGTGCTTATTTTCTGCAAGTAGACATCGTAGACAGTGCTTATTTTCTGCAAGTAGACATCGTAGATAGTGCTTATTTTTCATGCAAGTAGACATCGTAGACCGTGCGGTGTAGTACCCCAGACCGATCACATATCAAAGGTACTTCTAACAGTTGGAGAAAGTAGTTTTGTGTCTATTTATTTGCTATTGGTTTTCCGTATTTTTTGTTTATTTTCAAAAATATGTAATTGATGTCTAACCTCTGTTGTATAGTCATTTTCTTTATTTGAAATTACATTCAGTGAATTGTGCTCGTTCCATTCCTGACTGGAAACCAATATTTTTCAGGTTAGCCGTGGATTCACTTAGCTTGGAGAGTAGCGGGAATACATGCAGACAAAAGCCTAGAGACTAGTTAGATAGTTGAGTTGTAGTCATTCATTTATTTGTACAAGTTTATACTTTCTACAAATGTAAAACTTGTGATCATTGTAAGTTAAATTAATTATGTGAATGAGCATTATTTGTGATTTTGATCTTCATGAACGTGACATCGTTCTATCGTCGACACTGCGACGGAGGCTGGCTTGGACACATCTCGTATCCATTTTTAAAAAAAATGGGTACAGGTCGTGACAAGTTTTTGTGGTGGCCCATGCAGGTCAGTCTTTACAAATCATGCAAACTCGTGATAGTACTTAAGTTAGTCTTACTATTGCGAGCCTGCGACTAGAAATGCTCATTCACGAATTAGAAACTAATTTAATTTACGAGAATGACTAGGACTAGGAGTCCCTTATACAAATTTACTGATGGGTAGTCTAGGCCATGCAATATAGACAAGGAATTATTAATTTTGACAGTTTATCAGATTCCAATAGGTACATTATTATCTCTTGATATGGCGATGTAATCTAATTTGGATAGATTATTCTCTTGGTAAGGCAGGGCTTCATATAATTAATGATCTAACCTTGATAGATTATTCAATTCATTCTCTTGCCTCTTTGGATATCGTCACCATATCTTAATTTGAATTGCCCATTTAAAATCCTATTTTGCCGTAAGGGAATAGTTTATAATTCCTGATTCAGTTATTCAAATGCGAATCTCGAGGTAGACTGATCCAAAAATTTTCTCCCATGGTTCGAATACACATGAAAGAGATACCATAATGTTTGTAGTTCTTTGTCTTCAGTTTGTTCCTCCCTGTGCAATCTGTTATTTTAAAGATTGTGACTGATAGGACAAATATTTATGCCTTATTACATAGTCGACTTGCTTGAATCTCTAGAAGCTCATGAGTTTTTGTATATATAGTTAAAAGAAGGTTAGTTAACTATAATGGCAGGACAGCAGCGCACTGTCGCCATTTATTTAAAATATGGAGACTATGGACTCACTACAGCCAGCAGCGTATTGGCGAGACACGACCCCTAGAGTTGGAATTTGTTTAAGAAATATAGGTTATAGAATGTTATTAAAAACTATGGCTAGTGGTCCTCTTTGACCATAGTCACACTGGTGTCAATATAAAGTAGAGTATCGGATAGCATGTCACATCTGAATCACGAAACCAATGGTTTACCACAGCCTAATTTTACGGGCGAGGCATAGTCCTCGGTGAAATGACTTCAGGCGCGATTACAAGTTAAGGATACTATAGAGGATAGGACAGTGCCCTGTGTGTTCCATAAGATCCGAAGCCAATATTGGTGGAAGTTTTGTAAGTTGGATAGCACGTCTCCCTATCTAGCATTCCGTGGTCCTTGTGACTTTTTGACGAGGATATCGACTGACACTAATAGGTTTACCTAGAATATGGAATTTAGAACGTCCATAACCCATTAGTCGACCAAGTCCTTGTGGATCAAAAGATAGTAGGAAGACTGTATAAGCAAGAACACTGGGTAAGGTTTGATTCTCACAAAACTCGAACTACTTGTGCCTTCTTTCAAAAATCTCGCATAATTGTATTCGACTATCTTAACAAACACTGCTGTTACAGCTTAGTTTTACAAGCTCACTCTGTTCTCGAGCTTGATTCGAGGTATATGTTTAGTGGGGACGCCTGCTAACTTATTATCTAATCAGAATCAGTGTATTATGGTCTGATCAACCATAATGCATTTGGTTCACTCTTCGTTTAATTACACTACGTGGATGAAGATATTTAGGTATCTTGGATCTCATCCGCGACTGCATTGACAATTCCTCTTGAATTATATGTTCGCCCTTGAATCACGAAATTATATTCAGTAACAGCTCCATTGAATTCTTTATTGATTTTGTCTTTCACCGATTTGGAAAGACGAAAGCTCGTGATGGTAGAGAGATACAGAGTATTCCCATGGCTATGATAATGGTAGGCATAAGTGTAGCTACCATCGGCCAGTCATGTGATTGAGTTACTCGTTCTTCCATCGACCCTCAAACTACCATTGAGACTTTCGAGCCATCTAAATTTGAGAATGATTAGGGTTTTACCCTTAGTCAGAACGCCAACCTAGGAGACTATATATTCTCAAGAAACCAAATGTTGAGAGTCTCTAATTATTTGCTGGAAGCCTGCCTCAATTAGCAACCCTTAAGCCTTGAACCAACCCTTCCTCGACCGAAGCCCACAGTTAGACATGAGATAAGTGGACAATAGGATAATCATTTACCGTGACACTCATCCCGAGATTGGTTTCCAACAAATATTACTCTAGTTATATAAATTTTATTATTAAGACCTAACTAGTGTTGGAACACCACAGTCACTAGCTTAGCCAATACCATAGCTTAAATACCCTGTCATATTATGATCTACCAGTTGTCAACAGCAATAAACGATCACTGCAACTCTTGTGACGATAGTCTGGCAGGTTGACACAAATAGAAATTCATGACTCAGTTGTAGAAATCTTGTGCCTTAGAGTTGGTTACCCCGTCGATAACTCTAGTATACTATAGACGAGTAGATCATCTTATTTTATCGACCATGTGTCATTGTACACATCGTTCTCCATTTATTGAGGAACGATCCTTGACTTGACTTGTATCTACCGTATCCCGATACGCCGTGCCTTATTCCCTATTAACAAAGAGTCGAGGTACAGTATCCGGACTTTGGGAACCCTCTAACCTCAATATTCCTAAGATCATGTCCTATTTTTAAGGTGGGTAGACTGTAAGCCTCCTAAAGTTTTTTTGATATACGAGGATTATCGATTGATTAGAATTTTTTTTTTCATTATGATGATAGTTAGTGTCTCATGGACTCCCACTTTCCATTAGATCATCTTGTGTCACCGGCCGTGTCATTAATATTTGGAACACAAGACCAGCTGTTACCTTCCAACAAATTTTATATGCAAGATCTAGACGAGTCCACCTTCATTTAGGTATATCATGTCCCACTCAAATTCGTCCCCTTGTACTCTATTTTTATGGCACGACTTTCAGGAAAAAAGGACTAACTATAACCCTTACCACAACACCGGTATACTTTTCGACTTCCACTAGAGCCTCAACCTCGACTCAGTTCATTCGACCCAATATATGGTAGTGACCTACTCGAAGCCCACTACGCACATGCCACTACTGTGCCACTTGATAGAGACCTCTTGTGCTACTTAAACACAAAAGTCACCGAAGGCGTATTTTGGGGCTTATGAACCTAACCAACCAACCTGACTGGCAACTAGTTGAATCACTTGGGAGGAATCCTATTCTAGGTTAGCCTAACCTAGTAGAAATAGTTTTAACATAGGGATCTTGTCCAGTCCATATAGATTAGAATCCAAGGATCATGCAACCAACGATTGATGTCCAATCAAGGAACCCTTTAAGACCCAGTAAAACTCCTCTATATATACCACCCTATTTGGACTGTAAAACCGGACTACTTGAAAGAGGTCCCTATACCTATTATGTAGTCTCCACCTCTTAGAATGCAGGGTCATCCGTAACCATTATTCCACCTACCTGGAAGTCGTGATACAATTTTGTATTGCATTTATATTCCTTGCTTGTGTGTTTAAATAACCACGGAAAAGATCACAATCTTGATTTCTCAAATTCCGTTCTATTACGGAACCTGTTCAGAATTTCGAGAACAGAACTTCTGTATTTCACGTTTTGCAAGCCCGTCTAAGAAATGAAGGGTTCTTGATTTAACAAGTGACTGGACTACAGTAGCCCAATCTAGCAAATAAGTCAATGGTTTATAAACTTTCCTTCGGGCTGTATCATTGATACTCTCTACCACTCTGGAAACTCCATATTCGCTCTCGATTATTTTTTCCTTATCTTCCTGTCCTTCCTATTGTAGAGTGACGAATGGTCATGTTTATTGGAAATTATTGATATTCTCAGCTACTTGTACAAATTTGTTGTTTGTTACAGATTTGTTGCTTGTTAAATTTTTGGTTGCTGGATAAATAAGAGAGGATTGTAGATGCCACATACAGTAGATATATATATACATATATATATTGGTAGCAATTTTTAGCATTTAGTTGGAGGATTATAAGGTTTTAGTGACATAGCTTTACGGGAGTAGTGTGATCAAAGGTGGGTAGAAATCCTCGAGATTTTTGTAGTTGCCAAAATGGCCAAGGAGAAGGATATAAACTATTTTTAAGGAATTAAATTCGAGGAGATTAAGGTAATGATAGATTTTTTTTTTGAATGTAAAGAATAGTTATGAATTAGAATTTCGAGGACGAAATTATTTTTAAGGTGGGTAGATTTGTAACCCCTCTTCCCAGAATTTTGATAATATTTATTTATTTATTTATTTGAACTCAATAGTGATTTTTAGAGTTTTTGATAAATAATTATTTAGCTAATTATTATGGTAGATGATTTTAGCCAAGATGGAGTTTTGGAGTACAAGGTGACTAGAAATCATGGCACGGGCAGTACAATAGCGTGCTTAGACTAGTGTATTAGCCCTAATAGGGAAGGCCGAGCCATATTGATGTCCTAACTAGGAAAACCAAGCTAAGTTGCGACTTAGCCCTTACCGAAGGTCTATTTATTTATAATTATATTGTTGAGTTTTAGGGAAACCGGTTAAACCATGTTAGCCCGGACTGGACCTGAACTGAGCCAAGCCTATGTAGACCTGTGGCACGTCCAATAACATTCGTGTTGATGGAATTGGGTATGAGGGTGTTGTATTTCGTTTTAATGATTTAATAAATATTTTCTAAATATTAGTTAATTAAATATTATAAATGTTATTATTTGTATAAATAGGTCCTTGTGCATTTTTGAGATTATTAGATTGCGTAATGGTATATACGCCATTATCGATTTATTGAAATTCGTTATTATTATTATTATTGAGGTCATATAATGTTAATATTATTAGTGTGGTTATTTGTCATACCCCAGAACCAGAATACTGCAGAGCGGGGGACAGACACAGCCAGCTACGTACATTGAAGTGAATCTCACCTCGCAATACGGTCACGGCTGTCTAGATGCATGAGGGTTTACTACAAGCCATCAGTCTCTTAAGGTCAATAACAAGCCTAGTGTCTCAATCTCAAGCAACAAGTAGATATAACAAGATGGTAGATCATCAGACATACAAGGTAAGGCGTCCCATACATTACATATTCAGATGATCATGAAGCTAGTCATACAAAATACGAAGACTAGCAAGAGTTTAAGTCATACATGATTAACCCTAGGATTTGTCAATCATGTTACAGCCCGTAGGCAGACAGTAAGTAAAGTTGCAACGAGCTAACACTTGCTCGGCTGCTAAACGCCTCAAAAGAATATTTGTACAATGGAGTGGGAGAGCAAAATAAAAACCCACTCGTTGTCAGGATTCCTTCTAGTGTTCACCATCTGGCAGGAAAGCTGGGAGATCCTCGGTAGCTGCTCCGAAATCTGGCCATACAAAACCAGCTGGGTCAGACCCCAGAAAGAGCAAGTGCCACAAAGGGGCTTCACTTAAGAACTAAAACCAGCATGTCAGCACATAAAGTCATAGGTGAAATAACATAAGACATGAGTTAAAGAAAACAGGATGATAAACGATAAGATAACTAGAGGACTATTCCGGTAACCAAGTTACAACCCGTAAACCAAACAAGGACCGGGGTTGTAACCCTTCACCTGAACAGAACTTAGGCTCGAACCAATTATCGATAAAGTAAAGCATAAACAAGCATGTCCGGAGATATCTATGCACCGGATCTGGGCAAGACTAGACAAGATAGGACTCCATCCATCATTCACGGCCAAGCAAAGAGTACGGCTTGATACTTAACTAACTAGGATTATCACATGCTTAGTTACTAGCAAGATGCAATGAGGTACGCCTACGGCCACAAGCCCTGCAGACCATCCAGGTTATCCAGACGCAAGGTTCAAGATTAGAGTTATCATGTCTTGTTAGGTGACTTGGATGCAACACATGACAGTGTGCATAGTAATCATTTCATGTAGTGCCCCACATAACAGTGAGCTGGAAATGTGCCCTACTCGTCGGTAGGCTACAAGTCCACAAAGGAAGGCGCCCAGATAACGAGATTGCTTATAGCCGGAATACCTCTCTATATGCTCTACTTGATCAATTTAGTCATTAACCTAGTCAGATTCAGTATGAATCCCTGACCGTGGTAACCAGGGATACATGTCCTAGACATGATACGAGACAAGACTGGTTGCTTATACAAGCATATTCAATACAATCACCCACGGTGTCAAGAATTCACTTAGCATGTCAGGTTAGCAGTCGTAACAGCGTATCAAGATTATCATGTCAAGATTACTTGTCAAGGCAAGGGTGCATCACAACGGACCATCATCAAGAATTATCATGTCAATTTACTTGTCAAGAGTGCACCACGGCGGGTCACTATCAAGAGTTATCATGTAAGGTCATAATGCCATTTCGTGTTTATGCAAGTGCACCACTACGGGTCACTGATCATGCAATTCCATCACTAAGCCGTGTTCAGATTAACATTCATAAATAATGTCATGATCACATCGGGTTCATGTCGAGTTTATATCAAAAAGGCGTAATGTGCCCAAGATGGAGGAGCAAGGGGTACTATAGCCAACAAGTGGCATTAGCCAAGTTGTACCAGGATAACAGGTTGCGCCAAGGCAAGTAGGGTCAAGTCCAGTTGTGCCTGAACGTCAGGTTGTGCCTAGGCACTAGGGGTGCCAATCACTAAAATGTACAAGGTCGGGTCAAGTTGCGCCAGGAAGAGTCAGGCCAAGTCATGTTGCGCCAGGCACTAGACTGCGCGGGGCTAGGTTGCGCCTGAGTCAGGTTACGCCTGAGTCAAACTGTGCATGAGTCAGACTGCGCACGAGTCAGACTCCACACGAGTCAGACTGCGCACGAGTCAGACTGCGCATGAGGCTAGACTGCGCACGAGGCTAGACTGCGCACGAGGCTAGACTGCGCACGTGGCTAGACTGCGCTGCGCTAAAGAGCGCGCGCAACTCAGTGGCGCAAGCTAAAAAGCTCGCACACACTGCTCACTGTCTTCTCCAAATCAGCAAGAACTCCATGGTTGAACCCATAGCTTCAAAATTCTATAACTTGGTCAAAACAAGTCCAAATCCAACTTTCAAATGGTCAAAATTGGGTAGAATAAAATTTTCTTTAACATGGAACCATCAAAATTTGAAAACAAAGAAGTTTGATAGATCAAAACCACCAAAATCCAAAAATGACCAATTTCTATATCTACAAAAATCAAAGCCTCAAAATGGAAAATGACAAGTTCTAATGTGTCTTAGAAATATGAGAAGAAGCTATTGGAACAATAAAAATGGGTTCTCTTGTGGAAGCAAGTTGCACTTGCCTAAGGGGTGTTCTTGGTTGTGGTGGGTTTAATAGAGAAGGAAGAAGAGTTAATGAGAAAGTGGAGGAGAGAGAAAAGTTAGGTGGGTTATAAAGGGGAATGGTGGTGGGTTTGACATGATGAACCAAAGAATAAACCAAGCCAACCCAAAATAAACCAAGTTAAACCATTACATGCCATGATGAACCTAATCATGATTAAACTGAAATTAGCTAGCCAGGCAGGAAAATAAAATACATGTCAGGATTCTGTATACGTATACTGAAAATACGTAGAACGAAAACGGGAGTGACATTATTAAATATAAATTATTATTATTATTAGTTATATATCATTTATTATTTATCAAAAGAAAAATGTGTATATATAATATATATATAAATGTGTATGTGTACGTTATATTTTATAATATATATATATATATCTATA